>OV815271.1:31558636-32758636 GCA_929108145.2 Limnephilus rhombicus
ATGACAATTTTAAAGTAAATAATATGCATAATTTATGGGCTTATAAAGTGAAAACTTCTTCAGCACCGTTGTGATTTGAAACTCGATGAAACGAAAAATAGCAACACTAAAAAGAGACAAATACATACATCTAGAGCAGTGGTCTTCAACCTTTTTAAGCTGGCGTACCCCTTGTCTCTTACTACAAATATGTTGTTCCCCGTACCCTCTATCTATCTTTTTTACAAGTGTAATGAAAGACGTGTTTCATTTGTAATTTTTAATACTCTAATTATTACATGAATTTAAAATATCGAGTCACACAAATACAATTAAAAGTGATGCAATTTTATACAGAGTGTAACACGACTTCAGGCATTTTAACCAGTGATTCTACATGCGTGCCACATTATTGCGTACCCCCAATTTGGCTTCGCGTACTACAGGTTGAAAGCCACTGATCTAGATGATTTAGCCTGCGAGAATGAGATATGTAGTATAATCGGTCTCGTTTTTGTGTAGTGCTTCGTAGCCTCCCCAATTCTACCTACTTCAGTTTTCTGAAGGTTTCACCTCTACTGCGTGTGAATTGACATTTTAAAAGATCAAATATAATAATAATAAGCCTTTTTATTCTGGACTTCTGTTAGGTATGTATTAGACATGATCTTATTTGTTATAGTATATCCCGAAGCTCAGTTTGCCTCTTGGCATAGGCCTCCTCTAACATTTTCCATTGGGACCTGTCACGCGCTACTCTTCTCCATTGATTTCCAGCAGTGAGTTTTAGGTCATCTTCCCATCTCATGTGTTGACGTCCTCTACTTCTCTTGCCATCTCTGGGATACCAGTCAGTGACATTTTTGCACCATTTCTCTTGTGGATCGCGTATCATGTGTCCTGTCCATCTCCACTTTTGTTGGTCTATTCGGGTAACTACATCGGCAACTTTAGTTTTCTCCCTTATTGTGCTACCTCTCACTCTGTCCTGTTTCCTTGTTCCTGTCAAACTTCTCTCCATGGCTCTCTGGCAGCGTTCCAACTTTTCTCTGTGGCGTTTGGTGAGTGCCCAAGTTTCACATCCATAGGTGATGACTGGAAGTATACACGTGTTGAAGACTTTCCTTTTTATTTGCATACTTAGCTCCTTAGATTTTAAGACTTCTTTCAAAGACCAGTATTTCTTCCATCCATTTGCTACTCTTCTTTCGATTTCTTTAGTGGTTTGATCTTTGTGAGATATTATCTGTCCTAAATAGATGTAATCTGACACATATTCGAGTGGTTGGTTGTCAATTTTTATAGTTACTGGTTCAGAGTTTGTAAGCAATTTTGTTTTGTCTTTGTTCTTGCATAGGCCGACTTTCACACTTTCCTCGTTTAGTGATTCTATCATTCTAATTAGGTGCATTGGGTTTTCCTCGAATAGGACTATATCGTCTGCAAATCTTAGGTGGTTAAGTTTTACACCTTGTACGTTGATACCATATTTTTCCTAATCTAGTTTGCGGAAGATACTTTCCAGAGCAGCCGAGAACAATTTTGGTGATAGAGGGTCTCCCTGTCTTACTCCTCTCTCGATCTTGAACTTTTTTCCCAAGGTTTCTAGTTGGATCCTCGCTTCGCAATTCAAGTATATGTTTTTTATAATATTGATGTAGTTTAAAGGTATCCCCTGCTGTTCAAGGCTATCCCATATAGCTATGTGTCTTATGCTATCGAAAGCTTTGGAGTAATCGATGAATGCCATGTATAGTTTCTTATTATACTCATTATATTTTTCTACTATTTGTTTCACCGTGTGTATGTGGTCCAGGGTAGAGTATTTTTGTCTAAAGCCGGCTTGCTCCCGTGGTTGATTTTTGTCTAACTTTTTACTTATTCTTTCCAGGATAACTTTGGAAAATACTTTGTATATATTTGACATCAAACTTACAGGTCTGTAGTTAAGATCAAATACAAGTGCATTTAATGGCACACTAACACTACAAGCTACTGTTTCCATTAAAATTAAGAGGTAGAATTTATTGAATGAGGGTGGGAAATTTCCAAACCGAATGCCTAAGAATTTCCTAGCGCCCGAGGCTAAAATTGATCATATTGCGGAACATTCCGGTGGTTAGGAGAAATTTTCTTCAAAAAATTAATTAAGAATATTTATATTTAAAGAAATAAAACTGGCGAAATTGCAAACAAGTGGCAGTTGAATGGGCCGTTTTCTGAATAGTTACAAAATATCTGCTAGATGGAAAACGATCGCAAGCGGCCCAATGAGGGGAATTTCTTAGAATTTAAAACGATCGAGTATTTTGCGAGCAGAACCCAGATGTGGGAAAGTACGGGAACACTACAATATTATAAGAACTGACGTTAACGGAGCATTTCCTGATTAACGAAACATATTAAAAAATAATATTTAGTGAGAATGTAATATTATTTCTATCTCTTTCGGGGCAAATTTAATAAAAAACATATTTACATTGTAAGGCTGAACGAAAGAGAAAATCGGAAATTGACTTCAAAATAAAAAATAAATGCTAATTTCAACAAATTTGGTTTAGTTTAGGAGGTAGAATTATTACACAGAACTTGTGTGGACTGTAGAACATATACATTGGCAACCATGCTACGGACCATGTTTGTCGTTGCGATACGTTTTTTTTTTCCGATTTAATCATTGTTTTCTGTTTCAAAAGTAAAATGAACAAGAACAAAAGTAAAAAGAACTATCTGAAATAATTATTTCTGACAAAAACCTTTTTTTTTCAGCGAAACAAGATGCATTTCCAATGACAATTTTATTGTGCATTCTACATAAAATGGTACTTTGCATTTTTATATATTATACTCTTATTCTTTATTTTAGGGGTTCAATTATGAGAAGATTAAGAAGATATTACATTAAAAGATTGTATCCCTACAATGCCTAGTGAGATTTATAGTATAAAAAGAGTGTTACAATAATTCATATAGGCGGTTGGAGTTTGATGGAATAATCAGTTCATTTTTCCTCAAATTTTTATCTTTTGATAAAAAATGTTCATCCCTATTATTACACATTGGAAAACAACAAGCTGACGGCATTATTATGATATTATTAAAAAACTTTAAATTGTCTCAAGAGATTAAGAGAATGTACGGGATTTGCCTGTTCTCACGAGTTTCCAAGACCGTCTTTTCAAGTGCGGCATCTGGCAAAAAAATAGTGTGAAAACAACCCATTGTTCTTTAAATTCCAAATTATCAGTAATATTATACAAGCCTAGATAATCGAGAGTGTAAAGTAGTATTATTAGCTCATGGATACTATTAATTCTCCCATTCGTTCATAAAAAATATGAATTATACAAAATGTGCGCAAAATTGACAACATTTTTCAGTTACATACCTACTTATTCTTAAATTTGTGGCAACACAAATCAAATCTCTAAGGCACCTAGATATTACAAAATGGACACTAAAAATTAATTACAAGTTATTATATACATAATATTAATATTAGTGGACACTTTCAGGTTATTTGAAGCCATTTATTTGCCAGCTCTAAAATATTGGTAAATTATTGCAAAAACAATTAAATTACTATGAGAAACACTTTTCAATCACACATATTTTAACATAATATGTATGATTGAAAGGCATAATTTAATCATTTGTTATCATAGTATTTTCAAGCTGACAGAGAAATGGTCTCAGATAACAGGGAAGTCCCTATTTCTGAAAGGATGGCGCGTCTTTTACAAATATTATTTTTCAGCAAAACTCATTTCAAATTATAAAAAGAAGAAAAAAAATGTAAGTGTTATTTTAAAAATAATAATATGATACATTAATATTCGTCAAAACACTGTTAGTAAAATAAACAAACAGCGAAGCTTTTAAAAATGTTAGCAAGTTTCAAAATATGTACATAATTCATTGTAAGTGTTTAGTAGACTCCCTAGCCGAGGTTTTATCAATAATGTCTATATAGCTTGTCATCGTTCCTGAGCATGAGAACAAGCAAAGCAAAGCATCTTTAGTCGAAGTGAACTGTTGGTTCATTGGTGATCTGCAGTCGTGCTCGGGAATGAAGACCAGTTACCGACATTATCGATGAGACCTTTATCGAAGTGCAAGGGGGACAAACGCAGGCATATACCTGGTAGAGCAGGTCACTTTCTGCTTACAGAGAATTACTTTTAAGTTATTACGGTAGATCAATTAGGTATTATTTAAAAGCTAAATATTATGTATTGCTTTTATTGATAATTATTATCTAATAAATCACCAACAGCTTAAAATTGAAAATACTAAATTCCATGTTGAGCTAAAAAATAAATAGGAAACAATAATTTAATTTAATTTATTCCACGTAAAAACTTAAGTGATTTTAATTGATAAAAAAAACTATGACTGTTTTGAATTGGAAATATAAAAAATACCAAATATTGAAATTTATTTTACTGAAGACTGCACCATCCTCGCGCTAGTCATAGATTCACAATACCACTGCCACTATAATCTTCAGTGCTTTCATCCAGATTCAATTGGTCGAGTCGGCCATTGCTCTCTCCTGATTGGCCAGCTCTGCTGACCGCCCCCGCTGATTGACCGATAGGATTCGCCGAACCATTGGTGGCGAGTTGGGAAGAACATTTTTGACACTCGATGATCACCATTGTATTAGTCGGATCACCATCGCTCTCTCTTCTGTCATTTTGTTTTGGTTCATTTAGATATCTATGATCTTCGAGTGCTCGCCATATTCGAAGTTCCACTCCTCCCCTAAAAATTATTAATAAAGATTTTTATTAGTTAACCCCTATATACATACAAAAACCAGCAAAACAAATAATTTTATGATTTTTGATGTCAGCATAAACAAATTTTGAAATCTGTACTGATGAGTTTTTGATGAGGCGCTCGCGTAGTTTCGGTTACTCAGCTTTTTCGCGCTTATTTTTGAAAGTGAGTACATATTTATTTTTAGCAATAATTTAAAAAATTATAACATTACATGCTTATGTTTTACAATTACGGTAGGGTAGGTAGTGCTTATGTGCCTATATGGAGTGCACGTCCCTGGCTGTCACATATTTTATTTTAGGTCGTTTTAAAAACGAATTCATGCAAGTATACATGTTTATTTATTCGTTCAACAGCATTAGAAAATCACACAAATCTGACAAGAGATCTCGCCCGATATCCGTCTCGATAGAGATAGTGATAGTAATGAAAGTTCAAGAAATAAGGAGTGAAGTTGGAACTCTAATGAGAAACAAGATTAAAATGAAGAAGTAGAATTTATGATGTATTATATTATATATGCCAGAATAGGAATGATATTTGGAAGAAACACTAGACAGTCACGTAAAACAAAATTGTACAACTGCAATATTCACCTAAGCTGCATTTTTTTCAAGTCTGCTCTCTGAACATGTCCCAGGAAGTCTTCTAGGTTGTATTCTTCGTGAGTAATAATATCTATAGCCTGCTGCGTAACTCCTCTTTCCTTCAGCCACTCTGCTAACCTATAGTCAATTTGTGGCTTGTAGGAGTTGTCCTCATTTGACGAAGTGGAGTGAGTCTTTTCATACCTGTAATTTTTTTTTTTTAATTCTATTTGTAATTTTATTGTATGATGAAGTACTTACACAGGTCATATTGCATTACATAACCATTTAAATGATTTTATTCAAACAATGTGACATGTTCTTACCCTCTCTTAGCTGGTTTATCCATTAGTGTTAGTTGCTGACAAAGGTCTGTCATCATTTGGAACCGTAATTTGTGTTCATCGATGATTTGCTTTATTAAATTCTGGTAGGCTTGTTCACTAGCTATCGTCTCTTGTACTAATCTGAAAAATAAACACAAAATTTTATAATGGTGTCTTATTACGGAACTAATAGAGAATTTTTTTAAAACTACGTAAGATGGTTACTAATAGATGGTTGCGTGTAATTGCATATGTCAAGTGACAAAATATTACTAATTGGTGTTATAATGTGAGCATGAGATAAATTAACCCACACATAATTACAACTCAAAATATTTACCATATCGGCTGTTAATTTTGCTCTTAATTTTGATATGACATTAAATCCTTTTGATTTGAAATCTCAGAAACTCAGACTTGGAAGGTTATAACAAGTGAACTGACAACTGTCTAAAAACAATATGCTGTATATCACAAAAATGGAAAAAGCTCTCGTGTCCGCAGTACCTATCTACAACGAGGAGAACTACATCGCCACCCGGTTGGGCCAAGATGTGAAACGTTTTAAGGAAGGAACTAAAGAAAGGGCTTTGTTAATGCGGATCTTAAAAGATTCAGAATAAATGAGAGAGGAAAGATGTATGCTGACTGCTCGTTCCACATGCCATTTTTCACGTGCCATTTTTCACATGCTATTTTTCATATGCCATCAATCACATGCAGTGGGGTGCATTGCCCAATGACCAAGCGTAGGTTTTCAAGGTGAAGTATGAACTGTGCTCCATTTTATTATCATCTTTCGCTGATCATTGTGGCTAACTAAATAGTGTGTAACTGACCTTCGAAAGAAATTAGTCGCATTTTTATAATTTGATTATCTTTATTTTTATGGTTCATTTATCTTAGAGTAGGCACAGCATTTCAGTATTTATTGACTGCAAGACACTGTTCACATTTTTATACATAACAAAAAAAATAGCATTAAAAATCAAAAATTTAACACCAATACACATTTTTCTTTAAAAATCTTGGTAAAATTTCTTACCTTGCATTATCCGCCCTCAGCTGCTGTATGGTCTGGTTCTCCGCGAAGGCCCCCCGCATGAAGCTGTTGGTGGTGTTGTTGGAGCGGACAGAGTTGATAGCCGAAGCGCACTCGTCCCGGCCCCCCACGGTGCCCCCCCCTACCCCCTTCAGGGGGGCCGCACCCCCCTCCTCCCCCTGCCCGGCTAGGCGCTCCTGCCCAGCTAGGTTGGCACCCAACTCTGGAAATTAAGGTTATATTACCCTTAAATCAAATGTAATACCTATACATCTTCTCCCTTGTCCTATTTGGGTCGGGGACCCATCGCATCGACAAGGTGCCACTATCCCGCTCTCTCCTCGCACAGCCTAATGAAATCATGCAAAGCATTTGATTTTAATAGTGATACAAATAACTTTAAAAACTCATAAACCGTAAGAAAATCATTAAATAAATATATTTAAAAGATCATATTACTACTTTACATTAGTTTGTTGGCACTATTTTACCTACTTCTAAAACTCCTTCTCATAGACATTTCTCTTATTAAATAAATGACTTTGCAGAGGTGTATACCATAATGAACTGAATATAATTAGCTAGGAACCATGAATCAGAACCACTCATGAATCACAACAACAGAATACCAAATGTCTGTGAATCATAAATGGTTTTGGAGATGTGTATCATCGGCAGAAAATCTATAAAACTAATTGACATTTTTGATGAGGCTTAAGGAATTAAGTCAACTCAACATAAATAATCGCTCACTCAAACATGTTCTTCAACTATCAGAAATGACATTAAAAAGAAATAGCACTTAATAATAAAAAATAAAAACAACTTTAACCTCTCCGCAACGTAAGCACATATATGCGTTAAAAATACGACAGCAGTCAAGTACAATAAGCGTGTTTACACGTCAGCGCGTGTGTCTCCATAGAAACCGTTATAATTCCGTTATTGTTTTAGTTACATCCGTAAAATAAAAAGTGAAATGTCGATAGTGAATCATGCTGCACATCTCTATTCAAGTTGTCCATAGAAATACATAAAAAGAACATTCTGTCAGACGCGCAGTCTGACACATAATTTATCCCGCCAAATTTCCTACGGGCGCCCGACATTGTTAATTTCTATTAAATATTTTTTATATGAAATGATAAAAAAGTGAGGTGACAAAAGTGTTTATTACACATTTATACAATATAATAAGTATTGTTGTTTACATAATCTGTGATTTTAGTACCGTTTTCACATAAAAACATCACGTGAGTCATTTTCACATTTTTTTAATGTTTACATTCTAAATTTTAATATTTACAAATGTTAATATTTATTTGTAATATAATAATTCGAAAGCTTATTTTGTAACCTGTCTAAAACAGTTTTTACTATTCGGCTACGTTCAGAAATGTTTAATTTATAGAGCTTTAATTGTGAAGCGGTAATAATACAAAGTTTTCGTAAAATGTCATTTCGTTTAAGACACCAAAAGCTAATATTCTCGAAAATTCGGTGGGGTTAAAGATGTTCTTGTGTCACTTGGAATCTTGGATTGTTCTTCAATAAAACTCCGGAAGTATACAAAACACTGTTATTTTTTTTTATATGAATACCTCATAAGAGTCTTAGCTATTCCCGTCTGGAGCCAGTGAAACTATGGCATCCCCAATTGGAGTATGTTGTGAGGCTAAAGGTAGTGGGGAGGGGAAAGAGGTGGGGAAGAGGAAGGTGGGGAAGAGGAAGGTGGGGAAGAGGAAGGTGGGGAAGAGGAAAGTGGGGAAGTACCTGGCTATTCAGATCAGGTCACCAAACACGGCTAAAGCCATTTCAAGCAACGTTTTAATTCTGAATGGTGGTCTTACACCAGGGCGATACTGAGTATCTTCCACTCTGGAACGAGCCGCAAATATACTATATATTAAATGAATTAATTGCGAAATAACACAAATTAATCAAATACAATTTATTTGCCCATGCCGGGATTCGATCCCGCGACCATCGGATTGCGAGTCTACCGCTAGACCATGCTGGCCGGCATAATTAAAAAAGAAAGACAAATATTCCCGGGTTACGAATAACTGGACAATATTTGAAAATCTCCTATGTTGATGTTGCTTGTGTCATGATGGAGAACTTAGCCAGCCGAGGAGTCGAACACAGGAGGCCTGGGTGGGACCCAAAAGCGATGACAATTCAGCCACCGACCGGTCTGTTATCCCTTTATTAGATGTTATTTATGATGAAAGCTGGATAGACAACCAGCCTAGCGATTATGTATTTTTTGTGAGATCGTTATTGGATAACGGACGTTATCTTCTGCCAGATTTGTATGATTTTTACGTCACATATTTTAGTTTAATTCGATTTAAACACGAATTCCTGCAAGTACGCATGATTATTTACTCATTTAATGTACGTTGTACATAGAAAACGCAAATAACAGCCATAAAAATCACACAAATCTGACAGGAGATTACGTCCGTTATCCAACTATCTCACAAAAAATACGGAATCGCTAGGCAGGAGGTTAATTAGTCTGCATTATATTATAGGGTAATTACCACAACTAGGTATCTCCGAAATCAGCATTTTTGAGTTACACACTAACAGCCTTACTAAAAAACCCAGTGAAAATTTTATTCAATTGACAAACGGCCGCGGATTTGAAAACATTACTAATTAAAAATTTGTTCATTGAAAGAAATACACATGGTTTACACGGCCTGAGAGGGTAGTTTATTATGAAAAATAATTATGTAGTCATTTATGAAAACTAGATAAAATTACCTTTTAGATTTGTGTATTTGAAATACAGTTTAGTTTTCAAAAACTGACATATTTAAAGATTCAAACTCGGAAATAAATGGAAAAAAATTTCTTACCAAATTTTTGTTGACTAAAATGTAGAGAAATTAAAAAAAAATCTAAATTTCAAAAACACAGTCCTTTTATGTAATAAATTTGGAAGGACACTATCACCTCACTTTTTCCTCGTGCATACAATAAAAAAATAATAAAAAATTTCAAAGTTTTTTTATTGCTAAAAAACTAACCTAAAAATTATACCGGCTTTTATAACAGATTTCTCGCATCTCTAAAGACGTTAATATCTTTGATACATTTAGGAACACATGTATTAGATATTATTATTTAAAAAAAAACACCACTATCATAAAATTCTCTTAAAATAAAATCCTTATGTAAATTTGAATTTTCATGTATCGGATAAAATAGTTTTTGACACTTCAATTTTCAAAGTACGATTATTGTTTTATAACTTGACTAAAACTTATGAAAAACCACAAAAAACACGGTAAATATATCAATTATATAAATAAAGGAGTAAATTAGTCATATTTAGAAATTAACGTAATATTGCATACACATTCGCGAAGCAAAATTGTTTCGCGCTTCCAACGCGAAAATTCATTTATGATATGAGCGCGAACAACGAATGCGCAGGCGCCGCCACCTAGCGGTTATGAAGGAAAACAAACAATTTAGTACTTAGACTATAAAAATAACATTGTTGCCAGATTTAAAATACGTTTTAAGAACAAACCTTATTAGTAATGTTATCATGTTTTAGTGTATTTTTGTTTTATTCATGTTGCTGCAGCAACAAGGCTGTAAAAGCGTAACTCTACTCCTCGTCTACGAATGCTACAAACAGAAAAGTCGTAACGCATTGGAATCATCAAGTTAATTAAATTTGTTTTTTGTGGGTATCTCCCAAAATCGGTATTGTTTAATTCTATAATAGGCCACTTGCATTACATTTTTTTTTTTTAAATTCCGGTTTAGGCCAATATTCTAAGACATTCTGTATTTTTTTTTTAGTCATATTTTTGAAACCCTGGCGATTTTTTGAAAATTTCAATTCGAAAAATCAGACCATTTTTTATAAACTGGAAAGACGGGACATAATTATATGGGTGCGAAAAAACGATAATTACAAAGCTGAAAATCATTTTTAAAAAAAATAACGTTTTCCACATGAATGGCACGGGAGAATAACGAGGCATACCAAAAATATTACATCTCATAAATATTTTTTTTCTTGATCCAACTTATTGATCATAAATCATTATAATGTTCAACGCCTATATTACTAAATTCAATATAATATACTTGTACTTGTAAATTATAATAATAAAAAGAATATTATAAAATTTGATTTTGTTAAAATCAGCACCATTTTTACTCTAAAACAAGTACAGACAGCATAAAATGTACGGGGTTCTCTTCATAACATCTGTCAAAAAGTCAAACCAAATGATAAGTTCGCAGAGAACAAACAATAAATCTAGTGATCGTTAAATGTCAAATTCAAAAATTCGCCTGAAATCAAAGTGTTGTCATTTAAAAAAAAAAAAAATCAGTGTGGAATTTTACAAAATTAAAAGAACATTTTCGGAGACGGGACATTTTCATGTAGTGACTTCACGAGCCCGAATAATGGATTTATTTATTTAAAAAAAAAAACTGCACATTTCTAAAAAATTTTACTTACATTTTCGTAATGTTAGTAAAAAAAATCTATCCACACAATTTTTTCCAAGTCGTTATGAAATCAGCCCAAAAAGATTACGAAAATGTTAGTAAAAATGATTCCCAATAAGCCACTATTTCCCAATAGTGGCCTGTTGGGAAACTCTAGTAACACAAATGTTTTTCCATGTTTCAATTAGGCAACTAGAACTAGCTGGTTGTAGCACTATAATTTGTGAAACGGCTGAAGTTGATTTCTTTGCATTTTAAATGTCTAAGTAAGTCATCCCATTTTTGTAAATAAATACATAAAAAATGATTAGCCATTTTCTATTTCCAGATACAATAAGTATTACGGTTTCCATCAATCTATGATTTAACCATACTTATCAGTATAAATTAAATATACAACAACCGATTTATCAGATTGTTTACCTTCTTACAAAGCTGAATTTCCCAACAAAGGTGATTTCAAAGTTACTTAGTTGTAGTAATCATCCCACAATATGACGGTAGGAATCTTTCTCTCCTTGATCTTGAAGAGCTATAGTATTGTTAGCAATAATAAAACGCTAAGTAAATGTTTATAATGAAATGCCACGGTAAGTGACAATAATAATATCCGATAATCGGCAAGATTATGATTAATCGCCATTTAAATTCCACTAGCAGTTCGGGCCAGTCGTGTCAACCCACAGGTGTCAGTAGTTCCAGTCAATCTCATCTTTACCGACCGCCGTAGCTGGAGCAGTTTCCCTGTTGGCCGCCAGAGGCGCAAGCAGTACCTCTGGCGGCGGATGAGCAAACTAAACGTGAGGTAACATAATATAATATAGCCTTGTAGTTCTCTATAATATCGGTAACTCTGAATTAATGTTTCTAGTGCCATCTGTATTTAACACAGCTAACCGATAATATATCACAAAAAAATATGAATAACCATGTTCTCCATTTCATACCACACACCTACTTTTCCCTAGGCACTTCTATTCATACTTGGTCGTGATTTTCAGTACCCTGTCATCTATCATTCTGTCCATACGAGCAGTCCATCGCAATCTTTGAGACTTAGAGAATCTTTCATGCTTAGTTAAATTCTCAAGTTCGGGGCTCATTTTAATACAGTAGGTTCTATTTTTTAGCGTAGATCCGGAGTTTGTAAAAGTAAAATTATTATTTACCTGGAGATAAGACAGTAATGGCCGCTTGCACTGCAGTTCGTACTAGATTATCGAGAGCAAACATCCAATGGGGTTTAATACTGTGCATTCGTAGAATAACATTCACGGCTTCTTGGAAGAGGTAAATGGCCAAGTGCAACTGGTTGATGGCATCGGAATCAAAGTCCAGCTCCTCCTTCAGGGTAGTAATAGCTCTCTCCAGTCCTTCCCGATCTGGCAGCATGATGTACTCTTTCAGGGCTCCCATCAAGGGTTCCAAGTGAGACTGAAATAAGTCAGATTTAGATTTTTATTTATTTATATTTTTAACTTTATGAATAAAACCTCAAATTGTAATATTTAATTAAATGAAGACAATATTAGCGAAACTCAATCGAAAATCTGGAGATAGAAAAATCAGAAAAAGATAATGGCACCTCTGGGACATAGATTTAGAATTTAATAAAGCTAGATGGAGCTCTATTTATTAAAAAGTAATGGACTTGGAACAGAAATATGATTCCCACATGTTCCAGATGAATATAGAACAATGGGAAAGCACATTTTTACAAAAATGTGTGATTGTCAAAAGAGTGCTTTCCCATTGTTCTATATTCATCTGGAACATGTGGGAATCATATTTCTGGTGTAAGTCCATTACTTTTTAATAATTAGAGCTCAATCTAGCTTTATTAAATTCATTGTCATTTAGCGGTCTTAAGAGGAAGGAAGCAGTTTTTTTGTATGGAGATGTTTTTTGAAATAAAACTTGTTTACGCACGCTTGACTTGGGAAGTAAGCTGGTGAATGCGTGACGAGAGCGTTATGAAAAGTGTGATCGGGCGAGGCGAACGGTCGGGCAAGGCGAACGGAAGTTGAGAGGGAGATATAAGTTAGTGAAGTTTTACTTCAGTCGTGTGGTCTAAAGCACACTCGTCTTTTTTTTTTTAATGTTTGTTTATTTTCGTGGATTGATGTCGATGACGTTTTAAATCAAAATATAACATTATTTTTAGTTAATCTATGATAATTTATAAAAAAATATTCAAAAAATTAACCAAAAAAATCTCACTCCTCACGTACAGTTTTGATCGCCAAAACTCACTCGCGGAGAGGTTAAGTCCGCATTGTTTTTGTACGGGTTACATAACAAAATACTTAAATAAATATGGCACATTTCATCATGAAAAACCCCTTAAGTTTTCATCATAGGGTATTTTGTTATCAATGTATTCACATAACTTGATAAAATAGAGAATTGATGGTGAAAGATGAAAACTAGTAGGTACATAGAGGAAGAGGTAGTATGTATTATGATTAAGAGAATCAAAAACTTGAGGCGAGTCATGTAAAGTCAGAATAATAAACAAAAATGAAGAGAAGAGAATGAATATGATTTTAGGAAGGAGGATATGACAGAATGCAGGAGTGTAGAATTGAATCTTTTCTGCTTAACCCTTTAAAATAATTATTGTGTTCTTACCCTAGTCAGCAGGGTACCGTTCAGATCCTGTTGGATGCTTCTCATCCACTGGTTGCAGATCTTGACCCTGTCCTGCTCAAGGACTCTACAAAGGGTGGTTCTTCTCTGAGAGTCCTTCTTCAGGAGATAGAAGCCATCTTGCTCGCAATCACCGAGACTGGTGCCACCGACCACTGTTGAAGTTCTGGTGCCACTGGAGTTCATTATTTCCACCTATGTAGAAAAAAATATTAGCAATTACCAATAGAATTACCTACATTATAATTATTATTATCAGTATATTAGTAAGAAAAGCACCCATTTATAAAGGCATAAGGTACAAGGAAACAAAAAAAACGTTTTAGTTCATTAATTACATCAGAAATGAAAGCTGTTGATTAAATAAAAGAGTAAGTCGCTAATACATATAACACTACCAATATAAACACTTAATTTTAGATCAGCACGTGACATTTCAATTAACGTACGGGTTAAAATGTATATTTTTAAACATCAATCATTGGCACTGCTGCTATATTTGTAAATCACTTTGACATAACTCGGGCGCCGGTTGAATGATGATTAATTGTTTGGTTTTGATACTTCAAAGACATAATCAAAATAATATTTCATAATATCGATAAATGTTAATAATTGCCTCGATTTGTAAAAAAGGTGATGTGATGAAGGCAACAAAATTCTACAGTTCTACAAGTGCAGGAGTATGACAACAAACACACTAACTTTCATATGCATTGGGGGACAACAAAGAAAAAAAATTAAAATAAAATACATAGTATCAACTTACTTCTGGTGACAAAAGACCCCCAGAGGAGCTACGTCTTGTAATGGCCATGTCGTGCGATCCATCTACATCTGTTTCTAAGGAGGGTGTATTGCATATGGTACTGAAATATTACAAATACCACATAAATACAAAACACATAAAATACAATCAATTAGGTACAACAACAAAAATCCTTCAAAGTTTTAAGCTGTTAAAACTAGTAAATTACTTTTGCACAAAAATGCAATAAAAATGTAAACTAAACTACTATGTATATACTGATACCAATATATGTACACATTACTTTGTTAATCTCTTGTTAACGTGTTTAAGTACACAAAATTAATTATTGGGACACAACAAAATTAGTTTTAACTTCAGGAGAATACAAATTGTATTGTGGTTGTCGGAATAAATAATTGTGGACATTGTATGTGTGCGTACTGTGCAATTATTGATATGTAATGTTTATAGTTGTAAGACTTACTTTACTTGTTTATACTATTTACTTTATCTTTGGTGCTTTCAAGCGCTTGCAAACATTATCAGCCTGGATTATAATGAACTTTAACATCGACAGATAATATGTAATTAGGACACGGCAACGCGGTGGCAACACCAGTGCGGTACCTTAGGAAAAAATAATTTTAATTTTTAACACAAAAAAACGCACACCATTAAACACTTACTTTTAGATCGCTTCCCAGTATTAGCATGCGAGGAGCTGAGTGTGTTGTCAATAATAAGAGTTCACTGACTTATTATAAATGTCTTGCAAAGTTTTCTCAAAGCAGTCTAGATTGGGGATATTTTTCAACTGCTGACCCTGTACAAATCGCAAGTGCGCCCCACTATTGAATTTGGCAGTCACCTCTGGTCTGGAGCCCCAAAACACCGTAAAAAAAACCCTTGACTCTGTGCAGAAATGGGTGGTCCGTTTGATATTTTCCCTGTTTAACAAAATGAGTGGCTCTTCATTCTGCCACCGCTCCTTCATTCAATCTTTCATTTTGCCACCGCTTTGCCATGTCGTAGGTAATTACAATGTTGGGTTGCAATGAATAACAATGTTTTTGCACTACCGACTGCGCATTTATTATCGCTTTTGCATAAGTTTCACTAAGAAATTGTACACATTATAGGATTTCATTTAAAAAAAATTTCAGTTAAATTAGCTAAATTTAACATGATGCCTAAATGACAAGTAATTTTTTTTTAGATAGTTAAGGAGATAGCCGATTTAGTCATCAATTAATCCATCCATCAATTGTGTAGTCAGCAGTCATAAGATCACAGAGAGAAAAATAATTTCAATTTGCAACTAAATACCTATGTAATAATAATAAAAAAATAAATGTTTGGCCCAAATATTCAAACAGCACATGCGATAAGAGAGAAAACATTAGGTATGTTGTTCATGCCAGAGCACAGCAGAGACCTGCGGTGATCTAATTCTACATAAAAATGGTAAAATTGACAAAATATGAATTGGTATAAGATATATTATTATGTATGGATAAACATACTGCTTACTAACTATCTGTGGGCAACTTTGCAGGTGTGGGCTAAGGAGATAGGATGCAATATGAATTTCTCCCGGCTACCCCTGAATTATATTTCTGTACCTGAGAAGCATACGGATGCAAGTCCAAAATTTGAAGAAATGAGTTTTTGATACAGACTTGTAATAAATTATTATGTTTATCAGTGGCAGAAAGGTACAGGTCCTATCATGAAGAAAAATAGGATTTACAAAAATGTATACGGATGCAACTACCTTTGATGCAACAACTATCTTAGAAGCAGAAAGATGAACCATGGACATGCATCTTTATGATTTAGTTGCATTTTGAGTATTATTACTCAAATCCTACGTATTATGTAGTATTGTGACTCAAATTATACATTACTATGCTTTCTACGGAAGGAAACAATTTTCAAACATTGATCCTTTCATAATACCCCACATGTCATAACAAAATATTCCACTTCATTTAGAAGCAGAAGGACTCAAGTCCATGTTTTTGTTTGACTCAAGTCAGCTTTTTTTTAAACAATACTAGCTGGTTCCCGGCATGCGTTGCTATGCCATTTAATAAAGAAACTGTTTCTCCCTGCGTGTCCATTCCAATTGTCCTGTTCCCCTTCCACCTCCCCTTCCTCTCCCGCGTCCCCTTCTACTCCGATTTCTCCACTTTCCCTCTCCCTATTCCACTCCCCTCCCTTCCCCCGTCCAGCGAACCACCTACCCGAGTTCCCCTCCCCCTCCCGTATTCCACACATTCAGTCCCGATACATTCAGTTTTCAAACAGCTCGCGTGCCACCTGCTGCAATCTTTTTTTGTACAGGTTTCATAATGCCAGAGCTCACCAATAGTATTATACAAACCTTGTCCTGATAATAACAAACACACAACAAAAAGAACTATCCAATTTGGTGCAGTCGTTCGGAAGTTATGTGCTTACATACATTTCGGCGATTCATTTTTATTTATATAAATTTTTAAAGACTTTACATAGAAAATTTTTCATTTTATTTGCTCAAACAAAACTAATTGATTTAATAATTACTTTTTTTGTTATCCTATCAGCATGGATATCCGAAGAAGTAATGAGACCATAGTTACAAAAAAAATTGTTTTTTGGCTCTTCTGAACATTTACCTTTTTGGACATGCATTCGTATGCTTCTCGGGTACAGATATATACCTGCTAATCAGCGCACATATGTGTAAGCTTTGATGTATCACAGTTAAAAAAACAATGACATGTAACACTCCGAAACAAGACGATTGAACTCCAACAAATAAATACTTTTTGTGAAACATTATTCTTAAACCTTCAGGTTTTTTACTGTAAAACGGTTGAAGCCAAACAGTCATGCAATACATATTGTATGTAGGTATTGAAATCTACCGTCTACATATCTTACTATGCATAATACTCTGAAAAATTTGTAATATTGTATACTTTGATATCTAATAATAATTTTAATATCTAGTACTTAGGAATCTACTCCATTTTTATTTATAAAATCTTAAGACTTTAGTGTAGAATTAGGTCATAGCATGTAGTGTTGTTATTACCTGTTATATGATAGAGATGGAGAGTGTATTTGGATCGGTGAAAGCAGTGAGGAGGCCAGCCGCCCAGTGGCCGGGATGGACCGGGTGGCCAGCGTGATTCTAGCCGCAAACAAAACAACATAGGAAACAAAAGGGGAAAGAAACAAAACAAAACATCTCCACACAATGTACAGCACGGTGATGCGTGGTGGATTAAATTCATCGAATCAATTTGAATGAATCATAAAAAAACCATACAAATGAAGGGTACAGGAGAGAAATGTGCATTGTTAATTGTTACTCATGTGGCAAAATTAAACTGAGCTCACTGAGTGTATTACAGAATTAAAACTGAATTCCCCGCATTTATAACATTGTTAACCTCTAATAGGCCGGAGACGTGCGGGGCGCGCGTATTGTGTTGCGCATGCGCGAGAAAATAATTCAAAAAAATATCGAACAAAAAATGTTTGTCTGCGATTTTGGCCCTTCTGTGTACAGAATTTGTCTGAAGAACAGGGTCAGAATCGCTTGTGCAAACATTACACCATAAGATGGGTCAAAATTTCATTCACCTTGCAACCCCAGAATATTTTTTAACGATTTTATCTGTGACATAGAAATGTCATTTTTGCTGCGAATTTTAGCTGTCAAAATTAATGCGTGTTCCTCGACTAAAACATCGTAAAACGTATTAATTTTATGTAAATAATGAAAGTAATGTTGTTTTGGTACATAGTTTATTGTTCTAGGAACGTGTTTCAGTCAATAAAATATACGATAGCTCAAAATTAATCCACAAAACATTCAATTCAAAATTCAAAGTGGTGCTTTTTTAGTGAATTTTCGTGAAATGGCATGGCCTCTCAGAGGTTAAGTTGAAATGTATTTCTTTATTTTATTTATTGACACCAAAAATTTTATGGTTGTCTTCTATATTTTTCTATAGTTCAGATTTGACACGCGATGATGACGACCCAGACATGATGGTTATTCGTCGGCAGTAAAAAATCTAAATAATGCTATATTGTGAATAAGGCCTTAGAGGTAGTCCTGTGTCGACCAGAGACCACTACAGAGATCTGTAATGCCAGTCGAGCCGGGACCCGGAAGCTGCTTGTAGACCAAAGATATATAACGGTCTACGTCGACACGGTACACGATATATCGATCGATCAATCAAAGATCCAATTCTTTTGACTCAATCACTTCGCCAGAAGAAACATAAACACAAGCAAAGTTCCATAGTTGAAAGAAAGAATAGAATGTCATATTTTAATCACACAAAACTTTTTTTTCTCACAAAACCGCAATGCAATTTTTTCCCTGTACTCTTCAAATCTTAGTTACAAAAAAATACATGTAGGTATTAAATTTACAAAACACTTGCCAGATTAATATTTGAGATAATTTTTGCCTAGCACAATGTTATTTGAACTTTTGTTGAGATAAAAAAGACTTTTCTTGCTTAGAATCAAACCTTCAATACTTAACAAAGGATCCAACATTTGGACCGCCAGACCGTAAGTTGGTCATAACCATAATCGCTAAAACTATACTACAATTAAATGTCCATCAATGGAGTAAATATTATTGGAATCTTCCTACACGTACATATAAGTAATGATCTCGGAGGAGTATTTTAAATAAAAAGGGAAACAAAACTAAGTACATATTAGTTTCGTTAAAGAAAGAAAACCAAATCATATTTTTAAAAGTCAGAATGGTAATAATGTAGTGTGTAGTTTTGTGTTCATGATATTTTAAATCTATATTGTTAACTTGTCTACTGTAATTATGATTATTTATGAAATAGATGATTCAAAGTAAATAAATGAAATAACAGTGGTAAACTAACACCAAGCAAATAAACATACTGAAACTTGAATTTTATCTAATATAATGCTGAAGTGATTGATGTAAAGTGTATCCATACAAATTTTTGATTTGTGTTTATGTATACAAATCATGAAAAAATACTGTCAAAACAAAAATCTTTTAGGTATATGAAGTTATTTAGATGATTCTGGAAAATCTGTATATGTGTAATATTATGTATGTATGTACATACTTTTCTAAGTTTAAAAATACTGTCTTGATCTTCTTTGGTCTTGAATTTGGCTTCCTGAATCAAAGATACAGTTTATAACTTTGTAAATCATTACATATTAATAAAGGTAAACTGAATTAATTTAACATGAATTATAAAAATTATAAATTAGATTTAAGTTTCGTAATCTCATTCAAATAAAGTATAAAAAATCAGGACACCACATAATACAAAAATAATTTTTTAATAATTATTACAACATGAAAGCGGTTAACTGAATTATTGGAAATTTGGTTATTGTTTAATTAGTGTCAAAAGCGAGTTAAATCATTTAAAAAAAAAACCATACAAGCCAATATTATTATAGTGTGTTGTTCCTAATCATATCTCGTCTGTTATGCTTTGACCGCATCTGCGCCTATCGTCCCGAAGTAATGCGTGCCAATGCTTCGTATGTTTTGGTACTACGTACATTTTGACACGTTAATGGCCGGTCACAGTTGCGCGTATCGTGTCATAGCACGAAGCTTTGTGACGATACACGCAGGTGCGGCCCCAGCATTATTGTAACATGCAAATAACTGCCAAAATACATTGAAAGATCCGTTGACTACCATTCACTAATTTCAACTAAAGAACAAAATAAATAATAACTGATACATACTCTTTTAATGAAACTAGATTAAATATGTTGTGCCATTGGCTTAGAAGTATGTATTTTATTTTTATTTTGATTCAATATTCGTGTACAAATAAAATTCAGCCATATAACAGTATAGTTATTACATATTGCTGTCATCCGGCAATTTATGTTTAAACATGACAAAGTTTATTGTTGGCATTCAAACAATGTTGCATTAATCATGTGAAATAATATAAAAATGGGGAAAATGCATCTACAGCCCGTTCTCCCGCTACCTCAGACACAAACATTTGCTAACACGTTACTATAAACATTGGCATTGGGGGCGTGGCCTTACACCTTTTTGTCTGCAGTTGCATACAGAAATGTGTAAGGCCACGCCCCCATTGCCAATGTTCATAGTAATGTGTAAGCAAATGTCTGCGTCGGAGGTCGCAGAAGAACGGGCTTACTTGACAACTTTAAATCTACCTGAAATGAAAATGTTGCAATGACGATATCAAAACTAAGCAGCTAAATAATTATTATAGTTTTTTTTTTTATAGAAGAATTGCCATTGCAAAATAATGAAACAACTTAAATAAAATTCATGCTAGCGTAAAAGTAGTTAGTAAAAGTCTAATATTCAGCCTCTGGATTGGTTCATGACTTACTCAATTTCGGGAGATAGTGGAAGATTGGCAGAGGGGGTGCAAGGTTGACTAGAAGGGGTGGTTTTGATATTTAACCCAATCCCTGGAGCAGGGACAGATATACTGCGGCTGAAGTCCACATTAGCGCCGGCAGCTAGACGCGTTGTAGCTTTTTTCTTTCTGAAAAATCAAGCACTAATAATAAAAGAGTGCCACTTACCAGAGGCGGTCCCTGCAATACACTACTACACATCTATGAGCCAAACATTGATATTTCAAATTACGCTCCTCCATTCATGATGAATAAAATTCCCGTCAGATCAAAGTTTAAACCTTATTATGACATTTTTATCGATACTACCTCGTACTGGAACTAAACCACCAAACACACTTGTATTGGGCTCCCACGCTTGCGCATAAGTTTCATGCATATTTGGATATTTTTTTTTTTTTACAGTGAATACCGCACAAGAATCTCAACTGCTCCCGTCTGGAGCCAGTGAGACTTTGGCATGCCCATTTGGGGTATGTTGTGAGGCTGAAGGTAGTGGGGAGGGGAAGGAGGTGGGGAAGAGGAAGGTTGGGAAGTACCTGGCTATTCAGATCTGGTCACCAAACACGGCTAAAGCCATTTTCAAGCAACGTTTCAATTCTGAATGGTGGTCTTACACCAGGGCGATACTGATAGTATCTTCCACTCTGGAACATGCCGCAAATATACTATATTATTTTAAATGAATTAATTGTGAAATAACACAAATTAATCAAATAAAATTTGTTTGCGCATGCCGGGTTCGAACCCGCGACCTCCGGATTGTGAGTCAAGAGATATGCCGAAGACGAGACGTCACAAGATTATTGTCTCACTAAGGAGATAATCTCGACCGGCTCAAAGCACGCGAAGCAGAATTGTCTCAAAACAACAATAATTAACCCTGGTGACTGAAAGCGGTCAGTAAGAACAAGCTAGACGGCAGTTTTGTAAACGAGTGTGTAAGAGTAAGATAACCCAACGTCAGTCAGAGTAAAACCAGTCAGTGTAAAAAGCTTGGCGCGCAGTGGACTAATGAATTTAACACACGAATACTAGCAAATTATAGAGCTTGATTTTGTGTTTATAATTGATCAAAATTGGGGGTTCCAAGTACTCTACTTACTCTGAAAGGAAGGGGTCATCCAAGAGTTCGGCAGCTGTTCCCCGTTTTTCTGGATCAGGTATAAAGCACCGGAGTATGAACTTCTCCGCCCTCTGGGAGAGCTCGCTTGGTATTTCTGGATGCACTTTGTAATACCCAACCTACAAGTCATACATTAACTTATTTGAATTATTATTATTAAATTATAAAATGAGGGCCTCAACACGGTTAAGAACCGAGTGAGGCTCACATTACCAAATAATGTTTTTGTAAAAAAATACTGCTAATGTATCGTAAAAAATTTAACATTTTTGAAATTCGTCACAATAATATTAATGTAGTATACATAATATTTTATGCATAATATTTATTTATAATGTAGTATATTATTTAGTATTTTATTTATTTATTTATAATTTATAATGTAGTATACATAATATTTATTTTTAAATTAAACAAAACATTTTTACATGTGTGACATGAAGTACATATTTCATCTGCAACTTTACAGTTTACATATTTTTGAGAACAAGTCAATTAATGCGAAAAAATACCTGCGTTTGAAACAAAAATAGTTGCAAAATGCCCGTTATTTTGAAACAAACAAAAACAATTTGAACATAAAAACAAAACTAACAATGTACTTAATTAGAATTGGATAATGAAAAATAATAAATGATACCTACACTGGTTATGAGTTGAAAATAAAAACAATCAAGTAGACAAAAATTAAGAAGAATATTAATATGACAAAAGAGAAGAAAATTAAAAAATTGTTACAGACAGTTGAAGAAAGAACTTGCGTAGGTACTCTTAGGGCCGGTTTTATAACCATCCGTTCATCACGCTTGATACAATTTTTAACTAATATTTGGTCTACCGCTTGATTGATTTTGCCGTTTTATAAACATTCGCAAGGCTACCGGTCGGTTATGTAGCGGTTAATGCTTTACGATCCGATTTCGGTCAGTTAAATGGATAACGATCCGTTTACTGATATTTTTTGACAGTTGCAAGTAGGAAGTTGTTCTCGGCGCCTGGTTATTTATTTATTATCGAAATCAGTCAGTAACACCAGCCCAGCTTTATTTCTTTTATTTTATATATTCAATAATATTATTATTTAATTTATAATTATTTATAAACGAGTTCTGCTTTGAATATTTTATACATAGAATAACTTGTTTATAAATAAGCTGGTTTTTATAAATTGAATAATAGTTTTATTTATAAATTGAATAACAATATTAGAATATATAAAGAAAATTAAAATTAAAATGGGGCTCTATTAATTAAACTAAAACAATAAATAAGTTATTATTAACACTACGTTTCTAAGCTCTAGCATCAATTCTGCAAGCAGCTGGCGATTTTACATGAATCTCCAAGTCGGCCCATCCGTATAACAATGCACTACCTGCTTTTAACAGTGCAAGTAGTGCATTGTTATACGGAGAGTGACCTAAGTAATAAAACTTTCGAACTAAATGTAACCGATGGCCGCTAGTAATGCACATTTGTTTATAATATGTAAAATAAGATAACGAACGGATAACGGTCCGTTAACGAAAAACGGTTCGTTAAGTAACTGAAATTTGGTACTTCATTTATAAAACTGGCCCTTAATATTAAGATTTTTCTGCATAATATACATCGAAACTACGAAAATATGACTTCAAACTCTGCACCTATAAATTGACAGGGACAGTGTTAAATTTAGGGCAAGTTGACTTTTGTGTGGCCTTTTTTACCTTGAATACTGCTGCCTGTGGGGATCCTAATTCTATGAAGGGGGGTTTTCCTGTCGCCATTTCAACTATTGTACAGCCCAAAGACCAGATGTCTGCCTGGAATATTAACAATGAAACACAATTGACAAAAAAGTATGAATTTGAATTAGTGGACATACAACATAATTAGTCACAATTAGCATGCTCATGGTTCTGCAATATTACCCTAAATCAAACCAGTATCACATTGACCATCAAAAATAAAACGTATTTACTACTTGTTGTGGACAGGACCTAGAATTAACCCCTCGGGCTTATTTTTTCGAAAGATCAAAATATTTCAGCTTCGCAATAAAATCCTAATAAATTAAATATTTCTAAACACATCCGAAAAATAAAAGTTTTTTCTAACTAAACTACTGATAAAAAAAAAAAAAAAAACAGATAGATGTTTTATCAGACAAATGTATTATAAAAATTATCGTCGACTAACTTTTTTGTTGTTTCATGTAAAAATAATTAATACAAAATTCCCAAAGATTCATAATTTTTTTTCAAATTGCTGTCCGAAATTTTGATTTTATAAAGGTATACATTTTGATTATTTTGTGGTTAACTTTTAGATTTGAATATAAAGCATGGTGTTTTCTCTTTCTAACACCGTTTAGATCACATTTCTAATCATGATAGTAAGGGAGACAAAACAATTTCTATGATACCTATATAAGTTGTTCTGAAAAGCGAAAAATTTTGCTTGAGGGGTTTTTTTTTTTTACATTAGCTCCACAGGAGGCTCTGAGGAAAAAAATTTCCCTCAGGGCCTATGAGATGCAGTGTGGAGGGTTAAAACAATATCTGGTCTGATCTTCACAAAACAGGTCATTAACAGACTGCGGGCATTAAAAAATGACTTCTTGGGCGCATGGAAAAAATTAACTATACAAACTTCAAACATCAAAAACAAAGAAGTGATTTTAAAATAGGGAATAAACTGAAACATGTGAGACAAAACTATGGGCCTTCGGCCGGAATGCTTATGAGAGCTTTGCAGACTGTCTCCGTGTCAATAATAACATGTACTAACAAGTGCGTCTATGTAACGTGAGGTTCACAAAAAGAACTGCCCTGACTCCTGCTCGAATGAAGATTGAATAGAGAGAGGAAAGAAGCAGACCAAAGAGAAAATGGCTCAACGAGAATTGAAGATCATCAACTCTAATTTACAGAGAATGCATCAATGATGAAGATTTTGTAAGAATTTATGAGTGTGATTTTCAAAAATATATATTTTCACTAACCGGAGCTCCATATCCTCTCTGTCCTTTGTCTATGACCTCTGGTGCCATATACTGAAGGGTTCCAGTAAAGGTTTCCGTTGAAGGGCACAGGCCGGCCAACCTTTTAGACGTACCAAAGTCGGAGATTTTAACTACACCACTGTATGTGTTTACCAAGACATTGTCCCCTTTTATATCACGGTGGACTATTTTCTGGTCGTGGAGGTACTTTAATCCTGTAAAATAGATTAGAAAATTTAATAAATTTAGATCAACACAATTTTCAGTTCACATCATTTCAGAGTTTTTAAATATTAATTTGAGTGTCAACAAATAAAATAAGATGCTAAAAATTGTCTGTGGGTTCCATATTCACAATTACTTAAATAGAAAAAAAAAGTCATGAATTGGTTCACAAGTGACAAGAGAAAACGAGGTAGACCATTTAGACGGTGGGTTGACGACATCAAAGCCATAGCAGGTGGTACATGGACAAGAGTAGCTAATGATAGAAAGAAATGGCGACAGTTGGAGGAGGCCTTTGTCAATTAGTGACATACAGACAGGGAGTCGATGCATGATAAGTTTTATAAATATTATAAATAATGTAATCTAATTTACTGTCTGAATAAAGGCTATTATTATTATTATTTAAATAGAAAAAAAATAGTCAAAAATCGGGCAAAACCAAGTTGTAGAAATAAAAATTGTTGTAACCTTACCTTCCAAAATTTGTTTAGTATAATAGGAAATAGTGGACTCATTCTCCTTCAGGGGTCCCCACTTGGACCTGAGCAGTGCCGAGAGGGATCCCCCGGGCACTTGCTCCATGAAAATTTTGAAATAGTTGCCTTCCGATACTGAACCAAGGTACTGGAAATATGGAAAATAATTTTCATGACATTATAATAACACAATGAATTTGTTAATGTTATCTCTAAATATTGGCCCTTTCTGTCCTCCCATCAAGAATGGCTTAATATCGATTATGTTTCCATGAAACTCAACATTTCTCCATTCCGCTTACATGAAACTCAATAAATATATGATAAACGGAACAAATATATTTTTTCTGTGAAACTGAAAGATTTTCAATTTTGTTTCCATTATCCACTGGAGCGACCATGTCGAATAATTCGACGTTTTGTTTTCTTCTAGGATTGCCCACGTCGAATAATTCGACGTTTATGACGTACCACTCGTAAACAATTAAAAATTATTTAATTATTTACCAGTCCCTGGCCAATATTTATTCCGTTGGAAAGCTGGTAAAATTGTCTTTCATTTATGGCAACATCGATGCTTCTAGTGCTTCTGGAAAGAATATTTCGCGGT
This sequence comes from Limnephilus rhombicus, assembly GCA_929108145.2. Lineage (NCBI taxonomy): Eukaryota > Metazoa > Arthropoda > Insecta > Trichoptera > Limnephilidae > Limnephilus > Limnephilus rhombicus. The sequence continues at coordinate 31,585,114 of OV815271.1, forward strand.
TTAAAGTGACAGCTTATTTTCACCTCCGAGGCAAAACTGTTTGAGAATTTGGATAAATTTACACGTATTTTAAAATGCCGTAAGTGATTGAGTTTTTGCATTTTAACGCCATAATATATAATAGTGTATTCGTGATTCAATTATTAATGTGTTTTCAACTCATTTGAATAAAAAATCAGAGTTTTTTTATCATATTTTCGATACAAAACTATTATTTCTGGTGGGGTAAGGTTTTTTAAGTTTATTTTGCAATTCAATTCGTAATTACTCCACTTGTGCATTTGAGTGTTTTTCTATTAGAATGATTCATTACCAAGAGATAATTATAAATTTTATTTAGGTGTGGTCATTTTTTCTCCAGATATTTGTAATTTTATAACTCAGTAGAAATGTCAAAAAGATCGTAAATTTATTAGATGAAATTTAATGTAAAGGTACCATCACACAATTAATATGGGATTATTTCGTTTCGTTTTGTAATTAAATAATTTATTAACTTATTTTAAATTTCCACAGAGCCAATAATCGAGAAGTCTCGCAATCCAGGTATAAATATATATTTTTAAAATTTTATATGATAAGATATATAAAAATCTATGATTTGATTCAAAATATAAAATCTACATGAAATATTTTTAAGTGTACCAATGCCGAGCGGAAGAGGACGAGGACGAGGACGAGGAAGAGGCAGAGGCAGAGGCAGAGGGAGGGGGGCTGTGGGAGCTGGACGTGGAGCGGCACTGGCAGCTCGGTCTGGAGTGTTAGTATTTTTTAATGTGTTTTAAGAAGGTTTTTTTGCTGTGGCTATGTGTTGAGCTCATCATATATATTTTAATTTATTTTAACAGTGACCCTGATCTGGTTATGGTGCGGGAGGATCGCGCCAGGGCCCTAAAGGACGTTAGGGCCCTGTCTGCTTCTTTCCAAGCGGAACTAGAAAGCCGCAAATTTAAGAAGCAGGCGGCGCGGATCCTGCTCCCCACCGCGCCTGCAAGAAAAGCTAAACGAAAGTAAGTTATCGTCTCTAGATGCATTACACAATGTTATTGTTTTTCCCCGAGAGCTTTCTGCCACCGTGAGAGTTGGATGGATCAGCGCTCTGTGCATTATGCACATGCAGTAAAATCAGCGCTACTCCAATTCTTATTGTTTTTATTTACTGTTTCACGAGTGAATGACAACGATTCATATGATTTATGTATATGTTTTCAGAATTCCATCTCCGGAGAGAGTAGCGTGTCCCTTTTCACAGGGGACACCTTCAACGCTGCCATCGCCTATTCCCCCACCGTGGTTGTGCAACGTTCCATCTATCACAATGACCCAAGCAACGGCTCCCGCTGTGCCAACGCGGGCGGCTTCTCCAGAGCCGTTACCTGGAACATCGCGGGATGGGGAACTGAGGGGCGATCTCTCTCTGGAGCATAGCTACCATAGAGAGCTGTGGGTGGACGTGCCGTTCTGCCAGGAAGTGTCTGAGTTTGGAAACGGTGAGTTTTTTTTTAATACATCATACCAGAGGCGTTCCGTAATTGAAATATAGACATATTAAATCAATTTATGTTTTGTACATTTCAGAGCCAGGCATGGACGGAACGGGGACGGGTGACGTTGCTGCAGCTCTCTATTATGATGAGTGGGCACTTGAAAACCGTAAGTTATAAAACTAACTAACTAACCTTCACGCCATTTCTCTACATTAAGCTAATTTAAGTTAATCAATACATAGTTTTATTGTGCCTCGCTCTAGAGCGATACTCTCAGTATCGCTCTGGTGAGAGCCCACTATTCAGAATTGAACATTGCTTGAAAATCGTGGAATGGGGAACGCCAGTGGGGCGATCACTCTCTGGAGCATGGCTACCATAGAGAGCTGTGGGTGGACGTGCCGTTCTGCCAGGAAGTGTCTGTGTTTGGAAACAGTGAGATTATTGTTTTAAAACGTCATATCAGAGGCGTTCCGTAATTGAAATAAAGACACATTAAATCAATTTGTGTTATATACATTTCAGAACCAGGCATGGACAGAGCGGGTGAATTTGATGCTGCATCTCTTCACCATGATCAGTCGGCATTTGAAGACCGTAAGTTATAAAACTAACTAACTAACAACGCCATTTCGCTACATGGGTAGGCAGAGGATGGACCGCCATACAATTTGGTCTTGGCACTCACACTCTTTTCTTCATTCAAACTCATTTATACCTGCCCTTGTGTTATTCTGACATTGCGCGCCTCAAATATTTGATTAACTTGATCGAGCCAAGAGTTCATTATCTTAAAGCGTTGTACCAAAGGGAGTAAGTACTCGTAATATAGAAATGTTAAGTTAATTTGTGTTTTCTGTTGTTTTAGAAATGGATCTGGACGAAGGGAGCGACGTTGACGAGGATAACCTATGCATGCCACCAAAACCTTATCATCGTATGAACAATGCACGTAAGCCCGATATGGCCGCAGACCTAAGACAAGACCAGGTAGAAAGAGAGGCAATGCGTTCGATTCTGCCATCTGATAGTTACTCTTTCGATTGGTCCAGCGAAATCTCACGTTTCAATGGGATAAAGGAGATATTCACAGGTACGCCGGGACCAACTTTCAACACCGACGAAATGGGCAAACCTGTGGATGCCTTTCTTAAAATCTTCGACGCCGATTTCGTTGAACTGATCGTAAGAGAGACTAACAGGTATGCAGAACAACACATTGCGTTAACCCAATTCAAGCGCTATGCGCGTATCAATAGATGGGCTCCCACGAATAAAGAGGAAATGTACGTATTCTTGGCACTTTTAATGCATCAAGGTATTTCTCCCCTTCCCGTTGAAAAAGACTTCTTCTTTTCAATTGACGTCACCGCCATGCCTTATTTCAGCAAAGCCATGAGTTATAATCGTTTTCTTCTAATAAAAAAATTCCTTCACTTCACCAACAATGAAACTCTTTCTTCTGATGTATCGTTATCTGCGCAAAGTTGCAATCTTGAAAAGTTTGGGGTTTGGAAATACAAACCCCAAATTGTACTAGACTATAACAAGGTAATGGGGGGAGTTGACAGAAAGGATCAGCTTTTGTCAGGCTACCCCATTGAACGACAGCGAAACCTGGTCTGGTACAAGAAGCTTTTCAGGAGACTACTAAGTGTTTCGGTGCAGAATGCGTATATATTGTACAGTTCAAAGCTCCGCAAGGAAAATAAACGCATTTTGTATCGAAACTTTAGGAGTGAGGTTGCGAGGGATCTCCTTCAGCTGTTCTGTCACAGGGAAATTAACCCGCCTCCGACTGTGAGAACCATTGGCCAAATAGTTGAAGGAAAGATTCTGCGTACTGTCCTGGAAGGCAACCACTTCTCGGTCCATAGCGGGCGAACGTTGAATTGTGTGTGGTGTTCCATAAACAAAATTACCAAACGAACTACAAAAAAATGTGACGTGTGTGATGTGGGATTATGCAATGATTGTATGGTCCCATATCATACCACCCCACTCTCCATATTGAATAACTGAGGGTTTTTTTATTTTCTTTTTCTTTTCTTGTTTTTAGTTGTGAAATTATAATTTATAAATTTAATGAACTTTCTTTGGACATCAATAACTATAGCCTGCGCCTGGATGACAGGACCAAGTCATTTCTTTTTACATCTCATAAAAATGTTATAACGACAAAGCACCCAAAGGTACGAGTTCTATCTGATAAGGTTTGGTGGACATTTAATATGTATATTTCAATTCTGATCATTAAAATATACATATTAAAAAATGCATAGGTTTTCTCATTCTTTCCTGCTATTGTACACATTAAATAACTTGTTTTATCAACATGATTTGTTTTTGAGGTGTTATGCCGTCTCGCTGTACCTCCTTTAGCCTACGTTTTGGACAGCGTTTGTTAGTTATAGAATGAGGTAGCGCGACACGGCATAACACCCCAAAAACAAATCATGTTAATACTTTTGGCCATGAAAATATCAAATCAAACTTGTTTTATTTTTATGTCTTCGTTATATATTTTGTTATTTTTTCTGTAGAGGCTTTTTTAGAGCTAGTCACTTAACAAAACTAAGCCATTTCAAGCAATGTTTAAATCTGAATGGTAGTCTCTAACCAGAGCGATACTGAGAGTATCACTCTAGAGCGAGGCAAAATGAAACTATGTATTGATTTACTGAGAAAAACCAATTGAATAAATTTTTATTATGACGAAGTGTGTAAACAATGTTTAAATAAATATGCTGCTCTACCATTGTAATGTAATTAATAAGTGTAATTTTAATTGAAAGAATGTAAAAGCCCATTAGGGCGGAAATAAATTTATAAATCTATTATTTGTTCCCTCAATTATTTTCCTCTCCACTATTTTTCATTCCAACTTTTAGATAAAAAAAATATCACTAAGATTTTATTTGCCGATCGACGCTGATACAACAGGTTTGATATTTAAATTATGAATAAACCAATATAAATTGAATACATTTTTATTATGACAAAGTGTATAACCAATGTTTAAATCAATATACTGCTCTTCCATTGTAACCATACAACTGTAATATTAATTTAATTGATTTAAAATAATATAAGGGCTTAATAAATAAACAAATCAATTATTGGTTCCATCAATTATTTTCCCCTCCACCATTTTTTTTCGATACCTTTGCTTTTAGATATAAAATTATCACTATAATTTTATTTGCCATTCGACGCTCATACAAAGGTTTGATATATATACAATTTTATCATCATCATCATTTTACATATTCTGATTTACCCTATGTAGCTTGACCTTAAGGTAGCTGTCAGAAGTGATTTTTCGTCAAATATTGGTGGATTTCATCAACTTACAAAGTATCCCCCTGAAATATTGGCAATGTGTATATCTATGATATATATTTCATTTTAAGCCTTATTTCCTTGTTTTGCACGTTATATAAAAACATGGTAACAAATCTCCAGTTCTAATTTACAATTATTTAAAAAGTAGGACCATGATTTTGACATCGTAAAATAGGCTCTCTGTATAATTCATCAAATGAATAAAATAAAGCCAACATGGCTACTATTCTTATTAATAATTGTAGGCAGTTAATTTATCTTCCTAATGTAATACCAGTTTTTGTGGTAAGTTTATTAAATAGTATTATACAGTGATTTCAATTTTGACAAGTCACGCACTCAAATTTTATAAAATCATTTTTAAACCAAACTTTTGAAGAGATCATAACATACAAAAAATTATTTTTCTATTATATTCTTGCATCTGTGGTTATCAAACAGGCCATAGAGAACATAAAAACGTAGAAAATATTCAATAAAGATATTTAAAACTGCCACTGGCGGCAATTTCAAATCACAAAAACACAAATTTCGCGCATTTATAAAGTTTAAGATTTTTTAATAATTTATCTATCAATTCTAAAAATATAGGATAATTAGTAAAATATAGGTGAATTTATTGGCTGTATAGCACTATAATCAGTTTTATGTCTCCATGTTAAAATTCGGAGATATGATTTTTTTAATGTTGACGGAAAATATTCAAAATCGTCGCTAAAAAACCGCGAGCAATCGGAGAAAAAAGTCTTTTGACGCGCGATCGTTCGAGTGGTTATGTAAACAAAAATTTTATATTAACTTTGTATGAATATAATTTTTCATGTTAGAAAAAAAAAAGAACTCAAATGTAGTACATATTATTGAAGTGAAAACTTCTTTAGCACTGTTTTATTTGAAACTCGATGAAATGAAAAATAGCGACACTAAAAAGAGAAACACATATGTACATCTATAGGATTTAGCCTGCGAGAGAATGAGATAGTATAATTGGTCTCCTCTTTGTGAGGTGCTTCACCCATCGGTCTCCTCTTTTTGCGATGCTTGGTAGCCTTCACACTCTTGTCTACTTTAGTTTTCCAAAGGTTTCACTTCTACCGCGTATGAATTGCACACTCTGATTTTTATTACTGGAAGTATTCCATCTATCTGCCATGAAGTATAAACTAGGTACATAAAGCGCCCTTGGGGTGATTTTTCACAAAAATAATAATTATTATTATGTATCTACATGTGTATAAAATTTAGTTAACCAGTCACCAACTTAAGCGGATATATGCGTTAAAAATATGATAGCAGTCAAGTACAATAAGCGTGTTTATATGTCAACGCGTGTGTCTCCATAGAAATCGTTCTAACTCCGTTATTCTTAAACCAAAAAGGAAAAGGTCGATAGTGGATCAAGCTGTACATCCCTATTCAAGTTGTCCATAGAAATACATAACAAGAATATTCTGTCATTCGCGCAGTCTGACACATAATTTATCTCGCCAAATTTCCTACGGGCGGCTCTACCCTTGCTCGACATTGTTAATTTTTATTAAATATTTTTATATTAAATGATAAAAAATTGAGGTGACAAAAGTGTTTATTATACATTTGTACAATAGAATAAGTATTGTTGTTTACATAATCTGTGATTTTAGTACCGTTTTCACATAAAAACATAACGTGAGTCATTTTTACATTTTTTTAATGTTTGCATTCTAAATTTTAATATTTACAAATGTTAATATTTATTTGTAATATAATAATTCGAAAGCTTATTTTGTAACCTTTCTAAAACAGTTTTTACTATTCGGCTATGTTCAGAAATGTTTCATTTATAGAGCTTTAATTGTGAAGCGGTAATAACACAAAGTTTTCGTAAAATGTCATTTCGTTTGAGACATCATAAGCGAGTATACGCGAAAATTCGGAGGGGTTAAAGTGATTTTGAATTTGATAACTGAGATAGTGGCCAAAAGTGTTGGTAAAAATATTTTCAAAAAGATACGAGTCTCAATTTTTTTTTCGAAAATCGTAAGCTAGTAATCTACATAAAATTATGTACAGACATTGTAAAATAAAAAAAGTCATAGATTGCAAGGGGAGTTAATTAGGATAAAACATGGAAATTTGTGTTACCTGTACAATATTCCTGTGTCTCAGTTGCGAATGTAGTTTAATCTCTTCGTGCAGGGGTTGGACATTGTGGAGATTCTTCTCCGGGATCTCCTTGACGGCAATTCTAACTTGAGTATTTAAATCCCTGGCTGCGTACACTACGCCGTACGTGCCTTTACCCAGGACTATGCGTTTGTTCATGTCGTCCAGTTCATATTCATACTGAAAATTAAAAATATTACAAATTGCACGAAAGAAAAACAGTTCGGCAACAGTCTAAATTAAATTCATCAAAATCCAAACCTTGATTTGATCGGTGCTGGTTTCAACGTCTAAATCTGTAACCATACCTTCTTGATCAGCTGTCATTTCTAGAATAAGTTCATAAAACCTTTGTCGGCAGTGAACGGACGGAAGGAACATTTGGAAATCATCTGAGTTCTGATGGACATAGAGGAAAAGGCATCGCTCATCCCTTTTGTAAAGACTAAAAGAAAATAGAAAATTATTTAACTGCGTATTATCATCGATACTGCAATATGTTGTATGTTGTCTGACAAGTGAAGAATTGAATTATAAATGGTGAGACCATCTTGAGAAATATCAAATATCCATTAAATCTGTAGGTATATTAATACTGTCCTTAGATATACGACATATTGGGATACTCTTCCATCAAAAATAACAAAATACATTTTTTTATATAAGACCTACTGCATTATGATATATTACAATCTCTAAACAGAAGCAAATTTAAAGTGATAAATAAATGATATTATATCACAAAAATGAAATGTAATCAAACCTTAGACTCCTTATACTGTTGGCGGTAAATAGCCAGTCATGGACCTGTCGGCATTCTCCTTTTAGTGAATCTAAGCATAAATTCCAAATCTGCAAGGATTTTTGTTCAGCGCCCAAATTAACATTGGCATAACTCGGCATCAGGATTTTGGTGGGCTCTAGAATAAGCACCTGAAAATGAAAATTGATTTATCCTTTAGCATGGTCAAGGCGCCAAAACGCCAGTAACCGGACAACTCAGGATAAGTGACAAATCAACCCTATACCGCACGGGCCGTCGTAGGTATACAGACTGTAATGGGGGGGTTGGCAAAAACACGTCGAAACATACACGACACGTCAAATATTGAAAAGCACAGAAATCGGCAGTAGAGAGGCGGCTAGCAGGCGGCAGGCAGACCCGGGCAGGGTCCGTCGCCTAGGCAGGTCCGAACAGAAAGAGGGCTTGGACGGTGAGAGCTTGCCTTTTTGTTAATTTAGGCACTTGACCATGGCCAAGGGAAGTACAGTTAGACCCCTAGCCTCAGCCTCTGATTGGTCAAGCCGCTTTCACCGTCGGTAAGTACGGATATGCCCGGGTTGTAAGTTCCTACTACCTGCTAGTGCCCATTTTTTTATTTTAAAAAGGTTTACATAAAGTTAGGTACAAAATACAAAAATGTAGACATTAAAGTTATACAAATAATTTTAAAACGTAATTCAGAATGGCACGTCCGATATAAACACACTTTTGAAAAAGCGATATAAAGTCATGAAATGTGATGAAAAATAATTAAATAGGTTATGTTGGGTTAGATTTAAGTATAGTATTTTCTAATTTTTCACTTCTAAATCAATTTTTAATGAATTTATATCACTTTTCAAAAGTATCTTGATTTGTCATTATCCTGAGTTGTTATGGCTTTTATGGTTTATAGGATTGCCATAGACTTACAAATAATATTATATAATTAAATAAGGACAATATTAGCGAAACTCAATCGAAAATCTGGAGACAGAAAAATCAGAAAAAGATATTGGCACCTCTTGGACAGCGGTTAGAGCTGTGGTCCGGAAAGCCATAGGTCCTGGGTTCGTGTCCCAGCGGTACCAACATCTTTTTCTGTCTCCAGATTTTCGATTGAGTTTCGCTAATATTGTCTTCATTTAATTAAATATTAAAATTTGAGGTTATACTCATAAAGCTAAAAATAAAAATTCATCCTAGACTTAAGAAAAGTAAATAGATAAAAATTTATCCAGACATAATCTAGATAGCATTAAGTTCGGGTTCGAATCTTGCAATCATACATAAAGACAGCAGCCAATAAAATATGCGTTAAGATAATGAAAATAATGTTCGCAGTTCTTAGTCGAAGTATGATACAGTTAAAAATGATCGAATCGGATAGAGACACCTGAGCTCAGTGGTTAGAGCTGTGGCCCGGAAAGCCGAAGGTCCTGGATTCGTCCCAGAGGTGACAATATCTTTTTCTGTCTCCAGATTTTCGATTGAGTTTCACTAATATTGTCTTCATTTAACCTCTTATTGGCCGGAGATGCGAATCCACGTGTGGTTTGTGCGCATGCACGTGGAAAAAATTTCGAAAAAAATATGTTTGTCTGCGATTTTGACCCTTCTAGAATTTGTATGAAGGACAAGGTCAGAATCGCTTGCGCCAACATTTGCCCAGGATCTAGGCAAAAATTTCATTCACCTGGCAACCCCAGAATATTTTTAAATGATTTTATCTGTGTCAAATTTGCCGCAATTCTTTCTGTAAAAATTCGATGCGTGTTACTTGACAAAAACATCATAAAACCTAACAATTTACGTAATTAACGCAAGTAATGTTGTTTTGGTACATAATTTATTGTTCTAGGAATGTGTTTCGGTCAATAAAATATACGAAAGCTCAAAATTAATCCACAAAACATTCAATTCAAAATTCAAAATGGTGCTTTGTTAGGGAATTTTCGTGAAAGGGCCTGGCCTTTAACCTCTGGGAGGCCAGGTCATTTCACGAAAATTCACTAAAAAAGCACCACTTTGAATTTTGAATTGAATGTTTTGTGGATTAATTTTGAACTATCGCATATTTTATTGACTGAAACATGTTCCTAGAACAATAAACTATGTCCCAAAACAACATTACTTGCATTATTTAAGTAAATTAATAAGTTTTACGATGTTTTAGTCGAGGAACACGCATTAATTTTGACAGCTAAAATTCGCGGCAAAAATGACATTTCTATGTCACAGATAAAATCGTTAAAAAATATTCTGGGGTTGTAAGGTGAATGAAATTTTGACGCATCTTATGGTGTAATGTTGACGCAAGCAATTCTGACCCTGTTCTTCATTCAAATTCTGTACATAGAAGGGCCAAAATCGCAGACAAACATTTTTTGTTCGATATTTTTTCAAAATATTTTCTCGCGCATGCGCACAATACGCGCGCGCCCGCACGTCTCCGGCCTATTAGAGGTTAAGAGGTTAATTAAATATTACATTTTGGCTTTTACTAAAAATAAAAATAGATAATATATAGTTCACAATCAACACAACAATATGTACCTACCTCCCAAATCTGTCAACATGTTGGAGTTATTTTTTAAATAAAACTTACGGGAAATCTAATACTGCTGTCCTCTATTGAAGGTTTGGCTGCCTCTACAAAGAAATCCATCCAGAACTGGAAAACTTGCTCTTCGGGAGATGCTTCCGTATCTTCATTCTTCCGGAACCTGAGATTTCCATATAATTCAAATTATTTTTCAATACGCAATATTATGAGAAATGTGGGTAACAAAAAATATTGTTGACAATTATTTGATAAAACATAAATTGATGAATAATTAAATTAAAAATGTAATATTATCATTGAAATTAAGTACCTATATGTTTTGCATTATGAAGTAATTGTATCGTGAAGTAACAAGTTATGTCAAACCTGTAATTATACCATACAATTACTAATTTAAAGTTTTCAAAAAATGTTTTTAAAATTAATTCATGATACCTTGATAAAATACAATAAAAAATATTAAAATGATGCACACATTACTGAGAAAATTACTAATACTTAAAAAATTATTAGACTGGCTTTATAAACATAAGTTTTGTCTAGAAAGTCGCTTATGTAAGTGACTTATGGCAAAAATACCAACGTAATGACATTGTAAGTTACTTACTGTACTAATTTTTCACAAAACCGGCGCTCTACAAATTGTCCAATAATTATTATTATTGCAGAAGTCGTAAGTCGCGTCTGAGTGATTTTTCTCATAGCTTATGAAATCAGTTTGATAAGTTGGGATGCTTTCTGTAAGAAATGGTGCCTAAACGCGCCTATGCATAGAATTTTTTTTTCTATAAAAACTAATATTTTTATTATTGAACTAAAATCTGATTAAGAAAACTGGATAGGTACGTTATTATCTCCCAAAAACAAAATAAAAATAACACTAGATAAAACCCAAAAATGCACTATGAAAACGAATGTAAACGGAAAGCAAATTTTTTGATTCCAAATACCAAAGAGGTTCGGTAAAAAGCTTTCTAAAATGAGCATCCTTCTTTTTAAGTAGCGGCTTAATCCATTCTAACCTCAATGTTTTTCTTTTTAAAGTGAAGTATTTGAATTCGAAGTCGGTTACTGTCATCTGGCTGTCGTTCAAATAAAATTAAAGAACTTATTAATTCAATTTTTTATAAGAACAACTCTCTTTTTATAACTTTATGGAAAAATTAGTCGAAGATAATATTTTTAATTCTAAAATTTGAAAATATGAGATTGACAATTATGATGGAAGGTGGCATTGTCTGAATTGGTAAAAGCACACGTCCCGGTTAGACGAGAGGTTCTGGGTTCGAGACCCAGTTGCGACCATTATCTTTTTCTATTTTTCTGTGTCTTGTTCTCTTTCATATTTTCGTTTAGAATATTACTGTTATCTTCTTCTTCCATAACTTATTAATTGGTCCTTTTTTTAAAATTAGTTCCACACAGGGGGCCCTGAAGAAAATAACTCCCCTCAGAGCCTATGTCATTTTTGGGGACGCAGTGTGGAGGGACTTTTTAGGATAGAAAGGAGAGGAAGTTCTGGGAGTCAGTGTGTCCAGGAGTGACGGATGTATGAATCCATCCCATGAATTGATTCATACGAACACATCCCATGGATTGATGCAAGGCGATGTTTCGAGAGAGTACAGCTGAAGAAGTCAAAGGGACTCTCTCAACCATTCTCTCTCGATCCGGCCTGCCATGCAGACGTAGGCAGATGCATCCACCGCCAAGACCCAGACAAAGACACCCCATGAACACGGGCACCCCTACTAAGTCACCAAACATAGCGAACCACTTGGGGTGACCTATGGCAGAGGTGTTGATTATCTAATAAATGGTTCCCGGGGCAGCGGTACCCATACCCGCCTCCGAAAATAAGATTGAGGTCCTGCATTCAATTCAGCCGTTAACGGAAAGGAAGCCTTTGGAGATTTTTTCTCTCAAGCCAATTTCTATTTCTACACTTTATTTGGGCCCTTTCGTCTTTATTGATAAAATTACGGAAGCTATCTTACCGCAAATAAACTTACAGGTATGTATATCAGTTGCTGTGATATGCATAACGCACTTGTGAGTAGCTCACCAAAAACTTACATAAGATTTTGATAAGTTACTCACGGGAGCGTTTACATACGCTTCCAACTTATGGTAATTAATACTCACGGAAGACATTCGGAAGTTTAACTTACGTAAATTCTCTAGGCAACCACTACATACGTAATTTACGCGTAATTTTATTTTCGGTAAGATAGCTTCCTGTCAACAACGATTTGCTGCTGTCAAATTTACACGATTTCATCAATAAAGACAAAAGGGCCCAAATAAAATGTTGGAATAAAAGTTGGCTTGAGAGAAACGATTCTCCAAGCAATTTTGTTCTGTTAACGGCAGAAATTAATGTAGTTCTTTATTTATATCTGAATGACTTGAAAACTTAATATTGCATTAATTTATTTTTTTTAGTTCATCACATTTCGTATTTTACTTTTAGCAGTTCGAATTTGAATAAAATCACTTCCTCAAACATATTATTGATATCCATTAAAATTTAAATATAAACCTTGTAAATATTTCATAAAACACTTTTTGTAGATTTAAGTAAGAATATGCACTTTATCAGAATCGTTTACATTGGGTATATTGTTGTGTATTTTTCTATTATGATCTTAAATTTCAATGTCGTTATTTTAATGGTCAATGACCAATAAATATTCGTATAAACTGTCATATTATATGAATTTATAAAGACCGTTTAAATTGCTAATAAATAAAATAAATTACAAGTAGTATGTACATAGTAGTATCCACAGCGAACGAATTCGAATTCAAATACATTATGTTATGAACAGAAATATTGAGATTAGAAAGGATTGCACCGATAATTAAAAAGAAGGATGCTCATTTTCAGAGAGTTTTTTCCACCTGAAAAATAAATGATATCTCTTCAGTTTTTTTAATCAGAAAAGTTTCTTTCCGTTTACATTCGTTTTTGTGGGAAGTGCTCATTTGAGTTTTATATAGTGTTATTTTCATATTGTTTTCGGAAGATAATGAGGTAGGTAATTATCCACTAAACCTAATCAGATTTTAGTTAAAACAATAAAAATACTTGTTTTTATAGGGGGAAATTCAACGAAAACAACTGTCTTTTAATTTTTGACATCTAACATCGGCGCATTTTGGTACCATTTCTCACGGTAAGCATCTCAACTTGAAACTGATTTGATAAGCTGTGAGCAGGCTAGAAGTTCGCGCGGATGCGATTAAACCTGTCAAAAAACTTACATAAGAACAACTTATTTAACTTGCTATAAATAAATCGGTAAGTGACTTTTGGTGTTGTTTACATTGGTGATTTGGCCATAAGTCGCATACGTGAGCGTTTTAAAGTTTTTTCTGAGATAACCAAAATCATAGAGTATGTGGAAACAACAAAGATATTGCAAAAAAACTTCTCATTTGGGGTATTACCCCACTTTGGAACGGGAGTGTTAATAACGATTGATGAAAATAATAAAGAATGCCAGTATTGTTAATTACCTGTCAATAAGAGTAATGTTGCCAATGGTGGATTTGAGGTACCAGTTGGGAGGTTTCAAATTGAACATGCACTCTGAAGCCTGTATTGCCTTCGCATAATCCTGGGCCAAGACAGATATTTCAAAAAAGGTAGCCACATCCCAATATTCCTTCAGCGATGATAAACTACCCTTCTTTCCTATTAGATTATTTAATACCATTCCTGAAACAATATTCAAATATTGAAAACAAACAACAACAAAAAACTTTTAAGGACTGGTATGGAAACATTTCAAGAGTCCCAACTGCTTCCGTCTGGAGCAAGTGAGTGCTCCCGTCTGGAGACTATGACACCCCCAATTGGGGTATTTGGTATGGGAGTATGTTGTGAGGTATGGTGTGTTATTTCCCCAGTTGGGGTAAGAGGTAATTTGTGAGGCTGAAACAGTGGGGAGGGGAAGGAGATAGGAAAGAGAAAGGTGGGGCTACTCAGATCTGGTCACCAAACATGGCTAAAGCCATTTCAAGCAACGTTTCGTTTCTGAATGCAGGTCTTAAAACAGGGTAATACTGAGAGTATCTTCCACTCTGGAACATGCCACAAATATTTTATAAATAATTTTTAATTAAGCAATTGTGAAATAACACAAATTAATCAAATAAAATTTATTTGCACTTGCAGGGGTTTGGATTGCTAGTCAGCCTTACCCTCGATCCACATAAAAAAACTATGAAATTTTTATAATTATATTTCACTGTACATAGATATTATTAAAATATGTGTATGTAAGTAAATCATTATATTGTTACTCACCTACATGCTGAAGTTCTTCAGACTTTGAAAATTCATTACCAGCAATTACTAAAAGAGTTGCCAAATTAATACCGGCATATTCATTGGGCTGCACTTCAAAACCTTTTCTATACCTGTAACATAGGATTAAATTTGGATGGTAATTAAAACACAGTTTATTTGCCCTGAAGAAGGCACGGTTGTATCCGAAACTAGATGGCTTTAACCCCTTTGACCTCGACCGTATAATATCAGAGGGTCAAAATATTTCCGCTTTACAATAAAATCCAAATAAATGGAATATTTTTGAAAGCATCCAAAGACTAAAAACTGTTTTTGAAATGTGATAAAATACACTTTCTAGTGTTTGTATTTGAATATAAAGTGTAATGTTTATTCTTTCTAATACCATTTATATCATATTTCTCACTATGATAGTAAAGGAGATACAACGATTTCTATGAGACCTATATGAGTTGTTCCGAAAACCGAACAGACTTTAAGGGCTAAACTCAAACAGAATCTTTGTTATTTAAGTTTCACCTAGGTAAAAAAGTACATACATAAATAATTTCCAAAATATTAAATAAAGAATTGTTTACCAATGAATGGCGTGCTCCAAACTTTCCATATCTGAGTGCTGAGATTCTACAAATTTGTCTTTGTAAATACGTCCGCAGAGGCACAGCATGTCCGGAAAGTGGTTCTCCCTTTTCTCCAGAGCTTTCACACAAACTTTCAGCGCTGCTTCGCGATCGCCTTGTTTATTTCGTCTGAAATATAAGGGACAATATGTATATTAACATGACCTTCATTCTAAGTGTTGGAGATGCATTGGAAAGAGTGGACATAATTGGCCGTCAATCTACAATTGATTTATTTTAGACTTTATGAATGTAGTTAACAATTATGTACACATATTAAATTATATGTAATAAAGGAATATTAATACGACCTCCATCACACAAATTGCAAATACATCGCTAAGTGTATACATAATACTTGTTCTTTATTTTTTTAACTTCATTCGTGTAGTTAAAAATAAATCAATCACAGATTGACGGCCAATCATACATTTATCATTATGAATTGTCTATTATGTGGATATCAAGGGTGAGCCATGTCTGATCTTTCAGAGGCAAAATTATTTGATTGAAATTTATAAAACTGAGATTATTAAGGATGTAACAGCTTTTGTGAAAGAATAAAAAAAACTATTTGGGTAAAAAAAAAATACTAACAATGTTCTTTTTGCCAATGACGTCGCATTATACATAACATATGTACACAGCCTTGTTATTGTCTCACAAAATTAAGATAAAATGTGGCAAACAAGTGTAATGAACATTGGTCGCAGACTTTATTTATTTTATTTGACATAATATCTAACATTTTTAAATACAATTCCGCAATGTCGGCCTCACTGGGTAGCTCACCTGTGCTGAGGCCTCCATTTTATAAAACAAAAATTTATACATAATACATTAAAAATAATGCTGCATTAAAAAAAAGCTAAAATTAAAGTTAAAAAAAAATGTATAATTAAGGAAAAATTATAGGTAAAATGTATTTTTTATGATGTGTTTTATATTTGTTTTTGTGCGTTACGTGTATGTGTTTTATTCTTATTATGTAATGACATTTTGGTAATATTGTCTTTTTTGTTCTTTTCTTTGGAATAATAGTGAATGTAGGTCTTTTGATGAATGTATGATGCGAACGGAGGTATAAAAGGCAGATATGCTTTCAGTCGATCTCTTCTTGAGAAACAAGAGTAAGAAACACTTATGTTTCCAGTAAATTCTTCCATAAAATCATGTTCTTGAATGACAAAGATAGACACTTAAAGAATGTGTGTGTATGAACAAAATAAACGATAGGACTGTGATAGGGCACATTTTCTTATTTAAAAATTGTACCACATTACAACAAATACTACATTCTACATCACGGGTTTGACTGAGATGACAAGATACGCTTACTCGCATCTAAGATGAATACCGAATACTGTATGAGATGACAATAATGCGTGTGAAACATGGGCGTAGCCAGGTTTTGATTTAGGGTAGGGCAAAAATAAAAATCTAGAGGAGGTACCGAAAAAGTAGGCTTCTACAACATAGACATGCTTTAGGCTCTATGAATACAAAGAACATAGATGGAAGAAGGAAAAATCATCCTATGAAGTGCTGTAAATTTGAAAACGCTTCTCGTCCGACAACTCCAGAGGTCATGCATCGGCCAGACAGGACGGGGCAAACACCCCACTTTGCCACACCGTGCCTACGCCCATGGTGTAAAATGTAATTCCTTGGCCTTTTCTAGGGTTTGTCGTGTAATGCAAACACTTTCTCATCACACACGAGGGCATCTTGGCACTTTTAATGCAATTTAGTTAGAGGTAGCACACATCCTTAAGTGACGCTTGACAGTTTAGTACTACATATGTAAAACTATGAAATCAAAAGAACGGCAATTAGCGTTTCTTTTGCTTGCCATTTTAAGAACTCTACAAAGCGTCTATGTGTATTGTAAAGTCGTTGTGATTTACCCTGAACTTAAAATTCACAGCCCTTATCATGTATTGCCACAGGCTGTAAGCCAGAATAACTCAGCGAAACTGCTTTAAAATTTATAACGTGGGTTTCGAAACCATGAAGTACACAGTTGAGTTCTAGTGATAAAAAATATATTACATAAATTGTAAAAGTTTTTACCTATTCAGGGCAAAGGCGTAAAGGTATCTTATGGCAGGAATATTGGCGTAGTTTTTTCTGTTTGGTATTGTCTTCAGATCATTAACTAACTGCACCATCGCGTCGTAGTCTTGTATCTCTCTGAATGAAATTAACATGTTGAGGACCACCTCCCCGTTGAGAACATTGGGATCGTCTAGTCTCTTGCGCATGTTGTGCAGGATCTTTACCAGCTCTGGACCTGAGAAGGTGTCACGGGCCTTCCGGAGATCTGTTAAAAACTTTTCGTGCATGTGAGCCCTGAAAAACCACAATAAAAGCAAAAATAACTAACAACTATTGTCGAATTTGCCACATTTATCGGCTAATGTTTAACACACAGTAACAACATCAGGACGCTGAAATCATGACCAAGTGGGTGTCCCAGTAATAACCTTTTTTTTAAGCAGAAAATTACCTTTATGAGTTCTGGTCAAATATCGATATAAAAACAAAGCGATTGTTTTTTTTGTAATTGTTTTCTGTTTACCAGATAATATATCTTAATATTTATATATATTACATGTAATATCATTAGAAATTTTCCCAGAATAGTCAACTTAAACTAAAAATAAAAAAATTCTCCCATTCGGCAAACAAATATATTCGCACGAATATAAATTGATTTTATTATTTTTACACAAACCTGAATACCCTACATGAAAAAAAAAAATCGAGTGTAGTTTACACGCGGTAAAAGCGAAACTTTACCAAAACAATCTCAACCAATACTTGAAAAGTGAGGTCATAATCAAAGTGACCAATGAGCGCAAACCAGCGTAATTTCTGTTTCATATATCAACCAAAAAGAGCCTTCAAAAGTGACAGTTGAGCGCAGTTGTGCGTAGCAGGTGCAGTAATCGTCATTTCAGTTTCATCCGAAATCCAAATCATAGCGGGGCTATAGAAGTTTCACTTCAAAAAAACAATTCAAAGGAGTTTTCAAAGAAATAATAACATTGATACTCTTTTGAAAATGTTCAATAATAATATTTTTACCACTGACAGCTGCTAAAAGTGACCCGCAAAGTCATAGAAAATTCATTTGAAATCATTCTGAGAAGCTAGATTAATCAAATCAACTGTTACGTCAAGAAAGATGTTGGCGCAAGCGATTCTGACTTTATCCTTCATACAGTTTCTTTATACATAAGGGTTAAAATCGCATTTAAAAAAAAGATTTTTTTTGGCCCGCACATGGGCAAGCGATAGTTGAGAGGTTAAACGTCTATAGCCCTTCAACATTCTCTAATTTTGGAATGCTATAATAGTCCAATTATCTTGGACCTCAATAACCGCTCATTAAAATAAAATAGGTTAATAAATCAGAAAATACACACTTTGATTGAACTTCAACATCTTGAAAGATTTGCCTCAGTCTAAGCGTCAGGTGCTGCTTGGGGTCAGTATAGTCTTCTCCCTTAAACTTGGCTGCGGCAGGGTTGGTGGTGACACACATTCCATACTCCACTAGCTTGTAAGATACAAAAGTGTATGACCCACAAGACAACTGCAATCAAACACAAACAGATGTGAAAAATTCATTTTATAAAAATATATTACAAATACTCGTATGAGAATACAGTGCAGATACTTATTTTAATTAAATTATAACATTGTTGCAATAATAAGCATAATACAAAAGAAAAATATATTTTTATGTCTTTCTATACCAATGAAGAGAACTAGCTCTTGAATTTGGCGTAGGAGTTAAAAATAATATAATAGAGTGAAATAATAATGTATCTTAGGTGCTAGGATGAGATTTTTTTTTTACATTAACTCCACAAAGGAGGCCCTGAGAAAAAAAAATCCTCAGGGCCTAAGTCATCTTTGGGATGCTGTGTGGAGGGTATTTTTAGAGAAATTAAGGATTGGAAGTTCTGGGAAGGAAAAACGTATGAGGGGTGGGTAGGAATCTGAGGCTCAATGTGTCCAGGAGTGACGGACGTATGAATCCATCCCTCCCCCTACGGTGCAAGACGATGGGTTGAGAGTCCGGCTGGAGAGGTCTATGTTAGGTCTCTCTCAAGTAGTCTCTCCCGATCCAGCCCGCCACGCAGTAGGTGTTCAAATGCATTCACCGCCAAGACCTAGACAAACCCGATCCCATGAACCCGGGCAATCTTGCTAAGTTGCCAAAAATAGGACCTATAGCAGGGGTGTTAATTATCCAATAAATGGATCCCGGGGCGACATAACCGCCTCCCGAATTGAAATAAACTATATTTATGTAATGTGGTAACATTATATAAATATAGTTTGATATTAAGTTACTGCATTTTGTTGATTTTGTTACGGGTGTTCAGTTTTAAAAAGAATTTTAGTTTTTTCTTGGATACATAATACCAAATCCGTTTTTTCTTTTCTTTGGGAAGACTATTAAAATATTTTATCCAGTGCAGTACATTCACGCATGATGCATTGGATAATTGACCCCTTTATAAACAAGACATGACAAGAAATTGAACCTAATATGGATGTACAAACTAGTACTGTATTAAAATATAACTAGCCGTTGGAAACAATAGTTGTATTATTTCAACGTCCAACGCTGTTGAAAATAATTAGCGCCAACAGTTGAAATATAATACCTAAATGCGAATATTATTCAATGCAGTCAACGATTCAACTGCCTAATAAATAAAAAGGGCTAAGAGTTTGTACTTCGTGAACAACATTACTCGATATTTTAAATGGTCTTTTGGTTATGTACGTACCTACTGCACGTTTTTTTTTATTTTCCCATCCAATACGGCCGATACTCAGCGCCATGGAACAAACAAATTTATCAACGACAAGCAAAAAAATAACCTATTGATAATTGTCAATGTTTTGTACCTATTGTTTTCAATGGTGTTAGAATGATTAAGTCAAAAGGGTCAAGAGATCACACTTCGTGAACGATATTATACCCAATTACACAAGGTCTTTTGGTAATGTACATACCTACTGCACGTTTTTTTTTATTTTCCCGTCCAATACGGCCGATACGTAGCGCCAAGCAACAAGCGAATTTATCAGTGACAAGCAAAATATATCTTCAACAGAATAATATTTTCAACAACCACCAACGTCTTCCAACAGTTTCAACTTTCAACGTTATTATAGGATTATTATTACGTGTGTGTCGCGTGGGGCATAGAGATAATAATAATTAATAATACATCAATGATTCGGGGAACCACCCGTTAAAAGGTATTCCTATACGATTTTGATATATTTTTTGTTAGTATCGTGTCGATCTCCTATTATAGTTGCGTCAACGTCGACGTTATTTTCAACAGCTATTTTCAACAGTTGAAAATTGCCAACGATAACGACGTTGGCGTTGGATAGAATTATCGTCAACGCCCAGTACTAGTACAAACTGACTCATTGTTTATTCAACACTTAATGCCATGAGGAATTTAACATACAAAAGATTCATCTGAATCTTCCCTTCGGCAAATTCTGTGACTAATTCTTAAAAATATACATGTAATTTAAAATAATATTACTTACATAGCTGGTTATTAAAAATTCCTTTAAAAATTTTGCATTTGATGATGTATGTATATCTACGCTTGAAGATGTCGATGCTCAATGCGCAGTCGTTGAGTCGCCCTGCTTAATGGTGCCTTCTGATAGGCAGAAGTTCTCGCTTTCGGGGCATAAAAAAGTGCGTGGGATCGCCCACGAGTATACGCGTTATCTCACCAAGAAGGGGGTGGAGGGGTGGGTCTAGATTGAAAGAAAAACTGCTCACTAATGAATGCCTCCTAAGGCCTGAAGTTTTTATAGAAGAAGACATTCATCAAGATGCTGGATTTTTTTTTACATTAGCTCCACACAGGAGGCCCGAGGAAAATAATTCCCCTCAGGGCCTATGTCATCTTTGGGAATGCTGTGTGGAGGGTCTTTTTTAGGGAAAAGAAGGAGAGGAAAATCTGTGAAAGAAAAGGTATGAGGGGTGGGTAAGAATCTGGGGGGTCAGTGTGTCCAGAAAAGACGGACGAATGAATTCATTCCTTTCACTGCGGTTCATATCCTGCTGAGAGTCCTGCTGGAGAGGTCAAAAGATCTCCCTCAACCAACTCCCGATCCGGCCTGCCAAGCAGTTGGCGGGCAGACACATCCGCCGCTAAGATCTGGACAATCCTGACCCCATGAACCCGGGCACCCTGCTAAGTCACCAAACGTAGCGAACTACTTGCCGTAACCAAAGTAACCGGTAAAATGCAGTTACATTGAGTTATTCCAAGCTGTAGTCTGTAGAGTGAAGACCACCCTGTCTGTAGAGTGAAAGCCAACATTTTTTGGTACCTACTATAAAAAATTTTGATAAACGTACCTTTAACCTCAAAGTAGCTTCTGTATCACAATCATTATACAGCAATATGTTTTCCTTCATACCAAAGCTATCCCTGACGCCCAGATGGTAAAACAGGGAACTCTGTTGGAACTGCATGCTCAGGTCCACCACTGCGACATCTGCGTTATAAAATGTATCCAATACATTTGTCTCACCAAAATCCAGTTTTTCAAACTGAAAACACAATAAAGTAAGGGTAAATATGCATAAGTCCACCTCCCGGATAATACGGAACGTTCGTGTTTAAGAGTCATTGAATGCACCTATGTACGACCGTTTATCCCATATTTATAATCGGATGTATTCTGCGTAGGTATTGTTTACTTTAAAATTGCACAGGAACTTTTATAATAAGTTAGCCACATTTTGGCCGACGGACACCCACAGTGCTTGCAAAGTGGCCCAATACACTTCAGTGGAAAACTGGTCAGTTGGAATGCGTAAATGTATCATAAAATTAATTACTTTATAAAGCATGTAAATTTTTATCTGAAGAACACATAAAAGATGAAATGGTTGGAATTTTAAATGAGAACTACGTACATCTAAAAAAACATTTGAAGGATTCATTCATAAAATAATCCATCGAAGAATTATTCTAATCTCTGAAAATGTAATGCGCTGTTATTGATAGGTGTTATAATTTTAAGTTTGAAAAGTTTCCAAACTTTTGTTCACATTAGTTCCACTGAGGGAAATAATGGTAAATATTTCTGTATCGAGTCCACGTTCAAAACACACTTTAAAAAATTAAAACAAATTGTACTAGATAGATAATGGTTAGTAATAAGTAATTCAGTAACCGGAATTAAAAATATTGCGTTTTTTTTTATTTAAAAAATGCGAAATGTAATTTTTCAAGGACTGCCATGTTATTACGACGATGAAATATGCATTTTTAAAAGAAAAAATCACTTTCTGTCAGCTAGACAAAATAATAAGTACGAATTGCATGTTCGGAAATGATAAATAATGCGTATTAATCATTATTTTGTTCAGTTTCATTTCAAAATCACGCGAGACGTTTGCCGTCGTAATTAACAACATGGCGTTCTTTGAGAAATGACATTTCGTGTTTTTAAAGATAACAAAATAACCATTAAAATGCAATATTTTTCAATTGCGGTTACTGAATTGCTTATTACTAACTGTAATCTACCTAGTACAATTTGTTTTAATTTGACTCGATAGGGAAATAATTACCGAAATAATTCCCCTCAGCGCCTATGTCATCTTTGGGGTTACTAGGTATGTGGAGAGTCTTCATTTTTACTTAATTGCACCGAGTCAAGAATGGGTAATAATAATATTAAAACTTGCCTGGATATGGTGGGTATTCGCATTGACTAGTTCCGTAGCTTGCTGTACTTCTTCCAAAGCCTTCTTTCTGTGGGCCAAGTTTTCTGGTTGTACAATATCAATAACACAGACGACATCCATACGCGGCTTTCCTCCTGCGGCCTGAACTGTATTCCCGGAGCCATCACTACACACACTCTCACAGTTACTTCTGACTTCACCTAAATGAGACATTGAACAATGTTACTCTCGTTTTTTTAATGTTTCGGCACGTAATTATGACTACCATAACAAGTAACAAGTATTTTCCCACATACATCTGTATCTAAAAGTACAGCATGCCAGAATATTTAAAAGCTAACAAAACAAAAAAGTTGTTTGAACCCTAATGTAAACATTAGACAACTTTACGTTCGTTCTCTTTGAAAATTTGAATATTTTTAACAATAGTTTAATTACTATAATTGGTTTCAATGCAAGAGAAGTGTCTTCTATAACGAATCGCTCGAAAAGATATACTTCTCCGCGACTTAACCCCCCTCGTATCGTTGATGATTATTGCACTATCGATCATTGATATTCCAAGAAACTTATTAGAACTAATCAAAATTAATAAAGTTTGATGAAAATACTTTGTGTCAAATAGTTGACTAACCTTGAGATTCGTCTGCTGCTGAACTGGCAGTACCCAACGGAAGAACCTTATTCATCGGAACGTTTAAACATTTAAGTAGACTTAAGTAATGGGTGGAATTTTATGTGACAACAGAAAATGAATGATAATGTTATTGTAATCATACTATCGAAATCTCGAGCAGCCTTCAATGAAGTTCGACAAAAGTGTTACTAGCTGTCAAAAATTTCTTAGAACCGCAGTGAAGTTCGTACAACCTGTGAGGTAAGTACGCTCGTAAGTAGGTTCGTTTTACAAATGCTTACGGGGCATTTATGAAAACGTAGTTTTGAAATGAAAAAACGTAATATAGTCCTATATTTTGCAATAAAAACTCGTATTTCATAGTTTCATTTTTTACATGCTGGTAATTTTTTGGTTTCTTACTTTTTTGTAAATGGAAATATCCATGTTGCGAAATAAAAATGTATATGTGAGAAATAAGATATAGCCTAAAACTGCGTTGATATAAAAGGCCCGATGGGCGTTTTTCCCGTGGCGGGATTTCGGGTCATTATTCATACTTGTATCTATCCACCCAGACTTCTGAACTAAAACCTCGCTGTCTGGATCGTCTACTACCCGTTTGGGTCGTTGGTTCAATTCTTATTTCATCTGCGTGGTCTTTAGTGGGTTTACCTCTTCCACTTTTCGTGAGGGTCTTGCGAGGTCCAATCCATTTAGGTGAAAACCCTGCGAAATTTTCTTCTGGAGATCCAGATAATTGGTTTTCCTTTACTACCACCTCTTCTCGTTCTTGGGTTATGAGTAAGCAAGGCTTCCGCCGTTGGAGCTTACCTACCTATAGGTATTGGTACGCTGTTTGATTCCTTCTTATTTACTCATCTGCTGGTTCTCACTGATGGGGTAAGACGATTGCCTAGTCGGCATTGTCTGGAAAAGCTTGCCACTCTCCTGGTCTCGGTATAGGTATTGTATCCCAGAAGTGTTTGGCTGAGTAATACGCATGTCGCCACGTTCCGCCTGCTGCGGGTCACATTATTATCTCGACAGTTTGTTGTCCCATTCGTAGTGAGGCAAATCTCTGAGGAGAATTCTCAGGCAATTTTTGATTTCCCGGTTTCTACTTTCCATGAGATTTGAGTGTGGGTTGTAGATGGCTGTTGTCCGGTGATTACGTTACCATATTTCTACTGCGGCTAACCATTGGCTCGGTGTTTGAACTGTCGCCCGTTGTACGTGAGTACAAGGTATGCGTTTCGGGTGGCCGTGGGTACCTTGGAAACACTTCCGTTTCTAACTGGTGGATTAAAGTCTTTAGCCAAAGGTAGTGCGCTGAGTTATGGTATTCTTTTGAATATACCTAAACCGGTGGAAGGAGACCTGACCTAGACCTCTCCAGCCGAACCCTCGCGACCCATCGGTTTGCACCGCAAATCCCTCCCCCACTGGAGAGATGGATTCATTCGCCCCTCACTGCTGGACAAGTTAATCCCCACATTCCTACCCATCCCTCATACCTTTTTTCCTTCCCAGAATGATCTCTCCTTTCTTTCCCTAAAAATATCATCCACACAGCATTCCCAAAGATGACATAGGCCCTGAGGGATTTTTTCCTCAGTGCCTCCTATGTGGAGCTAATGCAAAAAAAAATCTATAGGTAGATAATGAAAAAAATCTAAAACTTGATTGAATAAATTTTCTGTCGATTTTCCAAAAATGTATAAATAAATGTTCGTGAGAGGCAATATAATAATTTATTATGCGGATCGATTTTTAACCATTGAAAATTTTCGTACTAACTCATCTATTGTCAACTGACAGCGTCGAACCATGTTCTGTTGTTTTAATCTTATCCTTGTGCGAGTTCCCTGAGGACGATGGTACCTACCGGTGTTTAGGTTTTGCTTGATGAGGTAACATAAGCACTAAGTAGACCTTATGGATGGTATGATTAAATAAAACATGTTTCTTTGAAATAAAATATATTTATAATAAATTTGTAGTAAATACAAGCTTAGATTAAAATAATATAATAAAACTAACGAAATAGTTGATATTACTACTACATTGTACTTATATTTCTTCTCACCGTAGTTAAGAGGGGGTACGTTTTCACTGCACTGTATGTAAAAAAATAATAGTAACCCATGAAGAACAGGTAGGTATAAATAGCCAAAATGAAATTCAAATATGTGTTAATTTCTGCAGGTAACGTTAGGTCTCTACCTACTTATAATATAATGCAGTTTTCAAAAAACACAAGTCGTTGTCGTTTAATTTGATATTAAAAAAATGGCTTGAAAAGAAGCGATGTTGTGAAACAAAACATTAAGTTTAGGGTACCTAATGAATTAATCATATTATTATGTGGCTTTGAAAAATCACTTTGTGGTGTGGAAATACTTTATTTGGTAAAACATTTTTTTTAAATCTTCCATTGCATCGTCGAATAAAATTAAATATAAATTATAAAAATTAGGGGTCTGTTGTTCTTCGATTACTTTCCGAGGATGATCTTTCTTGAGGCTCCGAAGCTCTGTCCCGCCTGGGTGGCCCCCTTGAACTTGCCGGCCTGGAAGCCGATTATTCCCTCTCCGGCCCTCATCTGGTCCTCAGTGAAGTCGCGTTTGTTTTCTTCGGAGGGGCGGGGGCCCAGCCATGGACCGCGCCACTCGGGGTGCCTGTAGGCCTAGGAAGGGTGGAGAAACACTATTAATAAAAATATGGTAAATAAAAGTGGTTAGTGCATATATAGCACTTTAGAAAATCTAGGTAGAGTCTGTCAAATAAGAGTAGAAAATAAAAAAAATTGAACTACAAAATTTGTAGGCTGGCAACACATATTTACCTGTCAAATATTTTTATAAAGTGCAATTACACTGAAAATACAGAACACTGTATACATATTTAATAATACATTTTTTGTTCTTAAAAAAAATTAATCGAAGAAGTTCCTACTGTTGTTAAGTTACCTACTTAATGACAAAAATTTGATTAAATTGTGTTTTACAAAGTGATTGGCTTTCATTTAATTTAACATAAATTTGAATTGTGAGTTTAGTTGCACTACTTTCAGATCTGTTATGTGTTAAATATATTCAGATCTAAAATAAGAGACATGATCTAAAGCCTGGATAACGCTGGTTTACAAGCTAATATTAAATAAATGTGAGCAATTTCTAGAGTGTGCTTTATATTTTATTACAATATCGTTATTCTTCATCATGTTAAAACAAAATTACAAAGATATAATAATAATATACCTATTTGCAATTCTAATTTTGATATCAGTGGAATGAAAAAATATTTTTTTCACTTTTATGCCTTTTTAATTTTTAATAAAAATGTAGGTTTAGACAGCTTTAGATTATCACCGTGATTATATTTTTAGTATTGCCATTTCAACAACAGTGGCGCCCTCCGATGTTTTCTACTCTTATTTGACAAACTGTAGGTACTGGAAAAAGGGTAAGGGAAATAGGGTCATTCCTGAAACTGATATTGTATTGGTATTATTTGTGTCGATACAATATTAAAAAGAGATAATTTTTTTTTGTAAATACACTGAAAGGTACGAAACGTCTTTTTTATTGGAGAGTAAAATTAAAGAGCAAGAGAAGTGGGGAAATCCTGAAATCGATATTATAAAAATATAATCAATGGAATCGATTCAGTACCTACTAAAAACAGATTAGATTATTTTAGTATGTATTATGTACTATTATTTTACGATTCATGCTAACATCTTTGTTTTATTGGATAGGTAATGATAGATATGTGTTATTGGATGGGTAATTTTTATTACGGATATATGATATTTCAGGTAAAATGCTATAATTACGTAAAATAAAAATATATATAGATGAACTTTTTATATGTATGTAGGTAGGTACGGTTGATTGGTAAAAAGATTTGTGGCCATTATTTTCCAGCTCTTTGCATATAAATAGGTACGAACATGAACATGTCACTTATATTTCTGTTTTACTTTTAAAAACCTACATATAAAAATATTATTTTACAAAATAGCGTTTATTAAAATTATATTTATTACTAATTACGTAATTACAAATAATAATCATTAAGATGATTTTATGTTATTGACAAATTAGAGAGACTTTAGAAATTTACCTTTAGAATGAACACCGTTACACCGTTGGTACACTTGAAAAGTCATTAGAGATTCAGATTTAGGATCTACTCAAAAATTTAAAAAAAGAAATAAACATATCTAATATTGAATTATTTTTAACGTAACGCTTGTCTTAATTTATATTATACTAGCAGACCCGGCCACACGTTGCTGTGGCTAACGAAACACAACGCCATTACCCAACCTTTATAAAATCTACACCACCCGCTTGCCCGCTGCTCGCTGCCTGAATCGAATATTTGAATTTCTCGACTTTTCTCTTCTATAATAAGCATGTTTTTATACATATAAACCTTCCTCTTGAATCACTCTATCTATTGGTGAAAACCGCATGAATATCCGAGATCTATGCGCACATACATTTTGAACTACTAAATAAAATAATTCAAATCAAATACCTACTTACTCTACGACATCTATTTTCCAATTTCTTCCGTAGAACTAATTTCAAAAGTGACTACAGTACGGCCCGCCAGCCGTTTTAAATCACACAAAAATAAGTTTTCTTTAAATTTCTCGGCTTTTCTCTAATATAATTTACATGTATTATACATATAAACATTCCTCTTCGATCACTCTACCTATTGGTTAAAACCGTACGAAAATCCGTTGCGTAGTTTAAAAGATTAACGCGCACATACATTTTGAGCGACTTCATTTTATGCTATGTAATGATGATGATGATAATGATGATTCCTATTTTATTAGGAATTTTTCACACCACGCACTTACAATATTATTTTTAATTAAAGAAAGACAAACATTCCCGGGTTACGAATATCCTGACAATATTTGAAAATCTCCTACTACCACCACAGTAAGCGGAAAATGTTGCTTGTGTCGTGGCGGAGGACTTAGATAGCCGAGGAATCGAACACGCGACGCCAACTCAGCCACTGACCATAGGTAATATAAATCACTGGATATTATGATATTGTGGAATTTGTAAAGCTGAAAGTATTTACAAAAAAAAATATTTCCATCAATATCATTGCCTTTCAAAATAAAAATAAAATTGAAAGGCAGTCGTATTCCCTTATATTCTTACTGATAGAATCAAAAATGTAGCACTGCTTATGAAAATTATAGAAATTCAAAGAATACATATACACTGGAACTAGATTCGGTGCACGTACACTGGACCTAGTTCCGAGAAACCACGCGCGTTTTCCCAGTATAGTACCTATTTTCACTTCATTAGGTATTTATCCGTCTAAGCATCTATCAAACATTTAAACAAAATAAATGCACAATTTAAATAATGACTTATTATATAATAAAACTATTTTGGTACCTACTTTCTAGCTCGTTATTTATGCTATTAGTTCCAATTCATTTTGGAAATCCAAAGTTTATCAAACTTCAATAATCTTAGGAATTACGCAGGAACTCAATTTCAAAACCGGCAGCCGAAATTTAATTATAATTAGATAAATTTCTTTAAATAAACATTTATTTCACAAATCGCTTAGTTAACATAACCAACATATATTAAAGTGCAAGACACCATGTGGATATGGATGAGTACACAAAAAAAATTAATAATTATTTCTTTGGACTACTGAAGTGATTTACGCTTCAGATGTACAATAATAGATTTTGCATTGATCTATGAATAAACATTGTGCTTCTGGAAAAAATGCCGCTTTGATAAAATACAACAAAACAAATGAATTGAAAAATGTAATATTAGTTTGCGTTTGTGATCGTATAGAATAATCGTAAGTACGGCAGAAACCAATGGTTTGTTTTATAACCCTACAAAATTGATAAAAAATATATGTTTGACCAATCTTGTACAGAACCCAAATCATTTTTTGTAAATTTCACTATAATATCAGAATGAATAATATCTTAAAAAATCTTTTGCGAATAGTTATGCACAAACTTGGATTTATTTTAATTTGGGGATCAGTTTATTTATAAATAAGCTCTGCTGCGTAATTATTACAATAATGTGTGAAAACTATTTCGCCTTCCGAAGGCATCATCAAACTGAATTGAATTATAATATTATTGAGTATATAAAAGAAAAAAATCTTTCTTGACCGTTCAGAATTGATTGCTTGGGAAGGAACTAGATCGATTTAACTATTTGAACTAATCAGAGATTTCGGAGAAGTGTTGATTATTTACTTAACGTGCAGATGCAGATACTTACAGTTCTGCCGATGGCGAAGATGGTGGAAGTAACGAGAGAGATGTTCTTCCTGTCCCACAAATCCGTGGTTTGGAACAGGTCAACGTCGGGGACACCATACTTCACGCAGGCCTTCTGGAACCTGCAATCAAAAGTTTTCAAGATTTAACATATTTGAAGAAATAACAACAATACTTTACTGAAGGGGGGGGGGGGAGTCAGAATTAAGAAAATAAACCAAGGATCGCGTGTTGCTCAAAATCTAAGATTAATCCCAAATTACTGAGCTTAGGTGGCCACTGGTGGGGGGGGGGGGAGAGTAAACGGAGGATATTAACTTAATTTTTACCGGTAATTCGGTGTCCAAAATTGCCTTTATTGTGAAACCGCGGCCTCCAATGCTAGAGGGCATAAACTGACTACACACGCGCCTATGTGTGTCCTTTGCACTCACCATCCACTTATTAAAATCAGGTCAGTTGAATGTTGCTTTCGATCTTCTGAGAAATGCACGGAAAAAATATACTGAATGGAATTGATTGCTAAAATAAATTCTTTACTAATTTACGATTTATTATTACGCAATGTAATGTGGGAACGATTTTTTTTCTTTTTTTGTATAAAAATGAAAATCCAAAACATAGAAAGCTGAAAACTTCGCTTTAGGCCGCAAAAACCTTTAATTGGGCCGCGTGCTGCAGGTTGGGGTTGCCTGGACTAAACAGTCCAATGCCAGGGTTGAATCCATAGAATAAAGAAGAAAATTCGAAGCGCATTCCATACAAATTTGAATGGAACAAATGTTCCATTTAGCCCAACCGCCTAGCGTTCCATCTCACTTACACTTTCCTGAAATTGTATACCTCCATCCCATATTCATATGGAAGTAGAGGCCCAAATAAAGAATAATATGGATGACAAAGCTGAAAGCACACCCACAAGGCACTACTTGTGGGTATGCTTTGTCATTAAAATACTTACTTAAAATTTAAATGACATTTATAAAAATATTAGTTCATACCAAAATCGCTTAAAATACTAGAGAAAGCCGTGTGTCTATCTGACTTTGAAATACGTACCTAATTCATTTTTCGTTTTTATAGAACTTTTAGCGGTTTTTCTTGGATTTGTGCCAAAATAAATAAACTCTCCAGCCTGCGAAGTGTTAAGGAACAACTATTTGATAATTTATCCTTATGTAAGCAAATACGTAATAGTAAATACGTTTAGGTAGCTTAGGTCTCAATATACAAAAGACTTGACAAAATCGTTAATCAAGTATTATCTAGGGGCACCCGCATGTTCAGAAAGTACCTGTCCAATTTAATTTGCGTTAAAATGTCACTGATGACTTTGTGCATTGACGTTCTATGATTAAGTGATGTTATTGAGATGATTTTATTTGTGTCATGTATTGTGATAAGCATAAATAAATAATGCAAAGACATAAATAAAGGGAAGGATGGAAAAAAATTTAAAAGTGTGCAGTACGCACGCGGTAGGAGTGAAACCTTCAGAAAACTAAACTAGACAGGAGTGGGGAGGCTACGGAGCACCCCACAAAAAGGAGACCGATTATTATATCTCATTCACTCGCATACAGATAATCCAGTAGATGTAGTGTTTGTTTTTATTTTAGTGTCGCTTTTTCGTTTCATCAAGTTTCAATCACAACGGTGCTAAAGAAGTTTGCACTTCAAATGGAAGGATCGAAAAATATGAAAAAAAACATGAGAAGAAAAGAAAGCCAATATCTTTATAATATCAGAAAATTAATGTGATTATTACTAACTTACTCAAAGATAATATACTCGTTCTAAAAAAACTATAAAGTTATCAATAATATGAACTACAAAGTAGACAAAACCTTAGACCAGTGAGCTCTGGCGTCATGAAATTTGCACAGATTTTTTTCTTTGATTTTTAGGTTTATGAATCTATTTCAAGTTAAAGCTTTGAAAATAAAATTAATTTCATTATCAAAAAAATACAAGTGTGCAGTTTACACGCGGTAAAGAGGAGATAGATGAATCTCGTAGGCTAGTAGTGTGTTTTTTTCTCTGAATCAACGGTCCTAAAGAAGTTTTCACTTAAAAAATCTGACATATTGTTTTGAGTGATAATTTCGGGTAGTCTAACCAGTTACATAATGAAATAATACGTACTGGCTGAGGTTGTCCATCATCTTGTAGTCTCCTCCAGTGACGTTGATCTTGGTGATGATGCCAGGCTGAAGGCGGTTCATCAGCTTGCATAGGATGATGCCATCGCGGAGGGCATCCTCGAAGGCCACGGGGGGGAAGCGTTCATTGATCACCGTCTCCACCCACTTCTGAGCCTCCATCTCCTGCTCGGGCTCCCTCTTTCCGGAACACTGGAAGGCCAGAACAAAACTGTTATGACCTGGTCAACAAAATAACTTGGAAATCATTTATAAAATGCAGCCCCGTATCTATGGGGGGGGGGGGGGGGCAAACCGGGGCGCCTGCCGTTTTAGGGGGCGCCAAAATCGTAATTTATATGATTGATTTAAAAAAAAAACTTGATTCACAAAGCGCCTGGCAATCAGCGCACGTTGTTATATCGATTATTCATTTGATTTTAAAACGCCCAGTTAATTTTTGAAGTTGATTTATGAATGTATCCTAAGTAGATTTTGAGCGCGTGCGAGTGTATATCACGGGTACTCAACGTTGGCGACAACGCCCCTTTGTGGGCATTTGAGACTTTCAGGGGGGTAGTAGAAGACCCAGAGAAAATTAGGGGGCGTTGAGACGGCACAGTGAAGACGTTGGAAGGTAAACAATTTATGGTCTAAAAAGACAAAAAGAAAACACTCTAATCACGTACTAATAAAGCAAAGGAAACTTTAATATTGGTTAATTTTTGATATTTTATTTTATTTTATTTTATTTATTAACTTTAACTTTGGCTAAAAAAAATTACAATTAGTAAGAATATTACATGTTGGGTACCTATTATGTGTTTCATTGTAGTGTCTTATTTAAGGTATGCGTATTAAGTAATTACCGGGTGATGTATGTAGTGGGAAGATGTGTGTGTTTGTGAGTATGTGTGAACGTATGTGTGTATGTATGCGCATTGAACAAATTATATTATTGACATGATGCTCTTTTTTATATTTTTTAGCAGTGAATCGGAGAAAATGTCGATGTTAGAATTTAGACCAATAATATTGAACATATGAAGAGCACGATTGATTGGTGAATTAGATGCTCTATTTGTATTGTAATTAAGCGTGTGGAGTAGTTCTGTATGGCGTGTACGTCTTAATGGTATGTTAAAATTAACTAGGGAAAGAAGTTCGGTACAGTCAATGTTATTATTTAAAATTTTGTGTATAAATGTCAAATCAGCTATTGCTCGCCTTTGTTGCAAAGTTTGAAATGTGCTTTAAAAGTTATTGTTAGATTTGAAGGTAAGATATTTTATAAATTTGTTTCGAATATGTTCTATGCTATCTACGTATACTTTGTATTGCGGGTTCCAAATTGGCGAAGCATATTCCAGTGAACTTCTGACTAATGCAAAATATAGCATTGTAATCATTTTAATCACGTGTGCGAAAATTCACAGAAGAGAACAGAGTAGTGACGAAGCAGAACAGTGACAAAACAATATTATTCTTCAATGTTGTTTTTTAGAACAACCTTGTCTTTTGTGCTGAAAAAAGAACAAAAAAAACTCACATCCTAACGTAACTTGATCTAACCTACTATAACCTAAACTCTTCTAACCAAACATAACTAACCTAAACTCACCTAACCTAACCTACTATAGTTTCATGTTCCGTTTTGTAACTTTTGTGTATTATTCGGTTAGCTTTTGAAATAATGAAAATAAGTTTTCTTTTCTCATAAAACGCACAGTCACATCTCACAGCAAACTCCATGATCGCATCTTTATTAGAAAATTGCAAGCGCTTTTAGATGACAGTAGGTACCATTTGAAAGTAACTACATAAGTGGAAGTGACTGATTTATTAATATGGTTTATTGCCAGTTACAAATTCAATGTACGAATATTATCATAATTTAAACGATTCCACCATGACCTTTATGCCGCTTACGTCTCATTAAGTCATTAACGCCCCTTTACTAACGGCGAAATTCATGCAAAAGTATTTCACAATACACCTTTTTTTTACAATAGCTTCACATAGGAGGTCCCGAGAAAAACAAGAAAACAAAGGGGCCTATGTCATCTTTGGGGATGCTGTGTGGAGTGTCTTTTTAGGGAAAGGAAGTAGAGGAAGTTCTGGTAAGGAAAAAAATATGAGGATGGGTAGGAATCTGAGGGTTAGTGCATGTGTCTAGGAGTGAAGGACGTATGAATCCATTCTTCCCACTGCGGTTCAAAGCGATGGGTTGAGAGAGTCCGGATGGAGAAATCAAAATGTCTCCCTCAACCATTCTCGCCCGATCCGGCCCGCCACGCAGCAGGTGGGAAAACGCGTCCGCCGCCAAGGCCTGTACAAATACAAACCTCACCCCATGAGGAAGTAGCGCAACACGGCATGATTCCCCACAAATAATCCCCATCATTTTTTCTCGACCACTTTATGAGTACTACATTTTATATTATAGTGTCTAGTTGTACAAACAAGTTTGTAAACTATTTTTATTGACGAAAGGAAATGTTTTCTTTGGTTTATTTAAATCGGTGACAGTTTTGGGATTCAAGGAAAACTCTAGATAAATCTCTCACATCCGCTATTTAAGTACCTATTTCATGAAAAATAAGCTATCATTAATTCTATTTTTCAAGTTCTTCTCAGCCCCTCTGCCGTACAGTTCTTTCAGCTAACTAAATAATATAATACCGACCTAATGTTCATTGGCGCGTAGTAGGTAGGTAAAGCTATTTTTGGGACACCCTAGCCCCAGAGTAAGGTACTGACAGACTTTTTTTTACATTAACTCCACACAGGAGGCTCATCTTTGAAGATGCTCCGTGGATCTTTTTGAGGAAAGGAAGGAGTGAACATGTGTCTCTTCAAGAGGTATGAGGGAGGAAACACAGAGGCCGACAAATCGTTCCGCAACCGAGCTGTTGAACTCAAGAAAGAAGTGGTAGAAACGACGCGTTCTCATGTGACTAATGTCAACCGTGTACATATGTTTGGCGTGTTTCCCGACTATACATCGAGGGGATCAATGACGCTAGTTCCTCTGAACATTTATCATTATAATACCGGTAGAACAAGGACAGCATTCCCACCTGACGCCTGTGCTCTAACGATTGCAATCCGTTTGTTAAGTTAGAAGAATCTATCAAACGGACCGCCCGTTTCTGCACAAAGTCGAGCTTTTTTATGTATTTTGGGGCTTCATACCAGTGGTGGCTGCCAAATTCAACTGTGGGGTGCACTTGCGATTTGTACAGGGTTAGTAGTTGTGTAGTATTAAAGTATCTGCGGGCCCTGTATTATAGTATCTGTACAGTAAGTCCGGGCCCTAAAGTATCTGTATCTACAGTACGCCCAGTTTCTGAGAGGCTAACTCAACTCTGGCTTCGATGGAGTCCCCGTACCAGAGCTGGTCACTTAGACTACGCTATAACAAGAATGTACCAAGCGTTTTTGGGCTTGGCCACGAAAGCATAGCGTGCTCAAAGCATGGTCTGATAGGAATGAAAACACAACAGTGAATGAATGGTATGGAGACCTCCCTAGTCAAGTGAGCGGGGAGCGGAAGAAACCCCTACTTGCTAATGCTGTCAACTGATTTGACTAGTCTATAACTATTTCAATATCTGTGTAAATACGCTAAACACAGAGTTCATATTTTAGGTGCTCCTCAGCAATATGTATTGGATAAAATAATTAAGTATTTGTCGAAAACAACAGGAAAAATTAATGCCATTTACAAAAATATTTACAAAACCTATACCGGTTCAATCGCGGCGGTGGACTGAAATGGGATAGGTTTTACAAATACGCCACCAGATACCAAAATTTCATTTACATTTTTTACTCCAAATAATATCAAGGATCACTGGTTAAGAAAACCAATTTTCTTTCACAAGACGAAAATGCATAAAACTTATAATATACTAGTACATTATTCTGAAGGAAAACACAAATATAATTTACCACAACCAAAACTAATTTTCGTCGGAAGGGTCATCTTGTAATTTAAAAACTAGTCCATGATCTTCTATTCTGTCCAAGGCTAGTTCAATTTGCCGGTATTTATTTTCTCCTAACTTAGCATTCCATGATAACAATTAACGAAAAAATATAACTTTGCGAACATGCCTAGTTTTGCCTAAAATGTGGGCGTTTGAACACGTGCATTGCCTAAACGGTGACCGGACAACTCAGAAAGAAATCAACTCAGAACCTCCATTGAAAATCCATTAAAAGTGAAAAAATGGTTAAATAAATTACATTAGGTTGGGGTTATGGGCTTCTGGCATGGAACCGCCTAAACCTAAAGGAGGCGTCTACTAATATCTACAGGAATTCCAAAAACTGAAAAAATCGAACTAATATCTACGAGAACCAAAGTGTTGACGAATATCTACAGCTCAAACTGTTGACTAATATCTATGAGAACCAAAGTGTGGACGAATATCTACAGCACTGGCAGAGGTTGGATTTGCAATTATGTATAGCGTATTGGAATAACGTAATATTGGGTATGCAGTTTAAAAAACTTAATTTATTTAAGTATGTATGTAAAAATCCCTAATATCGGATTATTGGACACATCTAGCTGATTAGTCCAACCTACGCTCTGTAGATATTAGTTCAACCTACGCTCTGTAGATATTTGTCAACACTGGGACCGTCATAGATATTCGTCCGACCTTAGCTCTGTAGATATTAGTCAACACTCTGAAGTTCGTAGATATTAGTTCAACATATGAGCTGTAGATATTAGTATCTGGAGTCAACCTAAACACTACTGACCGCTATCGTCCAGCCAAGATGTGCCTCGAATGGACACTAACACACTTACGCTTGGGTTTAAGACACGGCCTCCGTGAAAGTATTAGTAGAGGATCTTATAATGGTGAAAAACTACTCTACAGACGCCAATTTTGAAATGTGTGCTGAAATTATTACGTCATTATTTCGGTGTAGTAAGTAGGTACCTATTCGGTAAATACGTAGAAATAAGTTGAATGATCTCTAGCATCGACACGTTTACCGAGCTTTGAGCCAGTTTTCCGTATATTCACGGTCTTTCCAGTATTATTATTTGGCTGTTTGGAATGAGAAAAGCACACGGAAGCATCGGGACTACCAGTTGGACGCAGCTGTCAGAGGTTGGGTGGCATTATTATTCGTGATGAACCGCCGTTGGTGGTATGTTATAATTATTTTTAAATGTCAGAGAGATGAAGAGATGTTCCTTTGGTACATAAAAATAAATGCGGTCATTCGTCGTTGTTCTGTAATATTATTGTGTTTGGCATTAAATTGCAGCTATGACGGGGGTATCGGTGTGCTTTATAATTATACGAAAATACATCTTGTTATGATTTATCTCACTCGTCAGCTTTATTTATTTTATGCGTTGAGTGCACTTCGATTGAGTGAATCTAAACACATGAATTATCTAGAAATCTAGACTCTTACGTGCAATGGGCTTCCTTGTTTATCGTTTTGATTTGATAACGTGTGTCCTCATTTGGAACTATCTGATTCATCACAGTATCTACATGGAATTGATAAATTAGTATCCTCATAAAGCAATTATTACGATAAAATTTTCGAAAATGACATTACTTGCCTGTAGAGGAAGCGAAGAGTGTGACA
This sequence comes from Limnephilus rhombicus, assembly GCA_929108145.2. NCBI lineage: Eukaryota > Metazoa > Arthropoda > Insecta > Trichoptera > Limnephilidae > Limnephilus > Limnephilus rhombicus. The sequence continues at coordinate 31,622,821 of OV815271.1, forward strand.
ATAGTTTTTTTTTGTTTGAGTCTGTTAGACTTTTCTATGTAGATGGCGTCTTTTATTATTTTCAGAGTCGAAATGCTGTTTGAAATGATTTAAGCCATCTTTAGTGATCAGATCTGAAGAGCCCAACTTTCCTCTCCCCATCTCCTTTCTTCCCCCTCTCTTAAGTTTCACCAAATACCCCAACTGTGGTTGCCATAGTCCCACTGGCTCCAGACGATAGAAAGCAGTTGGAACTCTTGTACAGTTGTGTACTTGTAAACAAAATCTGGACGTCAAAAGGATCATAAAGAATCGCATAAACTAGTCCCAGCGAGAGCTCGTACGGGCGTTATAGACGTTCATCCTCTTCCTTCTCACGCGTCTTGTTTAAAAACTAAAGAGACAGATACCAGAAGAACGATAAGAAAGAACGATTAAGATGCTAGGAAATTTTCTACATACTTATTAGTTTTTTTAAATGGCTTACAAGGTTTTTTAGGAATTTATGAATTAATCCGAATTCAGATAAGATTAACATCGAATCCCATTTCGCAATAACCGAGTTGTAAACATAGCTTATCATTTATCGCAGAGTTGTGTTAGGAAACATCAAAATAACAGGTGGTCCGTTTGAATGGCATATTTGCGTTTGTCATTTGTTCAGCTTAATATTATTATCGCCTTCGTCAGAAAACCTATTGTAAAAAAACATCATGTTATTCTGTTCTTCTCGCAGTAAAAACGTTTTATTTTAATAGGCAGTTTGTTCAGTGTAACGAATTTTCAACGACACTGAAATCATTTGGCAAATTATTACGGATGGATGAAATGATACATTTTGATCTCTAGATCAGAGATTTTCAATCAGTGGTACGCGTATCTCCAGAACTACGCTTGGTGTAGGAAACCTACGGAAAGAGCTCTGACCCGTAAAAGGGTTAATGTGAGTTCAAATCCCGACATGCGTAAATAAAGTTTGTTTAATTTGTGTCACATCACATTTAATTTATAAAATAAAACATAGGTACCTAGGTATAACGGTACTTTCCGGTGGAAGATACTCTCAGTATTGCCCTGGTAAAGACCATCATTCTGAATCGAAATGTTACTTTTAACATTAATTCCACACAGGATTGCATTCCACCACTGCATTCCCACCTGACGCCAGTAATCTAAAGAATGCAAACAGGTATCTATCAAAGGAACCGCCCATTTATGCACATAGTCATGGGTTTTTAGTCAAGTATTTTGAGGATCCACACCAGAGGTGGCTGCCAAATATTAGACAAGCCTTGTTACATCTGGTACTATACTAAGCTTGTTTTTAAGAATAGATTCATAGGTAGTGTTAGAACGAGTGCATTCTCTTTCTAAAGATTGTATTTCGTTATATTTCTGAACCACACAGCGTTAGTACACTTTGGGTGCGTTTTGGCCTTGTATAGTTTCAAAATATGCGCCCACTAACTGAGGGTAGGAAGTATACGTGATTAAAGTATACTTTTTAAAGAATTTATTTATTTTTACTTAAGAAACCACACAGCGCTAGTACACTATGTGTGGGTGCGTTTTGGCCTCATATGGTTTCAAAGTACGCGAGCTGTTCACTTAGAGTTACACGTTGCATGAAAGGCATGTTGGGAAGATTGCTTCCAACGAAGAAGACTATATTGTCACTTCGATCCCTTTTATGCGGTCATACCTAGCGTTAAAAGCGCCAACGTTCTTTGGCTCCGCCTATTTTATCAGCTAAAAAACGCTGGTGCTTTTAACGCTAGGTGTGATAGCATTAGACGTCACCAGACATTATTCGGTCTTTGAATCATTATATTCGACTAGGTTATACTTAGCCCAAGAGGAAACCCTGAAGAGGCTTAAAATGGTTTTAACCCCATTTGGCGACCAGACCCCCTAGCACGCTCGATCATCGATAAGGATGGATAGGATAACCTTTGGAAACTTCTCATCGTTCCCTAGGATAACTGCAGATCGATAACACACAAACCACTGTTAAGAACACTTAGTCTTTGTGAACTGTTGCTTATTCGTTGGCGATCTGCAGTCATGCTAGGGAACTATGAGAAATTACCAAAAGTTATCCTATCAATCCTTATCGATTGGTTGTGCTAGGAGGGCAGATCTGAATATCCAAGTAGGTACCAATGATCCTCTTCTCTTTCTTACAGCTTACACGTTCACAACGTAACCCATCTGGGTACGCTATACCTACTCATTGGCTCCGCAGAGTTAGGAGCAATTGGGATTCTTGCGCGGTATTAAGGGCCCGCTACCCGAATTACTACCGATTTCTTACATATCTCCCAAACACGTTAAGTTTTAAAGCTCTTAAAAATATAAGTATGCTCCAAAAATTATTGTAAACAAGTTTGTTTCAGTTATTTTATAAGTTATATGTGTGAAAAAATCACAGTGTTTCTTTAAATGCTGTTTAAGACAATCCCGCAAGATTTTTGCTCTATTTTAAACGAGTGGTGTTTTATTAAACATTTTCGCAATTTTCGCATCGGTTTTGTCGCTGTAAATGTTAGCGCTCAACATTCGTAATTTCGTATCTCTCCATCTTCTTCTTTTCGGGCCCGGTTGCGGAGCCTTAAGAAGAAATACTAGCGGCGTTTTTTCCATACAAACGTATTCCCCGATTATCTCTCTGGATTTTGACTCTAGAGCAATTTTTTTTACATAATATAGATATTAACCACTAGCGTGTCGGTATGTTTTGCCTTTTTTTGATAATTTACTTCTTATAGAAGTTAGGACCTTCCAAAAATGAATAAAATTGCCTGGTTTAAACGCCGTCAAAAGACGTTCAGTATACAAACTAAACAATGTATTAAAAAAAAAGCAAAACGTACCGACATAGAATATTTTCTTCTAATACAGTTAGTGAAAAATAAATTAAATCCGTCCAGTTTTGGATAAGAAAAATGGGTAATACAAAACATTGATTTTGACGATTTTATTTAGGTATTTTCGGCCCGATATGCAGTTGTCCCTTTCGCTCAGTTCCCCTGAGGGGAGCGCGGAGTGGAACAGAGACATTCGTTACAATACCTATCGACGATATTTTTAAATGACCGGCATAGCTCTAAACATGGCAGTTTTCTTTACAACGTTTCAGACGGATAATACTTTTGCTTCAGCCCATGTTTTCATCGGGTATTTGGGATAAAATATTTGGGAGTCGCTGGCTGCTCTTGACTTTTCAGGCGAGACACATATTTCAATTTATGCCACTCAAATAAAATTAGAGTGTTAAAATTAATATAACACAAACACTTCATAACATATACACAACATAATGTATAATATTATTATGTAATTAGTTGCGCATTAGAATCTACCAAGAATATATATATATATGCACACTATACATATTGTAGATAATAAGTAGAGAATTACTGTTTATTGTTTATTGCGGTATTTTAAATAAGTACATAGTTATCTATGTCCTAATACAATCCTTATATATACATTCACTTAAAATAACACATCTATACCAAATCAATCACATATCTTTGCAATTTTATTTTAAATGCCTTTTTATGCTCTCTTCCAGTTTTATTTCTTCTGGTAATTCTCCAAATATCTTCAAAGCTCCGTACATCAATGACTTTTGACTCTGTGTTTTTTTCCTGAAGGGGAGTCTTAGTTCATTTCTTTTCCTCGTCTAATGAGTATGTTTGCTTTGTAGTTTATCAATTTTTCTTAGGAATTCAATAGACGTATGTCCATTGATTATTTTGTAGATTTACAAAATAGTATTGAAGTAAATAATTTGTTTAAATCACAAGATATTTAACTCCTTCAACATTTTCTTGACTGAAGAGTACCTATTTTTCTTCAATATAGTTCTCATAGCTCGTTTTGTAGAATTGTCATTTGTTTCATTAATCCGTCTTTGGCTAAGCCGTACTGGCTACACTGGGTGCTATTACTTACGTACTCGTATATTAGATCAATTATATAATTTTTTTTAAATTTATTTATCAATATAAGGTATGCTTACATTATATTATTCGATGCCTGTCTCACTAGAGTATACCTGTGTCGAGATATAGAATATTACACATTGTTAAAAAAAGCCGCGCAATAAAGTACACCAACGCCCGGTTAAGCGGTTAGCTGAATAAACACTGCAAAGAAAATATAAAAAGCTCGTTTTCTTTAAAAAAATATTAACTATTGTACTTCAACTGTTAAACTTTTAATGTAATTTTCTATAGTTTGTTTACATTAGCGATGATGTCGGATTAAGAACACATGCAAGGGATTCTTAAATAATGTTGGGATCTCGGCCAGATTTCATCTCAGGACGATGTTTGCTCAACGCTCAAATGAAGTTTGTATGTTACATTCATTTCAATCGTCTTTTTCTCTGACATATAACAACAAACAAATTATACTGTCGCGATGATCGATGGTTACAATGAGGGTGGGATTGGCCCTTCACTGAATAAATAAATGTAATTGGAGCTAAAATTTTCATATCGTTTAGTCATTTGCAGTTTCACATCTACACTGAAGTGATAAAACCAAACATTTTAAATTAATCATAAGGGATTTATTATTTTCTAAATAAAAATCATTTCATTTCATCAGATTATTATTTTTTTTTTACATTAACTCCACACAGGAGGCCCTGAGGAAAATAATTTCCCTCAGGGCCTATGTCATCTGGGATGCTGTGTGGAGGGTCTTTTTGAGGAGAGGAAGGAATGAACAAAGTCTCTTCAAAGTCTTGAAGAGACCCATGTTGTAGGAAGGAGGAAACACAGAGGCCGGCAAATCATTCCACAGCCGAGCTGTTGAACACAAGAACGAGTCGAAGAAACGACCCGTTCTCATGTGACAAATGTCAACCGTGTACAAATGTTGGGCACGCGTTTGGCGTGTTTCCCGACTATGCACCGGTGCCGAAGGGATCAATGATGCTAGTTCCTCGGAGCATCTTCCATTGTAATACCGGTAGAACAAGGATAGCATTCCCACCCGTCGTCTGTGCTCTAAAGATTGCAATCCGTCTGTTAAGATGGGAGAATCTATCAAACGGACCGCCCGTTTCTGCACAGAGTCGAGGGTATTTTTCAGGTATTTTGGAGCTCCAGACCAGAGATGGCTGCCAAATTCAACCGTGGGGCGTACTTGTGATTTGTACAAGGTTAGCAGTTGTGTACTATTAAAGTATCTGCGGGCCCTGTACAGTACGCCCAGCTTTTGGGAGGCTAACTTTACTCTGGCTTCGATGGAGCCCCCATACCTGAGCTGGTCACTTAGGGTTACACCAAGCATATCAATGGAGGGCCTGTTCGGAAGATTGCTTCCGTTGAAAGAGACTAGATTTTCATTTCGATCCCTTTTAGACGTAATCAGACAAGATTGGGTCTTTGAAACATTAAATTCAACGAGATTATTTTTACCCCGAGAGAAAACACTCTCGAGGTAACCGTCCATTCTTTGCTTCAAAGCCCTACGAGCTGTTGGAGTTTGTGAGCCCTTTGGAGGCTTGTCAAACAAAAAGCTATCATGAACTGTACTGTCATCCGCATAACAGTGAATTGGTGCACATGACAAAAGGTCGTTGATGTGCAACAAAAACAAATTCGGAGACAGAACCGATCCCTGTGGGACGCCAGCATTTAAGATAAAATATTGTATATTTTCTGTGGTGAACATACGTGATACGTGCAGAAATTGTTGTTGTTTCTTGTTTCATCGTTTGAATGAACAACCCAAACAATAACAAAATCCAGATAAATTTAGATTTTTTCGATTTATGTCATCAATTGAAATTTTTCAAACTGTTCTTCCGAGAACTGTTATTTTTGAACTAGTCTTATTAATCAATTTGCATTAGAAAAACTCTTTGTTTTTTTTCCATCAATGTAAAATATAATTGAAGAAGACAATAATAATAATCTAAACGAAAATACGAATATGAACAAGACCCAGAAAACAGATAAATATAATGGTCGCAACTGGGACTCGAACCCAGAACCTCTCGTCTATCCGGGACGTGCGTTTTACCAATTCCGCCATTGCGCCATACTGTCAAGCCGTCATAAAAGTCAATCTCATATTTCAACTTTTAGAATTAACAATATCATCTTAAAATACATAATTTATTTACCATATCATAGGCAACTACCCTTTTTATTGGAAACAACCATTCTAAGAATTGGTTTGTAACCTAGATAGCGTCACGGATAAATATATCCGATTTTATCTATATTACTATTGACTTTTTATAAAAGTCTAAATGAATAGTCAATTTTTATAAGAAAAACTCTCCTTTTATAACTTTTGAAGGTTATTCCATCAATTTAATATATCATTGAAGAAGAAGATAATAATCTAAACGAAAATATGAAAGAGAACAAGACACAGAAAAACAGAAAAAGATAATGGTCGCCTGGGACTCGAACGAGAGGTTCTGGGTTCGAGTCCCAGAGGATTTGAGGGTCATTCCCATCAATGTAATATATCATTGAAGAAGAAAATAATAATAATAATCTAAACGAAAATGTGAAAGAGAACAAGACACAAAAAACAGATAAAGATAATGGTCGCAACTGAATGGTCGAACCCAGAACCTCCCAGAATCTTTCACATTTTCGTTCAGATTATTATTATTATCTTCTTCTTCAATGATAGTCTTATTATATTATTATATCTGAGATGGCAGAAAATAATTCAAACGTAAAATTATCAACACTTATTATGTAGGTACTTTCTTCTTATTCATCGGGTTGTCCTTTTCATCAAACTCCTCCCAAATTACAAATAAGAATTTTCCTGCCGTGAATATCTCCTACATCCACTTTCGACCACACAGAATTATCACTACTATATATCGTATACGGTGATCGGCCAACTCAGAATGAAACCAACTCAGAACCACCTCAGAAAGGTCATTAAGAGCGATGATAAAAAAATATAAAAAATTGGTATAGGTTACGTTAGGTTAGGGTTAACGGCTGTTTTAAAAAAAAAAAATTCACAGCTTTTAATGACTTTTCAAAGAGGTGTTGAGTTAAATTGATTCTGAATTGGCATAGAACCCTCGTATACATTATACATATTAAAATTGCTGTATCTTGTAGTAAAGTAATGTTTTCCCCCAAACTTTTTTTCTATTAGCATTAATAATTGGTGTCTGCCAATAATTTTTCGGCATCTCCTCTATAAAATGCCCGTAAAACATAAAAAAAACACTGTATCATCAAAATCCATGTTTTTTTTCAGTTTAAAAATAATCTCATATAAAAAAAACCTTCGTCCAAAAATTACGTGCCAAAGCCACAGTTGTACTTTTATTTATAAATCATGTTTGCTTTTCCAGGCGTCTGCGAAGATATAAACAGTTGCGCCACTGCCAATTATAATATGCAAACATTAGCTAAATAAGTCAAGGACTGAAATCGTTATTTGGCCGATGATCAGCCATAAATCTAGACGCCTGAAGTTTTCAACCGCGCGACGGGTTTTCCCGCGCATAAGCCAGAAGGCGGGAAAAGCTGTCCGCCATTCAAGCTTCGGTCACTTTTGCGATGGGAGTTCCGTACTATTCCGAACGAATTTAAATGGTTCTAAATGAAAATGAATTTTACTCGAGGGCTTTTCAGCGACTTATTGAGGCAAAAATATTATGTACCTACTAGCGCGGATCCATGAAAAATCAAGGGATATTATGCTTGTAGGATTTGTGAAGCTGAAAATAATTCGCCCCACGATCATCGTCTTTCAAAAACAAATGTTGTCATTTTTCTTCGGACAGAATTAGAGAAACGATCAGAAATTTATCCTTCGAATGAACACCGTTAGTACCGAAACTTGAATAAAAATTAATCATAAGCTTTATTATGGGGATACATCTTACATATTTATACTCTTCAGATTTTATGTCCGGGTTAAATCGTTCTCGCAGGAAAAACTTAACCCTTTCACGCATTTTTCCACAAATGATCACCTAGTCAATCCACGTTATGCACAAGCACTGTATAAGTATAATAAATACACAATAATACAAGAACAATATGTCAAAGAGACCAAATGGGAAAATAATTCACCGACTCCAGATATTTTCATATCAGGGGGTTCGGCTCGGTGGAACTCCTAATTGGACCTATAAATCCTACTGATCCCTCAATATAAATATTTAAAAAATATTTTGTAATCCTACATGTATTTAAAATGACTGATTTTTGCATTTTTATATATAAATTTTTTGACAAATCTAATATATATGCTTAAATTTTGAATGAGAGAGCAAGGTATAATACCAGTAGCCGAAATAACAAATTGTAATATTTTTATAGTCTGAGAATGCCAAATTCTTTTAATCTCATTTCCAAAATCTGTATATTTTCTTATTTTTTCAGAAACAGATTTTTGAATATTTTGAATATAACAGCTACATCAATGATATAAGTTATTTTTCTAATTTTGCCGTGTAAAACTAAATCAACTATAACTATACTATATATAAAATTATTATTAGGTACATTTAAACATTAGTTTTTTAAACCAACATATTTAAAAAAATAATAAGGTCGGCGACTGTTTTTTTTCTTTGAAATAAGAGATAATTCCCATGTATTTTTGGTTGCAGAATTCGGGATAATTATCGAAAAAATTCCATCACGTAAGGTTTTTCCGGAAAACTCAAAATACTGCGGGATTGCCTATATTAAGGCGCAAAACGGGGTTTATTGCCGAAATATATATTTTTTATTAATTACAACTTATTATAAGATAATGTTGTATTTTATAGACTAAAACAAAACATTTAGTAACTCATGACGATAAAATTAGTCAGCGTTGAATCACATATATCGGGATTTTCCATAGTAAGTATGATGAGAGAATGCCGATATTCCCAAGTCGCCCACTCCCTTCCATGCCCTTTCATTTATTTATTTCTCTCCCAACTTTCGTAACTTGCGTTTCAAAAATGACTTCAAGAGGTTGTGCAAATTCTTCTGAGAGTTTTTGCGAAATTTGTGGTGAATTTGTAGTGAAAAAACGACAATGAAATATTACTGATTTTGTTAAAAAAGTGTATTTTGCGTATTTGGTGTAAAGATAGGGGACCAGGACAAATCTTGGGCTCCGCATGGAGTTTGTTCAGGGTGTGTTGAAGGACTTAGAATGGGGATCAAAACTTAAAGTTAAATCTTTTCGTTTTGGTGTTCCCATGATCCGGAGAGAGCCTCGAAACCATAGCGATGACTGCTACTTATATTCGTGCAATGTGCAAGGGTATAGTACCAAAAATAATTTAAAAAAAAAAAACAAATTTGTTACCCAAACATGGATTTGCCACTCCTCCGGACCTGGCATTCCTACACCATAAGCACGCTAAAGCTTAGACGATTTTCCATCATCAGAAGAAAGTTCTAGTGAGGAGTTTCAAGTAGGCGACTCCAGTGGACCTCAACAATTTTAATGTAACGCCCCACAAAAGAAAAAGCACAAAACGAAGCTTTGAAACTAAAAAAAGCAGATTTATGTAGATTTATAATTGTCTATAATGTAAATAAAATATTTTATGACTTAAAATTAATTAAATTTGCATATTTTATGTTTTTTTTTTCTTTTGAACATCCCCTACAGAAGTAGTGTAAGGCGGGTTTTGCCTATATTTTAATTTCTACTTTGCGGAAAATCCTTACGTGATGGGTCGAAATGGATGGCATACTCGAATTCAGCGAACCGAAATATATATAATTCACCCATAACCATTTAAAAAAAATTGTAAATTTGCAGGCTTGTGTAATAAAAGCAACTAACTTGGCATACACTCCTTGCCTCGTTTACATTCTTACATCGTACACGCTCATACACGCTCTTCTATTATTCTGACTCTTGGCATGGCTTGATTCCAGTATCTGATTCACTTGGTCGAGCCATGTCTTTCTTGGGCGTCCTCGACTTCTTCTATCATTCATATTTGCATCATATTACATGCTCAAACCATCGGAGCGCCCCTTTATTAATCTTACTCATTACGCTTACATCAGCCTAGCATTCTTTGCGGATCGAATGCGGATTGTACACGGTTTTACCACATATTCGCCTCAGGGATCCCAATAAAAACAATAATTTACTAATTATAGATAAGTACTCGTATGTAGATAAGTGCCTATTTTATCGCTTGTCAAAATAATTATTCTACACACAATCAGTTCCAATTTAGAAAATGGTATAAAATTCAACCCAAATTTGAGTTCATTGAACATGCATAATGTCACGCAGGAATGATTTCCACAGGAATAACTAACGTACACCATCACAGACAAATAAAATTAATTTGCTCGATTTTTACTTAACTTTCTTATATGAATTTTTTTACACAGATTTGCTAGATTTCCTTTCATATAAAATCTTATTACTATAAAATCATATAAAATTTTATTATTATAAACTCCCGACTTAATTTTTATCGTGCGCTATCATTTAATAATTTTAGATGCATTATTATTTGTTTGATATAAAATGTGTGTATATCATTCGTTGAATGAGAAAATTTGGGGTCGAAACTCCGGACTAAGCCGGGTTATATCTACTAGTTATTTTATAAATAATTCCGTCAACAGAGATTACCGTTGCATTTAAGAAGAGGACAAGTACGATGGTTAGACCTGCCAAATTTATTTTACGATCTCACTAATTGAGAGATTAGTCGAGCATATCGGGCAATCCTTTAATTAATTACATCAGAGATAGTGCAAGGATCAAGTAGATAAAAGCTGCATCAATTAATTTCAATCATTGCAAATTTCTCAACTCTTTTTGGGTTCCAAAAGGTTGGCGAGTCTTAATTTACCTCTTGAATCGTGGATTGATAAATAATGATAAATAATTGATAAATAATGATAATGTGCATCAAATAATGATATGGTGCATCAAATGATGAAAAGATGCATCAAAAATTTATAATTTGCACCAGATAGTGGTAAGAAACATCAAAAATTGATAAGATGCATCAAAAATTATAAGATGCATCAAAAATGATGAGATGCATCAAAAATGGTAAGATGCATCAAAAATGGTAAGATGCATCAAAAATGGTAAAATGCATAATAATAATAATGGTAAGATGATAAGATCAAATAATGATAAGGTGCATAAACAAATGGAAAGCTTCATCAAATAATGATAAGGTGCATAAACAAATGGTAAGCTTCATCAAATAATGATAAGATGCATCAAATAATGATAAAATGCATCGAAAATGGTAATATTTATCAAATAATGATAAGATGCATCAAATAATGATAAAATGCGTCGAAAATGGTAATCTTCATCAAATAATGATAAGATGCATCAAATAATGATAAAATGCATCGAAAATGGTAATCTTCATCAAATAATGATAAGATGCATCAAATAATGATAAAATGCATCGAAAATGGTAATCTTCATCAAATAATGATAAGATGCATCAAATAATGGTAAGATGCTAATAATGGTAAGATCTACTAGGTATCAAATAATGATAAGATTCATCGGAAAATGGAAAGCTTCAACAAATAATGATAAGACGCGTCAAATAATGGAAAGATGCTAATAATGGTAAGATGTGTCAAATAATGATAAGATGCATCAAAAGTGGTAAGCTTCATCAAATAATGATAAGATGCACGAAAAAATTGTAAGATGCATAAAATATTGGTAAGATGCATCAATTTTGTTTTAAAGAAAGACGAATATTCCCGGGTTACGAATAAGCCGACAATATTTGAAAATCTCCTACTACTATCACAGAAAGCAGAACATGTTGCTTGAGTCGAACACGCGACACCTGGGTGGAACCCAAACGCGATGCCAACTCAGCCACTGACCGGTAAAATAATGATAAGATGCATTAAATAACGATAAGATGCACAAAAATAACGGTAATATGTATCAAATTGATAAGATGCATAAAAAATTGTGAAATTAATCAAATAATGATAAAATCCGTCGAATAATGATAAGATATATATGACAACCCTTGTATATTATATAATAGAGGCTGAACTTCCGTTAAGAGAATAAATTATGCAAGGGAGATAGCATAGAAGGCCTATGTGGTCCTACTTAATTTGGCAGCCACCTCTGGTCTGGAGCCCCAAAATACTACAAAAAAACTCTGACTGTGTAGCAACGAGCGTTCCGTTTGATAGATTCTCCAATCTCAACAAATGGATTACAAGCTTTAGAGCAGAGGCTAATGAGGGTAATGTCATCGAATTTCAGAGAAATGTGTATATATTCGAGTGTGCCAAGTTTCGGCTTGATCGGATGTCGGGAAGTGTGTTAATTTGCACTTCCAGGTTTTCACTTTATTCATATATTCATTCAACCAACAAAACGAAAATTCAAATTCAAAAATTGATGTATTCAAAAATAGAAATTGTTTATTTATTCGTTTCCATTTCCCTCCTCCAACAAGTTATTTCGTAATAGCATGTTCTTCTTGTAGATAAGTCTTATGTAAGTAGGTGGGAATATTTTTTCAAGACTCCCAATAAATTAAAAGTAAGCTGGTGAAGTTTAAATAGACCCCAGGTCATTTTGAGAAACCGCTTAGTAAAGCCATCATGCTGTTTATTATAAGATTTTTTCTTTATTTAACCCGGGTGTGTGGAGGCGAGACGTTCACGAGATTAGCAGGTTTAAGTTATTAGTTGTTACGATTGTGGAGCGTGTAAAATAAAATGTTTATCAGTTGATGACGTTTTGAGAAATGCAACTAGTATCATAAATAAGAGTACTCTGTATCGAAGTTGAAATTTGAACACTAAAAAACTTAACTATGGCGTCATGAAATGCACCCAGTTGTTTATATTAGGCGTTTCTATGTAAGAGAAAATACTTCCAGCTTAACCCGGCGAGCGTAAGATTGGGTAAAATTTACCCCAGACAATTTGCTCGATAATTTTAGTTTGCTGTTCCGTGTACTCCCGTGGGGGAGGTAAGGAAGCGACAAGAAAAGAGGATTTAGTCAGTCACCGCTGGTAGTTAGACGTCGGCGTCGTCAAAGTTATCGGCGGGTGAGTTCTTAACCACCTAGCGCTCGGCATTACTATTTTTCAAAATGAATAATTCATATCTGCTGAGCTGTAGAAGAAAAAAAAACTATTTTATGTTTGTTATGATCAAAACTTTTGAAGATGTTAATTTTTTGTGATTTTATTTAGTTTTATATAATAAACAAAAATTTTAACAAAACCAAAAAACGACTTCAAAAAATGCACTAAAAAGTAAAAACATAATTTCGAATTCTTCTACAACTTCATAATCAACTTACTTTTTCTACTCATCAATATGTAGGTACGATTGTTATTTTTGGAGTCGGTGGCAGCCAAGGTAGGTTTGAAACTACATATATAGTTAAAGGTGAGATGTGCTTGTGTCGGGGAGGCGAGAGCTGGGCCGCGGCGTGAGGGGAGCTGTCAAGTGAACACGCCGGGCCGGGTACCTTTGCTGACACCGACTCCAAAAATAACAATCGTACCTACATATTGATGAGTAGAAAAAGTAAGTTGATTATGAAGTTGTAAAGTAGTTTTTTGTTTTGTTAAAATTTTTGTTTATTTTTTTTATTTTTGGTGAATCTGAAGTACACTAACTAATTTGTCTGAATATGGGTAGACCTTCTAAACGTGCTGCTCATATGAGACAGACATAATTTGACCATAACGACGTTAGGGTCAAATTAAGAGATTCGGCCAAGTATCGTTAATTTGTTCCTAAGAGTTGAAGAGTTCCGTTACTTTGTCATGGATCCCATAATCAGAACCTGACCAAACTCTCATCAAACTACCCTTGAAGTACATCCTTTCCAATAAAAAAAGAATCATCGAAATCGGTTGGCATAATATTGAGTTATTCGTCCATTTGTCACGCAGATACTTGATGCAAATTTAAGACTTAATGGTTTTTTCATGGATGCCATTATTGGAACTGGACCAAATTAAAATGGGACCACACGGAAAGCACCAGATTTCAAATAAAAAATGAATCATCAATAGTGGTTCATCCAGTCAAAAGTTCTGCGGTAACAAACATAAAAAAAATACAGTCGAATTGAGAACCTACTCCTTTTTGAAGTCGTTTAAAAATGGATATTTCACTGCCGTTGAATTCTCCAAGAAAAATTTTGATTTAGATAAAAATGATTATAATACTAAATATAACACTTTTAATCCTAATTTATAATAACAAGTACTTATAAAACGGGTAGAATAAATATACTATCGAATTAAAAATAGTTATAAGTCGAGAATAAAAAAACTCTAAGTTAGAAATTCGGGTGAAAATTACCCAACCTTACGCTCGATGTTACAAATTTGTTCGCTGGGTTAAGCTCAAAATCTCATCGACACGACACGACATCGAACAAACGCATTTCGCTTATTATTATCATAACTGGTTCAAAGCGTGAAATAGGTAGGTATGTATGTATGTAATAGGTTTATGATTACCTTAACACGGGCATTAGCCTAGTAAGGCAGTAAAAAAAAACATAAAAGTGTACTTTCAAAAATTGTATGAAATAATAAAAAATAAAAATAATAAAAATAAATAAATTATGATTTAGAAGCATTTTCTGACTGCAATGGATTACGACATAAAAAGATGGAGGCTAAATTAGTAATCCCTTTGAAATGGCTGACGTTTTGTGCCAAGATTTTACTCCTAAATTACAAATAATAATGTCAAAACGTGGCAAGTTGCAAGTGGCAACTGATCTTCTCAATCTCACCCTATCGTGGCCAAGACTTGTGAGTTATGACAGATTTTATGACAGATTTATTAACTTGTCACAGATATTCAAAACGTAAATATTTGTTCCGGCCAATATTTCATAATTTCTTGACCATCAACTGTTTTGATAAGTAGCCTCGTGATTTTTTGATAAGCCGGTTAGTTATAACATTATTTAAGTCTAATGGTGTAGGTGCAGGATCCCCAAATGCTAAATATGTAGGTGTTGTATTCTACCATCTGCTTTCTACCTATATCAGTCAGTATTGCCTACATCATAGTTTCTCAACGTGGGCGATAACGTTATACCGGACCTTCAGGGGGTGGTATAAATACCAAGAGAAAATTGGGGGTCGTTTCAGACTTTCAGGGGGGCGGTAGGAGACCCAGAGAAACCCATCTCACCCTATCAGTGCTCCAGATTGCTCCAGATATTTCGCAGGCAAGACGTACAAGAGGAAACGAGTACGCTTAGTTTGCTAACGACAGGCGGTGGTGGTCGCAAGTATCCGAACTGGTTTTCGAGAGAAGTCATCTCGAATATAGAGATAAAACACGCACATCATAAGCGCGGAAAAGCTGGAAGCCTTCAAAGTGAATACGATCTGTTCAGTTTTTACCGAGCGTTAGTTAGGCGCGAGGTTCGAGTGGCCTATCGAGCATACGTGTCTGAAATCAAAGAAAATATCATGCATGATCCCAAGATGTTTTGGCACTATATAAAATCCCTTCTGAAGGATGGTGGTCTTGAACACACCATGATAAAAGGTAATCAGGAATGTCGTGGCTTAAGTGTGGCTAACGCATTTGCTGATCATTTTCAATCGGTCCACAATAAAGACCCTCCACTTCTAGACATTAATAATGCGGCCACATTTAATACAAGAGGAGCTTCAAACGTCGATTTATATATATTTACGAAATCTGACGTTATGAGTGCCATAAGTCTCATGAAGAACTCACACTCCATCGGACCAGACTTCGTTCCCGCTATTTTTATTAAAGGTTGCGCCGAGTTCCTAAAAATATCATTATGTCTTATCTTTGGAACATTCCACTTTTCCTGATGCCTATATGTCATATTTTTAAGAAAGGTTCGAAAAAGTTAATCGAAAATTATAGACCAGTTGTCATACTATTAGCCCCTGCTTAAGCATTTGAAAAATGAATTCATAAATTCCTCATATACCTCAGACAGACGCATACATTATCCCCGAACATCGTTTCAACATAGTTTCAGGAAAGGAAGATCCACTGAAACCAATCTGATGGTTTTTACTGACTATGTTGCTAGGTCCCTAGATAGTGGATATACCAAGTAGACTGTTCGAATAACGACTTCTCCAAAATCCTTGACACGGTGAATTAGTATATCTTACTCACAAAACTTGCCCAGATTGGTGCCGAAGGGATCAATGACGCTAGATCCTGGGAGCATCTTTCATTGAAATACTGGTAGAACAAGGATAGAATTCCTACCCGACGTCTGTGTTCTAAAGATTGCAATCCGTCTGTTAAGGCCCGAAAAGAAGAAAATGAAGAGATACGAAATTACGAATATTAGAGGAGAGCGCTAACATTTACAGCGACAAAATCGATGCGAAAATTGCGAAAATGTTTAATAAAACACGACTCGTTTAAAATGGAGCAAAAATCTCGCGGGCATTATCTTAAACAGCATTTAAAGAAACACTGTGAATTTTTTCATATATATAACTTGTAAAATGACTGAAACAAACGTGTTAATAA
Organism: Limnephilus rhombicus; assembly: GCA_929108145.2. NCBI lineage: Eukaryota > Metazoa > Arthropoda > Insecta > Trichoptera > Limnephilidae > Limnephilus > Limnephilus rhombicus. The sequence goes on from OV815271.1 coordinate 31,639,324, forward strand.
TAATTTTTGGAGCGTACTTTGCGATTTTTTTCTATCGAGGGAATTTTATATAATTTGCGTTTCGGCGCGGGAAAAGTCTAGATATTATCTTCAAGAATAACATATATATTTTAAGAGTTTTAAAACTTACCGTGTTTAAGGGAAATATGTAATAAATCGGTTCAAATCCGGGTTGCGGGCCCTTAAGATGGGAGAATCTATCAAACGCACCGCCCATTTCTGTACGGAGTCGAGGGTATTTTTCAAGTATTTTGGAACTCCAGACCAGAGGTGTTCGATGACGATCTAAAATTATTTCTTCTAATAAGAAATATTGAGTACTGCCTGCGCCTTCAAGCTGATGTTGACAACATTTCAGAATGGAGTCAACGAAACCAGCTTCGTTTCAATGTCTTGAAATACGTAGTTCTGACTTTTACCAGATCATTTAGTCTCATCTACCACAGGTACACTATGCTCGGTCATAAACTCAAACGAGTATCAAATATAAAGGATCTTGGGATTATGTATGAAGGTAAATTGACATTCGTCCTCATATCGAAGGAGTGTGCCAGTCGGCCTTAAAAATGTTAGGGTGTGTTCTCCGAACCGTCAGAGGTTTTCGGGATACCCGTGCTCTGAAGATTTTATACTTCTCCCTGGTCCGCAGTAGGCTGGAGAGTGGTTCGCTTATCTGGAATCCTCATGAGATGGGGTGCTCCCTCATGTTGGAGGGGGTTCAAAAAAAAATTCTAAGATTTCTCTACATGAGGGAGTACGGCCACTATCTATGGCTCTACCCGACGAACTTTCTTCTGGGCATGCTGGGAGTTCACTCCCTGCAGCTCAGAAGAGAGGGGTATGCCGCCACCAGGGGGATAATTTTATTGTGGTAAACGGGGCGATTCTTTCAATATTCTATATCATGATTTGTTATAGAAACAAGAATTATGACGGCAACTATAAACACGATAAATATATATTTTATCACCGAAGTTTAATAGCCAGAACACGGTCACCAATTCAATTAAACTGTGCTACACATTGAGCACCCAAGTAGTGAGGGAGAAATAAAGACAATAGTAAAGTCTTCTCGGTCAATTTTCATTGGGTCTTTACCCAAAAAACTAAAAAATGAATAATTACGGATAAGAATTTCATTAAGAGCTATGCCGGTCATTTAAAAATATCGTCGATAGGTATTGTAACGAATGTCTCTGTTCCACCCCGCGCTTCCCTCAGGGGAACTGAGCGAAAGGGACAACTGCATATCGGGCCGAAAATACCTAAATAAAATCGTCAAAATCGATGTTTTGTATTCCCCATTTTTCTTCTCCAAAACTGGACCAATTTAATTTTCTTTTTCACTAACTGTATTAGAAGAAAATATTCTATGTCGGTACGTTTTGCTTTTTTATTTAGTTTGTATACTGAACGTCTTTTGACGGCATTTAAACCATTCATTTTTGGAAGGTCCTAACTTCTATAAGAAGTAAATTATCAAAAAAGGAAAAACATACCGACACGCTAGTGGTTGATATCTATATTCTGTAACAAAAAAATTGCTCTAGAATCAAAATCCAGAGAGATAAACGGGGAATATGTTTATATGGAAAAAACGCCGCTAGTATTTCCTCTTAATGGGAGTCATAAAACTCGTGCCGTCCCGTCAAGCGAATTAATGTCTAAAAAAAGTTATGCTTCTATTCTTGTCAATGTTGCTGCGTTATTTATCTATATAAAGACCCTTGGGGCTTTTCACTATCAAGGTAAACAGGCAATATCAGAGTCTCTAACTTTTCCTAGTACCCATTGGCCGGTCTACTAACTACTAACATTCTGCTGATTATCGGAGATGGTCAGTTCTTCAATTGGGTAAATCGCCCAAACGAATACGTGAGTGGCGTACGAAGTGAAGATTGACCATCAAAAGGGTTATATTATAATGTTCCACCAATTCCAACGGAACCGGATATATATAAATTATGAGACCACATGTCTTATAATGAACTAATTTTCAAAATTAAGTGAATCAATAAATCTGCTTTTATGTTTAAAACTTCCTCCCAGCTGCAAAAATTCGGATATCACAACATAGTCGTGAAGTATATTTTTATAGAAATCTGTTGGCAAAATGCCTGTGGGGCAGTAATATTTATCGGCTTTAGAGATATTTACTGAATTATACGAGCAAAGAGGTCTGTTTAATAAAATATAATACTCTCAGATCAAGGAAATGCGGGATGATTATGATTAAAATTGGCATTTTGACATTCATTGACGCGGATTGAAAGAGTGGTGATGGAAGCGATGAAAGCGTTTTGAATTTCCCAAAAAATTGGCTGTAATTCAAGGCGATATAAACAATATTCCTATAATAATCATTAATGAATATCGTTACTAAGGATTTCAGATATAAAGCAAATAAACTATTCTAAAAGCAAATCGGAAAGCAAATAAACTATTTAAACAACTGTTTTGCTTTAGTAATAAATTCAATAATATCATTGGTTAATTTTTTTCTAATATTAAAAACATTTTAAAAGAATTAAGTTATAAATGAAGCATGCACAAATGGTGACCGGACAACTCAGAATGAAACCAACTCAGAAGCACCTCAGAAAGGTCATTAAGAGTGAAGATAAAAAAATATAAAAAATTGGTTAAATAGGTTAAGTTAGGTTAGGGTTACCGGCTATTTTAAAATTATTTTCTCGTAGCTTTTAATGACCTTTCTGAGGTGTTTCTGAGTTGGTTTCATTATGAGTTGGCATGGAACCTTATTTTACCGGTAGATATTACAATTCGATGTATTTTTGTTCTACTTAAGTAACTAATTGATGAACTGATGAGACTGTTTAGAAGTGAGCCAATGTAAGGATGGTCCTGTGAGTGAAAGTTATAACCAATCTGTGTTGTGTGCAGTTGCCAGGGATGGTGACCGGACAACTCAGAATTAAAACAACTCAACAAAAGATATTAAAAGTGACAAAAAAAATATTAAAAAAAAAATTGTTAAATAGGTAACGTCAGATTAGATTATGGGCTATTTAAAAAAAAATCTTAGATTATATTGACTTTTCAAAGAGGTGTGGAGTTGATTTTATTCCGAGTTGGCATGGAACCGCCTGGGATGTAGTCGGATAGAAAATCTATGATTTATAGATTTAGGATTTATGACGATGACGCGAGAGATCAACTTTCAGCTGTTATAAAATCATTATTGGATACGATAGAGCCAACTAAAATATACTACCCATACAGAAAATGTGCACTCCCCATCAGACACAGATAGGTACCAGTGGCGGTCCGTGAGTTTTCAGTGAGATAGAGTGCTAAGCAGAGGCGTAGCAACCGCCGTATCGGCCGTATCAATGATACGGGCCCCCCGGGCTACAGAGGCCCCTAACGTGTGTAAGAAAAATTACTAAAATGTTGTCCTCAATGTCACTTAATCTCGTGTTTCCCGGGAAAAAAAAAAAACAAATAAAAAAATCGTCATACGTGCCTATGTAGTTTTCACTTCAGAAATGACAAAAGTAAAAAAAAGCAATCTTTTTTTTCCCGGGTTAAGCGTGCGCCCAAAAGTTGGTACCATCCTACATCTATGATAAAACGGGGGGATCCCCCAATAACCGATGTACATTGACAAACCATGGAGAGCAATATTTACGCGTTTTATTTCATTCCGGTTAAAACGTTATTTATTACATTGTAATACAATACAATCTTGTTCTTCTGATTATTTATTGGTTAATTAGTCTTCATTTTTTCAGCAATCAGCTTCTGTGAGTTATTTAGATTGCAATGGTAAGTAGTACCTATTTATCTACCAGTAGCGAAGGGTGAATTTTGTTTTTTGAAAGAACAATGGCAACCTTTAATACTGAAAATACCTGATCACATATTGTACCGAGCAATAATAAGAATTTTGTTTTGATATTCTTCACTAGTTGATTATTACTCTCAAAGCCATTTTTCTCATAATGCTGGGAGAATGGATAATTTAGCACTTTAAGATTTTTAGGTTATATCGCCTACATACCTTGTTTGGCTAGCTCAATTTCTAGGAGAAAGTGATAACTTATAATCAATAAATATTTATTTTAATTTAATGCAAGCATTTTTGTTTCTTTTGTGGAAATCTTTACCCTTCATTTGGGCCCCCCCAACTAATTTTGATACAGGGCCCCTCCAAGGCACGCTACGCCACTGGTGCTAAGATTGGTAAATACGACGTTATTGACGTTGTTGTAGCTGAAAACTTCTTTTTTTTTTCAAAATTTCAACTTTTTGTATGAAGCTATCCTGAAATGTGGGTGCGGCGCATCCCCAAACTGAGAGAATCCTGAATTCTTCATACAAAATATTGAAATTTAGAAAGAAAAAAAATTCAGCTACAACAACATCAATAACGTCTTATTTTTCAGTCTTAGCACTCTAAAGGATCGCCACTGATAGGTACTTATTTATTGTTATTAAGTTTAGTTTCTAGAACTCCATTATAAATAATATTATATTATTTCTAGACAGGTACTTATAATGAAAAACATATTGCTTATAATTATTAAGGCTTCAGAAGGCGAAACAGCTGTCACGCGTAATAATAAATTACATAGCAGAACTTGTTTATAAACTGTTTTAATAAATTAAATAATAATATTACTGAATATATAAAAGGCAGGTACATTGATTTGTTTTGGGGCTTGATGACCCTAAATGGCTTTCCAACTGAAAAAACTCAAAGATATAAATATGAATGTGACACGGTCTGAGCATTCGTCAACCATCACTCTTGGTGTTACTAAATAGCACGCCATTTTAAAGCGGTGGCTAAACTCGAAGATTTTATCATTTACCGCGTTCTTTCACCTACACATTATGGCACAGCATGCCAAAAACTACGAAATTTTAATAATTTCAGGAATTCAGCTGTTTTAAATAATTACGTTCAGGGATTGCAAATGATAAAGTTCAAGGTTGAAATTGAATTTCCAATGTACTACAATTAAACCAAAATTTTAGTTTTTGAAAAATAGTTTTTAATGAATTATGAGTTACCATCAAAAGAATAAAGGATTATGTTTAGTAGAAAGGACTAGATTTAAACCAACAACAAATAAATATGTTCTCAAAACTTAACTAGTCTGGTGTATTCAAACTTGGGCCCTCCGTCCTCCAACCGATTGAACTCTTCTGTACCATCTCTACTATATAAATTACATTTTCTCTTTATTTTCTTTTATTTCTACCATTTCACCAAAAATTATGTAATCCAACGTAAATCGGCGAATATTTCCTTGTGAAGTTTGATAGTTTTCTTTTTCTGTCGCGTCCTTCTTCTAGTACTAGTGTAAGATTATTAATGAAAGCAAAATGAAAAATGTTTTTATAAAATAAATAAATAAAGTTTTACTCTTATACAACACTGACAATGTAAGAGACAGGTACATTGAGTACAACACTTATCTAATAGCCTAACATCGAAAACATGGCTACAATTTTCAAAGTCCTGCTCTCATTTTCCACGGAACAAATTATTATTTTCAAATATTTGTACGCGGTTATATTATTGTGACATGAGAGAAAGTGTAGTTTGTTTGAAATTAAGTAAATTACATTGGTTGCATTCTGGCTTTTGTCATAATTACGCGCGTACACTTGCAGTAATGTTTGCGATGAATTACATTGTATATTTGGCTAACGATCTGTAATAAACGAATAGATAACTTAGTGAGGGTATTCTGCGATAAATACATAAAATGAACTAGTATAATCGGTGTAAAATACACAACTTGTTGAGGCGTCTCCCCACTTCTCCGGCGCCGCGACGCTCAGCAAAAAGCTCGACGCGAGCTTTCCCGCGACAGTAAATCGACAGCCGCGGAGCATCCTAGTTCGTTGTGGTTCATTCCTTTGTTTGTTTTACCCCAGTCAAATATATCAAAATGCCGGTATGTTTTCAAGTGTTATTTACTAACTGTCCGTTGTGATAATTATTAATTTTGTTTGTTAAAAACGCAGGTTTATTATTAATAAAACGAAAACTTAGGCCATAAAAACATTATTTAATTTTCATTAATGAAGTTTCCCACTACGCCGATTAACTAAAATTTAAAAGTAATTAAACTTATTCAATTGTGATATACAATTTGTATAAAATATTTCTAATTCAATTTACACTTAAATTTAGAACCTCTTAGTGGATAATGTTTTTGTTTTTAGAATTCGAAATATGTTTTAATGTGCATGTTTAATTAAAAAAAAAAAACAAACATTTTAGTTACTTGATTTACCATTACCTGGTTCAGAAAATGTATATTAAGTAATACTAATTAAATTTGCCTACTCCAACAATCCTTTTCAATTATAGTGCTGCTCTCAATCGTTGGGAATATTAGTTTGATAGCCCCTCTCCGATTTCATGTGTGCAAATGTATCATAAAGAATCAGATGAGTAATTCAAATTGCTTTGTGAAGCTCACATTCAAACATTAAAATGAACAAACTAAAGTTAAGCCAAAACCAATATAGAGTAAGGTAACGTTTACAAATAATAGGGAAGTAATGGCCTAACTAATCCAAACCGTTCTTCATTTACGAGCATCGCTAACGAACACAGCCCCACGAAACCATCAAACGTTTTTCACTTCAGTTGTTTACATCCCATTGACGTAGATGAATGTTTACAAGTTTCGAATCGGTCTCAAGTCAGCGGTGATATCATATGCTTGGGGAGTATTTCGAGAAATAGGATACGTAAGTCCGGTTTCTTTTGGTTGGATACAATGATTAAAAGGCGCGGATAAAACCGTGGTACCATCATTCATCCAAATATAAAATAGTAATAATTATGAGAACGTGCTTTTTTCATCAACATCTTTTATTTTTTAATGTATTTCTAGGCATGAGTTAAACTTTATGATCAGATAAGCTTTTTGGATGGCGACCATTGGGATAAAATTGGAAGGATATTCCAAGACATTTCAATTATTTGACTAAACCTTAATAATCCAAGTCTCTTAGAAGTAGCACGTTAGTCTTGCATTTTGGACTGCAAATATCTTATTCACACTTGTAAGAATTTCTTTGAAAATATTTCTAGAAAGGAGCAATGGTTAGAAACACTTCTCTTGCAGTTGCAATCGTTAACGAGGCGTGGAATGACAAGATTATGTTCAGGCACAACACAACATTTCCGTTGCGTTTCTCATTCACAAGTCTTGCATTTTCTCCTCTCTATTTCGGGCATACTTAAGATCGGTAATAATTTATCAAGAGCTTTTACACCCGCGCACTCTGTGACACTCTTCCCTTTCAAACCACAGATTAAAATAGCACTCGCGGTGAAAACATAATATTCGTGTGCAACTTTACATTTATGAGATGTTTTGGCTGTTATTAAACGATTTAGCTGAGATGTTTTAGATTCGAAATATTTTCATGCTAAAAATAATTCACACATTGAGAATCAATTCAACAAACATCCACCGAAGTGATTTTACTTGATAAGAGCTACGACTTTACATTAACCTATTTAGAATTTTAATTAGATTAGATGCAACCGATGGAATTTGCTATATGAACAAGTTGACTAGTTGTTATGTGTTTTCTTTATTTCAGATTCGCAGTTTGGACCAAGAAAGGGAAGTCCTGGTTTGGATTTACAGTGTGCTGGGGGAAGATCTTCCCGGAACCCCCTACGAGGATGTTCTTCGTGATGGAATTGTCCTGTGTAAGCTGATCAACAAGATCGCTCCAGGATCAGTCAAGAAGATCCAGGAAAAGGGAACAAACTTCCAGTTGATGGAAAACGTTCAGAGGTAATATAAAAAAAAAAACAAAAAATCACATCAGTATGAAAATATACTGAAATGTCTTACCTCTTTTACAAAAGTAACATTTAAGAGTGATTTATCGATATTTAGTGATTCATTTAACAGTGAGGTATTAATTAAGTATTTTGTTTTGTCTAGGTTCCAGGCTGCCATAAAGAAGTACGGTGTACCGGAGGAGGAGATTTTCCAGACCGCAGATTTATTTGAGCGCCGAAACATTGTCCAAGTTACACTTTGCTTATACTCCCTTGCCAGAATCGTAAGTATTTATAAAGTTTACATAATTTCGCACCTCTTCTTTTCTATCTTGCTTGCAAAGTTATAGACGGCCAAAAGCTAATTTGTCTAATTATCTTCAAGACAGTGTTGATAATCGTTAATTTTAAACTATTTTAAATGATTTCCGAGTTGAACACGTAACTGCAACTGTGCAACTTTACTTTTGAGTGTGTGTGAATTTTTCTATAAATATGTTCTTTTTTTTTACTCCAGACCCAAAAGCATCCAGAATACACAGGGCCAAGCATGGGCCCCAAGATGGCCGATAAGAACGAACGAACCTTCACTGAGGAGCAGCTCCGTGCCTCTGAGGGCCAGGTGAACCTGCAGATGGGATATAACAAGGGAGCCTCACAGTCCGGCCACGGAGGAATGGGAAACACTCGCCACATGTAGTAGACTCTTATGCACTCCTGATTATTAATTCATAATTAACTTAAGCTATTTCTACTCTATCTTATTTATTTATCGATTCTTTCTATTGTAATTCTAGCTTAATCTTATTTATAATAAATCTGTTCTATTTTACACATTGACAGTACACATTTGAGTTTTTTTTAAACAAATGCTTTAAACATGGTATGCGCACATTACATTGAATATAAGCATTATATGCATGAACAAGTAGTACTTTATTTCAATTATGGATACATGTTGCACACAAAAAGTGTAAAATGTCACGTGAATTGAATAGTACTTTGAATACAAAAACATACACACACAAATCCACAATAAATTTTAAAGACATCTATCCGAGGTAGGTACCTACCTACTGCACGATTCCACAACTTTATTAAGCTTAAGCCTAAAGAAATCGAAACAAATACCCACTGTCAATGATAATGCACTCCACCCGCATGTTTGCACATACATATTCACATATAGCTTATATTACATGCGAATATTTATATACATATGTTTATTATTATTTAATGTACGTACTTCTAGTGAAACAGCACGAACCACGCTCCAAACATCTTCAATTCCCCAAAAAATTATTCACTTAGGTATACATAATAAAATATTCATACCACATATGCAGGTCCTACAATATCACTTTACATTATAATTTCACCCTCACAATTTTGACTTCTGCAGTTTATTAATACATTTTACAGTTTTTGGGATTACATGATAAAATTAAATCAACCTTGTAAATAATAACGGCAAATCATTTGGAATAATGCATCTTTTACGCCATTACTCAAAAATTCAAATATAACAAAAACAGACGATAATACTAAAACTTTTTAAATACTCTTTTTCAAAAACATACAAATATACACCACCAAATTTACAACTAGACAAAAACTCACGTACACGTATTTACATAAAAAATTAAAATAACACAACCTCACTAAAACACAACCTCATTAAAACCTAACCTCACGACACACATGTACAAAAAACACACTTATTTACAAAAAAAACACACTTATATTACTCACGTAACATTTCAACACATAACAAACTCTCACGATACACGTCATACACAAACAGACACACCCTCGCGATATATATTTACCCAAAACAACACACACACGAAAACACAACCTAACTACACACATTTACACAAAACACAGCCCCCACGAAAACACAACCTAACTACACACATTTACACAAAACACAGCCCCCACGAAAACACAAACTCACTACACACATTTACACAAAACACATCCCCCACGAAAACACAACCTCACTATACACATTTCCACAAAAACACACCCACACGAAAACATAAACTCGCTATACTTACACATTTACACAAAAACATACCCCACGGAGACACAACCTCATTACACATTTCCACAACACACTCTCATGAAATCACCACATCACTATACATTCATAAAAACACACCATCACGATAACACAACCTCACTACAAACATTAACATATTTATACATTATAACTAAACATAACCACACTATACACATTTACACTAAAAGACACCCTCACGAAAACACAGCCTTATACATTTCCACAAAAACACACCATCACGAAAACACAACCTCACTATACATTTCCACAAAAACACACCATCACGAAAACACAACCTCACTATACATTTCCACAAAAAGACACTATCACGAATACACAACCTCACTATACATTTCCACAAAAACATACCCTCACCATAACACAACCTCACTACACATTTACACAAAATACGCCCTCACTGTACACAACAACACTACACACATTTAAATTAAAACACACCCTTACGAAAACACATTCTCACTATATATATTTACATTAAAATACATCCTCAAGGAAACACAAAATCACAAAACAAAAAACACACCCTCACGAAAACACAACCCCACAAACTACCCGCCCCTAAGCACAGACACAAAAAAGGTAAACCATTCCCAAGAAATAATTTTATTTTAAAACACCTCTAAACTAAAGACATTAAAAAACAATCTCACACAAACACAATCTCATAAAACACAACTCCCACAAAAACACTCACACGAAAACACATTTACGGACCCTCACGGAAAACATGCATACTGATACGCCCTCACGAAAATACACCCTCATAAAAACACATCCCATCAAAGACAAACATACAAAATCATATCTTTGGATAAACATTCACCCTACAAGACTCAACATAACACAAAAGCACACTTCATATATTCACATCTCTCAATTAAAAATACATATTATCCCACAAACGCATTGTTTTAAAAATAAAAATAATTTGCAACCAAAATGGATAACCGAGTTACCATCAAATAAATCGTTGAATGCCTCATAAAATAATGTTAAAAATTATTTCTTTTCTAATATTAACTAATTTAAACGTAAGTATCATTAATTATAAACAAATAAGGGAGAGTGGATGTTTGATTTTAAATCATTATTTGTACAAACATACTTTCATAATAAAAATAATGGCAATCACTTCACCGAATATGAATTGCAATTTTACTGACCTTTGACTATATTGGAAAAACCCTAATTCCTCCTCCACTAGAAATGAAATTTAATATTATAAATATGCTTTTTTACCATACACCTTCCTGGAACCTTATAATAACTGCGTGTATTCTAGCAATTAATTGTCATTTTTTACAGCAAATAAAGTATAATATATTATATTATAAGACATTAAATCAATTAATTTTTTATTTCCTCGACATAATAAGAAATAAACCAATATTTTGTCAATTAAAAAAAAAACTCTCTTTTAATAACTTTTGAAGGTTTTTCCCATCAATGTAATATATCACTGAAGAAGAAGATAACCATAAAATCTAAACGAAAATATGAAAGAAAACAAGACACAGCAAAACAGAAAAAGGTTATGGTAAAAATGAGTTGAATATAATATTGTTAATTCTAAACAATTGAAATATGAGATTGACTAATATAATGGTTTGACAGTAGTTGGCAATTGGTAAACGCGCACATCCCGGTTAGACGAGAGGTTCCTGGTTTGAGTCCCGGTTGCGACCATTAGTTAATGTTTTTCTGTGTCTTGTTTTTTTTCATATTTTCGTTTAGATTATTATTGTTATATTCTTCTTCAATGAAATATTTTGTCTATTACGTTCTGCTAAAAACAACTCGAACAGGGGGAGCTACTTATTGATACCAAGTTTCACAAATTCACTACAGCTGGTAGATTGTAGGACTACCTAATATCTGAAGGAGGCGAGGAGAAAAGTTTGTTGGGAAGTAGATACCTCACAATGCAAATGTAATTACAAAAAATAACTAAATAAATAAATAGAAACACCTCGATCTCGATCTCGAATCAAGGGCGATACTTAGAGTATTCTATGCATACGAAGATTTTTATTTTACCGGTGTTTATATATAAATAAATATAACTAAAGTATCTTCCAATTTGCAACGAGGTGCAAATTTACCACAAATCAACAAATTTATAGTCTTCGTGGGAAAAAACCAATAAATTTTTAAATTTGTTATTTGCACTCACCGGCATTTGAACCGCGATATCTGGATCCAGATCTAGGATCTAGTCGTGACATACTTATTGATGATTGAATACGCCATACATTGCTATCAAAAATTGAAAAAGCCAATGTAAGAAAAAGAGGAGAATTTCCTTGGGAAAATATATAAAAAAAACCGAAGTTTACAAATACGAGTCGTTTAAAATTTCAGTCATTTAAGTTCGTCTTTCAACTTAGGGGGCGTTCAAGTATTACGTAACGCAATTTTTGAAGATTTTTGACCCCCCTCCCCCCCATGTAGGCGCCGTAACGTTTTTCCGTATCACCCTCCCCCCCCCCCCCCTAAACGTTTTTACCTGAAAGTCACAATTAAGTTGCGCAAAGTACTGGAAAGTCGTTTAGATACCTTTTTTCATGTATTATTCACGTTTGCGGTAATACATTAAACAAGAAATTTCGAGAACGAAAAGAATTGCCAACATTAATTGGAAGATTTTAATTCCCTAGTTTTTTTTATCTAAATAAAGAAAAACATGTTACGTAACGCATTGTTCGAACCCTCCCTCCCCCTACCCCTCGTAACGCACAGTAACGTTTCACAAGACCACCCCCCCCCAAGTGCGTTACGTAATACTTGAACGGCCCCTTACAAGTGGTTACTTTATATATTTGACAGTTTTCCAAAAGCTCGTGGGAAAGATTTTTTATTTCAGACAGAAGACGCCAAAAGATTATGCCGGTTAATTATAGCCTTGATATCATCTCAGTGAGAAGGCGAAGATATTGAGAATACCACAAATCTTTAAAGAAAGAAAAAAAATACTTCGACTAAGTCTTGCTCGCCAGCAAAGTGTTTTTCGCAAAACAATGCCTGCCTGAAGCAGAAAAACACTTCACATGCCTACAAAAAACATTCAAACGTGTTATAAAATTTGTACATTAAAAAAAATAGAATTTCTGATCCAGTGCAATTTAAAGCTTGCTGAAGTTAATTATTTTTGTTTTTTCAAAGTATACAAAATAAGATTATTGAAATCGACTGACCGAACATGTTAACTCAGTACGAAGCTGGAAAGTAAATCTGACGTTAAATAATATTATGGTGATGACATCCCCTTACGCATACATATTATTAAACGCAAATCAAATGTGAAGACTGCCTAACTCTTGTGTTTTAGTTCTAACTCCAATCCTCGTGTAAATATTTTTTTTTTATTTTTTTTTTTTATTTCATACAATTTTTGAAAATACACTTTTATGTTTTTTTTTCTTGATTACCATACTAGGCTAATGCCCGTGTTAAGGTAATCATACATGATATAAGTCATACAGTGTATGAACTAGAACAAAATATAGGTTTGAAATAGAAATTATAAGATATTAGAAACAAGATAAAGAAAAAAGATAAAAATATTTAAGGTAAAATATAACAAGATATATGTATACGTATGCACATACAAATACATATGCACATACATACACAAATACATACAAACACACATATATAAATATATTTACATATACATATATATATAAATATATAAAGGATTATAAAAAAGAAAATGTTTTAAAGAAGTTAAAAATAAAATACTAAGAAGTAGGATTTAAATATGTTAATCTATAATTTTTTTTTATGAAAGCTAAAATTTTTACTGCAGGTTTGTCAAGTATGATATTTTATTTAATTAATTTAATTATTTTCCTTTCTTTTAAAATGGTTAGGAAGTCATATATTCTTTAAAAAAATATATTCTTTAATGTACGAGTTATGTTTAATGTTATTGTTCGAGTTATGTACGAGTTATGTTTAATGTTATTGTTCTTCGGCAGCCAGCGCATCGCCAAATGTGAACAGGCAATCAATTCAGCCTTCGATGTTGTGGATTTTCAAATCCCTCTCCTTTGATAGTTCCTACCAACTTTACTGACATATGAATAAAGTAGGATCATTGAGCAACCTGCCGATGAATGCCAGCATCACGAGGGTTCAGCGATCAATAACAACTACCACTTATTGTCCTAATGAAATTAAGTTAACCATCACTCTAAACAAGAAAATTAGGCCACATAAGTGAATTATGATGACTGATCACAAAATAATTGGAATGATGATAATAATTATATCCCGAATCAACAGAAAACAACCTTGTTATCAGTAAAAAGATAAGTATACAGGTCTGCTATGTACCAATGTTTTACAACAATGTCAATATGTAGGAATTCATAGTTTTCGATGTCAAAGAACGATCCTTGGTTTTTAAGTGAATACTAATTATATGGCACTCCTAATAATTTATAAATATTGTAATGCATATTGAATTAAAGAGGAAGTTGCTTTGGTAAGTAGCTACCTGGCTATTGATATTTGGATATTTCAGATAGCTATAATTACGTCAAGCAACTTTTCGATCTCTGGTTGCTGATTTATGTTTCTACTTATTTTTCGTGTGCCCTATCAGGTCCCCCCGACGTTGGCGATCATTCTGGTAAATGATTGATTGATTTATGTTTAAACAAATTCAAAGCTCAAAGTATGAAAGAGAATAAATACCGCATAATGCAACTAATATTCATGTTGGTTTCGGCTTAGAAATCTGGAAAATAGGTGTAAACTTTTGGAAATTGGATTGAATAAAAAATAAATTAAAGAATATGTTGAATAATCTTCAGTAAAATTTTTGAAAAAATTGTTCACGAACAACTTTATAACTGCATCCAGTCTGTAATACTCGTGAACCAACATGGCTTTATGAAAAAAAGATCGGTTGTCTCTAATCTTGCCATATTCATTGAAAATATTACGAAATCAATAGATGATCAAATCCAAGTTGAAGTAATCTATACAGACTTCTCGAAAGCGTTTGATAAAATTGATCACAGTCTTCTTTTATCCAACTTACAAGCATTGGGAATTCACGGAGATTTGTATCGATGGTTAGTCTCTTATCTTAATGGGCGCACTCAAGGAGTAACAATTAATGGCTTCATCTCTGAGTTCGTAAATATACCTTCCGGTGTACCCCAAGGATCTCACCTGGGACCGCTACTATTCACAATTTTCATCAACGACATTATAAAATGCTTTAATTATGCAAATGTTCTACTCTTCGCTGATGATATGAAAATATATCTTCCGATTAACTCTATCATTGACTGCATTAAATTACAAGAAAATCTTTATAGGCTTAATGACTACTGTGTAATTAATCATCTCAACATGAACACTTCTAAATGTTATGTGATTACCTTCACTAGAAATAAAATTAAATTTGACCATAACTACAACATAGCCAGCCAATCACTCAAAAGGGTTACTCAAATTCGTTATTTAGGTATTCTACTTGATAGTAAACTTACATTCGAGGCACATATTAATATGATTGTGAATTTTATGAATTGTGTGTATAATGAATTGTGAACCCTTAGAATATTAGGATTCTTATTCCGTATTGGAAAAGAATTCGAGAACATCCAAACACTTAAAATATTGTTTTTTTCGTATGTTCGCAGTCATCTTGAATTCGCTTCTCAAATATGGAATCCTCAATATAATATTTATATTAAACGCATTGAAATCATCCAAAGAAAATTTGTCAATCATTTAAATTTCAAGTTTAATATTGGTTATCATGACAAACAGCTTGCAGGACCTTTATGGACTTAAATCATTAAAAATTAGAAGAGACTCCGCAGATATAATATATCTTCATAAAATCATCGATGGTTTTATTGATTGTTCGCCCCTTTTGGCTGAGATTAATTTTAGAGTCCCATCCGTTAGAACCAGAGAAAAATCACTTTTTCATCCTCAGAAATGTTCTACTAATCTCAGAGAAAATGCTTTTATATTCAGAACATGCAATTTATTTGATAAGAATTTTAATAATATAGACATATTCTCATGTAATTTAAGTACCTTAAAAAAGTATGTCATAGCCAACATTAAATAATTTTTTGACCGTATTGCAAGTTACCATGTTATTGCTGCGAATCCTCTCCAGTTGCTTACTTGTCATTGGACTTACTGTTGTATTCACTCTTGAGTTGTAGGTATGTACATTGTACAATGTACGTATAATTATTTATTATTGCTGTTGTGGAGTGAGAATAGATTTCTGACTCTGACTACTTCATGTTTGAAATTTAGTAAACACATGATTAAAGTTTATATTGTGTTTTTATATCTTTTTTTAAAAATAATTTTCAGGGTTATATTTTTGTTAAGTTCTTACGGGTACAGGACCCTTACTTTTTTGATTAACTGTTTAATTATAATTTTAATTATGTGAAAATCTGTTATTGGATATTATGTATATTATTAATGTTATTCTAAGTGTAAAATATCTGTTGATTTTCCGTAATAAAAAAATAAAATAAAATAAGAATTCAACACAGGTGAAGAAAAACAACAAATTCGTGCTTACATAAAAGTCTTTCGATGGCTTTTTTTTAACTCCCCCCAGGAGGCCCTGAGGAAAATAATTTCCCTCAGACCTATGTCATTTGGGATGCTGTGTGGAGGGTCTTTTTGAGGAGAGGAAGGAATAAACATTGGTCTTGAAGAGACCTATGTTGTAGGAAGGAGGAAACACAGAGGCCGGAAAATCATTCCAAAGCCGAGCTGTTTAACACAAGAACGAGTCAAAGAAACCACCCGTTCTCATGTGACAAATGTCAACCGTGTACAAATGTTGGGCACGCGTTTGGCGTGTTTCCCGACTATGCACCGGTACCAAAGGTATCAATGATGCTAGTTCCTCGGAGCATCTTCCATTGTAATACCGGTAGACTAGCTTACAAACACAGTTTAAAAAGAGATAATAAATGGAACATTAAACAACTGGAAAGATTTTTGTAGTTAAGTATTACCGACCCTACTAATTTTTTTTATTTTTTATTATGAATTAACACCGATTAACGGCTTTTACGTAGGAATTACAATAATTTTAAATAAATCAAAGGATATAATTTAATAAATACCTACTTAATAACAAAACGTCTAAATATCCAGGCGAATTAAACTGGTTTATCTAGTTGTAGTGTCGGCAACTAGTACCTAAGCTAACGTACATATTGTATGTAACTTAGCAAATGGAGAAAGTGAGTACGGCACTGCAGCTCGGGCTCGGAGCGACATGCATATGCAGGTAACTGCATAGGCACAGGCACCTCCATATTATTCTTCTTATGCGCAATTCCAACCCATTGAGAAAAAGCCCACAAAGCAGTCGGCTCGTGTGTTGCAACACGCAGAGTGAAAAAGAAGTTTTGAAAATTAGAACCAGATGATTCATGACAATGTATCTGCTATGTACCACTGTTTTATAACAATGTCAATATGTAGGAATTCATAATGTTAGACGTCAAAGAACAGTCCTTGGTTTTTAATTCAATAATAATTGTACAGCACCCCTAATAATTTATGAATATTGTAATGCAGAACGAATTGAAGAGGAGGTTGCCTTGGTAAGTAGCTACGAGTGTGCTATCGGAAGTGAGGATATATATTGATGTACTTGAGCGCAAACTTTATGCCCCATACAGTTTTCCCTTTTTATGTGAATACCTCACAAGAGTCCCAGCTGCTCCCGTCTGGAGCCAGTGAGACTATGGCATCTTCAATTGGGGTATGTTGTGAGGCTGAAGGTAGTAGGGTCGGGAAGGAGATGGGGGAGAGGAAGGTAGGGAAGTACCTGGCTATTCATATCTGGTCATCAAGCACAGCTAAGGTCATTTTAAGCAACCTTTCAATTCTGAATGGTGGTCTTATACCAGGGCGAAACTGAAGGTATCTTTCACTCTGGAACGTGCCGCAAATATATTATATATTATTTTAAATGTATTAATTGTGAAATAACACAAATTAATCAAATAAAATTTACTTGGTCATGCCGGGATTCGATCCACCGACCTTCGGATTGCGAGTCAAGAGCTTTACCACCAGACCACGCCGGTCATCAAGCTTGTGTTTGATTAAAAAATAATTTAGATTGATCAAATGAAGTCTGGCATTATTTTCATAACTATTTCCCGAAAAGCGTAGGAAGGGATAGCTATTATCTTTTAAACTGTCAGGTTTATGTAAATATTAGTGGGTCAGAATAACAACAATCACGTTAGTTTCGATTGATAAATAGATTTCACATTTTTGTAAATAGTATAAATGTTAAATTAAATGAAGACAATATAAGTGAAACTCAAGCGAAAATCTGGAAACAGAAAAATCAGAAAAAAGCTATTGACACCTCTGGGACATGAACCCAGGACCTCTTGCTTTCCGGGCAAACGAGCTAACCACTGCGCCACGATGCCGATATCAAATTCGGTTATAATAATGATACCGTTAAAAATGGTTATAATAATGATACAGTTAAAAATGACCGAATTTGATATCGGCACCGTGGCGCAGTGGTTAGCGCGTTTGCCCGGAAAGCAAGAGGTCCTGGGTTCATGTCCCAGAGGTGTCAAAATCTTTTTCTGATTTTTCTGTTTCCAGATTTTCGCTTGAGTTTCACTTATATTGTCTCCATTTAATTAAATATTACAATTTGAGGTTTTACTCATAAAGTTAAAATAAATAAATAAAATAGTATAAATGTGTTTTTCATCAAGTAATTACCAAAACTTTACCATCTGTTTGGATATTTCATAAGATATCAGATAAAATATGTATAAAAAAATGTTCACGTTGTAAAAATAAATATTTTTGCACACAGAATACCCAACAATCTATTACTAAACGTATTTGTGAACAAATATCTAAAAATGTGTTGAACGCTCATGCCTGTTCGACCATAAACTCGATTTTTACAGGGGTGGACAATCAGTGTAAAACACTGAAAAGTTTCAGTTTAATCTGCGACAAATATTACTATAAGTCCAAGCAACGCTTTAGCCACAGCATTGAGAAGTGATTTCGATGGAGGTGCTGGTGCAGGCAGATGTTGAATGTCATCTGTAAGTGGGGGTTCCTAGTTCAGCACTGGTTCTTACATGCAATTCAATGGAGTTTGTATTACAAAATGATGTAATATACTATAATTCCATACCACCTGACAAGCCTCTGGCTTAGCCTTTGATTTTAGTAAAGCCTAAGCATTCCTCGGAAGTGGGTGCTTTTCCTAAGTTCCGTAGATGGTGGCTCTACGGTGTTAACGTCAAACAATGAAAACATAAACAAACAAACT
Organism: Limnephilus rhombicus; assembly: GCA_929108145.2. NCBI lineage: Eukaryota > Metazoa > Arthropoda > Insecta > Trichoptera > Limnephilidae > Limnephilus > Limnephilus rhombicus. The sequence continues at coordinate 31,658,539 of OV815271.1, forward strand.
ATCCTTAAAAACGGTTCATAATAAGAATTATTACTCCCACGTGCTACTCGTTCTACCAGGGGAGCAGAGGCTAGATGAGTATAAAGAAGACAGTGAAAGTGAAAATGTTTGTTATAAAATTAACATGCGCGCTTTTCGCGCTGCATATTTCAGAGGCGAGTGATAAATACTACAAAGAAAAGCGTAAGTATTTTCAAAAACAAAAAAAGATTAGAGCATAAGTTAAGATTGTTGTAACTTTATAAAGTGGAGTAAGATGTTATTATTGCTGACTAGCTGTTTCATTAAGTCCAATTCATATTTAAAGTGGGTCGGAATAAATAATGAATAATATTTATATTTTATTTATAATTTCAGCAAATTTCATAAAGACATGCTACAAAAGTGATCCTAATTTTGGAGACTGTTCCCGAGAAGCTGTACAAGGAATTTTCGATAAATTGAAAGATGGTCAGTACCCACGTATCTTTTTTTTGGACGCCATACCAGTATTTACGGTCTACATGAAATGTATGTACTACGTTAATACGTACTACGAGTAGGCTTGTACGCAGAAACTATGTAGAAGCGTTCGTTGCGTCGAGTGCTCGACGCGAAATAACCGGACAAACGGAAATAATCCATAACCTCTTCGTTTGGATGAGTTCCTGGTAGCGTAGAAATACTTTCCGTTACCGATGTGACCTTTTTTCTATAGAGTTTTTCAGTATCATTTGTGGATAAAAAAGGCCAATCCACAAATATGTATTTCATAACGTCATTTTGTTAAATTTCAGGGATTCCCGACATCGGAATTCCTAAACTAGATCCAATGAAAATTCCAAAGATCCGGATTTTACAAGGCGAAGGACCTGTCAGCGTAAATGCAGCACTTAATGATGTCGTCGTTACAGGTTTTAGTAACACGGAGGTAGTCATTAGTGAGTAAGTGAAGATTTGAAAAAGCTAATGTTACGATTTATTTATTGGATAACCAACATCCCAACCATAGGTTACCCCAAGCGGGCAGGGGTACCCGAGTTCATAGGGTGAGGTTTCTATGCGTTTGCCCATATCGGAAAGGGAGACACTGGTTGAGGGAGACCTTTTTGACCTCTCCAGCCAGTCTCCCGAACCATCGCCTTGCACCATAGTGGAAGGGATAAATTCGTGCGCCCACCACTCCTGGGCACTCTGACCTCATATTTCTACCCACCCCTATACCTATTTCCTTCCAAGAACTTCCCCTCCTTCCTTTCCTTTAAAAGATACTCCACATAGCATCCCCAAAGACGACATAGGCTCTGAGGGATTTATTTTCCTCAGGGTCTCCTGTGTAGGTCTCCTAATGTAAAAAAGGACATTCGATACGACCCTCGAATAAAAATCTATCAATTTCTTTGAAATTTTTTAAAGTCATCCTTAAGTCAAATTCACCTTCTCAAACCTACCTAACACACAACATAATGAAATGTAATATTAATATGTAAAAATATTTTCAAAATATATTACATATGTAAAAATGTTAACAATAAGGTGTAAACTGTAATATATAGATATAAATAAATAAATAAATCTTTTTAATGTAAAATAACACTTTAATGTAAACATTAATTTATTTCAGAGTCGATGAAACTAAATCGTACGACTTTTTCACGAGAATCAAAATACCACATCTTCGAATAGAGGGAATATACAATCTTAGAGGAAAAATTCTTCTCGTGCCTTTGCTTGGCAGAGGAAAATGCTGGTTTGAACCAAGTAAGTGTTTTTTTGTATAGATTGTTTGGAGTTGTATTCAATAGTTTTACATTTTTTCTGTCGGAATACATGGTATAAAGTTAGGTTATTAAGTTATTAGGTATCAGTTCGTAAGGCTCTTAGTTTGAAAGTTTATGAAAATACTATATGCTATAAATAAGTTTTAAACCTTCTGAGTAAAAAGTGAGAAATTATTTTAAATAAATGAAGATAATATAAGCGAAACTCTACCGAAAATCTGGAAACAGAAAAATCAGAAAAACATATTGACACCAACAATTCTAATGCAATTATGAATATAGGAAATTGAATTTGAACCTTCCAGTAAAATATAGTAATTATTATTATAATTTTTTATCGTGATCGGCTGAAAATACCTTTTTTGGTCAGATTTGCAGGCAATGTGTACTTTTAATAGAATTCATAATATTCTCCGCTATATATAGATAGATGCCGCTAATTTAATTATTTTACGAAAAAAACACTTTTACAAATTATGCTTTATAATTTTAAGATTAATTAATTGTTTGCGCCCATAGGTGCATAATGAAAATGAATATAAATAAGTAGTTTTGTCCATTAAAAAAATCTTTTTTTTTTTTAAATCTACCAAATACAATATTCTATCGGTGATTCAAACCAATAATGTATTTGTTTACCTTTCTTGAAAGATTTGAGTTTGTTTATGGACAAAACTATTTATTCATATTCATTTTGCGTATGTATGGGTGTATAATAAAAAATGTTTTTTCCCTAAAATAATTAAATTCGAGCCATCTATGAAAGAGCAGATTATGAATTATTTAAAGTACTACTTTAAATATCAATGTTTTACCGATATTCGTAAGTAAATTCATAAAGTCTTGGTGTGCACATCAGTACAAAGGAATGTGGTAGGCAGCAGGACTCGGTAAAACGATTCGACGTGTATAACTTAGACATAAGTTATTTGATAAGAATTAGTAAACAACCGATACCATTGCTGCATTTCAAAACAGAATGTAATTTGGGTCATTGGCAATGTCGCCTGCGAGTGTTGAATGCATCGTGACGCGTCGGTGCAACACAATTACTTTTAAATTAGATGAATATATTATATTGTTTTACGAAATACGAGAAAATAATGCACATCGACTAAAAGAAATAAGATTGTTTTACCTTTCTGACATTCATTTAAAAATATGTCCATAAACTTTCAAATTCCTTTGCAAGGTCAAAATACAAATTTGCAAGGTCAAAATACACATGCAAGTTTTCAGGAAACCTTCAGCTTCAACTGAAAATTTGGTTCATAACTCAGCTGATTTAGTTATTTTCTTTATTATGGAATGATGTTGTAGATTTCTAGTGCATAGAAATTTTTAAATTTCGATCGTTCTCTTTTACAATTAGCATTGCATTTAGCATTCTCGGTAAATGAAGAAACCCACCCCTAGACGTCAAAATGGTTGTATCAAACAATTTCCCCACTTTTACTCTTATCACTTATGAAGCTCTGATACTGGGACGCCTCGCGCATATTCCAATATCGGATAAGTTTTGCTAGGAATGTCAACAAAGATGGCATTTCCCGCGCTATTCTGATCCACGCGCTTCTTTATCTCGTCACCTCTATGTTTGCCTGGTATTCTCGTGTACAACGATTCTATCCCATACGGAAAATGTCACGAAAAATGTTTTTATTAATTTTGTATAGGTTCTGGCACAATTTTGAGACCTTCGATTGATTGATTGAATTTGATTGGATGAAAATATTTTATTTAAAAAACTTTTCTATCTTTTAGCCAATTTGGAAATTGACATTCTCAGCGACGTGATTCCTTACAAAAGAGATGAATTTGCATTTTTCAACGTTACAGCCACGCATGTCAAATTTAATATTGGTGGGCTGACATTTAGAATGAACAATCTCTTCGATGGCATCAAATCTCTTGGTAAGTGTCAATAAATTTTAAACGGAAGTGAAATTTTGGAATTTTTAAGTTTTTATGTTTACATTTTTAGAATGCTGAAATATTTTAATCTCTTATTATTTTTTATCAACCAACCACATTTTATGTTGATTATTTTATTATTATTCCTAGATCCAGATAACGTTTCTTCTTTTAGTATAAATTTTTTTGAAAATTATATGTTTTTGTTAAAAAAACTAACTGTGTTCGTATTTTTCCAAATAATCTTTATATTATCTAAACTTTCAAAGATATTTAATTTTTCTAGATTTTTTGAGAAGAAAGTAAATTTATCGATCTCTATAACATTTGTTTGCATTAATTTAGTTTTTTTTTCCTTATCGATTTCATACAGAAATTTTGTTATTTATTAACATGTTATGATTAATGTACCGGCTTGATAAAGAGTTTGTTTGTTTATTACATGTTGGGTGTGAAAAATAACATGCATACTGAAACTAAGCAGATCTTAGAATTATTACAGGGTATAACACGGAACATACTTTAATGACGTCTTCTGATGCCAGTAAAGCGTGGGAGTCCGGCATTTTTGTTGGAAATTCGCCAAAATCTCTCGAAAAATCTATAAATATGTCAACTATTTTCGAATCTGAATCCGAATATTCTCGGAGGTTGTGAAAGAAAATTATTACACCATTGAAGCATCGCGATGCTGGTACTGCCATCTGTGGGAGGATCTACAAAGTTATAGGGCGCTTAGTCAGAAAAGTTTTCGTTAGCGCTAGTGTCGTATTCGCCAATGGAATGTTGTTTTTAACCTCCGCGAGTCTATGTGCTCCTGGGATTTTGACGTTCAAGTTGAGAGCGCCGAGAGCGCGAAACTGGGCGTGTTGCGGGGAGATTAATGGGAGCAAAGAATGAGGAATGGAGTTGGGGGAGTAACCAAATTTGGGTTTGAAGTTTGAATGAATGCTGCGTAATGATCTGTATAGGTACTATCAAGAATGCTACATGGTTGGTCATAGTCATTATTTATCGTCTTTTATTATAGAAATTTAAAAATAGTTTCTCTTTAAATTGAAAATTTATTGAAAAGTTCATTGATTCAAAATAAATATTATGGTGTTTTTTTCTAAAATAAAACTTCAAACAATAAAAATATGGATTAACTCTGGTTGCCTCTTCCCAAGTCATGTGTAGTTTTATTTTTACCAATTTTTAGGGTTTTACACGATTAGAAAGCGTGCGATTTTTTTTTAATAAGTATGTACTATTGTGGAAAACTGAGGATCGGTTTATAAATTAATAAACAAAATTAGGCTATAAATTTCAAGAATAAACAATTGCTTGAACGTTTGAAATCATAAAATTATTTTTTTTTAAATAATTATACACAAAAAAATATATAAAACATTTCCCATTAGACCCTGCAACATACAAACTCACAAAATTGACCCTGATTTTGATTTTTTCAATATTATTTGACAATTTTATGTTTATTTTGTAGAGGACAGCACCAACGCCTATCTCAATGCCAACTGGCGGCCAGTGGCTGAATCACTGAAGCCAATTTTGGCGCGAACCATCGAAGATATCATGATTGTCATATTGCAAAAGATTTTCCACACTATTCCAGCGAATTTCTTCATCGCAGACATCAAAGTGCCCAATTAAATCCATTGGAGACGAAAAAATTTTTTTTTAATCGTAAAGAAAACTTTAAATTTTATTAACTTGGTGCTTTATGTTACTTTTAAGAGTTTACGTCATTGTACATCGTTTACTAACTTAAATAAAAACGTCAAATTTGTTTGATTTTTACGACTGTTCGTATCACTTATTAAAAAAATTACCCCTAGGTCTACCAATAAATAATTTGATCTAAAATAATCACAACGAAATATATTCATTAAGTATTATTGGTTTTAAGTTTCCAAAATTGTGTCACAAAAAGAAACAGCACGAATTCAAATCTTAAACATATTATAACATCCACTTATTTCACAATGACAGGCCGTTTTAAAACGCGGGAAATGCAAAGAGTTCAACACAACATACCTGCCACAATGGACGACCAGGCATTTTGATTTGGAAAATGAATCAACACTTCACTGATAAACGTCGTGGAAGACGAATTGAACTGGTTGGTTGAATAAACCGAATGGAAATGCCGGTTTTGGGGCAAACCATGTGTTTTATACGGTATTGGAGGCAAGTTGTTGCCTTGTGGTGGTATAGGTGCTCAACACTCTGGCGTTGTGTCAGTATTTATTTTTATATACCTACACTCATTCCCGTGTTTACTCCTGCAGTAGGGTTGTAGCTGGAATTCATTCTGAAAATTATGTTTATTAAATCAAAGGTGAGAGGGCGTGTTATCAAAAAAAAATTGCTTTATTTTATTATGGACTGCCTGACGTAAAAATACATCAGTTCAAATTCTTTGGAACGATGACAGAGTAATGTTAAAATGTTGAAAAGGTTTGAATCCAGGACACTTTTCTGCTTTTAGTTCTAAAATAAATTGTTCATTCTACACAGTGTAGTGTAATAGAAAACTTTATTTAATGCGCACAATTCATCAAAAGTTTTCTACCAAAAAAACCTTCTTCAATAACATTTTTTCGGTTAAAGAGCAGATCTTGATCACCCATTGATCTATATTCTAAAGGTACGAATTTTATTTAATACCGATATTATTTAATGCCAAACGCTTGACCAACAAGCATCAATCAATCAATGATTACAGATATGTAATTTTAATTATTTTATAGCAGGGAAACATAAATTGGTAAGGTAAAAACATGAAATTGGTATATTAGATTAACGGTTTTTCGAGAAACAATCGCACACGAATCTGTTTAACATTGCTCTAACACGAAACAGATGAAACAGAAAAAAAGAGATAATGTAAGTAAAAAATATACTTTAATTCATATAAAATGGCAAAACTGCAGCTTTGAATTGAGATACCAATGCAAACTGCATAAATATACACATGAACGTAAACGCACAGCGACATTGGGCCCTCAATGTATTTATACCTACCTCAATCAGAATATAACCAGCGTAAAACAAGCGTAACCTCTGCTAAACTCCGGTTTATCGGTCGAAAGGGAAACACGGAGGGCCTCTCGGTTTCCTTTGAATGCACAAAAGGAATCGCAAATTAAGGCAACATAAGTTCGAGGAGATACATCGCTGCACAATGCAGTTTGCTGCAGTTTTGTGCATAGGTCGATAATGTAAGTCGGTAGTATATATAGCGAGCGCAGGCGAATGCACTCGGAACCAACACAGACATTGCAATATTAATGGTGGCTGGCTTGCAAAATGACACTGAAGCGTGAAGTTTTATTTTGTGTAATAATAAGCAAAGCAAAAATTGACAATGTAAAGTTAATATTGTTTTCAATTTCGATTTACTTTCTTTCATTCAGAGTTTAGGTACAGAAAGTATTATTTAAATACCTTTACATAAACATTACTTGAAATAAGGTGATTCAACTAAAAGTAAAAATAAAATAAAAACATTGTTTGGGGTTCTGTGTCCTTCGTCCTACAGTTTTATTAAAGACGAGCCGATTTGGATGTCGCCCAATCTGTTCTTCATTCTCTTTTTTCTTCGTCCTTGCTACATTGGGCGTCGTTAGAGCATCCTATTTTGACCTCCACCAACAACGCTCCTCCACCAACTCTCCTCCATCGTACGAAGAAGGGGAGAAGAAGGAGACGTAGTGGCTAAAAAAATGATTCAATGATGCAGGAGAGTCATTTTCTGGCAATTAAATCTCACACAACTTTTTAGATACCAGCAATCTGAGTGTTTGTTCCTTGCTTGTTCCGGGTGCCATCTTTTGATATCCGGATGACTAGTATACGGAGCGCATGATGCGACGGAGATGACCATTTCAGGCAAGAAAGGCGGAAAAGTAGTTAGGTATAATAAAGATCATGTGATCCGGATAGCCGCGGGATTCCTGGCTACACGCCTCTCGCCCGCGGCGCACCATGACGTCACGGGTCCACACAAGATAACTTGAATCTGCCCGCATTCATCACCACACTATCCATAAAACATTAATAAATATATGCATTTTTAATATAAGTTTTATGAATCAAACAAGTATTATGCATCACACGCAACGTATGTCCAACAATATTATTTCATATCCTACATAAAAAATTTAACGCATCCAAATATTGTATACTTTGTAACCCCCGCATATACGGGTATAACGTAGTTTTTCAGTCATAATAATTTATAATACATTTTGAAAATGGATTCCTTCATTTGAAAAGTAATTTAAAATCATTGGTCTTTTTTTGCTAATATCATAATAATTATGTGCTGGAAGATTTATTTGATCCCAAATCTTCCAGTGTAAATTAAAAACTTTAATACAAATTCATTTACGGTTCTGAAGTATGGCGTTCGTTTATGATTTTTTTATGGAGTGAGCTGAGAAATACCCTAGAAATGTAACCGGGGTGTTCTTTGGGGTTTCTCCTGAGAATACTGTACTTCGGGGATTTTCCGAGTTTACGAATGTCCCGAAAATACGCTGTGTTTTTAATAGGAATTTTAAAATGTATCGATCAATGTCAATTTTTCGATACCCCAGCGACAAATCCGTTATAAACCCAATACTTCACTTTATACCCTTTTACGCATCTAACAATTTTATAAAACGATGGCTATACCAACAAAGATGATTCGCGTTAACTATCAGCATTATCCAATGAAAAATTTTAATGCTGCTAATCGTAGGGTTCCATAACAGTTCAACAAAGTGACATTTCAACACCCCATTGAAAAGCCATTAAAAATCATGAATAAAAAAATTGATAATACGTAACCTATTTAACAATTTTTATTTTCATCACTCTTAATAACTTTTCAAAGGAGGTGTTGAAAAGTTTTTAAGAGTTTTTTTTAAGAGTTTTTTTTTTGTTTTCGAGTTGTCCGGTCATTTAGTAGCATTGGTATATAACTTTTTTTACAAACTAAGAATATAGAAAACATTATCTTGCATCTCGTAAAAAAAATTGAGCTTTTTTTAAATTTTAACAGTTTTCAAAATGTGTGAACCCTCCCTCCCACCCAATTTAAATACAGAAATTAATTGATTTGAAGTGAAATTGAATTGAACGGAACCATTTCTCCTATTTGAAACGAAAACAAAGTTATCAAATGTAAAATAAACTAATAAAGATATATTTATTATATTTTATTAAAGCTATTATTAAATTATTGTAAACCCTGGAACCGAACCCGAAACCGAGGTCGTTCCGACATTGAAATCAGGTAGGATTTTTTGGCGAGAGAAATAGCGTAATGCTATTAACGTAGTGTGGCTCATCACTACTTTTTACCCGGATTGCATTCCACAGCACAGTCTACACAGGCTTAACAGTCCGATATACTAAACTTACCACTCAATCGTTTCAATTATTTGTTTTCACTTTTAATTGTGCTTACGAAATAAAAACTAATATTTATTTTTTATCTGACGTCTCCGTGAATGAGTGGTTAGGATCATTTTGTTATTTCAAAATTTATTTTAAAAATTATATTATGGTGTATTTGCGGCATGTTCCAGAAGGGTAAATAGTGTAAATACTTTCAGTGTTGTCCTGGTGAAAGATCTTCTTTCAGAATCAAAGCGCTCCTTGAAGTGGCTTTGACCGTGTTTGGTGACCAGATCTGAATAACGGCTACTTTCCTACCTTATTCTCCCGCCATCTCCTACCTTCAGCCTCACAACCTACTCCAAAAGGGGTTGCCGTAGTCTTACTGGCTCCCGACAGTTGGGTCTCTTATGCGTTATTCACATTTAAAAAATCATACAATTTTTTACGATGATCACATAAAAAACATAATACATAATTATAGATATTATGTGGCTACGTTTAAACATCTATCTATTTTTCTCCGTCCATTGTCATAATTTGATTGATTATGATTTTCGCAAATCGTTCTCGTTTCCCAATTTTTTTGTCATATTTGCAGGAAGTGGGAACCTTAAATCACGACATATTCCTTTATTATCCTTCTAATACAATTACCCTAACACAAAATATTATTTTCTTCCATGCTTTATCTAAAGCTACCTCCCCCCTTTCTAACCGAAACATACCTGCATTGCCCCTCTCCGTAGAATCAGTCTAATTCACATCAATTTTTTTAAATATATTTTTGTGTCACTTCATCATTATATACCTACCTACGCGTAAAATCGCCCTTCAAACTTCACCCTTTAAACATTTTCCATGGCTAAATAATAACGCTTCATCACCTTCCCAGAAATTCCGTCATAAAGATTGTTGTAGGTACTTTGGTGACTTTAGATGTCAACAAATTTTGGAATTAATTGGATTTATTGCGTAGTCCCCATTGTAACGCCCAAAATAACAGTGATTACCTAGCTGAGATCTCATTGGATGGAGGTAATCGGGAACATACCTGCTGGGATAAAATTAGCTTCCTTTCTTCACGGTTCACCTGCAGAGCTCGTGTCCCTAGGTTAAACAACGACCGAATTAGAATTTCTGAAGAGCGTGTAATGCCTCTTAAAATGTGGCCGTCGATTTTGAAAGATGGGAAACTCGCCCACAACTTATTTTTAATGAATGTTACATTACTAGAGAAATAGATTTTCTTTTAGTTCGAAAAACTCTATGTAGCACCTACGATTATGAAATTTAAGTGGATTTGAGTTTTATACTTTATTTTTATATGTCGTTGATTAGTAAACATACCTCAAAGCTATTTTCTACTTATTTTTCAAGATTATGGCGACTTAAACTTTTTAAAATTATTTTTATATGTAATAGTCATTTCGGCCTTCGAAGACGTTATTAATCTGTGACTTGAGCGCAAACTGTCAACTTATAAATAAACATACGCATTACAAAACATTTGTTGACATAATGTGTTGATATTTTCCAGAAATATATTCTGAAATTACTTTATGCCAAAAATAACCCTAGCAGGACTTTAATTCAAACACGAAATCTATATACAAGCTCACTGTGATTAAATATTAGAGAAGTCCGGTCAAAAATGTATATTGATGTTGATAATGAATATACATATATTATAAAAGAAAGTCCAAAAAAACGTGCGGAACGCAAAAACTCAGAAACGAGTCCCGGTACGATCAAGGGAGTTGTATGGTGTGATAGATCTCTATCCCCCCTAGGGAATAAGGGTACCCTTTTTTACCTAAAGGGCGTGCTTTTGAAGATATATGGGCTGAAAGTTCTAAGAAGACTCTAGAAATATCAAGAAGACTCTAAAAATTTCCGGAAACTTCTAGAATATTCGATTTTTTTATAATATTTTCCTCAGGGCCTCCTGTGTGGAGCTCATGTAAAAAAAACTCTGGAAAGTTTTGGAAGGAGTGGAGTAGTATGTCAGCGAGTCTAGAAGGTTTCGAAAAGTTCTAGAAGGCTCGATAAACCCCTAGAAAGTTCTGGAAGGAGCGATGGAGTGTGTCCGTGAGTCTAGAAGGTTCTATACAGTTCTGGAAGGTTCCCTAATGCTCTAGGATATTATGGAAGGAGAAAGTTCTAGAAGCTTTCAGAAATGAGTGGCGGAGAGTGTCGGTGAGTTTAGAAGGTTCTGGAAAGTTCTAGAAGTTCGGATAATCTTAATCTTCAATATAAATTATTAAAAAAGTGTACAATGTGCATGCCCTAAAACTCAAAGACGAGTCCCGGTACGATAATGCGAGTTATTTTGTGTGGTAGCCCACTATCCCCCATCTATGAAGAAAGTTCCCGTTTTTACCTGAAGGACATGCTTTTAGATATAAGCGCCGGAAGTTTCGCCCCCTTGATATTTTTAGAACAGTTAAAAACATTCCGGAGTCTTCGTGACAATTCCACCACATTCCAGAACATCCCGGATCATTCTGGAATCTTATGGAATGTTCGAGAATAGAATGAAACGTTCAGGAACATACCGGAACATTCCAGATCATTGTGAAACATTCCAGAACACTCCCGAATGTTGTGGAATGATCTGAAACATTATTCTGGAACATTTGAAGTCTTTTTTGTATGGGGCTACCCATATGGGGTATATAAAGCAAGATTCGTCGTGGATTTGAACGTCGATTCAATCTCACATCAACTCCCTGAGCGAAGCCGGATACCCCAGCCAGAGTATTTGAGAGCATTCCACAACGTTCCAGAACATCACAGAAAATTGTGGAATATTCGGGAATAGGGAATCGGGAACATCAATGTGAAACATTCCAGAACACTCCTGAGCGAAGCCGGGTAACCCAGCTAGTTGAAAATAATTGGTCAATAAAAACCTAGTCAGAAATGTGTAATAAATTAATAATATGAAGCATTCTTCTTCTATCAAGTCTTTAATAATAATAATAATAATATATCTTTATTGAACAAAAAAAAAATGAAGATTTATAACTACAAAAACAAAAAGTACATCATAAGTACAATAAAAGTACAGTTTAAAAGTTTTTTGATTCATGATTGAAGAGAGGGTTCATGATATACATACATATGTCCAGTTAAGGGGGTCATTCCAGAGTGGAAGATACTCTCGTATCGCCCTGGTGTAAGACCACCATTCAGAATTGAAACGTTGCTTGAAAAGGCGTTAGCCGTGTTTGGTGACCAGATCTGAATAGCCAGGTACTTCCCCACCTCCCTCTTTCCCATCTTCTTCCTTTCCCCATTACCTTCAGTCTCACAACATACCCCATATGCCATATGCCATAGTCCCACTGGCTCCAGACGAGAGCATTTGCGACGCTTGTGCGGTATACATGTAAAAAAAAAAACTCCGATTGAAGGCGATTTTTTTTTTCGCTTTTATTGAGAATTTTTTTTGGCGAACTAAATAGACAACTGCGAACTTTTCACCATATTTTAATCATATTTTGAGCACACTTTACAATATTTTCAGCGCGACATCTTCGCTCATTGCTGAAATACACAGCAATTTAGCCACTTACCTTCAAAATTGCGGTGACCACGATTGCGGGCATTCTGCTTATCTGAAACAAAAAAAAATCAAACGGCATTTTAATCTGTGAAGTGTGAACTAGTTTTTAAACTAGGATTATAAAAATATATTAATATTTGCCGTATTTTTTAACACCAAACAAAACACCAAAATTCACGACAAAATGTTCAACAGAACGCTAAAAAATTACCTTGAATATCTGAGATTTCTATTATTTTTAAGTGGTGCAGTTTTATTTTGAATATTATTTTTGTAATTTTCCAATGTTGCATCTCATAGAAGTACAATGCATTTAGTTTTCAGACATTAAATTCTTTAATCAGAAATTCTGATAAATATGTCTAAGATTTAAGGAAAATTATTTATATCATTGAAGAAGAAGATAACAATAATAATCTTAACGAAAAAACATGAAAGAGAACAAGACACAGAAAACAGGAAAAAGACAATGGTCGCAACTGGGACTCGAAACCAGACCTCTCGTCTAACCGGGACGTGCGAGATAACCATTTTCGCTATTGACACCTTCTGTCAAGCCGTAGGTTAGACGAGAGATCTGGGTTCGAGTCCCAGTTACGACCATTGTCTTTTTTCTGTTTTCTGTGTCTTGTTCTCTTTCATATTTTCGTTTAGATTATTATTGTTTTCTTCTTCTTCGATGATATATTACGTTCATGGGAATAAAGTTCAAAAGTTATAAAAGAGAGTTTTTCTTGTAAAAAATTGAAAATTATTTATATTTAAAATGATTTTGTTGTGTTGAATTATGTCAAGTGTTGTGCTATCGTAACACCCGTTTTCAAATCAGGCAGCCCTGAAGAAATATCAAATTATCGACCTATATCTCTTGTCTCAAACATTGCAAAAATTTTTGAAAAGATCGTAAAAAAGCAACTCATGTACTACATTGATAATAAAAAAATTCTTAGTCCTAGCCAATTTGGATTTAGAGAGAAACTAAGTACTAATGACGCTATTGCTGAACTCTCCTCAACTATATACAACGCATTAGATAAAAAAAAAACAAATGCCTTGGCATTTTCATTGATTTACGCAAGGCTTTTGACAGTATCTCCCACACAAAACTAATTAATAAATTAAATGATATCGGTATTATTGGTAAGGTTAGGTATTGGCTGAAAAGTTATCTAACTCAAAGAAATCAAAAAGTAAAATTAAATAACTCACTAAGTGTAGATGAAACTTTAGAATTTGGAATTCCCCAGGGGACTGTTATTGGACCAATTTTATTTATAATATACGTAAACCAAATGTTTAAACTATCACTTAATTTTAAGCTTGTATCCTTTGCTGACGACACTGCAATAATTATCGAAAAAAAGACGTGGAACGATATTACCAATGCAGCCAATCAAGACATGAAGGTTTTAAAAAATTGGTTCGATAACAATTTACTATCACTCAACACAGAAAAAACTTATTACATTCCATTCTCTCTACAAGAAGATGTGCCAAATAATTTAATTAACATAACAATTCATTCCAAAAATTGTGCAAATGACGGTACATGTAATACGGACTGCGCTAAGCTGAATCATAAATCTAATGTAAAATATCTTGGAATCTTAATAGATAAAAATGTTAAATGGAAAGATCATATCAATCTCACTGTGGAAAGAATAAGAAAACTTATCTATGTTTTCTATAACATACGAAATATTTTAAACAAGAAAACTATCAAAATTGTCTATTATGCATTAATTCAGTATTTATTACAGTACGGCATTATTGGGTGGGGAGGGGCCTTTAAGGCTTCCTTACAGCCCATAATTATAATTCAAAGAATAATTATAAAAACCATTCTTAGGAAACCATACGACTACCCTACTATACAGATATTTCGGGAATTTAATGTACCATCTATTACAGAATTGTATAAGAGAAACGCCTTATGCCAAATTTATAAAGAATATTTTATTCAAAAAGTTCACCCCTCAGATAGAATAAGCAATAGATTTAAAACTAATGGCTTAATAGCCATCCCTATGCTTAGAACGACCACGGCTCAGCACCACTATTTGTATTTAGGTGTAAGATGGTACAATATATTATTATCCAATAACAAAATTAATATAACAGATACACCGAAATATGAATTATTCAAAAAACAAATTAAGTCCCTTAAATTGGATAATGACATATTGTACCCTTAATGTTTACCCTTTATGTAATTAATTAATTTACCCTTACTTAAACAGCAATATTTAATATTTAAAAAAATTGTATTGATATTGTCTAAATTGTCTAAATTGTGTACCTACCTAAGATATTTATTTCATTAGTTCTTTGAAAATTGTTTACATAATGAACATTATTATATTTTTTTTTGCATGTAAAATACTCCTCCCATAAACACGAACTCCTAGAGCTCAACTTATTGAGTAGTAGAATAAAACATGAATTATTTTGTAATCTTGCATATATTATCATTGTAATGTATAAACAAAAATCTTGAAATAAATAAATAAATAAGAAAATAAAAATGTATATTTTATATTTTGTGTTGTTTTTTTAAGTTCCACCCCGTCGTACAGTGCCGTATTATATTATTGATTGGCAGATGGCAAAGTACGTCATTCTGAGTAAATCTTTATTTAGTATATGTCTTAGCCATCCAAAGATGTATGTGTCTTTGATATCGGTTTTTGTGTGTGAACCATTTTAGGCATTGGTTTACTGCAAGGGACGAAACAGTCGTCAAACAAGTGAGAACATCGTTGAGGACCTTATACTGTTCCTTGAGGTGTTGAAAATTCACCACATGCAGATTGCAGGGTCACTAACTTGATCAAGTAATTTTACTTCTTGGGGTCTTTTGTTTAAGTGACCAGTTATTAATGCTAATGTTTTTACATTTACACCAATTGATTCTAATTTATTTATTAGTTTTTTTACATGATGCACTGTCGAAAGCCTTTTTTAAGTCTATTAATATGCATAGACACTTTTCCGTATAATCGATAATTAATATAGGTATTTCTTTAATTTTGCGATAGCATCTTGAGTAGATACCCACTCGTGTTTTTTTAGGCCAAATAGAATAGATTTTTTTTTTCAAAAATTACCAGATGTGTTAAAATTTTTCAAATATTTTTGCTGGATTTGATAATAGTGATATTTGGCGATAATGAGCTTCTTACGCAGTTTTAGTAGAAACGCTGTTGGGAGATCTCCGTATTTCTTTACATCCCTGGACCTACTTTTAAAAAATTAGCCCCACACAGGAGGTCCTGAGGAAAATAATTTCTCTCAAGGCCTATGTAATCTTAGGGGATGCTGTGTGGAGGGTCTTTTTAGGGAAGGGAAGGATATGAAGTTCTGGGAAGGGAAAAGGTAGGAGGGGTGGGTAGTAATGGGGGGGGGGTTAGTGTGTAGGAGTGACGGACGTATGAATCCATTCCTCAAATGCAAGGCGATGGGTCGAGAGAGTCTGGCTGGAAAGGTCAAAAGGCCTCCCTCAACCAGTCTCTCTCGATCCGGCCCGCCTCGCAGCAGGTAGACAGGCGCATCCGCCGCCTGGACCTGAACAAACCTCACCCCATTACCTCTCTAACTAAAACGACTTTCCCCAAACTAAATAATAATCTAAATATGACCGTATTAACCGTAGCAAATTGAAACCGGCACGGTCCCGAATAAAATAAGATAGCAGAACATACTCATAATCGGAAACAATTTTTTAAATCATGGTATTTCTCCAGACTGTAAACTTTTCTTCAGTACCAGCGGTTGCAGACTTAAAAGCTTAATTATTTTCCATTAAATTTCACAGCTGCGATAATTAAAAAATTGGTTAACTTATCGATATCACCTCCATTGCAGCATTGATCTCGCCCATATTGGTAATCTTGCCGTGTCAAGATAACTTCTGTGTTTGAACCAGTTTGAACCTATATACGGGCAAAATGTTTAAGTGAACTTGTCAAGGTTCAACGCGTATGACTAACAGTAATAAAGGTCAAATGGATTGGTCGGTATCAACTAACGAAATAACTAAACAGGTTTTTATCTGGTCTAATGTAATGCTTCTTATAACAATCATTTCAATACATTATAGCACTTTTTAAAGCGATTATTAAAATTAATTTGAACATATAACATGAGAATTCTATGCATTTTTGACAAAACGATGTACAGGCATAATTTGAAGTACGATGTGTCTTAATTAGTCACTCGGGTACCAATAACTCAATCTGTGTGAATGCGAAATGAGGTCAAGATCTGAGATCCTATTTTTCAAATGTGGGTGAGTGTTTTTGGCTAAAGTTGCGGGATTTCAAATGCACTTTATATTACTTACATGCTTTCGCAAAATATTTGCATGCGTTTAACATTATTTATATTTGTTTCAAGGAAATACGCCCAGCTACTCGGGTTATTATCGTATGCAGTTTGTGCTTATTTTAAAAGAATATTAAATCAAATGTTTATAACCCAAATCCTTTTCATGTTTGAACATCGTTTATGAAAGATTCGATAAACCACCATGCGTCAAATATATATTTAAAATGCATTTTAATTTAGGTGCCTACTTTATATTTTAATTTTTGGTGAAACTAAAATTGAAGAGACTGTACTTTTATTAATTATCTATGCATGCTTGTGCATTTTTAAATTTTTTTAAACTTTGCGAGAGTTCATTTTGATAACATTTTTAATGTTATTTAGTTGTTTGGCAGAAAACAAATCACAAGAAGTCAATGATTTTATTACTGAATGGCACTGCTTACCAACTGGTAAGTAACGCCTAGCTAGAATATTTCAAATAAAAAAACATTAAATGAACGTCGTTGTGACAAAAATGACACCAAATTCCACCGTGCCGCATTCAAAATAAATGTCAATCGCCGTCTACCAAGAAAGCTCCAAACTTTCCAAGTTCCTTTCCAAACAATCAACATAATCCTTCTTCCAACCTCTTCGGATATGTCGACTATGTAACATCCACTGTAGTTGCAAGATTCCGGACATATTTAGACAGTCCCCAGAACACGACAAATTTTTTGAACCTCTTGTTTTCAGAATTTGAAATTAAAACACTTTTGTACTTTCTTCCACTTATTATATTTCAAAAGTGTTTTAATTTCAAATTCTAATACAATGGAATTCCAGTTCAAAAACTAGACTCTTGTTTTCACTTGACTTCACTCGACCCAAACTTTGTCCCTTGTTTTGATGTTGTTGTTTTACATACATTGTTTTATTACACCGTTATTGGATAGTCGGTATTTATTCTAAGTAATTTCGTTGTAAATTTTTTAATTTTTTAATTTATTTATTTATTTACATATGCATATATATTACAATACATTACAATATGATACTTTGTCTGTCCAACTGGGCAGAATACCCGTTTCAGGACAGCCAAATTGTATATTTAGTTCATAATATTCTTAACAAAGGAATGGTTTATTATTTTTTTTATTTTTTTTTTATTTAATTGAATATAATAACATGTGATACAATATAAGATATGGGTAGTCCCACAAAGCTGTGACAGATCAGCTTGTCTGTAGGTTCTACCATTTAATATTATTACATAATACAGATTAGCCTAGGTTACAATATTAATACTTAATATAAGATTTAAGATAGATAAATATGTTGTTCATTTATTAACCACTTTTTGTGAGTTTATGGCAGGGTTCCTCATTATTTTTTAAATTAATGTTTTGATTTAACATGTTGTAAATCAAGGGTATCATATTTTCGAGCGTTCTGCTACCATACTTATTTGATATTCGTGGTATTTTTAGGCCTTTGTTTTCAGTAAATCTTGTTGTGTGATTATGCACCAATAAATTTTTATACGTGCTTTCTCCCGAATTATCCATAATTATAATGTACCAGAGAAGCCCTTTAATTGGAAGTAGGCCCTCAGACCCATACAATAATTTTTCGTTCAAGATATCACGGGAATTTGCTTCTGTCAAGACAACTTTTGAGAAAATTAAGAATTGTATATAATTAATGGATGGTTTCTTTAAGTCTTTAAAAGAATCGCAAAGATGTGATTTTTTTCAAGGTCAATTTGGAGTTTTGGATTTGTTTTCTTTAGTGAGATCACAAGTAGGAGATTCTTTCCAGGCCAATTCAATGTTTTTTATGTTAACTTTCTGTCTGATGTTTATTTTATAAATAAAAATTAAAAATTAAAAATAAACCAACATCTTCTACAAAATAAATATCATCACGCATGTTATCAAATAGAAGGACAGGTGATTTTATTTGAAGTTCTGTTTTCAACCTGTTTGCAAAAAAGGCTGAATGCAATAAACATGCTTGCAAGTCTATTTCGATGAATCCTGAGTCACCAAATGTGAAATCTACTTAAATGTGAAATTCTCCACTGGATTTCCACCGAAAATATATTTATGTCTGAAGTTATCGCTGAGAAATTAGGCTTCCAGCCAAAACACTATAATATTGTTATTTTCATACATGCTTTCGTCAATGCTTACCTGATTCTGACAAAGATACCATAAATTTCTCATCGTTGAAAAAATATGTAAAGGTCAGCATAATAATCTTCGAGAACTGTTGGCTTAGTCTTTTAATATATATATTTACTTGAAAATTGTTTTTGTAGTACGAAATTACGAACTCGGTAATATTATAAAGTGGTGGTGCAGGAAAAAAGCATTCTTAAAAAAAAAAAATGTGAATGGTGATACACACGTGTGACTCACATACATAAGATATAACTGTATGATGCGATGCTTACTCAGCATAAATTATTTCCACCGTTTGTATTTTACACTATTCGTTCTAATTTAGGAAGGAATAAAGTCACATTTGCTGTCATCGTAGGGGGTTAAAAATAAGTTTATGCACTCCTTGTCATTTAGAGAGCTGGATGAGGAAATTTCCAAAATCAGTTTTGTCATAAAATGTTTGTAGCCTCATCACGTCTCGTTTATAAACAATAATTCTTGGCTCATTTCTACAGTAATAAAATATTTATTGCTATAAAATTTATTATACTCGTACCAATAAGAGTATCTGCACTAGTAATGAAAATTATACTTCATTATTTTACTTTAATATTTATATTTCACTTATAATGTTAACGCTATTGTTTGTGAAATATCAGCAAAAGTCCACATACTTTACACAGCAAGAAATTTTAATATATATTTCTTTTTGTTTTAAATTTAATATTAGTTTCATATTATTCATCCAGCGAACTTCGATAAAGTTTTTTTTTTTTTTTTTTTCAATTATTTCTGGCTTTCACCCTTCAAGGGTGTTCTAGGCCATCATTTATAATTACAGAGAAAGGAAAGGTGAATTTATATATTAATTTTATTTAAATGTGCAAATTTCAGAATTTTATGGAAGATTGGAGTAGAGTTCAGACTTAGAAGAGATGAAATGTTGAATGGAGGAGAGGCAATTTTTGATAACGCTTGATAGAAGAGAGGATATTTATTTAGAGAGGGACAATCAAAAAATATGTGATCTAAAGTTCCCACATCTAGACCACAGAACGTACAATCTGGGGAGTCAAGCACATGAATTTTATAAAGGTGAGAAGGAACGGAACAATGTCCGATTCTCATACGAATAAGTAAGGAAATTTCTTTTTTGGAAAAATGGGGAAATTTTGAAACCACGGTTTTGATGGGATAGTCCTTTGTATTGAGGCGTAACGGGCACCCTTGGATTGACTAGCAATGTTCCAATACTCTGTCCAAACATTGCGGGATCTATCTTTGATGATGGAAAAAATATCAGACAGGGGAATATGGTTTACGAGGGTAACGGTAGGGTTAGACGCTCCTTGTTTTGCCAAGGAATCAGCAATATCATTACCCACTATGCCAACATGTCCAGGAATCCAAATCAGAGTGACAGTTTTTCCAGAGCTTTGAATGGAGGTTATCAATACTCGAATAAGACATACAAAGTGATCATCAGGATGAAGAAGAGGACTTGTTTTAAGTTTTTGGAGGGAACTGAGAGAGTCAGAGCGAACAAGAGAATGTTCAAAATTATTTTTTATTATATATTTGAGAGATTCAATAATCGCAATGCACTCGGCAGAAAATATTGAAAATTGGTTTGAAATTGAATAAAATATTTTTTCATTAGAATTATTGTGGTAAACGTTAATACCAATACCACAGTTAGGAGAGTCCGGAGATTTGGAGCCATCAGTAAATAAAAGAGAAGAGTTGGGCCATTTAGAAGAAATAATGTCATTGAACATATTATTGACAGTACGGGCTGGGAGATTGGAATGACTTTTAAGGATGCCGATCCCTTCTAAAATCGTTGGGGATAGGGTGACGTGACTATATTTTAATTTGTACAAAGGAAGAAGATCATTTTTGATAATTTGAAGCTCTGAGAGAGAGCGAAAATTTTTACAGATGGCAGGGAGAGGTTTAGTTCGAGCTCTGATTGTAGATGAATGTGTTGAGTCGTTGAACAACGAGACTCTGGGAATAACCTGATGACTTTTAGAATTTAAACATTTAAGAACAAATTTGTCAGCAAATAATTGACGCCTTAAATAAAGAGGAGGATCAGAACATTCTACTTGAAGGGAATTGATGGGCGACGATTGCATCGCGCCAGTTATTATTCGCAATGACTTAGATTGAATTTTGTCTAATTTACTGAGTGCATTTTTGGATGCAGTACTAAAAAGTGGGCAGGCATAGTCGAGATGACTTCGAATAAGTGCATTGTAGAGCAACTTAATGCAGATAGGATGAGCACCCCACCAAACGCCAGTCAATGATCTGATAATATTTAAATTTTTTTCACATTTAGTAACTATATTATTAATGTGGGAAGACCATTTAAGTTTCCTATCAAATGTTACTCCCAAAAATTTAACTTCGGAAACATTGGGGATTGGAGAGTTTTTAAATAAAATTTGAACAGGGGGGTTATTATGACGATTTGAGAAGGTGACACACTGACTCTTTTGTACTGAAAGTTCAAGACCATTTAAAGTGAGCCATGTGCAAAGGGCATCCATGGCTTCATTAAGATATTTGACGGCGGATGGAATGATTTTGGATGATAAGAAGAAAGCTATGTCATCTGCGAACTCAACAACTTTTACTTGAGGGGGAATGGTGACATGCATATCGTGTGTGTATATATTATACAGTAAGGGGGATAATACATCGCCTTGGGGTAAACCCTTCCAAATTGACCTACTCTGAGGAGTAACATCTGGTAGCTCAATGAAAATTTTCCTATCGAGAAAAAGATTAATAATAGATTGGACAAACATGAGGGGTAAGCCAAGGCCTAAAAGTTTTTTTTAAGAATTGGGATGGAAACATTGTCAAAGGCGCCTTCTATGTCTATAAAGACTGCAAGACATACTTCTTTGTTAGAAATGGATAAATTAATATCAGTGCTGATGATGGCAAGGTTATCTTGTGTAGATTTCTTTTTCCTAAATCCAAATTGGGATGGAGAGAGAAGATGATTACTCTCGACAAAAAATTCTAACCGGTTTTTAATTAATTTTTCATAAATTTTATTAAGGGTGGATGAAAGAGCAATTGGCCTATAGTTCGATCCAGAATTGGGTGATTTGTTTAATTTTAGAATTGGGATGATTATTTGAGAACTCCAGTCATCAGGTATTATGCCAGTCTGGAAGATTTTATTTAAGATGCTTAAAAAGTGATTTAAAACATTATCATTACTATTTTTGATAATGCTATAAGGTAAACCATCTCTGCCTGGAGATGAGTCCTTGACTGTTGATAAACAATTTTTTAATTCAATTAAAGTGAATGGAGAGTCTAGCCAATGATCAGACATAGGAGTGTTGTGGATTGGAGTTATTTCATCTAAGTTAGGTACAGAAGGGGGGGCAATTTTGTCCAAGAACTCGTCTATCCATTTAGAATGAGAAGCTCGAGGAGATGTTGGACTGAAGGAGGATCGAAATCTTCGAATCATAGACCAAACTTCCGAAATTGGAGTGTTCGGAGATACTGAACTGCAGAAGTTGTACCACCCGGATCTTTTTTTTGACCTCAATACCCTTTTGGCATTGGCTTCGGCATTTTTGTATATGAGATAGTTCTCCATAGTCATATTGTGACGATAGGAAAGAGATTTAGCTTTCCAAATTCTCACTACTTTGGAATATTCCTCATCCCACCAGGGAGTCGGAGGGAGTTTTTTTGAGAGATTTGGTTTTAGGGGGAGGATTTGATTTATTAATTGCAGTTACGAGCATTGATTTGAAGTTATCGTAGTCATCTTTGACAGATAATGTATCGGTATAGGATAAATTTTGTATAAACTTATCCATATGTGAGTTAAATTCGTCCCATTTGGTGTGTTTTGTTTTAATCTTTGTCGAAATATGGGACTTTTCTGAATGGAAAGAAGTTTGATAAGTGATGGTGATCGGGAAATGATCACTGGAGCAAGGGTCGGGGGACACCACCCACGAGGAGAGAGGTGCCAGATTAGTAGAGCATATGGAGAGATCCACTGCACTGGGGTTTGTGTTGGGGCGAGAGATTCTAGTAGGAGATCCGTCATTCAAAAGAAAAAGGTTGGATTCATCTAGGAAATCCATCACACTTCGACCGTCTCGATCACAGAAAGCAGAACCCCAGACGGGGGAATGGGCATTAAAATCACCCAATAAAAAGAAAGGAGGGCTTAGTTGACGGACAATTTGCAACCACGCTTGTTTATTGAAGTGCGATGTTGGGGGAAGATAGACAGAAACAAAGGAAGTGTCCTTTATTTTAGCTGCAACCATTTGAAAGTCAGCATTGGGGGTTTTGATATTATTTATTGGGAAAAACGGAAGGGATTTTTTAATAAAAAGGGCAGCACCACCACCCGTACCTTCCGGGCGATCATCGCGGAGGCAGGAGTCCCCTACCACATTAAAGTGGGTGGATGGAGTAAACCATGTCTCCGAGATAGCAGCCACAGAAACAAGGTTTGAATTTAATAGTTTAAGAAGGTTCGATTTGTTAGAAATAGCACTGCGGCTATTCCACTGAAGAATTCTGACATCTTAAAGAGCCATTTTGAATAAATGATTTTAATGTGGAAATAATAGAAGCAGCGTTGGACGGTAGATTAGTTTGAGAAGAAATTAGGTCAATTAGAAGCATAATAAGAGTTTGAATAAATGAAGAATTATCTTGGGAGAATTGTTCAGAAAGCTTTTGATGGTTTGTTGAGGATGAATTATAATTGTTTGCGCACCCATTTGTGGCATTTGAAAGAGGTGAACCATTGGGATTTAAGAGAAGTGAGTTGTGTTGTTGCTGATCGTATCCAGGAGCCAGTTTAGAGATAGGGTTTTTGTATGTGAATTTAGTTGAACGAGAAGATGTTGAAGAGGAGGCGAGTGGGTTGGATGAAGAGTTACTGGATAAAACCTCAGCAAATGATTTTTTGACAGGCGGGAATAGTTTAGAAGCCTGCAGAAAAGACAAGTTCTCAGAGGCCATAGAAATTTTTATATTTTTTTGGCGAGATTGTTCCGGACAAGAAGAGTTAATGGCGGAATGAGCACCTGAGCAGTTAAAACATTTAGGTGAAGAGAGAGAAGAACATTGGTCAGCCGTGTGGTTTTCTCCACATTTGAAACATCTGGGAGGGGATCTGCATGCAGCCTTGGTATGACCAAAACGACAGCAATTGTAACATTGAGTGGTGGGATAAGTATACATTTCAACTGGTAAGGAATTGAAAAATAAATAAATATGGGAGGGAAGAGATTGTCCTTCAAATGTGATGACGACAGATTGGAAGGGCTTCCAGGAAACGATGCCCTCAGAAGAGTCCTTATAATTTAACCTCCTGGCTTTTATGGGATTGCCGATATGTTGGGGGGTTGAAAGTGAAGACAGGATTTCTGGAAT
The DNA here is from genome assembly GCA_929108145.2 of Limnephilus rhombicus. Classification (NCBI taxonomy): domain Eukaryota; kingdom Metazoa; phylum Arthropoda; class Insecta; order Trichoptera; family Limnephilidae; genus Limnephilus; species Limnephilus rhombicus. The sequence continues at coordinate 31,683,093 of OV815271.1, forward strand.
GGACAGATCGGTCGAGATACCTCTGACGAGGCCCATTCGAGTGACATTGAAAGTTGGGATGTACGCCTTGAATTTAGAATTTGATGAAATAAATATGTTTTTGATAAAGTTGTTGGCGGCTGAACCTGAGAGGAATTCAACAGAGATTCGGAAGCGACCCTCAGCTTTTACACCTCCAGGCTTAATCGAAAGGTTCTTGCTATTTGATAGAAATTTACCAAATTCAAGAGGGTGGATAGTTTTACCTTGCTCAGTTTTTTGAGCGTACACAATGAACGGGCCACAGGAATGAGGAGAATAAAAGTTTGTAGGAGGAGGTTGAGGAAGAGCAGGTGAAGACTGAGAAGAAGAAGGAGAGTCATGTTTTATTGAGGAAGAGGGACTAAACTTCCTTTTTTTTGTGGTAGTCAGAATGACAGATTCACTGTCTGAAATTACTACATTTTCACCATCTGGGGGGTCAGGGGGAGGATCTGGGGGCTTTTTAGGGTGTCCAGGGGGGTCCTCCTCCATTGTTCACAAAATTACAAAAGAAAAAATGTATGGAAAGTGACAGAAATAAAAAAGGTTATAAATATCTGGAAAACAGCGGCGAAAAGTGACTCCTGGAAGACCAGAGGGGAGAAGAATCCTCAAGGAACAACAAACACACTACACTTTTATTGACCAGAAAACATAAAAATATTAGTTAAAATAATAAAAAAAGATTATTTTTTCCTAGGCGAAAACAAAATAACTGTGACAGCCAGATGTTCAAAATTAGAATCTTCGATAAAGTTCATATAGAAGTTTTTGAAAATATGCAGAGGTTCTAAATTTTCTCAAGTTCGACGTAAAATGGACTAGTTACAAAAAAAAATTAAATTTAAATATGATTTTTTTTTTTAAACTTGGCCTTTCTTTGTATAATGTCACCTCTTTTATAAATCTGGAAAAAAACTGATAATATTAAATATTTTCTATTACTGTTTTTTTTTATTTCATTTAATACGTGTTAACTGTCCGTATACGTGTAAAAAGTAAGTCAAATTTCGGTAACCAATAGATTTTTAACGTGTCTAAAAAAGTTTTGGTTTCGGCCGAAACTGAGACAGGAACCGAAGAATCGGTTTCGGCAGAAATTCCTGTTTCGGTCGGACACTAAAAGTAAGTCGTATAAAATAAACTCAAAATAAAATAAGAAAGATTATAAAATAAACAAATATCAATTATTAGCAACATAATATATTGCGAACAATGGATTGAATGGTTCAGATTGTGGTAGGTAGTATGTATTATGTATTTTGTATCTCTGTAGGGGCCATGACTGAACAGATAGAAATAGAATAGTATTATTGTTTATCTAAGCTCGAACGTGTTCTTAAGTTTTAACGAAGTCATCTCTCATTTAATCACCGGTGGATGAGGTCCAGAACGATCTTCTAAATTCTTCTAAACATAAGCAAGAAACTCATTATCGGGTGCTTTGTTATTCGCAAGGCGTTGGTTGGGCTGTGAGGAAAATTTATGTCAAGTTTACGAATACTAATCATGAAGGACAAACATAAATAAGCACGGAAAGATAATGATTATATTATTTATTCTAAATACCTTTTAATCACTCCGACCCATAAGCTTGTTTTCACGATGATATAACGTACCTGACTTATTAAGAAGTAATGGGTACCTACTCTTTGAGGTGATTTTTCACGAAAACGGCGATCTATAAATTATCCCAGTATCATTTTTATTTTGAGGGAGATTTTATTGCCCACTTAAATATTTTTAGAGCACTAATAAATCTTTTTACCGTAATTAAAAACATCAAAATGCACAAAAAATTTAAATCAATTTGTAAGCGGAATCGTCGCAGCTTGTGGAATTCCAAGTATGGCGTGCGCGGCAATGCACTCCACATGGGAAATCCCATGTACTAAGGCAGCATGAAGTCGAGGAGATCGAATTTCACCGTAACGCAAGACTCGATGAAAAATAATATTACTTATTCTGTTTTCTAACATAATATACGGAATTATTACTTGTTAAAATTAGGAGTGTGACTCAAATTACATTCTCTACATGTTTAGAATTTTTAAACTGCTCTTTTTATTCGGTGAAATTCCTCTGAAAATACCGTCGAACAGGTACCTACGTGATTGATACTGAATATTTCCTATCGGTTATCTCCTCGGTCGCTATGTAATCCTGGTAAAAACCGAATCAGTCGATAGGACGTAACGGTATTGCCAATCATTGATTGGAAATTAGTCGAGAACGTATGGGAAACCAATTAAGCGTGACACGTTCGTCGATTTGACTTTAAAAGAAAAAAAAATAAAAATTCGAAAAAAATTAGAAAACAATTTATTTCTTTATTTTATGTTTTAATTTTTTTATTTTGTCTTCTGTTATGGGAATTTATTTAATGATAATTTTTAAGCATATTTTTTTATGGCCGGCCATACGATTAAATTCTGCAATTTACAACATCAGCAACAAGTGAAGGTAAAGAAAACGCGAAACACCCGGAGCATAGAAGATGCCGGCGGTATCTAACAGGCTGCCTGGTCTGAGGCTTGAACCCCGTTTGAGTAGTTCCTTTAGTAGTAGACCTGAAAACCGACAGATGTCGCTCTCCGCTTAGTTTTTGTGAATTGCGCTGAAACATGCAAAACCTGTCTTTCCGTTCGCTTTTCGTTTGGATAAGTATTAATGTAAGAAAAAATGCTTCATAGATGTCTCTAGTCTCTAGTCTCCATTCCATTTCCGGGTGTCGAAGGTTGTATAGGGGGTTCCATGACAATTCAACAAAATGGTATTTAAACATTCCTTTGAAAGACATTAAAAGTGATGAAAAAAATAGCCCATAAGGGAACGTACCCACACTACGAGACCCGTTCAGGGGGGGGGGGGGGGGTTAAAAAATTACAAAAAGTGGGTCACGTAGTATAGGTACGTTCCCTATCCTAAACGAACATAACCTTTTTAACCGAGTTTTTTTATTACTTTTAATGCCTTTTCAAAGGAGTGATGAAGTGCCACTTTATTGAGATGTCCGGTCACCGTATAAGTAGGGGTCGTCAGACCGCATTTATTTCTATTACACGGTTATTTTTCTCTGGATTTCATTTCATAGGTTTTTTTTAGTCACCGGCGGGGGGGGGGGGGGGGGTTAAAAAATTACAAAAAGTGGGTCACGTAGTATAGGTACGTTCCCTATCCTAAACGAACATAACCTTTTTAACCGAGTTTTTTTATTACTTTTAATGCCTTTTCAAAGGAGTGATGAAGTGCCACTTTATTGAGATGTCCGGTCACCGTATAAGTAGGGGTCGTCAGACCGCATTTATTTCTATTACACGGTTATTTTTCTCTGGATTTCATTTGAAAATTTTATCAGGAAGTTAGTATCAATTTTCGAAGTGAAAATTTCTTTAGCACCGTTGTGATTTGAAGCTTAATGAAATGGAAAATAGCGACACTAAAAAGAGACAAACACATGCATCTGTAGGATTTAGCCTGCGAGAGAATTATATACTATAATCGGTCTCCTTTTTGTGCGGCGCTTCGTATCCTCCCCACTCTTGTCTACTTTCGTTAACTGAAGGTTTCACTTCTACCGCGTATGAAATGCACTCTGATTTTGGGGTGGTTTTTCTAAATCTCATGTAGACAGTTACATGCCTCTTAGATTGGTATTTGATAAAACTTAATTTGGGCGAGCGGACATAACACGCGTTCGACGTCAGGTACGGTACTAGGTAGTTTTATAAAACACATTACCAGAAGCCACACAGAAATAGTGCATTTTAGTGTTAAACTGTTAATATTAGTGAATCAAACGTGTTTTTTGCTCTTCTCCATTATTATATTACAATTTAAGTAGCCTATTTTGTTTTAGGGTAATTTATTTAACAAACTGGCTTCTCTTGTAATAGCATAATATTATTATGTCCATATACGTTTTCGTTAGTATTTTTAATCCATTCTGTAAAGTTGTAAAACATTTTTCCTTAGTATTTGGTTCATTTATATAGCGCCATTTTTATGAGAAAATCACCTGACAGGCGCCCAGGGCCATTCTAATACGATCGCTTTTATATTAAACTTTGCTTTCGAAGAGAAGTTATAAAACTTACTTAAACCACTACCAAAGCGGTGTGCATTAATATTTACATTCAAATGGGCGCTCTTGAAAATTTTTTGCCTCTACAAGGTAACTTTTCAATAACATTTTGAATTTTATTCTATTTATGAACTCAACAAATTGGCATTTCGACACCCATTTGAAAGGTCATTAAAAGTGATGATTTTTTTTAATAGCCCTTAACCTTTGAACGAAACCTTTTTAACGAAACGAAACCTATTTAACCAAGTTTTTTTCACCACTTTTGATGAATTTTCAAAGGAGTGGATGAAGTTGCAGATTGTTGAGTTGTCTTGTCACCGACATTTATACTTCATACTATTTGTACTCACCTAATCTTCAACATTTAGAAATGATTATTATTATCGAAATTTTCAATAAACACGCGGGAGAGTTGTAAATAAAAATAATTGTTGTACACAATGACAAATTTATTTTTTATTAATTTATACACATAAAAAAAAACAGTTGTGACACAAAAATATGATGCGTTTAGTTTAACTTCACTAAATATATTCTGAATATCTAAATTTTCTAAGGATAACAAAATATTGCTTGAAAGTTTTATAAATTTCCATGAACTAAATCAATATGTTCATAATATTATTTAACAATAAAAATATATACTCGTACCTAGATTCCGTTACATAATAAATAATTTGAAAAAAAATCATCAATTCAATCACTTCCTTAGATTGATACTAGAAAATGTACCTAAGACTACAAAATAAAACCAAGCATATTTTATCGCTTGAAGAGAAAAAAATAATGTCTGGTAACCAATTAATGTTGCTTCTCAATTACGTGGATTTTTTCTCAAAAAATTGATTCTAGCAGAATATCGAATATTCAGCACGCAAAGTTTCTTTTGGATTGACGTTTGCAGTTTTATCTGAATTTGTAGCATCGCTTTTGACTTCCTTAGTGGGCCTGTGCTTCTTTGGCAACAATTTCATGCACTCCACTAAATAAGTGTGCATTAGATTATACACAAGTGTAAGCTGCGCCACCTTCTCTTTGCAGAGCGGATCCGTTTCAATGAGGAAGAGTCTGGAATCCAGGAGTTTTATGCAGGCGATGATATAGTTCCGTACAGTCTTTGGCTTGAAATAGTTATTCATTGCATCCATGAACATGGAGACGTATTTTTGTTTTCCTAGTAAATCATCAATGTCGTCTGCAGAGCAAGGGTTTTGTTTCTGCAGATAGACAATGAGTCGTTTCGCGTACCTCTTGTAAGTGCGATAGGTTCTTTGCTTTTTTGAACTGAGCGTTCTGCCCATCGTCATAGATTTTTTCATGTCATTAATGATGTATTTATACTTATCATCTAGTTTTGCATCTAACAAGTCTTGTAGTCTTTCATCTCCAGTAATTTCAGTTTGTCTAGATACGATTTCATATGAGTAATTACTGCTGTCTGATTCGCAGGACGATACTTCACGTATTGCCGGATCAGCTTCGGTGCTTTTGATTTCATTTATTTCAGTAGGTGTTTGAATCAAGTTATTGTTTTCTTCTCCATCGGTAGAAGTTGATTCACATGAGGTTCTTCTCCGTTTACTCCTTGTAGCGCGATGTGTTGTTGATTTATTTTCTTCACCTTGTTCTTCTACCGGAACTTTTCTTTTAACGGTTTTCTGTGGTTTCGTTACGGTCCTTGCGTTATAATTGGTCAGAATATTGGCATCTTGCTCCGTCAGTGGCGTGGTTCTATTTGTCGTTGCAGTAATTGGAATTATGCGAATCTTAACCATAGCATATCCTTCGTGAATTTTGTTTTTGATATTTGGATCATTATATACATCTCCCCATAGATCCATAATAGCAGATTCTTTAAGAAACTTCACTTGACAAAGTTCTCCGTTGAAGAATCGTTTTCTCTGCCTTTCATTGACTAGTTCTCGTTCTTCTCCCGTGAGTCCGTGCCTTTTGGTCAGATGATCAGGCAACTTTCCGTAAGTGAATTTGGCACAATTTTCAATTGGACATGGAATATTTGCGTGGTTTTGTTTCTTGGTCCTCTGCGGAGGCTGCGTCATACTTTTCATGGTTGCAAAGTTTTCTGAAACAAAGAAATAATATTATTAGAATACGTACTATTTCGTGTGAATAGAGCTTTTCTCAGTATGTACCTACTTATTGCGGTTTTAATTAAACTTCTGCATTCATCGTTCCATCCTTTCCCTAAACACCGTACTCATACACCTGTCCTTTTCAAACATCGTTCTTCCCTTTCCCTCTCGTAGTAACCTTGACATAGCACCCCACTGCACCCCACCACACAACAACAGCCACCCTCCCTTGTCCGCCTCCTATATTGCGCCTGTTTACATTTTACCTCGTCACATTTATGTGCTCCTGGTAGCGTTGTTGTGCAGTTTTTACTTCACGGACTAACAGGGAGGGGAAAGTGGGAATAGCCCCGAGATATTATTATTTTTATTTTATCTTATCATGGGAATTATTTTATCATAGGAAATATGTGAGGGATTTTGATTTTGTGAAATCTGTTACGCTAGCAAAAATCTCAAATTGTAAACTTAAAAAAATAAAGACATTCGTTAAAAAAAAATGAAAAGCTTATCTGATCGTGTTTAAATAATATTGTCAACCAAATATAAATATTGCCTACGCTTTATGCACACGAGAAACTTAATTAAAACTATATTATTATCCCGGTTTAGGTAAATTGGTTAGCAATCGTCTTTCGATAATTATTCAAAATTAGGGTATTTTATCCATGTAAGTTAGTTAAAAATAAGATGATGTTGGACGAAGCACGTTAAATTAATTATTGCAACTCTTTCCTCTGCAAAAACATTCTCTCAGTTATGTGTGAACTAGTTAATTTTAATTTTTGTAACAAGACAAAGAGAAAAAATAAACATGTGAAACCCATTCAAACTGTTTTCGCAAAGAGTCCGACGGCTTTATTTTTTTAGGAAACTTTAATGGACTTTGCCTCCAGCAAAATAAATAGAGGAAGAAAGCCTCTTTGGAAGGCTTTGTTTATTCGACGGCGTGTTCCACAAGAGATGAATGCTTTTACCGGGGCAACAGAACGCGAGGGTGGTAACTGGTAAGGTGGTTTCGCTTTGGCTAAATACGGACCCCCCTACTGTTTGTGTGTATTGTGTGCACTGTATTCAGCCAGACGTTGTAAATGGACTAAATTGCAGGAGATGGTAAACATGTTTACTCCTTGCATGCTGCAGGCAGATTATTAATTAGTCAGTGTCCTGTGAGGCATTGCTTTTATTGAGTTTTAAATTTGTTTTCGGAAAGCTATTTGCACTTGAGTGCTCATACATTGTTTCTCCCTTGAAATTGAATTTACATGATACGTTCATCAAAATATAACGTTATTGTAGAATAATGTAAATATGTACTTATAACTTTTAACCAATCACCTTGTACACCTGTATTAGATTAAAACCATTAATTAACACGCAACAATGCTAAATGTGTCGCTGATCTGTTAGAAAAACAAATGATGTATTTTATCAGTATGTGTTTTTTTTTCACTTTATTTCGGTTACAAAATATTTTTATATGATTTGGAACAACCTTAATGTCCTAAGAAACGCTCTGAAAATTTTATAATTTTATTATTTTAATTTTTTTTCTATCGAGATATACCCCACGTTTGCCCTCGCTGGCTTAATACAGGCAGGACTTAATTCTTAATTCTTCACAATCTTACACAAGCTTAATTCTTCCTGTATTTGTGAAAATATCAGCCTTATTTGTAGGACAACCTGTTTGGCAATTATGTTATCCTGATACAGTTGTTGTTTGAATTTTGCAGAATATCATTTGATTGGGGGAGGTTGTTAATGTTTTATAAACAGAAAGAGACAAATTAATACTTTATGGTTAGAGATGATGCCCAGTTGCGGGTTAAAAAACGTACATTTTTGGACCCCTTATAAAATTGGCAACGTTATTTTATTAATTATTGAAAATATAATACCATTTTTGCTAATCTTAGTTCCTTGGCGTAACGTACAAGGAATATTTAAGTACCTACCCCGTCTGCTTTTTTAGCAATAAATACATCCCAAAACACCTAATCGTGTTATACTTTCACAAGACCAAAAACTTCCCAAGGGACCCTACATTTTAAAAGCTATATATCTCTCTTCCTCTCATACAAATATATGTATTTTTTCTTTTAACCAGAAAGAGAACAAAATAATGCTTCTTATTGTCTTTGAAATATGAAAGCTATCTTGCATAGATATTTTAAAATCTCGATCCAAAGTGACGATTTCAGAATTTTCGCATGAAACTGAGGCTTCCGGATTGTGAGGGGCGAATATATTGAACCAAGTAGACGGGTTGACAATATTTATTAACGGAAATAGTTTCCTTGGCTTTTCCGTTCTACGTTTTTGTGACGATTACTCATTTGCCTTGGCGCGTTCGAATAAATCGCAACCTTCGAAGAGAAAGTTGGATTAAGTGTAATATTTTTTCCCATTAATTTGAGAATAATACAATTAAAATATGTATTACAACTTACCAGTTTTTAGTTGACTTTATTCGGTGTACCCCTCAGAAAATTCGCAGCAGCTCTGACAAGTATTCTGAAACAAGTAAAAAAACAGATTTGTTGAGACGGTTTGGTTTCTCAGTTCAAAAGATCGCAACATCCCCAACATACAAACATTGCGAGCTTTTACTAAACCATAGATTGGTATAGATATTGTATTATTATGTATGTTCTCAATCGAAATAGAAGACAAGCCTTATTCCCTTCACAAGGCAAAGAGAACGCTTCTGTTTACAGAAGTCCTTTTCGAAAATATGTTCTCCTGATACTGTTGTTGTTCGGATTTTCCTATGCTGAGGACAAATTCTCTTGCAAGTAAGGGAGGATTGGTTTTGTATGTCCACAAAAACTAGTAACGAGGTTTGAGTTTTAAAAAAACATATTTTTGTTTCCATTATTTCAAAGTAATTGCTTTGAATATATTTTTTTTAAATACAAGGGTTAATCTAACTAAGAGTAAAAGAACAACATATTTGGTTGAATTTTGAACTGCATTGACAGGTTAAAAAAAAAACAAAAATGGAAAGACTTCAAACCAATCCGCAAGCGAATAAATAAAATAATTTTATTAAAGACATACGAGACATAACCAACTTAAAAATAATAGACTTGAACAATAATTAATGAATTAAAGTCAACTTATTTTGTTCGCACCACTTTACTAAATACAAAATCTCTTCGTCGCGATGAGTCCGTACACTGAAGAGAACATTGGTTTCAACACATGTAGATTTTGTGCCTAATAAAGCGGTAACAAGTAAGATTTAAGATAAACTGGAATACCTTTTGTTGTAATAACTTTTGAAGGTTGTATCCATCAATGCAATATATCATTGAAGAAGAAGATAATACTAATAAATCTAGACAAAAAAAAAAATATATATATTTTTTATTTATTTTATTATTTACAAAAAGATACATAAATTGTAATATATTTTTTACAATAATTAATTACATAATACATGTATTTGATGTACCCCCACAAATAAGCAGGGCTTGTGTGTATGGGGGGTGTTATTATATAGGTTCAATTTATTATTTTTTATTCAGTTCAAATTTTCAGTATAATTTTTAAGCTTAGTTTTAAATTTTTTTATGTTATTGTTCATGTTTCTGATTTTTTCAGGTAGTGAATTAAAAAAATTAACTCCGAGATATTTATGATTTAACTGTCCTATTGTTTTTTTACATTTTGGGATAGGAAGTATTTATTGATGTTTGTCTAAGATTTCTGTTATTTTTGAAGGGTGCAACTTTATTTTGAATATTATCTTTGTAAATTTGTAATGTTGCGTGATAAAAGTATAACGCACTTAATTTTCTGACCTTAAATTGTTTGAATAACAGTTCTAATGAATATGAGTAGGGTTTTTTTAAATTGTTTTTATTATTAGTTTTTGTGATATGTAAATTGTTTGTGTTTGATTTGTGTATGTACCGCCCCATCATATAATGCCGTATTGTATAAATGATTGACAAAAAGCGAAGTACGTGGTTCTAAGTAGACATGGGCAGATTTATTCCCAGAAGTGAATCGATTCAGTCTGATTCTCATGGCCTTTTGAATTGATTCCTTCTATTTATTCCTTATTCAATTAATTCCAAAAAAAAAAAAAAAAATTATGTACTCTCCAATTCAGAAAACAAAGAAGACATGGAGAGGTTACGAAGCATCGCACTAAGAGGAGACCGATAGGCTATGAAGCACCGCACAAAGCGGAGACCGATTAGACTAAATCCTATAAATGTAGGTGTTTGCCTTTTTTTTACATGAGCTCCACACAGGAGGCCCTACGGAAAATAAATTCCCTCAGGACCTATGTCATCTTTGGGGGTGCTGTGTGGAGGGTTTTTTTTTAAGGAAAGGAAGGAGAGGAGAGTTATGGGAAGGAAAAGGGTTTAAGGGGTGGGTAGGTATCTGGGGTTTAGTGTGTCCTGGTTACCCACCTCCAAGACCTAGACAAACCACACCCCATGAACCCGGGCACCCCTGCTAAATCACCAAACGTGGCGAACCACTTGGAGTGACCTATGGCAGAGGTGTTGGTTATCCAATAAAGGTTCCCGGGGCGGCGGTACCCATTCCCGCCTCCCAAATTGCCTCTTTTTAATGTCGTTATTTGTCGTTATTTTTCGAGTTTCAAAACACAACGGTGCTAAAGAAGTTTTCACTACGCAAAGCACTGTTCCTAGGGTGAATATGCCTATTTCAGATACGTTGGCTAAATAAGGAGGTAGCGCAACACGGCATGACACCCTAAAAACAAATAACGAAAATTGCCTATTTCACTTCAAATTAATATTACGAATTATGTCGTTCTGAAAAATTGTGCTACGGGGTTAATGCAATATTAAAATACTACATTTGTTAAAACAAAAAAAAAATTGACAAGAAAAATGTATTTACATTAGAATATCAATAAAATCTTAAAATTAAACAGTGTTTTGTTTCACCCCTAAAGTTTTACCAATTTTATTTTATTTATTAAATTAAAATTATTCCATTTCACGTGATCTAATGTAAACAAACATTTTATCATTATTATTAAGCATTATTTTATGACAGCTGACCACAGCCGATTGCCGAAGTTCGGCGTCTCAAAGTAGGTAGGTATTTGTATTCCAATAGCTTTGTCGGAAGTTTTCAATCAACTATGTAATGAAATTGACGGCTTGGCCAACGGAGAGGAATGAGTGAACCCGCACGGTCAGTTTCGCGGCGAGCATTGAGGAATGAATTAGTTACTTTTGACTAGTGTCTTGCCTCTTGCCTGGCAGTGAGTTGATTACTCGCGAGCTGCGGACCTAGCAGGACCTGGGTTTGGTCCTGTTGGGTGTTGGGATCTAAGATTGACGCGATCACAGAGACGATGACGTCACAACTGAATTGAGATTTAATTCCTGAACTAGTGAAAAAGACTTCGCGCCCCGGACAAACTTGTTAGCGACAGACTATAAACCAGAGACTATTTACGCGGGACGGGTTCGATCGGCGCGGCGGGACTATGACTGGATCATATACTGAATAGAAGCAATGTACCTATTAATTCCTGCGTTGTGAAAGAGACAGATTCGAAACTAGTGACTCGGCCGATTCGCTTTCGTATTTCGCTTGGGCTGACCACGATGAAGTTGATACCTACGGGTATTTTACGAATGGCGCGCGGGAAAGGGATACTTTACGTGTTTTGCACTATTATTTAAATATTATTCTATGGGCGCGCCGCCCATAGATTAATATTTTTTTTTTTTTTTTTTATGGCTCTTCACCCCAAAAGAGTGTTCTGGCCAGTGTCACGTGAATGCTTTTGTGAGTGTAATTTTGTGAGTGTAATTTTTGGTTAAAATTAACTAATTTAGTTTTAATAACAAGAACCTATCTACATTATATAATAATACTATACAAATAATAATAATAATACGCAAAATTATTACAATAAGAGAAGATTTTAATTAAACATAACAAGGAAATTAAAAGATATGCTGACACAATTTATTGTGCGTAAAAAATAAAATAAATAAATAAATACATGAAACTTAACTTACAGTTACAAATTGATGCTGTTAATATTCAGGAAATTAGCCAAGACTTTATACACGCGTTTGTTCACAGAAGATAACAGGCATGCAATGTTGTAGGGAGGCAATATACCCGAACTGATTAGGTGAGGGATGAAATTTTTGTATGAATTATTTATAGGACAACTGAAAAAAATATGATTGAGATCCTCTTCACCAAGACGACATTCACACATCGCAGAATTCTTAATATGAATTTTTGTCAGGTGAACATTGTGGCAGCAATGCCCTATCCGCATGCGGCAAATGGATGATGTCGAGAATTTGTTAAAAGAAAGTCTGGAAAACCACGGTTTTGAAGGAATCGTTGGCTGAATTGTGAAAAAGCTATATCCTTTTGATTGACTAGATTCTTCCCAATGATTCTGCCATGTGGAAATCATGTTTTCCTTCAATTTTATGAAAATGTCATCGGTGTTTAAAAATTTATATAAAATATCCCCCGAAATAATGACATCTTTCGCCAATGAATCGGCCTTTTCATTTCCAGGGATACCGCAGTGACTAGGTATCCAAGCCAAGACGATTTCTTTGTCAGAGTCGGTTAATTTATGAATTAAAGTGCGAATTCCAACACAGAAATCGTCTTCTGGGTAATGGAAAGGGGAAGAGTTTAATTTTTGAAGTGCACTCAGGGAATCGGAGAGAATTAAGAATTTTCCAATGTGAACATCGTCAATGTATTTGAGGGATTCAAAAATGGCTATACATTCAGCAGTGAAAACGGAAGCCTCTTTTGGAAGTTTAATTTTTCTATCGACTTGATCTGATGGGCAGTGGAATGACGCTCCCACATGGTTTGATAAGGGAGACTTGGAACCATCTGTGTAAATAATTTTCCAGTTGGAATATTTCGAATTTAAAATTTGGATAAGTTTTGTTGGAGCTTCGTGAGTTAATTATGCCGAGAGAAAAAAGAATATTTGGTTTACACAAATGAATACGAAAGGAGTTGGCATATAAAGGAAGTCTGTCTGATGGATTTAAGAGGGGTTTATACGCACAGTACGTATGGAGGCTTTTAACAAGAAGAGGGATTGATTTGTTCCTCCAATATGGAAGTGATTTCACTTGAGCAGTGAGTGCAGTAATTTTGTCTTTCAGTGGGTGATTAGAGAGTCTTAAGCATTTAAATAAAAACTTGTCAGCCAAGAACTGTCTTCTGAAATGAAGAGGAGCGTCCACAGCCTCCACTTGTAAAGCGTTAATTGGGGAAGAACGCATTGCTCCGATAATCAATCTTAAACATTGAAATTGAATACGGTCCAACCTTGCGAGGTTCTTTTTAGAAGTGGGTTCAATGAGGAATGACGCGTAATCCAAATGACTCCTAACATATGCGTTATAAAAAAGTTTTTGGGTGAATGGATGACTTCCCCACCAGACCCGTGAAACGGCACGTAAAGTGTTGAGGCCAGCTTGACATTTGTTAATGATTAAATTAACATACGGGTTCCATGTTAACTTAGAGTCTAAAATTACCCCAAGGAATCTTATTTGTACCTGCATAGGGAGAATTGAATTATTTATTTGGACTGTTACATGTGGAGTAACACGTTTTCTGGAAAAGACGATAACATTGCTTTTGGACGGAGAAATTTCTAAGCCGTGATTTTTTAACCAGGTGTCAAGGTTTTTCATGCAAATGTTAATCACATCCTCCAGAATAGAAATAATTCGTCCTGAAATATATATAAAAAGATCATCCGCATACTGGAGTATTTTACAAGATGGATGCATACTCCGATGCAGGTCAAAGGTATAAATATTAAAAAGGATAGGACTAAGGACGGAGCTCTGAGGCAAACCCTTGTTTACTATTCTTTCCAGTGGAGGAGAATCCAGCACCTGGATTTGAATTTTCCTGGTAAGAAGGAGGTTAATTATAAAACTGGAAAGCTTACGAGGGATGCCAATTTTAAATAATTTATTAAATAAAACATCTAATAAAACATTGTCAAAAGCTCCGCACACATCAAGGCAAACACCGACAAGGAATTCATTATCGGCCAGGGCCAACTGGATATCAGAAGTCAGGATGGACACACTTTCGATCGTACTTTTTCTTTTTCGAAAGCCAAACTGAGAGCTGGGAAGAATTTTCTCATTTTCTGCATACCAGTCTAGACGTCTTTTAATCATATGTTCAGCTATTTTAACTAAGGAAGATGACAGAGCTATAGGTCTGTAAGAAAGTCCAGAGTTAGGGTCTTTCTGGGGTTTCAGAATGGGAACAATTATTTGAGTTTTCCAGGATGATGGAATTTTGCCGGAGTCAAAGATCAGATTTATAATTGAAAGAAAATAGTTTAGTGTGGTAACGTCGCAGTTTTTAATAAAGCTATAAGGAATTCCATCTACACCAGCGGATGAGTCTGTGAGATCGTTTAAGACCTCCCTAAGTTCCGTTAAATTGAAGTGGGTGTCCATCCAACCCCGTGATTTAAATGAGTATGTGAATTCTGTTTCATTAAAATTACTTGCAGTTTGAGGAGCTAGTTTATCGGCAAATTCCTTCACCCACTCTGAAGTGAGTGGTCGAGTCACCGTTGGGACGTGAGAACCCTTAAACCTGCGAATTGAATTCCAAACAACTGAAAGAGGAACTTCGGGAGATAATGATGTGCAAAATTTTTTCCAGCCTTGACGTTTTTTGTTTTTTAGAAGACGTTTGGTCTTAGCTTCAATTTGTTTATACTGAAGGAAGTTCTCCATATTCATATTTGTTGAATAAATTTTCGCATATTTTTTCCTCATATCTACTGCGTCTGAGCATTCAATATCCCACCAAGGAGCTGGGGGAGGTTTCCCTTTGTTACGTGTCGTTTTGATGGGGATAAATTTTTCTGCGGCCGTAATGACTGCAGACACAAATAAATCGTAACATTCCGCAACATTTTCTGTAGTTGGAGAGGGCAGATTTTGCACAGAGAACTTTGTATGATTTGAATAGTCATTCCAGTTGGCTCTGGCAGTTAAGAACCTTGGTTTTCGACTACTGCACTTGACATTTTTGTTGGAATGATAAATATTTGAGGATTCAATGAGGATGGGGTAATGATCACTCCCATGAGGGTCATCCAAAACCTTCCATAACAGGGATGCGGCTATGTTGGAATTGCAAATAGTAAGATCAACCATGCTGGGTCGCTGACCAGGCACCTGAAGACGAGTAGGAGAACCATCATTGATAATACAAAAGTCTAGTTCATCTAGTAGATCAACAATATCTCTGCCCATTCTGTCACAATTGTGAGCTCCCCATAATCCGTGATGGGCATTGAAATCTCCCAGAACAAGAGAAGGGGTAGTGACCTTGGAAAACATAGCTTTTAGGATTGATTTAGAAGGTTTATTAGATGGTGATATATACAAAGAAATTATTGTAGTGTCAAAAACCCTTGCGGCCGTCACTTGAAAAGGACAACCAATTGGTTTTACATCTACAGGGGAGAAGGGTAATGATTTTTTAATGAAAAGAGCGGAACCGCCCTTTCCATCTTGACGGTCGTCTCGAAGACAGTGGTATCCCCTGACTCTGAAATCAGAATCCGGTTCCAGCCACGTCTCCGAGATGGCAGCCACTGCAATTGAGTTTGAGTGTAATGTGTTTAAAAATTCTTCAGTCTTATTTCTAAGACTATGACAATTCCACTGAAGAATCCTCATCAGAGGAGCCATTTCTAGTTGAGTTGATAATATTAGTAATTTGTTTAGCAACGTGGGACGGTATTTGAATGTTGTTTTTATTTAAAGTTTGTAAAATATGTAAAAATGAGGTGATTAGTGTAGAGTTAAGGTCTATATTATAATTTTGTTCTTTAGTAGATGACTTTAGGTAAGAATTGAAATTTGAACTGGAAGGAATTTGTCCATTAGGGAACCACAAAAGGGATTCGTGATTAGCATTATTTTTTTTTGTTAGAACTCTAGGTTTCACGACCCTTTCAACAGTTTTTCTAAATGAAGAAGAAGAAGGTTGAGAAGGGGTGGATTTTTTAGAATTTTTGGAAGTTACTTCAGAATAAGATGGAATGGATTTGTTAAACATTCTTGATGCTTCCGCATAAGAGATGCTCTTCTCGGCCATTGTGTGTTTAATATTGCGCTGCCTTGACAGTTCAGGGCAAGTTTTGCTGATGGACATGTGGGTACCGGAGCAGTTTAAACATTTATAATTTTCCTCTGTTTTATCACAGGAATCGCCACTATGGGACGAACTGCACTTGAAGCAACGGGGTTCTGATCTGCAGAGGTTCTTCGTGTGTCCAAATCTGCAGCACTTGTAGCATTGCACAGTTGGGAACACATAGAGCTCTACTGGTAGAGAGACGTTAAACATAGTAACATTTTGTGGAAGGTCTTTGCTGTCAAATGTTAGGACAACGGATTGGGAGGGTCTCCATTCTACAGAGTTTCCCGTATTAAACCTGTAATTTAGACGACGCGCTTTTAAAACTTTTCCGAAACCTTGAGGAACAGTAATGTTTTCCAGGATGTCCTCTATCGACCAGTGCGGTGGGATCCCTTTTGTGACACCTAACTTTGTAACCTGATATGTAGGTATGAAAACGTTGTACGAGTTTTTTTTGGCAACATCAGATTTTACAAAGCTATTGGCCTCAGCCGCTGTCTTGAATTCAACAGAAAGACGGTTACGCCCAACCGATTTTACTCCATTCCAGACAGGGTGGATTTTATTTTTAAACATAAAATGTCCAAAGTCCACATCGTATAAATTTGATTGTTTTTCATCCTTTGAAATTTTAGTCACGTGTGTAATGTAAGGTGGTCTATCAAGATTATTATACAGACGTGACATTTGTGAAGGAGTATTGTTTACCAGTGGGGCGGGTGTGGTGGAGGGGCTTGCTGAACTTAAATTTGAAATCGAGGAAGAAGTGGACGGAATTACATCCTGTAAAACAGAATTATTTGGAAGGGAGTCGTTTTGCGTGGAGGGTGTTTTTCGATGTATCTGTTCAAAATCTGTTGCATTTCTATTATCTGCTGGTTTAGCAATTTTTCTTTTTTTTGACGTAATCGTTACGAAGTCCGAAGCCTCCGGAATATTAACCGCGATCAATTTTTTTGTAACACCCGAGGATTCAGATAGCAAACCATCATCTGGGGGATCAGGTGGTTTTTCTTTATCCATTTTCGAATAAATCTACAGCACACAAATCAAAAAAAAAAATCTAACCTTAACTGCTCCGAAGAACCAATTATATAACACAAATACTTACAGTGAAAACAAATATACAAGTAAAAACTATATTACACTAATTTACAATACAATTTTAAAACTATTATCTATATAAAATGATTAATTTTGTAAAGAGGAATGAAATGACACTGGCACAGTTAGACGGTAGCCTTTGTTTTTCATAGATTAATATTTAAATATTTACGAATCATTATAATATTTAAATCGTTTACGGTAGGTACACATCATTCATTGAAATAATTTAACATTAAAATAAATGGAAAAAAAATTAATGGTGCCGTTAAAAATCGTAGGATGCAAGGCCAAAGATGAGGAATGAAGACTCAATTCCTTTTGAAATTGAGAATCAGATCGAGTGTGTCACAAGATTGAATTTATTCATTCAATTCAGTCATTCAATTTTGCCCACGTCTAGTTCTAAGTAATTTTTCATTTAAAATATTTCTTAAGCATCTAAATATATTTGTTAGTTTCCTTATTCTGTTGTTCAGAATATTTATGTGTGGGGACCATTTTAAACGCTGGTCTATTATTATGCCCAGGTACTTAATATCAGTCTTGCTTTCTATGTTTGTACATAATATATTGCATTTGTGGTATTCTGTATTTGTCACAGAGTGGATTATTATGTTTAATTCTTTAGGTGTTTCTTGTTTTTTAATGGAAAATGGTAAATAATATGTTTTTTTTTAAATTTAAAGTCAACAGGTTTTTATCAAACCACAATTTTAATGCATTGATATCTGTGTTTGCCATTTTATTTAATTCATACCATGTGTTTGCTTTTAGTAGTAGGACTGTATCGTCAGCGTAGGAGACAATGTCTCCATGTTTGGAAATATGAAAAAGAACAAGACGCAGAAAAAAAGGAGTACTATCTTCAAGGATACAAATTAATATTGCTTTAATTTATTAATTATGTCATCGCAAAGTAAAAAACCTATCTTTATAAGACCTATTATTAAAAAAATATATATATTAATTAAAAAATACCCTTTATTATAAGACTAAATATTTTATACGTAGAGATATTTGAAGATTGTGTTCAAATATTTGAATTTGTGAGTGAATTTCATTCATACACGATTGTAATAATTCATTACAAATTCAGAGAACGAATTCTGAACCGCGGTTCTAGCGGGGATTTGATTAATTAATAAGCATCAATTATGAATTTCGCGAAAACGAGCGCAAGTCAAAGCACGAAACGTGATTAAATATTCTTGTATTATCGGTTCGCTGTACAAACCAAATTATAGAAATATTAATGAAGAACCCCCTTGCTTGTTTTAATACAGGGAGGAACATTCGAGCGTGCGGTAAGAAAATGTAATTTTATTAAACAAATAGTAGTTAGCTAAGCAAATTTATACTTAAACATTGATTGTAAGAAATTTCTTTTGTAAATGGTCAATTGGCTCCTAGCATCTCAGCCCATATGAGACTCCTCAGGTTGGGATGGGCTGGACATGTACAGAGAATGCCGGATACAAGCGTCCCAAAAATAATTTTGACTGGACACCCAGGTGGAAAGAGAAAAGTGGGAAGACCCAGACTGAAGGAAGACGAGGTAAGAAAGGATGCAGCACAGCTTCTCCAGGTAACAAATTGAAAATCAGCCGCTGAGGACAGGAGTTGGAGGCGAATGTTGCGGGAGGCCAAGGCTCGATATTGACTGTAGCGCCATCGGAAAGAAATGGTCAATAGTTAGGTACTAGGTACTACACGGCTGCGTTAGGCCCTCCGTTCATGGAGATACTTACAATCTACGTAATTGTGACGAAACCACAAGTACCCTGCTGATATACCACTTTTTAATGCTAGTCTCCGTACATGGCGCTATCCGAAATGTACTGAACTTGGTCATTTTTCACGTGCAGCCGTGGAGTGAACACGCTGTCATGCGATGTCATATGACTTTTTTTCCAACATCAATCCATGCCTTCTCCACTAAATCGTTTCTGGTAAAGTATAGTTATGTAAACATGCATTTTTTCCACTTCCAGAACAAATCTAACATTACTTTCATGTTCCGACGCCATTTCTGTCAAACGTCAAACGAATAAGTATCAGACAAAAATGATGCGACTGTCGCGTGCGATCAGCACTGTCGGTATCGTGATACTGATTGGAAGCCGACGGCCACCGCGTAGCGCCGTGAACGGGCCCAGCTAAATCGTACGGGGGGTACTTACGATCGGCGCGTATGATACGCGCACGAGAATCGAGTAGCTTGTAAGTATCTCCGTGAACGGAGGCACTTACAGTTTCACCCTACTATTAACGATTTTTATTTCGTATTATACAATTGAATTGAGTAATTTATTTATTATTTATTAACGCCCTAGTGGACTTTTACATGAAAACTTTACAATTGATTATCGAATTAATAATATGGCATCTTATCAAATATTTATTTGAACAATTCAATTTATATTTCCAAGCATCTAAGCTCATGAAAGAAAAACGTATTTTGGTAAAATTTAACTATAGTAACGGCCTTTTGTTTTTAACTTTAAAAGTAAAAGTTAAACAAAAGGCCGTTACTATACGTTTTTAACTTTAAAAGTAAAAGTTAAACAAAAGGCCGTTACTATAGTTAAATTTTACCAAAATACGTTTTTCAATCAATTTGACTGCTTGTTGTACGTTACTTTTAACTTTTGCATTTACTTTCCGAAAACCGATAGTTACTCTAGAGTTACTCCGCCATATTGGCATCATTGGCATATTTGACAGCTCTGGTCGAAGTAATTCAAACTGGCTCGGCATTGAATAAAAATCATGTATTGGTTTCATAGTGTTTTCACACAAACGAAGTATTAAAATCCGTAAGTCTAAACTTAAACTTTAGGTCGCACAGTTTACACCCGCGCTGTGCAAGCGGGTTCCCCACAGAGCGTCGGACCATCCCAAACATCCCATCCCATCGTAATGTACGGAAATGGGTGCTTCAACATTGATTATTAATCAGTAATCAAGGTAAACATTGTAGAAGAGGATGATAATGCATTCAAGCATGAATCATCAACATAAAAAAGTTTTTTTTTCAACTTTGAAGATTTAAAAAAAAAAAAATCCCACGTTGCGCCACAATACGAAGTATGTCAAAAAATACAAATAAATAGTAGTATATCTGTGTGTAAGGATGGAATGGCCAACCTTATGATTCCAGAGATATCCTCATTTTTAATGTCAGTGCCATACAAATTTTTCTTAAAAAAATGATAACTCCTTCATTTGTACACGCAATTGCTTCATACGAAATTTTATAGCATAGTAATGATCAGCAAAATCCATTTCTAGCCAAAAAAAGACCCTTGAAAATTCAATTCTCTATGTCTATGAAAGGCGATTTTCAGCCCACTGTGTGGCGTCCTGACGTTTTTCCGTTCGTGGATTTTTTATTTTCTGCTTCAGTCACAATTTCTAATCAAGACTATCTATATGAACTATCTCAAAATAATTTACGAATTACTTAATTATTCAGGATTTTTTTCGCATCTTGATGAGGACTATAAAAAATCTTATCTTCAGTGTTTAAATACCTTTGACGAGGAAAATAGGCTTAACAACAGTGTTCAATTTAACGGGGATGTGTTTTACGCTTTACGGATTCACACCCCTTTACTTTTAGATGAGATAAAAAATGGAAGGGCGACAAAAGGAATTTCACGGGTAAAATATTTTCATATTCAACAAATTTTTAAGCGGATGGACAAAAAAAGGTCTGATGAATTTTTCTACCGCTAATGAGAACCCATTCACTTCCTAAAAACCTTCTACCTACCGAACCGTCGAGTCAGGGGTAATTTTTTTTGTGCAATCGGAAAACCTTACCACTTTAGGAAAATTTAGATAAATGTTATAAATTATGGTTACATCAGACACAATTGGATTATTGAAAAATGTTTTACCAAAAAACAAGTTTAAGATGTTGTCACCATATTCTGTCAGCAGCGCAAACGTTTGTTTCCTCTGACAATGAGTTGGTTCAGTAGCCGGTACTTGTACCTTTCCACGAATATATCTGTGAAAGTACACTTTATATTATAACACATTTACATATGGCACGGAATAAGAAGCAAACATGTTTTGCATAGCGTATCCTCGCACTCTCATATCAACCTCCAAAGTTTCATGCTACCCCGGTACTATTTTGCATGCGTGTATTTATTGTGAAGTTGGATAGGGTTTTGAAGTATGAGGATTTTATCCCGGGATAATGGAGATAAATGCTCCCCCGCACACTCCCGGGTAATAAACGAATTAATTTTCGGGATTATGTCTTTGCTTGTGGCGGTTTAACTTGTATATTTTAAATATTTATGTCCCGACACCCATTCCACATTATGCAAATAAAAATCCCGAGCATTTTTGCCGCGAATTCGGGTGTTTTATCTTTCGGCTAAAAGGGCTTAATCGTTTTGCTTTAAAAGGGTGGATTTGATTTTACATTGCAGATTAGAATCACGCTCTTTTAGTCTTTTTAAAAACCGTGTTGCAATTATTGAAAAGGTTTCACTGGATATGTAAATAAAATTATTATATTTATAAATATTATTCGTAATGAAATACGAAAAGAAATTCGTGAGGTTTCGAAATGTTCTATTATTTCGTAATATGTTTAATTCGGGTCTGCAGAAAATGTATTTTTGTCCTAAAATTATTATGATAATTTAGTTAGTCAGTAATAAGATCTTGCGAGTGAGTAAAAGGCAAAAACGTAAAAAAATTTTTTTTTATCATTATTACATTTGATTTACTTTAAATAGAATTCTGAGAATTAATTTTATATTGTGTTTCTAGCTTCTTGGCGTTCAAGGGTACGAAGTAACATTATTTGTACTTGAAAGCTATGATTTAAATTATTTGATAATAATTATGTTGAAAATGCTGATAATTTCAATTAATAAACTAACCAAAAAATATTGGATTTTTTGTATGCATAAATAAATCCCACGACTGAAATATGGACCAGGCACGCATGAGTAGCGAATGGTTGAGGATAGGGCGGGGGCGGGGCGGAGGCGGGTTCGAGATAATGCTAAGTGCCTAGCGGGGCGGAATGCGAGATCGGTCTCAACAATATATCCACCACAAAAAGAACAAGCAACCAAGGGTCACCGATTAAAAAAGTGTCAACAAAATCGATGCCCTTTTTTGACTGCAGTACTCGTGGAAGGTCCTTTATGCTAATTTCCACTCGCTTGTCTGCTGTTTTGCAGTATGCGAATATTGCGAAACATGACCTCCGCTGCCTTCTGCAACCCTGATGATTTTGAAGCTTTCTTCCACAACTTTAAACCATCAGAATGAAAGCTCATATTTTCAACAGCGAGCTTTCAAAACGGTTTTGTTCGAAAATAATTATTTATCTACTCTGTTACAAAATACGGAACTTATTCGAACCAACATACTTACACTTAGTATAATGGAAAGTTCATTTATATTTTTGAGATTTGAAAAAAAACGACAAAATTTATGGAATAAGGAAAATAACGAAGGAATTATTATAATTTGAGATCATAGCTTGAATGAATCATTGTGATCCTCAATCCCGACCATTAAATTTATTTTGCTCGTATTCAATGTTGAATGATACAGGAAAAAATACACCTGCAAACTTGTATGTGAGAAGTATAATACTTCAAGTCCAAAATTATTGTGTATTGTGGCTAATTTGTCGTAAAATGTATAGGATGTCCCAAAATTAACGCAAGATTTGAATTAAATTTAAACCACAGTTTTGGTCCATCGATTGTTATTTTTTTAAATTGAATCATAAAGTACATAGGATAGGGTTATTTATGGAATAACACATCGGGCAAATGGCCTCCATGGCTTTGCTGGCATATACGCACTCTATTGTCAAAATTTTCCATGACCATTCTGAATTAAATGTGACTGAATTTCATTGATGCAGGGTGGTTGTGGATTTGTTGACATAGACAAGAAAATGTCTAATGCATAATTGAATTGTTTCACGGGCTGTATGGCATGTGGCACCATCTTGTTGAAACATATTGGCCACTTTTTGGCCACATTAATATCATCCGATTTCGGCAGAAATAACTGTCACCATGTCGCGATATCGAGCACCAGTAACAGTAATTGCTTGACCAGCCCCATTTTCAAAAAAGTGTGATACAATGATGCCTCCAGCCCAAAATCCGCAACAAACAGTGACACATTGTGGATGCATCTGTTTTTCGATAATCACATGTGTGTTCTACGAACCCCAAACACGGCAATTTTGGCGATTAACAAAGCCATCGAGGTGAAAATGTGCTTTGAAAGCAGTCAAGGTGAAAAGGTGAACGGTGAAAACTGCGGCCGCCAAACTTTCATTATTTATGATACCCTAATCTCTCAGCTATGAAATTTGTATTTTTTTTAGAGTTGCCAACAATTTACTGCACACATGGCGGCTAATTCAAATCATGCGTTAATTTTGAGACACCCTATATAAATATCGTGTTTCTTTTATCTAGGGCCTAGATTCTAGGCTATCTACCTAGTTATTTAAATTCCAAGACCTGAAGGACTTTATATTATATGTAGCATAAAGCATCATTCCAATTAAGGTGAAGCACCTTATTTTTATTATATAGGTATACATATATATTTTTTTTGTTGTTATTGGTATACACCACCTTACTGGGCTGTTGGGCGGATCACTACAAACCTTATGAACGAAAAAAACTTTTTTTCCGTAAGTGTGAATATTATGAACGGCTCAATTGTATATTATACTAAATTATCAAATTGCAAAGTGGCACTTTATTCAAAACGTGCTACCTGCCTTTTTATCGCCCGTTAACTTTAAAGATGATTTGATATTTTTCAACCCGAGGTAAGCGGAGGAGGGTAAAGGTCTAAGGCGAGGCGAGGCGAGGCGAGGTGGTTTGAGTTATTGGCGCTACGTGTGCTTTATGATACGTGAGAAGGGGTGAGTTATGAGGTGAGGGTCGCAACTTCTTTACATTACTGTTTTAATTTTACATTTGAGACTTTTGAGCGTAAACTCTGTACAGAATCAGTACGTGATAATTGATCCCAACTGGGATTTAAGATAATAATTCATGTAAACGACTCGACTTTAAAGACGAATTGTTATAAAAGTCTATAAGTGTTTTGTAAACTCGTTATCAACAATGTGATAAATTAATAATTTTAATTGGCAATATCATATAGCTGACTGGCTAAATAATATTATTGCGATTGTTTTTAATTATAATACTGTTCACATTGTGTTTATAATTAAATAAGTTATCAAACATTTCGAGAGCTGTGAACAAATAATGTTGATTCACTTTCATGTTCCTATGATTAAATAAAGGTATTATTGTGACAATTATACTACGGTCTTAGGTCTTAAGCTATAAGTATGTTACAAATAAATTACACGCCTTTGGAACTCTTTATAAACTTATGTTGCTGATGTTTTTTATATGCCTCTATTGAATTATAAAACGGTTCTAATTAAACACTTCAGCAGTGCATACCTAAACGAGGTCAATGCATAACAGTTTTTGAAGTGAAAACATCATCAGCACCGTTGTGATTTGAAACTCAATGAAACGGAAGCGAGCGACACTAAAAAGAGACAAACACACACGTCTTTAAGATTTGATAGAAAATATTTATTTATTTCACGAGAACTCGGTTCCAATATAATACGATAAATCCACGGTCCCACGCAAGTCTCCTTTAGTCTAGTGGTATAAAGTGCCTGACGAACCTCAGCTGCCAAAAAATTCAACGGACCAAGTTATTATTGTAAAATCAATATCTTATCTTCAAACCACAGAATGAACAGGCAAACACAAAAGAAGGCGACATCTAGCGACTCCGAAGAAGAATACCAATAAGATGACCAATGTACAGGAAAAGGTGCACTGGAATTCGATGACAAAAACATGGAAAAAATCATCCTTCACATTGATAAAAAAAAGTGCTTCGTAGTCTCCCCACTCTTGTCTACTTTATTTTTTCTGAAGGTTTCACATCTACCGCGTGTGAATTGCTCACTCTGACTTTTTATTTTTGTTTCTTCTTCATTCCATTAATTTACTTTGTACTAATGTATAATCTTATTCCATTTGTTTTGTTTACTTTTGACTTATGACTGTCAATAACTTTCGTGTATGAAAATGGCACTTGTGCCGTATATTCTAAATAAAACAGCAAAGGTTGCACCGCTGATCATTCGTGCCCAAATTATCTAAAATCGAAAAGTTTTACATAATCCTACTGTAAAATAAATATGTTAAATTATTCTTTTAATTAATTAATCGATGAGCGCACTGCTTATGACATAAATGACAAATTGAAGATTCTGATTGAATTTTATTTAATTACGTATGTGCGTAATATCTACATGTTCTTTTGAGATGTAGGTACATTAATTTAAAAAGAAAAATTTACACAACAGGTACCACTGTTAAAAGTGTTCGAGAAAACACAGAAATTTCGTAAGTGTATTTATTTATACAAATATTACCTAAATATAATTTAACATTTATAATAAACTGTTTTTTTAGATTAAATAAAATAATATTATTGAATATATAAAATAAATTAAAAATAAAATTTAAAAATATATGTAATTTTACACATAGGCATTAATTTATCACGAATGAGCAACCCAAATTATTTTTTTAATACCACTGAGGTTATCCATAATTTAACTTCTTTGTGATAAAATAGCCACAGATGTACAATATTATCACAGTTATTGTCTGATTTTGACATTGTAAATCAAATTATAGATACATTGTATAATACAATAAATTATTGACGTCGAAATCTTGCCAAATTTACTCAACAAGAAATTTCAAATTAAGAAAAATTACCTACTATGATTAACAAGTAATAAAAGATGCCGGTTTTATGAATATTTTTGGTAAAAACCTACATAAATAGTATTGTGTAATATTCACATAGAAATAAACATATTTTATTAAATAGAATGAATTTAGTTTTTATATTTTTCTTTGTGTGGGTAGTACGTAATAATTAGTTAATTGCTTTTTTTATTAAAAAAATACATATATATAGGACCCAAGTCGGTTAAAATTTTCATGGACTATGACTCTGATTTTCAATGTTAGTTTATTGATAATTATCTTTGAATCGAATCTTTGAATGCACTGCAATTATAATTGCAGTACATTCAAAGATTTGTACGTAATGTTATGTAGGTACATCAATAAAATTTTAAATTAAATACGTGTGTATAAGTAATATGGACACAGACACAAAAAGTAATTGGTACCAACCTTTTAGATGCCGCACAAGTTTTCAGATTAGAAATTCAGATGTATCTTTGATTATTCGCTTTTAGTATCATCTTGTTGAAATTTTAATAATTCTGCTAAACTTATCACTTCCAAAAAAAATTTGTGCAAATCTGACAGATACGCTCTTATCACCAAAAGTTATTTCCCGAATGCTTGTATTGCAGGAAAAACAAACAGCCCCTTTACGCGTGTTGTTGCGAGCATGGAAACTTCGCTACTGAAATGTGAAATGTGAGAGGGGGATGAAAATTCCCGGCACCTACCCCTACCCCGTAGAACTCCCCGAGGCACGCGGTGTACAGCGTAGAGGGAGACCATTAGATGTCCTTCGTAGACGGTCGGCTATCTTCGTATTCTATGATCGTAGCGATTCTCAGCGAAATCACAAACGTTTAAATTTTGTTTTCGGTACTGTTGTTATAGAAATAGTTTTTTTTTGCATTTGTGATAGCTTGACCTTAACAGATATTTTGAAAAACGTTAATTAATCAAACGAAATGGTTAACTTAACTTCACCTAAGTTTAAGATACTTATTACTCTTGGATTTCGGAACTACAAAGACACTCAGCCTTCCGATAATCTTCTAAACGGTGTGCGTTGGCATTTAGTAATATAAAAATTGGACCAATGGTCCTATCCTCTTTCCCCTACAGAAAGTGGGAAAAAAATTATAGTAAAGTTAATTGCACAACGACGAAAGGTTTGTTATCTAAAGAATCTCCAAAGTGTCAGAGGTCAACGATGTAAAAGGTTTAAGGTACACAAATAATGTTTTTTCTTTTCTGTTTCAATTACGCAAAAGATATCTTTGAAATGGGTGCAGAAATAAGTAAGGTTGTAGACCAGTCCAGATTTCTTAGTGCAAATTACTAGACTGGTTAAATGTCTCCTATCTTCTCCAGACATACAAATAAGAGATTTTAAATTATCGGAATTTACTTTTCGTTTATTTTAGTAGGTATTTCTCACTAATTTATTTAACCCTAAAACGTTGAAAATCTTGTCATAAAAATAGACGATTTATGCAAATGTGTATTTTTTGTCCTTTTACGAGTGTTATTTTATGTAATATAGTTAATTTTATGTCTTCAACAGCCTTCAAAACACCCGCCTACCCGACGTGGGCGGGGGCGTGGCTCCCATAGGACACGCCCAGCGTTCTTTTGTTACCGACCCGGCAGCCAATAGGAAGACACGCCTACCTCCTTACTTTTAGGATTCTGTAAGGATCCAAGAAGTAACATGGATTCGTTTGGAGGAAAAACGGAATCTATTGCATCTCAGAATCCGAAAAAACATTGCATAAAATGTTAAACAGGGGAAAAGTTTTTCCTTTCGTAAAAACCACTAACGCAATCCATTAGTCTTTAATAAAATGTTAAGAGGAAACCTGTAGACGCAATCAAAGTCAAAAACCTCGTTGCATAAAATCTAAGAAAATTGGTGTGCATCGGTTAAAACATTTACCTTTTGATTCAAAACGCTGTGTATAAGCAACAAATCGATTCTCTTTACACGCATCGCCATCGTCTCGCTTTGTCAAACATTGTAGGCATTGTAGGCATTCCGGGGCGAGAATGTGTACCGTCGCCCCGGGAATCATTTATTGGATAACCAACACCTCTGCAATAGGTCACCCCAAATGGTTCACTACGTTTGGTGAGCGGGGGTACCCGTGTTCATGGGTTTGAGGTCTGTGTAGGTCTTGGCAGCGTATGACCTGCACACAATCAACCTACCAGATTTCTACCCACTCCTCATACCTTTTTACTACCCAGAACTTCCTTTCCTTCTTTTCCATAAAAAGATCCTCCACACAGCGTCCTCAAACATGACACATGCCAGGAAGGAAATTATTTTTGTAAGGGCCTCCCGTGAGTTTCCTGACGGAAGATAAATCTGTTTTGAGAAGGAAACCGGTGTCGATCAAATATGCTTTGGGAGCTGTTTTGTAGGATACCTTCGCGCACACGTGTTTCAGCCATTAAGTCGCCCAGCCCAAAGGAATCATAACTAGGAGCTTTACTATTGAGACCATCACAACTCGGAATTTTTTACCGGTTGCAAAGTGTAGAAGAATATAACGATTTGTATTGTCTCGTCTTTGCTCTCCATAATCATCTTATTGTGTATTTACATATCATTTAAAGGAGCCGGTATTCAGCTTGGAATCTTAAATGGAATACCTACTGCAAAAAAATTATTTTACAAAAAAAAAATTGTTCCCTGCAACGCACCGTTTTCGAGATATAAGTGGAAACCCGAAAATTGGGACCTTCCCCCCTCCTCTCTCCCCCTAGCTCACCACCTAGACGTCAGGACTTTTGGTATGTTCACACCCTAAGCCCCCTGAACAAGTGTCTGAAGCTTAGGTCCCTGCTCGCGCATTCTAGGCCTTCTTCCTTGACTGGACTACTTAAAATCTTGTCGCTGTCTATTTTGGAAAACGCTGAATAGTAATCTATGCCTATAAAAATGTACATTTATGTAAATGTTATTTAAGAAAACTAATGTCGCCAATGGAATAAAACCCTTAGACTCCTAGCCCCTAGATCAATGGAGTTGATCACGTCTTGAAGAAATGAATTCGTTATTTGACTAATAATTTCACCCGAGGACAGATAACGTAGCATTACTTACGGCGCGTAGAAAAGGCCAGAAAACACTGGTAGTGGTGAAGAAAAATAAATGTTCGCCATTTGGGACACGTAGTGCTGTATTTGTCATGAAACGTCAAAAATCAGAAGAGCCACGTAGTGCTATTTCGAAGACAATTCCTCTTAAATGTAGTTCCATCTCCTTCTCAATTATGTTCGTAAGTAAGAATAAACAGTTTTAGAAAGAGAAAATACCAAAGCTCTGCATTAAGATTTACCATACACACTCCCGAATAATAATTTCAAATAAATCTATTAAGGCTCAAAAAGAAGAAGATGGAGAGATATGTAAATACGAATGTTAGAGAGAGTGCGCTAATATTAAAAACGATAATATTTAAGCGAAAATTGTGAAAATGTTTAATAAAACAAGACTCGTTTAAAGTAGAGCAAATATCTCGTGTGGATTGTCTAAAATAGCATTTAAAGAAACACTGTGAATTTTTCAACCTGTAAAATAACTGAAATACTTGTTTATAATAATTTCCGGACCATACTTTGGGATTTTTTTCTATCGAGGGAATTTTATACAGCCGTTTCGGCGTGGAATAGATATTATTTTTAAGAGCTTTATAACTTAAGATATTTGAGGAAAATATGTTATAAATCGGTAGAAATGCGGGAAGTCGGGCCTTAAACAGAAAACTGTTCACCCGGTCAAGGATTGCAATTTTTTAATGATAATTTTTAAAATTTTAAACGAAAAAAGTTAATTGCCAATAATCATTGAAATACGTTTGTTTATTATGTGCCATACACTTAAATTTTGGCAAGCGTTCGGCACAAGCGGACTCCACCATTTTGATGCTCTAGGGATATACCTACATCCAACTTATGTACATTGGAATATCTTAAATTTCACAAGCTACTCGTAGTAGATTCGCACATAGAAATATCTACCTACCAATGTACCTATAGCCGATAAGTCGCCTGGCGGTGGAATATTGATTTAATTTTTGGCTTAGTTTGCTTATTAACTCTTCCATGCAAAGCTAGTGTAGACAGAATTATATACTCCACAAGGTCGGTACCTACTCGCATATTACGAAATTCATGTTACAGAGATTTGGGTAGGTAGGTACTTTATTTCAGGAATTCAAGCCTGTCCTAAGATTAAAGAAAGCTTTTCCATCGGGCATTCGGCAGTAAAATAAAATAAACAACTTTCCTATTTTATGTTTCTGTTTTAGAATTGATAATGAGTTTAGTTCTGTAATTGAAATTTACTAGAATATGCATCGCCTACCTACCTATACATTTTTAATAATTTAATGTTTGTTCCTAAATAATCTATTAAATTAGCTGAATATTGAAAACTTTTCATGATTTGTTTTATAATCAATACATATTTAATTAATGAAGACAATATAAGCAAAACTCAATCGAAAATCTGAAACAGTAAAATCAGAAAAAGATGCGGTTATAGATACAGGATGTGAGTCCTAGATGTGACTGTATCTTTTGCTGATTTTTTTTGTTTCAGGTTTTCGATTGAGTTTTGCAAATATTGTCTTCATTAATTAAATATTAAAATTTGAGGTTTTACTCTTAACGTTAAAAATAAAGATAAATACATATTTAGTTTTATATAAGTACCTACCTACTAACAATTTAACTATGTTAATATAATCTTTTATTGAATATAGGTAGGTACAGATACTTAATTGTGGAAAAAAGAACAGATAGCGTAATGTGAGTAAGGGTTAAACAATTACAAGCCTTTTTTACTTCCCTTTATATTAAGTACAATACAAACCTAAAAACAACAATTAATTCGTAGTAGACGTAGTTCCTGATAGGTATCTTCAAATGTGAAATACTCATATTAGTACAGTAAATTTAAAAAGTTTTACTAATACCATCATGAGATATATAGGTATACTTAATGGAAATTTAAAAATTGTTCTCATTGTATAACAGGGTTATCGATCGTTACAAAATCAATCTTAATACAATCAAATAAAAGAAAAATTTCAATGCACTAATTTTGTTCATATATCACAAGTCATATCCAGTGGCATTCAATATTGTTGGCACGTGTTTCGTAATTTTTCTAAATTGGTGATCGGTGGCTCTTTTGAGGGCCAGATTGTTTGGATTTATTGAATTTTCTTAACCCCCGGTAGGAATTTCACAACTTTTCATGTTAAAACCGTTAAAATTGCTAAAAATGACAAAAATTTTGGTAACTTTGAACAGCCATTTCTCAAACGTCATTAATTTGACAGATTTTTTAAAAGTTTTATATTATAGCAACTTTAGTCTATTTAAAAAAAGTATTGAACATTCTATGCTGAAAAAATCGGGGTCAAAATTGGCAGAAACTAGGATCCGAAGATTTTCCGAGGTCGAAAACTTTTTTTTTTCACTAGGCATCCGTCAAGTACAACATACCAAAAAAATCATAACTAGGTATATACCACATTCGATGCAAGGTAACGGGGGGTTACTTATGTGATAAATTATTATATTGCACTGATAGGAGATTGCCATCACGAATCGATACATTACATTCTTTTACATTATTTTACCCCCAACACATCTCATTTCACTTTTCTTCTGTCGCGTAATATTCCCAAAATTAGGGTAAAAAATATTAATCCTACTGACGTCAGAATGTGGAACAGTGGAACTCAGTGGGTAAACCGATTTAAAACTATGGAATGAAGATGAGAGATGAAAATGAGATATGAATATGAGAGATGAAACAATTCAGAAAGGTCTTCGGAAATGGTTCATAACGTCATGGTTCTGAGTTAAGTCAAAATTTCGAATAGAAACATCTAGATTTTTTGCCTATGACAAATGTAAATGTAAATCATGTTGAAGATACCTTTACTTATGTAGTGACATAATGTATGGATCTATTTTTTTTTGTTTTTAGCAAGCTGAAGAACGAAACAAAAAAGCATTAAAAGAACAAATAACATTGTTGAATTGAAACACGAGTCTAAATTTAAACAGATCTGATAAACATCGCTACGTAGCAAGTATCTTTAGGCACTTGCGGGGTAAGCAGGGACCGCGGGCGGGTGTTCCAAACTAACTTTTTGAAATATTAGATTCTGGCGGTGAGCAGACATACTAGATAAATAGACCAAGCAGATTGAAGACAAATAGATCATGGTAGGTACTAGATAAAAATCATTTTAAGTACCTACCTACCAGATAAGCACATCAAAGTGCGTTGACAAAGAGATCATGGTAGGTTCTTTTTCATCGGTAGGTACTTGGTCATCAAATAATGATAATAATAATCCTAGGTGCTTACTACCAAATAAGTAGACAATTGAAGAAAAATGAATTGAAGATCATGGTAGGTAATAGATAAAAACACAATATTAGGTACATACCTACCAAATAAGAAGATCTTAGTAACTAAAAGGCAAAGATATCATGGTAGGTAATACATAAAAGCATCATATTAAGTACTTACTTACCAAATAGGAAGATCAGTAAGTTAAAGGCAAATATATTTTTTTCAAAAATTGAAAAAGATCATGGTAGGTACTAACTAAAAACATCGTATTAGGTACACCCTTTCACATAAGAAGATCATAGTTAGTTAAAGGCAAAGATATCGTGGTAGGTACTAAATAAACACTTCATATTAGGTAGGTACATACCTACCAGATAAGTAGATCATAGTGGTTGAAGGCAAAGAGATCACAGTATTAACTTGATTAAAAAAATCATATTAGATACCTACCTCCCTGCCTTCCACATAAGTAGATTATGGTAGGTAGACGAAAAAGAGATCATGGTAAGTAATAGTGTTAGGTACCTAGTAATATTCATATGTCTATGGTAACTAAAAGAACTACCTAGTAATATTCAAATGTCTATGGTAGCTAAAAGAAGAAAAGAGATCGTGGTAGCAGTCAAAGCGTGCAGTGGGTACTCGGCAGGTTGTTATGGTGGAAACGTGCATCTCTTGGAAGGTTCATCGGCCAGGGAAGATCTTGTTTTGATGACTTAGCAGAATCGCTATTATTGTTAAGCCTGTGCGGGGAAGGCTGAAGAAGTGTTTCAGTGATTGGTCCGCTAGAACGATAGGCAAAACAGGGCACTCCCTCTTTAGAAAAACGCAACGAATTGGGTAGATATACTTGAGTTGTTACTCTTATATATATATATATATATATATATATATATATATAGCAATAAACTAGTAGATCTGTGAACAGTAGACCTCGCATTCAAAGAAGAGGGTTTCTAATTTTCTCTCGTTTAATAAATCACAACCTTAATTTCTTCTGAATCATGAGATTAGTTAGTTGGTACTTAAATACCTACCTACTTAATTACAAACCATATATTTTATGTAACATTTTTTTAAATATCTAGTACGGAATTATATAATGTGTCCATCTATTAATCTAAATGACAACTTTTTTCACCCTTTTCTGTTATGTAGAGCCCATAATATTAAGAAAGTAGGGTAGAGTGGGGATGGTTGAAACACTTTTATTTAACTATGTGTTGTAATATTTCTTTCGTATTTATGGATAAGATGTTTATACTAGATGTTCTATGATCTATCTAGTTATCAAATTAAATTTATTGGATGGTTACAACTCGTACAGGTAAGCTAAAATAACCACTTAAAGACGATGGGGAAATCTGTTTCAATTATTCCCATAGTGTGGAAGATTGAAACAGTATGTGGGGATAATTGAAACACTCTAAATATCTTTGGAATAATTGGAGTAATTTTAATCAATGTTAAACATTTTATTTATTATAATAGTACTCAATGAGATCACGAATACTGATTAAACATATCGCAAGTATTTTAAAAACTATGAACGTAAATGTCTTTGAAATGAAAAAACTTTAAATATATTTTTTATTATTTGTGTTTAAGTGCTCTTAGTTATACTAATTATGAGTATTTGGCATATTCAACATAGTTTTACTGCGATATTATCCTGGAGTAGAATAGAACGGTATTAAAAATAAGGTTTTCGCTTTCATACAAAAGTGCTTGTTTCAACCATCACACTGTTTCAATTATAACAATGTTGAATTTATCTCCGACTTGAGAGCATTTTTTCTGTGTAAAAGTCAGCAACTTTAAGAAGTCGAAAAAATAGAAATTAATTGAATTTGTGGTTTGCGATGTGACATCATTATACAAAATATCGCCATATTTTAGAACAAAAAAACTTTAAATATTCGATTAAGGGGCATTAACATCCATTAAACAATTAAATAGTATCTATTAAAAGAAAAGAGAAATCTGTACGTGCAATTCATGCGGTAGAAGTGAAGCACACAGAAAACTAAAGTAGACAAGAGTGGGGAGACTACGAAGCACTTTTTTTTATCAATGTGGAGGAATTTTTTTTTCATATATTTTTTTTTTTTATTTTTTTTTCGTCGGATTCCAGTGGATCTGGAAAAACATTGAACCAAAATCGTATCAGAAATACAGAATTTAAGCAATTGCAAGAGTAGGTACGTACCCATCACAAATGATTCAATGAGGTTAATTATTAAAAAAAAATAAGAAAGGATAGGGCCTTTACCGGTGCACTCACCCAAATACGTCATTATTAAAGCAACCAACCTACACAAATAACTAACCAAATGACTGCCTCAAAACGGTCTAGCCCAGTGAGGCCGGTTACGTGTAACCTAAACTTATAACTATAAATCTCTAATATTTAAATATTACCTACTGTTCATTTGTATATTTTTTTCTCTGTTGTTAATTTTTGTACTTACATAATTGATAAAACAATTGTATACTATTAAAGTAGATTTTTTTTAGTTATAAATTTAAAAAAAACAATAAATTACGTGCGGGTGTTTGATGTCGAATGTGGTCGCTTGAGATCGACTTCATCATCCACATTCAAAATCACAGAAGTACAGGGTGTCCCAAAAGAAAGTTGATATTTAGTGGATCGATTTAAAAAAAAGTAAGGGTTCTATCGAAAAAATGTTTATTAAATACTAAAATACACAATTTGGGAATTAATTTCTGAAAAATAATATCGTCCAAATGTAAACCCTCACGTTCACGGCATTCATTTAATAGAAGAGTAAAATTTCTTATGACGGCTGGCCAGGTAGGCTTCGTGATGGCTGCCATTTCGTGACGAATATTTTCTTTTAATTGCATCAGGGAAGTCGGATTTTTGGCGTACACTTTAGATTTGAGATAACCCCACAGGAAAAAGTCCATAGGGGTTAGGTCAGGACCACGAGGAGGCCAATTATGTCACCTCTCCTGGAGATCAATTTGTTAGGGAAAATTTCACGAACTCATGGCAGAGACGTATTGGACGTATGTAGGTAATATTGCTCCATCTTGCTGGAACCATGTTCTTTGGTTATAACCAGTAAGTTTGTAGGGGTGCAGCATTAGGTATTTGTGCAAAATGCTGTGTAACGATGATCTATGCACATTTAAAGCACTTGCGCGCTTCCGAATCGAAAAGTTTGAGTCGTCACAAAAAGACTGATAAACACTCTCTACGTTTTCTACCGTTCTCGATGACCTTGGTCGCCCGGATTTTGGTTTTTCCAGCGTTGTACCGATCTCTTCAAACTTTTTGATCCATTTTCGAATGAGGGGAATGCTTGGCGTATCATTGAATTGACGAAAACCTCAAATATTTCAATCATATCGAATCACCATTTTTGTAAAACTCATGCACGCGAAATGCTTCATAGCGACTAAATTCCCAAGAGCCAGACTACTGACTGACATACCCCCCGCGCCCCTCGGAAAAGTTGCGTTCACACAGAAAGCAAAAACAAATATCAACTTTCTTTTGGGACACCCTGTACATCTAGTGGGAAGACTTAATGATTTGAATTTCAGACATTTTTCATTATAACTTTTAAATTTTCTCTCGGTGCGGACGATTGAAACATTGTTATGATTGAAACGTTGCAATCATCCACATACAAGTTGTTTCAAACATCCCCACAAATAAGCCTTTTAAATAGAAATTAACGCCACGCAAATACATTATAAAAACTCTAGAATAGATAAAGAGGAGAATGTAATAACACGTTTCGTCAAGCTGCGAGAGTAAAATAAGTTATAAGATAAACAAAAATGTCTAAAATATTTACTTTTTAGTGCGAAATCCAACAATGTCCCCTACGCACGATTGAGTCACTCGCCGGCTAGTGCGCTTTTGTAGAAACGTCCCAACAGACCTGACGGAGTTTCGAGTGTTATATCACACTTTTAGGTATTATAGTTTTCGAGTAAATTGAGATGTTTCAATCATAACCTTTTTCAATCGTCCCCACTCTACCCTAAAAATAAACAAGACGGCTTTACAATTGAATAACCTTTACTGTCAAGAATATTGAAAAGAAAACGGAATGAACAAACAATTTTTTTATTATAAGCTATAATTATTAGCCTGAAACACTCATCTACATTGAAAAAATCTCCCGAGAAAAGATACACACATTTTTTCAATGGATAGATCGATAGATGAGAGTTTCAGGCTAATAATTAGTGCTTATAATAATTGTTACCCTTTGTGATATGCATAAAAATGTTGTCTTAAACATTAGTTTATCAATTAAAAATAATAATTAAACAATTTTTTTTTTAAATAGGCAATTTTCTCTAAAGGGACTGCTTTGTGACAAACAAATTTGTGGACAGATGAAATGCAAAACCGTCGAATTAAAACAGGATGTCACTATGCTCAGTAAACTAATCGAGTATCATGAAAATATTTTTAAGTGTCACATTTACAATTTCTGTTGTTGAGAATATAAATAATTAATTGAGAATTTTAAATGATAAGATACTGTGGTGGTATTGAATACTAAAACACTGTCATGTATTTATAAAATTATGACTGCATTTGAAAAATTATGTGCATTACAAGAATCCCAGTAGATAACAGTTATGCCACAATATATAGGGATATGAATGCTGAAAATCTTCCGTTGACCGGAATACTTCTCTAAACAACTGAGCCATTGTAGAAATCTTCAGACCCGTCATAAATGATGTTATTGCATGTAGTTTAAAAAAAAATTCATTGCTAATATTGTTTTATGTTTTGTCTGGTAGACAAACTTATCCGGTATATCAGTATGCAAGTAAGTACATATCCAATTCTTACCTGGAAATTCCATATCTTCTTTGGTACCTACCAGAACGATAAAATTCGATACGCATAATTACAATTCTTTTTATGTGAATACCTCACAAGAGTCCCAGCTGCTCCCGTCGTAACCCATGAGTGGCATCCCTAATTGGAGTATATTATGCGGCTGAAGGTAGTGGGAAGGGGAAGAAGATGGAGAAGATGAAGGTGGGGAAGTATCTAGTTATTCAGATCTGGTCACCAAACACGGCTAAAGTCATTTCAAGCAACGTTTCAATTCTGAAAGGTGGTCTTACACGAGGGCGCTATAGAGTATTTTCCACACTGGAACGTGCCGCAAATGCACGATATATTATTTTTAATAAATAATTGTGAAATAATACCACTTAATAAGATAAAATTTATTTGCCAACGCCGGGATTCGATCCCGCGACAATCGGTTTGCGAGTCAAGAGCCTTACCCCACGACCACGAAGGCCGTCAATATTTCTGTATCAAATTTTAGTTAGTTAAATGTGGGATAAATTTTTTTTTTTTATTCATTTGTTTGCAAAACTTTATTTAAAAACCATTTTAGGTACCTATTTAAGTAGCACATATGGATAAATAATAAAACATTGCTACAAATAGATATTGTATATATACCTGACTACTGTTTATTGCAATCTACCATTTATCTTTCTTCCAATACACAAAATTTAAGTAGAATTTTTGAAGTGGGTATTACTTTGAGCATTATTCTCTTGATTAATGACAAACAGATCCTTAGGCAACGTGTTTTGATCCTATTTTTATCGTTTCAGGGACTTCAGAGAAATAGAAAAACGTATTTGCTTACCGAACGAATAATATTAATCATCCTAAACCTACATATATTTTAGTACATAATAATACTTTTGAATTTCCAAAGGAAAATAATTTTAATTTTAATTTTGAGCATTTCAGCTGGGTTGCTCTGAAAAAAAAACTTGATAATTTACCATCGTGGTTAATATACATGATTCAATTTTTTTTTAAATACATTATTATATTTCAGTTATAATGATTTTGTTATTTTTTGTTTTTTCATGGCATTTTCTTTAAATAATTTCTATAAAAAAATAAATTTAGATTGCTTTATCAAATGTACGTGAGTACAGTTGTTGATAAAAATGAGGTCATATCCTACAAAAAAAGTTCGTGTATTTTACATTAGAGTCTGTCAAATAAGAGTAGAAAATATAAAAAAATTGAACTACAAATTTTCTAGGCTGGCAACACCAATTTAACTGTCAAATATTCTTTTAAAGTGCAATGTCACTGAATGTATAGAACACAGTAAACCACATTTAAAAAAAACATTTTTTGTTCATGACATAAATTTGATTAAAAGGTGTTTTATAAAGCGATTTGCTTTCATTTAATTTAACATAAATTTGAATTTAACAGTAGATAGAAAGGAAGAATCACTAACGGTGAGCTTAGTTCCACTACTTTTAGATCTGAATGAGTTAAATATATATTCAGATCTAAAATTAGAGACACGATCTAAAGCCCGGGAAACGCTGGGTACTTAAGCTAGTATTAAATAAATGTGAGCAATCTCTAAACTGTGCTTTATATTTTATTACATTATCGTTTTTCTTCATTATGTTGATACAAAATTGCGAAGGTATCATAATAATATACCTATACGCAATTCTAATTTAGAGATCAGTGGGTAGCTAAATTGTAATGAAATTTTTTTTTTCACTTTTACGCCTTTTTTATTTTTTTATAAAAATGTAGGTTACTCAAAACTACTCAAAAATGCTCAAAACATAACTTTTTGAATTTTTAGAAAATACCGAATAGTACCTATTGAAAGTGGAAGCCGTCAAAATATTGATATTTGCAGCTGGCCGAAAAGCTTGAAGAATTTGAATTATGTTTTAATTATAAAAATAAAACAACACTTTGTATTTAACCACGAATTTATTATTTATGTATCTACCGGTTTCGCTTAGACCAAGCTTCCTCAGGATAAAATAATAACTAAATATTAAGACAGAGTTATCAGTTATATATAAGTTGAGCGACAGAGGGAGAAAGAATATGACAAAAGAACATAGTTAGATAGAGACAAAATATTTTGAAGGCAGTACAATAGATAATCAATTAGAGGGAAGGAGACAACAACAATATACATCTAAACACAAGTATCCAACAGTTAACGGGATTCAACTAACTAATAAAGTTTTTGATGTATTAGGACAATATTTAGAGTAATGCTAATTTATTAATAATTAAGGACATCAGAAAAACAATATAATACGTATATACACATCATGGGCTGGAATGGATTTTAGGGAACAAGTTAAATATAGGGCTATAGGGTGTATTTTTTTGATTTGATAAATTTATTTGATTATTAAGGAGGAATTCTGACATATTAGTATTTAATGATTTTCTTATTTCCAAGGCTTCTAAGTTATCTAATTTGATACCAATACTGTTTTTATGTAAGATGCGAGTTCCTGAAATTTTATTAAAACTGTGGTCTGCTGAGATTAAGTGATTTGCAAGCTCAGAGAAACCTTTTCCATTCAAACAGCGTAAATGTTCTTTTACCCTAATATTGACATTACGTGCTGTTTTTCCAATATAGAAAGCAGGACAATCATTACAGGTAAGTTTATAGATACCCGAATGAGATAAACTATCTTCTTTATCTTTAGTATTGACTAAAAA
Organism: Limnephilus rhombicus; assembly: GCA_929108145.2. Classification (NCBI taxonomy): domain Eukaryota; kingdom Metazoa; phylum Arthropoda; class Insecta; order Trichoptera; family Limnephilidae; genus Limnephilus; species Limnephilus rhombicus. The sequence goes on from OV815271.1 coordinate 31,723,351, forward strand.
TTTTCCGAGGGTATTGTTTGTATAAAAGGCCGGTTTAATGTCTAAAGGAAGGTTCCTAACGCTTAGGTTAGAAAAATTATTTATATATAAAATCCTACGCCAATTGTATTTTTGAGTATCGTTATTGATGGTCGGGGTGCTTTTATAAAGGAATTTATTAGTAGCTATTTGTTTTTGTTTTTTATTAAGTATTTTAGTAATTAAGTCCGGGTCGTAGCCATTATTAGCCGCTATTTGCTTAATCAGAGATAATTCTTTTGAAAAGTTAATGCTAGACAGTGGCACAGAAACTAATCTGTGTACCATTGAATGAAAGGCTGAGTGTTTATGACTGATTGGATGATTAGATGTCTTGTGGATGGTTATATCTGTATAGGTTGGTTTGCGGTAAATATTGAACTCAAGTCTATTATTTGACAAAGAGAGTGTAAGGTCCAGAAAATTTAATGAGGCATTAATACCTATTTCCAAGGTGAACTGTATTTGGGTGTGAAAAGAATTTATAAGTTGTAGGAAGGCATTTAATTGTCGATCCGTTCCTGACCAAATGCAAAACACATCGTCAACGTATCTTTTCCATACCAGCACGTTTTTGAGGAGAGGGGATTTGCAAGAAAAAATTATATTTTCAAGGTTATCCATAAATATGTCGGCTACCAATGGTGACGTAGGAGCCCCCATCGGCAAGCCCATATTTTGTTGATAGATGATGTTATTGAATTTAAAATAATTTTGGTTTAAGCAAACATTAAACAGACGAGAGAGATCACTAGAAAAAACTTTCGGCAATTTAGAATTGTTTAATAAATTACTAATAAGAGATTTACTTTCATTTATTGGGATGTTTGGAAACAAGTTAACAACATCAAATGATATTAATTTGCTATTATTAGGAATTACCAGGTCTTTTAACTCATTTATTAAGTCTAATGAGTTTCTAATAGTGTGTTTAGGGGAAAACACTTTTGAATTGTTAAACACATTAGTGACAAAGGATGCTAATTTAAAATTTGGTGACTCACAACATGCAACGACTGGTCTAATGGGGGTATTAGGTTTATGGATTTTAAGAAATCCATATAACTTGGGGATTTTAGGATTCTTTGTCAAAAATTTTACTTTATTATATGAGTCATCAATAAAAATTGGGGATTTACATGAATTTAGGGCATTTTTTACACTATCTAAATATTTATTTGTCGGGTCTTGAGACAAGATCTTAAAATTATCATTACTAACGAAATCATTCATTTTTGAATGATAATCGGATTTATACATTATAATGACAGTATTGCCTTTATCGGCTTTAGTTAAAATTAATTGGTCAGACTCTAATTTTTTACGGATTTTTAACATACAGCGCGTTTCTGGGTTAGATACGGGTTTACATTTTGGTATTAAATTTTTTAATAGTTCAGCACTTTTATAGAAGAAAGGATTTGGGCGGCTATGTAGGGCGGTGTCTATGTCGACAGCAACATTTTCAACTGCATCTTTGATACTGGTTTTGTTATAATTTAGATTATATTTTAGGCCTTTTGATAAAAGGGCCAATTCTTCTGGAAGAAACTGCGTTGATGAAAGATTCTGGACTCGATCGAAGAACTCGTTGTTTAGTTTATCGGGACTGTTTTTGTCAAGATCGGCCACAAGACACAGGTTTTTTAGTTTTTTAATTATAATTTCGCGTTTTTTAAAAACTTTTAATGAAGCAAAGTATCTGACTTTATCATCAAACACATCCCATTCCAATGGGTGAAGCACGTGAACTAACTCAGTGTGTAACACATGTAATTTAAGTTTAATGTTATTACGTTCTTTGTACGCACTTTTTAAATCTTCTTTGAGCCATGCAATTTTGGCTTGTAAAGCTGAAGAATTGGATATCGGTTTACTGTTTACCCGGTTAAAGAAACCATTTAAATACTTAGGGAACACTTTTAATTTTAAACATTGTTTATAGAAAAATATATTTATAGAAGTAACTCTGCACTTAATTGTATAGTTTTTATACATTATTGCTTTATTAGCTGTACTTGCTGATATAATTTTTTCATAAGAAGCAATTACTTTGTGGTTAGACATTATATTATAAAAATAAAACAACACTTTGTATTTAACCACGAATTTATTATTTATGTATCTACCGGTTTCGCTTAGACCAAGCTTCCTCAGGATAAAATAATAACTAAATATTAAGACAGAGTTATCAGTTATATATAAGTTGAGCGACAGAGGGAGAAAGAATATGACAAAAGAACATAGTTAGATAGAGACAAAATATTTTGAAGGCAGTACAATAGATAATCAATTAGAGGGAAGGAGACAACAACAATATACATCTAAACACAAGTATCCAACAGTTAACGGGATTCAACTAACTAATAAAGTTTTTGATGTATTAGGACAATATTTAGAGTAATGCTAATTTATTAATAATTAAGGACATCAGAAAAACAATATAATACGTATATACACATCATGGGCTGGAATGGATTTTAGGGAACAAGTTAAATATAGGGCTATAGGGTGTATTTTTTTGATTTGATAAATTTATTTGATTATTAAGGAGGAATTCTGACATATTAGTATTTAATGATTTTCTTATTTCCAAGGCTTCTAAGTTATCTAATTTGATACCAATACTGTTTTTATGTAAGATGCGAGTTCCTGAAATTTTATTAAAACTGTGGTCTGCTGAGATTAAGTGATTTGCAAGCTCATGTTATGTTTTAATTAATATGATAATTAATAATAATTAATAATAATAATAATAAATATAATAATAATTAAAAATAATAATTAATAATAATAATAATAATAATAATATAATAATTAATAATATAAAATAATAATATTATATAATAATTAATAATATATAATAATAATATAATGATAATTAATAATAATATAATAATTATGTTTTAATTAATAATCAAGCTATGTTTTAATTAATCGTGTCTCATGTGACGTCACGAGACACCATTGCGAACATTTTACCCAAGTCCCATTCGAAAGATCATTACTTCGTCTTGTTTGGAGATACCAAAAACTAATTTTACTGTCGTAGTTAACTCTTTAAACATAATACATTTTCATCAAAATAAAAATAAAATAGGAGGCGACCTCATTACTGGCATTTCGAGGTATAATATTTACGACTGCCTTATAATGGGAGAAAAAAAGGTATTTAATGAAAATCATTTTATTGTAATTAGTATGAATAATTTACAAACCATCATCAATGAGTCCCATTAGCACAATTCCCAAACAAATCTAAATGCATCTTATTGTGCTGCTTTTCAAGATTACCTTACACGTGCTCCGATGAGAATGCACCATTATGAAGACAGAAGATGCAAACATTACATTGCATTAAATTACTGCAAGTAACGAAGGAGTGCACCACCCCCCCATTCCCCCCACCTCCCGCCTGTATACTGTTATTGCGCTGTACTCGTGCAGTTACGGGGATGTTTACTGTTTTGATGAGTCGGCGTTTCCTCCCCCAATATTTTGTTATGATATGCACCGGCGCATCGGGCGCATCAATTATTTTTTACTTGTTTACGCTCGCCAATATTCGGAGGGTTCGATATGGAAGAAAAACATCTTTAATATAACATACACTAATTGTTTTGCACTAGCCCGTGGCGGATTTATGAACGTCCATACTCGGTTTGTAAACATTTGTTAGTAATTTTAAATGAATACATCAATATGTATGGAGAGAAATATTTTAACTGGCTAAATAACAATTGAAAAATTATTATCTCTCAGGGTGGATAACTACCTTAATAATCGTTATGTTAATATGATATAATATAATATATCCAAACCGGAATGCTTGAGTATTGGAACATTACAATCAAGACTCGGCATCCCGAATTTCTACCAATTTATAACATACTTTTTTTTTTTTAATCCTTTATTTTTCCCATATTTTACAATTTATATTTACATATTTTGAAAATCATAAACAATAATGTGGGAATAATGTGTAATATAGTTAATATAAGTTTTATTTAGTACCTAGAAAAAAACAAACAGGGGTATATAAAGCAAAAACAAAAATTGTTTAAACAGTTTGTACAAAAAGTGTATACAATAGTGTACGGTTAAATACGTGTAAAGTGTAATAAATGATACTTTCCTTTCCTTCAATACATTAAGTTTTCAAGCTCTTAAAAAATATATATTATTCTTGAAGTTAATACGGGCTTTAGCCTAGTATGGTAACCAAAAAAAACAAAAAAAATTGTACTTTCAAGAATTGTATGAAATAATAAAAAAAATCTACATAGAATAGAATATGTATATCGAAACGGTAATTGTATGAAATTTGTTTTATTAAAAAAAATCATAATTGTTCCTCAGCGCGGCTAAACAACCCAGTGAGGCCAACATTACTGGATTGTATTATGAAATATTGTAAAATAATATATCAACAATATATATATATATATATATATATATATATATATATATATATATATATATATATATATATATATATATATATATATATATTGTTGATATATTATTACATATATATATATTTTTTTTTTTTTTTTTTTTATTCATTTAATTATTATCGTCTTTAATATTAGCGCGCATGTAGTATCCAATTCGTGTTTACATACATCCCCTTCTTCTTATTTTTGAACGCTTACTACCGTGCCTTAGTACAAAAAAATGTTTGGATAAACTAATTAGTGCCAATATAAAAAGAAAAATTTGCTTTCTTAAGTACGTGATATTTTATTGAAGACACTCGCACTCCAACCAGGTGTTTGTGGTGGCGAAATCTAAAACTATGTACGTTTACAAACTTAAAATAAAGTTTAAATAAGAGTTACATTACATTAAAAAATATCGGTAGCCTTTGCTTTTATTGTAGGATGTTGATATCTGTATACTGATTTTTACTTTACCGAACTAAGAGATAATATAATTTAATAAAAAATATATAGGCGTGCACTTCATACAGGCACACATAAGTACCTACTCGTACCCTACCGCACTCACAAACAAATATAAATAATATTAAAATTTATAAAATCATTGCAAGAAATCAATCTACACTTTAAAAAGTGCCGACCGCCCTATTATAACGTGAAAAAAAGCATTAAATAAATAGGTATGGAAATGATGAACACTGTACAAAAAATTACTTAATTGCGCAAAGCGCAGTGAAGTGAAGACTCCTTTGTATTGGTGTCGACAAAGGTCGTGACTTTGGTATAAATCACAAATTTCGCAAAATTTGCCATCTGTTGGTACCTCTATTTATTAGTTCGACCAATGTGGACATGGATGTTAACATCACCAACTACAAGGAGGCTGTGGAGGTTTACAGACAGTGGGAGAAAAGTTTGGTAAACCACAATTTTCATTGATTCCAAGGGATATCAACATACATAAATATTATATACTAGCTTTTTCCCGCGGCTTTGCTCGCATGGTATTAGGGGACTCCCACTCCGTCTCCTCCACCTTCCCTCTCCCCACTCCACTCCCCCCATCAACCCCCCTCCCCCTCCACCTACCCCTCCCCACACTCCACTCCCCCATCAACCCCCCCCTCCCCCTCCACCCCCCCTCCCCCCACTCCTCCCCCTTCCACCTTCCCTCACCCCTAAAAAATTTAAAAGTTTAAAAAATCATTTTATGTTTATTATGATCATTTTTTTTTTTATCCAATTGTGCGACGAAAAAATTATAGTTTTTGTACATTTTATCTATCCAGATATAATTTGCCTGAGATATATATCAATGAAGCGGTTGTTTGGATAGGTATTTGATGTGGCAGGTAATCCCAACCAACATCGGCTAGAGCCAGCAACTCAACCACTCTGCGAAAATTTACCACATCATACCCCATATACGCCAATATTATTAATTAATTAATAATTCGCTCTTTTTCCTACTGCCCGCCTTTATCAAAATCGCAGTATACACCAAGTAAAAATATATAATAAAAAATAAAATAAAAACCTTTAGGTACTGCAGAAACCGGAAATTGTTTCATAGTGCTTTCACACAAACGAAGTATTGAATTCCGTAAGTCTAAACTTAAACTTTAAAATAAAAGGAAAAAATAAAAACATACAAAAAAGTATTCAAAAGTATGACCTATCTGCCTTAGATACCTACCTACTAGAGAATATTTCAGGGTTAATAATTTGATTTTCATACAACATGTACCCACGTATCTTGTAGGTATGAAGTAGGTATCTATATAAAATAAGGCTAACTTAACTTTTAAACATGGCGGTTGAAACTGCTGTACACCGCGGGCAAAGGGTCTTTTAGGTTGGCTACTTGAACCTTGAACAGAGTTATCGTGTTATTAAGTTCATGATATAATTTCTACATAAACAAGGTCCACCCTTGTTTCTTACTACACAACCGCAATATGATGTTATTCGTGTTATTTCGTAAATCATAATTTATCAAAAAACTTACTAGACTTTACTACATTTCGTACCAAGCTACTAAAAATAAATTCAAACTTTAGTGGTTGGTATCGCAATGGCTGCCAAAAATAAATTTTATTGGGTCAGCTAATAAAACGAAAAATTCGTGTTCATCAATTCTGATTTAATTTTTCCGATCCAAACAACAAAAAACAAGCGCCCACTTCAAACCCATAACAGCCCATCCGCCGTTCTGAAAATCCATATTCGAGATAATGCAATTTAAAACTTTTACAAATTGCAATAAAACCGTTGCACCATTATTGCATAAGCAAACCGGCTAGTTCATTTGCAATCGTGAATTATATATCGGCGGAACAGTTGCAACATGTTTGTTGTTTGCCGGATAAAAAATCCTGAAAAACATGTTTGTACAGCGGCGCCAGGTCGGGCATGCAACATCGTATTAAACATTCAGAGAAACACAAACAAATATGGACACAAATAAAGCGACGTCTCCGATCAAATTCATTCAGAAAATAAACATTTTCCACTGCAAATGCGGGCAGGTACCTTGTACAAGCAGGAAATGGCGTAATGCTTGTTGACTTGCAGAATGGCAAATGCGAATGATCGGAAAGGATGGTTTTGCATTCAATATTTTATGACGTTCTGTACTGCTCATAAATAAATAGATTTTTTTTTTAATTAAAGAAAAAGCAAAATTAAGTAGTTCATTCGCAGTTCTCCTCACTAGGGATTCCTGTTCCGAGGCGGACTGTAGATAGTTGTATTTGATTCCTGTCTTGGTGTTTATTTCCTGTCTTTGCAGAGGAAATTTGCAGTAAACACATGAAATAATTAAGAATATCGAATTTGTTTTCTTTTTCCAATATATAATCACATTGCGGAAGAAAATTATCGAACCATAAAAACAGCTTTTACAAATTGACCCATAATATAATATTTACCGGACGATTACTTTGATTCTGGTACAAAATAATCTCAATAGGAATCTTGGCGAGTCATGTTACATCCCACGATTTTTCACAGGTAACAACTAGCAGAACCACTCGAACGATAGTGATCCAAATTTGGATAACGCAGACCGTGAAAAATCACGGGAAAGTCTAAATTCTTGACAAATCACTTTCAATTTTGAAAACGACGATTTAAAATATTTTTCTGTTAAAATATTATGTTATAGGTAGGTACTTTATCGTTTGTCTGAATTCTTCACAATTTTTAAAATGACGCTTAAATTCAATGCAAATTCAAGACAAACCTGCTACTAATAAAGATACGAACTTGCTTTGATTTTCTTCTGCAACTGTGCTTCGTGCTTTCAATGATTTCGCTTTTCACACAATAGAAACCATTCAATATCATACATATACACTCTTTGATCAGTATTATGTAGGAATTCATATCATATGCTACATTATTTGCTTAAAATATAATATTGTCAAATGATGTTTAGTAAGTAATGCCCATATGTCGCCCATATGTGTATTTTCTTCAAATTATTTCCATTGCTTCACCCCCCCCCGCTTATCACGCAATATTTTTCCTAGCATTGAAACAACAAGATTCAGATAATTGTGCAAATATTTAAACAAATATATTAAACATCTTCAGCAGTTCTGTTTTCCTAATAATAACCTCCCAAGGCAAACACCGAGCCCCAACGACAACATGTTGTTTGTCTATTGAGGAGAGAGCAACACCTGACGATGTTTAGACAAATAACAAGGAGGAAACTCCTCCTGCTACATCCTACCCTCCTTGTATAATAATTTATGGCTCAAGTGGATGTGTCCTTATTATGGGTGATGTCCAGTACCCACTTGGTGTAGAAGATTCTAGAATAGTTAAGGAGAAAGTCGAAAATCTTTTAGATTATTTTCCTAAACTGAACCACTTCTACGAGTAGAAATAAGTATTGCCATTCTTTTTGATGTACAGTAATTTTACGGTAGGTCCATGTATTATTTTTTGTACAAATTTCTGAAGAAGTTTGTTTATCGATTTCTTGGCGTAAAAATCGCTGAATTGAATAGAGCAATTGACTTAGTATTCTAAGAAAACAAATAAGGAAGTTTTTAGAGTACTTTCTGGGACCTAAATCACAATAAAAAAAACTGACATAGGCACTTCTAGCTAGGGATGTTGAAAGTGAAAAAAAAAAATAGATATATCGATTTTTATTATAATATCAATATCGACGTCGATACATCGAGGAAAAAATATCGATGTATCGGTATATCGGTCAAATTTTCAAAATATTTTGCGTTTTTAAAAATAATAGTGAATTCAGCTCAATATTATCAATCGTAATTTTTTTTACACAATGTGCATTATTTTAATGTACAAAAATCTCAATAAAAATGAAGGTATTTTTATCAGTATTCATTTTTATTGGGTAATAATTACAAAAAAATCAAAAACTAAAAAGCTGTCTTCTTACTTATATGTAAACTGAGACGCGTACAAAGTTAGTATGCATTAGTAACATTCTATTGGTGTATTAATCTGTCAAAAAGGACTTCGTGTTTAGAACAAGGCATAGTCAATAATCATAGACAATTGGGAACCAACAGATAGGAGTGGCTTAAAAAAATGGCGAAAAATAGCATACATTTCTATGTATGTACCTACACATATGATATAGTATTAGTGATCACAAATACTAATGCAAAGACAATAGATTTGTAAGCTATTAATAATTAAAATTTCAACCGCCAGATGTCATGAACCAATACAGTTACTTTTTTCCGTTCGATTCTAGTGACTTTAGTTACATAAATAAATAAAAATATCGTATTTGATACAATTTTCGATATTGGATATTTTGTATCGATTTATTGATATATCGGATCAAAATATATCGGCTAAAAATATCGATATATTGAATTAAAAATATCGATATATCGATACTTTTTCAACAAGCCTACTTCTAGCGTTAATCCCCAGAATTATACTTTTACAATGAAAGTTAACGCAGATAAAACCAATTAGAAAACTATTCCGTTGAGCGTTTTAACATACTAAATGCCATTCTACTTGCATTCAAAAAGACCCGATTATACATACCCAGTTTCCTTACAGAGCTCGAACCTCCACGCCCGTAGCAGTGGCGTGCGTGGTTATTGGAACGTGATTAATTAAAGGAATTTACCTATCGCCACTTTCCCCGGGAAGACCACGCCACTCATCCCTCGCCCTCTCCCGCACCGCCACTCTGCTACCCAACGCCACCTTACGCCACCCTAAGCAAGCTACCCTCCCCACCGGCACCGCTTCGACCAAGCCGATACATTATCGTCCGGGGTGAGATGCTGCGGAATGCTGTGTTTAAGGTAATAAAATGTAATAGATAACAAATTTTCACCATTCATGTAGGAATGTCATTTTTTGCTCTTGCGTGCGGGTCCCTACATACTTAAATAAAGTAAGGAAATATTTGCTTATTGTTTATAATAAAAATCGGAGACTTTTTACTCCCTCACTTTGGATTCCTGAGAATTTGGTACCAGGCTATTTAGATAGCTAAAGCCGTTTCAAGCAAACCGCATTAAAGGTCAAAAGAGCTGATTAGTTCAATCTATTCTAGCTTCTAAAATCGTATCATAAATTAGCGTTTTTTCTTTTGAAACTGAATTTTATAATTAACTAGCTGGTACCCGGCATGCGTTGCAATGCCATTCAAACAAAAAAAAAATTCTATCTTCATTTCCTTTCCCATGCGTCCCCGTTCCCTCCGGATTCCCCTTACACCTTCCCCGCCTTCCCCCTCCCTCGTCACCCCTACCGCGAACCCCACCTCCATCGCTACCCTCCCCCTGATTTGTTACCCTCCCCTTCCATCCTTCCTTCCCCCTCTTCCACTAAAATATATGAAATACACACATTTTCATTTATACATATTTCATAACGCCAGAGTTTACCATTATATATATAGAAACGGGGTTGGGCACAACAAATCACCGAAGTTTCATCGGAATCGGATGAACAGTATGTCAGCGCATAGACAACTCGCATACAAACGTATTTTGATTTTTCTATATATAGATTGAATAAATGGCAAACCGCTGCTACCGAAAGAATATAAATAAAAAGTAAAAATATAATTCTTCCCCAGATTAGCTGCCGTTAATATAATAATCCATTAGTAAGTGAACAGTTATGGTATGATACGTGGGTATAATAAAGTCACCGCCCCCACTTCAGCGACACAGAGTAACTTCCAAGTGGCGATCCAAATAATAAACGGCGGTCATTTGTCCTCCACTTTCTGGAAATAAAAAAGCGTAAAAAATGGCAGTGGATATCGCTTTCCCCGGCGCGTGTTGCCAATAAGTGTTTTTTGCCGGACAATAGGAAAAAACTGCGGCCTTGTATTAGGGCGGCAGAATCAAATGGGGTCGAGGAGTGAAATAGCCCAAACGATGCGGCCAACTTCCCACTTCCCGACGAGGAAAACCTTTGAGCAAGCGAAAATGTTTATCGGCCATTTAATGGGAGAAAGTAGTCACACATAAAACAAACTTCCCGCTCGGGGCAATTGGATTTGGCGAAAACAATAGTTATTGTTAAAATGTTTTTCTCTTGTAAAAAAACACCCCCGTTAAATTGCTTCCCACCCCCAGGAGTCCAGGATGTATTATGTCGGTAGATAATGCATATAGCCGGAATATTAATGTCGTAACTTTAGAGCAGGTATAAAAAAGCGAAAAAATAATGAAAGGAAACACAAAGAATCCTTAAAAACCCATGTCATTGTTATCTTCAGATAATTTATGAATTATACGCGGTAGGAAACTCGTCTTTCTATGGGGCTTTAGATATCACTTTAGTTAGGTAGGTGGAAAATTACCCGTGTTTTCCGTACAAGCTTATTTTTTTGCATTTTTGGATAATTCTTAGACGATCATCCTTTCTCGGAAATTAAAAAAACTGTAAACCAAAAATAACCAAACATTTTTTTAAAATTGCCATCTTTTTAATTTATTTTCTTATTAATACTAACAATTAATTATAATTATTGATTTTTTGATTTAGAGTAATTATTTTAATTATTTGTTCTTAAAAGTTTTTTATTATCTAAATTCAATTTTATTTTTCCTTAAATAATTTTTATAATTAATTTTGTATAACTATTTTTATGATTTAGATTTTATTTTAGATTTTATTTTAAGTAATTAATCACCTCTACTTTTTAATATTTTGTCTATGTTATAGTTTATTCTAATTTGTCTATACTTGTTTGTCATTTATTTTTCTTTATATTAACATATCCTGATGAAGTTAACTTTGTCATCGAAACATGCAGATATTGTTTATAATATAGTGGTTTATACAAAGTGATCTGTTATTCATTATATAAAAAAACTGTTTTTGAGATATTCTGTTATCCTGATATCAATTGGGATGGCTGAATTCCGGGCTGATGAATTATTACGTTAATTGATAAAATATTCGTATGTCAAACAAAAAATGCTAACTACCCATTTTGAATTTTTATCTTTTTCGATAAGTTTGTCTGAAAAATTGGGGGTTTGTTAGAATATAACTGTTGTAAAAGCTAAACTTTAAAAAAATTAAAGAACGTCCAAATGAATTATTTATTACATTTTAAATCATTACCTCTAATCCATTAGACCCATTACCAATAGCGTGCAGTGGATTACATTTCAGTCCCAATGTGAGGAACTGTTTTCGGGAAGCAGGCGGATATTGTATGTTATTGCCACCCTTTCCTGGTCGGAAATAGCCTCTTTATATATCTACGACTTCTACGAGGAGGCAGTCGTACAATATAAATTACCCATTCAAGGTACAAGCGAAGATACCTGGGAGAAAATTGGGATGGTTTTTGAGGAAAAACATTTTTGAATGCCAATTTTTAATTATGTTCAATACTTGAAATTGACTGGATTGTTTATTGTATAAGTCTTGAAAATAACTACATTGATTACTATTCACTTTTTTATAGTTTTTGTTTCGACGCCTGAAGAAATCTGGTGATTTGCAATAGAAGAAGACATCCAGCCGATTATCATTTTCCACGTAACAGTCGTTACGTGGAAAATGATAATAGGTAACGTAGTCAGTCACGTTTTAAAATAACTTATACTTAACGGTTTGGTAATGACCGATATTTATGTGTGTTACTTTTATTAAACTATGACATTATTAACCCTGATACAGCGAATCCTAGAGGGGTTAATAATTACATGATAAAAAATGTTTTTAAATTGTGAAGAAGCAATATATTTATAAATAAATAAATAAATATCATGTTATTTTATAAATCGAGGGTTACAGTTTTTTGGTGTGGAAACTAAATAGGCCACAAAATTGTGTCTGTATACATTCATAATTTATAGAATATATAATTTATTTTAAGTGTAGTAAAACGTATCATTATAGACGGAATATTGAGTAATACAATATCTATGTTGTGGAATTGGATTAAATTGGAGTTTTGTATAATTCTAAACTTTAGAAAGCCCCAGTTAACAGGGTTTTCTTGAAGTTCTCTTCATCTCAATCTTATATCATGAAAAATTCATTAGGAGCGCATAACCCTTCCAGGAAATTAAGGCAGCTTTACCCGTACTTAACAATCCATCACGCCCCCGTGTATAAAGTAGGCGGATAATGTCTCGCGTGAAAATGAACGAATTGTCTTTTCACGTGTCACCTTATAAACTCTCCGACTTACGAGACGTTTTCTGACATTACACGTCCTGTAATGTCTGTGCTCCGTGTAAAATTAATGAATTCCTTTCCCTAGAAGCGAGGGCATTATGCAAAAGTAAACGAGTGCGTTGTAAAGACTACAACTGTTTTGCTTGTCTGGTGACAGTTGGGGGGTAGTTAATGCTATGACAAGACTGATTGTCTATTTGGAATGTGTGTTGTGTTTTCGTGTGCAATAATAAAACTCATTCTAGGCTTTAATGGTTGGTAAGCAAATAGCAGAACGTTCTTATTTACAAATTGTAAAAAAATAATTGACTTTCTTATTGAACTTTTAGCAAAAATTTTTTATTGAACTTTCCGCACCTGGTGTACGTGAACTGATTTATCGATTCGGTCCTGTACCCATATTTGTTTTTGTTGCGCCCAATGACCTTTTGAAGCGTGCACATGGTTATGCGGATGATACAATATGATAATACGATGCTTGAAATGGCTTTAGCCTAGTTTGATGACTAGATTAAATTAGACTAGATCTGAATAGCCAGGTACTTCTTCTCCTCCCTAATACCTGACAACAAACCCCAGTTGGGGAAGCCATAGGCTCACTGGCTCCAGATGAATGTAAGCAGTTGACTCCTGAGCGGTAATCACATGAAAAAAGTCCATGACATTTTTTTGTACCGCCATGAATAATTTTTGGACTCGAGAGACAATTTGTGCACGAAGTTTTGCGATCCTTGTCTCTTTTGACTCTCAAGTGACGAGGTAATGTCCCTGTTGAAGAACCTTAAAGAATGGTGCAGCTCAGGGGCGTGCACTCCATATAGGCACATAAGCACTGCCTACCCTACCATATTTGTAAAACATAAGCATGTAAATAATATTATAATTTATTAAATTATTGCTAAAACTAAATGCATACTTTCAAAAATAAGCGCGAAAAGGCTGAGCAACCGAAACTACGCGAGCGCCTCATCAAACAGAATACTACGAACGTGGCATAAACTGTAACTATAAACTACACGCGCGCCCTTAGACTGCCTCACTAAAATGCGGCCTAAGCAAGAATTATTTCTGCTTGGAACTAACTTCATACAAGATGAAATATAAATGTTTACGAAATGAACGTAGCATAGAGTAGAACTGTCGTTTTGAATTTGCTTCTATGAGTTTTTTTGTTGTTAGTATTAGGCAGTGCTTTCTGGAACAAAATTAGCAAATGGCAATCAGTGACGATAGTGACATCGGTTGTTATCTATTTCTATCAACTAGTTGTCTTACCAGCAGCAAGCGCACTTAGCGAAAACTTGTACGAAGGGAGTTATTTGTAGTAAGTTTTTTTTAAATTTATTTTAATCATTTCGGCGGTTTACCTACTGCCTACCCTGATCAAAAACTCTATGCACGCCACTGGTGCAGCTGTACCAGAAGTACGTCCTTCAAAACACATTTACCAGTCAAGAAGAAGATACTTTTTTTTTCTTAATCGAATGATCAAGGTCGTTCCAGACATCTGTAAAAATTTTGTAAAAGATTTCGTTTCGTCGCGTTAATACTCCCGTTAGAATGCACGAACCAACACGAACCCAACAGTTTAAGGGAAGTTAAGAGGGTAGCCTAATGCTTGACCCAGTTAATTAGAATGTAAGTGGCTAGACGGTCTTATCGCCAAATTGCCCTAAAGTCATAATAATTATAATGCATTGGGCGGAGGGACACGATCCTAGGGTACTTACATAAATACAATTACACATAAACCCGTACACGACACTTCCCGATATCTTTATGTTATATTAGCTGTACCCCGGCGTATCAGGCTTTATTTACACAGCGTATTTTAAAATTAGACTTAGACAGTGACGTTCCTCTTTTTTTTTACATTGGGTCCACACTCGAAGCAAGATGAAGATAATTTCTCTAGCGATTTATATTGAATTTAAAGAAAATTTGCCCGTGTCATCTTTTGGGGATGCTCTATGAAGGGTATATTTGTAAAGGTTGGAGACGAAGATCTGAGAAAGAAAAAGGTATGAGGGGTATTTAGGAATCTGGGGTTAAGTGTGTCCAGGAGAGACGGACGTACGAATCTATCCCTACTACTGAGGTGCAAGTCGATGGATGGAGAGAGCCTGGCTAGAGAGATTAAAGGTGTCCCTCAACCATTCGTTCCCGATCCGGCCCGCCCGTGGTAGGCAGACGCATCCACCCCCAAGACCTAAACACACCTCACTCCATGTACCCGAGCACCCCTGATAAGTCACCAAACAAAGCGAACCACTATGGGTGATTATGGCAGAAGTGTTGGTTATTTTTCTTTTTATTTTATTAGGTTTGTCAAAAGTGATTCATATCAAAGCGTTATCCAACAAATGGTTCCCGGAGAGTTGTACTCCTTTGTGAGCAAAATTTCATCAATCTCGGAATAAAACTGTGATTTGTATAAAAAACCAATAACCTCCGGCCGCCACAAACAATATTATTTATATAAACAACTGATGAGATCCCGGTATTGCTCGGGGCAATGAATGGTTCGGAGTAAAATTTTGGGGTTATGGATTGTATTCTAGTAAACCGGGCGTAGTTCTAAGGCGGAAATAATAATATAGTCAATAATTAAAAAAATTCCCTGGTAGGTATTTTATTCACTTCATTTGGGCTATGAGCTTTGAATTCGAGCTTCAAGCTTCGAGCATTAAGCTTTGAGCTTCGAGTTTTAAGTTTTTGAAATTTAATCTTTGATCATCGAGCTTTGAGCTTTGCAAATGGAGCTACGTGCTACGAGCTTCAAGCCTGATTGAGTTTTGAGCTTTTAAAAGAACTTAAATTTTTGGCCCCCGCCATTGCCCGGGCTTTACGCAGAGCTTTTCTAAATCATGTGGAGACAGTAATGATCCTCTTAATTTGAATATCAGGTATACAAAATTTCATTACGACATATCAAAATTCTACGGTTAAGGGGTGAAAAAAGGGAATGAGGGTAGTTTTTTAAATCTGACGTAAACAGTGACCTTCCCCTTCTTTTGTAGGTAGAGTGTGCACATCAATCACGGAAAAAAATTGTAAAACTGGCATAAAAATAAAGGTTAACCCCCACACAAGGACACGCGTCTTTTATATGCATAGTCTCCATGAAACGATAATGTGTCTAATAAAACGTTTGTGTGTTTTTTTTTCATTATCAGTAATTTTAGTTAGAAAATGCATTAGGTTAGACATTTTAAATCTTTTTTATATTTGGATTAAAAAAAATTATCTAAAAGATTATACGTTTATTTCCAATATTTGAGGGCATATTTCATCGCATTTCAATACACAGCTGACGTCCCCGGCGTTGCCCGGGCTTTATGCAGAGTTTTTCGAAATATGATGTAGACAGTAATTTTCCTTTTATTTTGAACGTCGAGTGTGCAAAATTTCATCAAAAATATCAAAATACTGCATTAAGGGGTAGGTGTTGACGCAACTGTATATATATATATATCATCTCCTTTCTTCGTCCTATCTATTTTCAAAACCTAGCCTATCTGACAAAATGTGCCAATATTACCCACCTGTGCCAATATTACCTACCTGTGGAACAATAACTCCCAAAGAAGAATCCGTCCGTTATGTGCTGTGAAATGATCCACAGTGGATCTCTTGGTGCATTCAATATCGACTAAAGGATGTTTATTAAAGGAACTAGTGCAGTGATCAACTCCTTATTGATCTCTCGTTTTTTTTTAAATATCGATTCGCGCAGAAACTTGCGAAATGTGCTCAGTCAAGTGAACTATCGATAATAACATAACAAGAACATGCTAAGGAAGTCAAGGTGAGTTAGATTCCCTTCCAGTATCCACTGTTCACATCCCCATAGTTGCATAATCCTGAAACGCCATTTTTTTATTAAATTCTAAATTATTGATTGCAGTCCCTGTATCGAACGTGCCAAAGAAAGCATACGAAAATTCTGAGATTTCAAGAATGAAATTTACGCTCCCACACGGTACCATGCCAACAGTACGTTGCCACCTCCCGTGCCCCGATAAACAATGGGAGTGCTGCTATTGGCTAATAAAACACTGTGCGTTTGGCGCAGCTTCCAAAAGATGTCTCAAACGCTATTACGTTCTTCAATTAACTTTTCGATTGAAAACATAAATGCAATTGATAATAAATACATACAGCAGCATCATTGGACTCGAAAACACATCTGAATAACCACGTGATACACTCAACAGAGGCTGCAGGCAGCAATGATCACCACCAAGAAAATGATCGGATATTTATGTCATCCCCACCCTACGACCAGCCGAGCCACTATTGGTCAATGCTGAACAAAGGAAATCTCTAAATCGTAAATATTTACGATAACGAATTCATCTTCCATAAAACTTGGAGCTAAATTTAGAGAAATTGGTAATAATTTGGATCAAGAAATAAACATCATCACCGAAAAATGGATATAAGCAAGAATTACAAAGTAAAAAATTACGTCTACCAGTGATTATTACACTTTGAGAAAAATGTTTATTCCTCAAAATCCTACTTTGTATCCCATATGTAAACTTGTACCTTTTCTTGTAAAAACAATAAAAATTATGTGAGACTTTGGTTTTGGGAATTGGGACTGTCTTGGCAAGTACTATCACATAAAATTTTAACACATCTGACTACCAATCGTAGCGACCAGGGAAAATAGCTAAAACAAACACCCTAGGAAAAATAGGGAGGTTCTCTGCCCCAAAACTCCGAACCGGTTTTGTCCTGTAAATATGGACGGCAAACCGGTTGGAAGTCAGTTCAAAACTATAAGCCAAGAAGAAACAGTCCGCAAGAAACCAAAATCTCTAAATTCAAACCTCTTTTCAAGTGTTTTAAAAACTCTTAAATTCAATTTAGCTCTCCCAGTATCCCAGTCGCCTGAACCCCAAAAAACTCCAGTCTCCAAACTGAAAAATATATTTTAATTAAGTAAGAAATTCAGTTTTTGACATTTTACATAGAATCATTCATCAAGTAGTAAATTCACCAAAATACCATTAGCGTACCAAATTCCATTGGCGAACCATTGTGTCCAGCTCCAGTTATATTTATACAGTTTATGTACAAACGTCTAGTACAGTCCCAATTGATTCGCAATATATTTGCGACTACGGGTAGAAAATTGGGATGGGGGTGGTTTTCGTAATTTCGCGTAGACAGCGACCTTTTCATTGCTTTGAAGATTTAGTGTGCAAAATTTCATCATCCTCGGAATAAAACTGCAGATTTGTATACGAATTAAATCCACACCCTCCCGCCACAAAAATCAACTTTGTATGTTCGAAGATCTGCAAATTAAAGTGTGATTCTTAATAGTGACCATTTTAGTACCTTATTGTTAAAGGAACTTTGTTTTTTTCTTATTAATCCAGAAGATAATAAAAATTAAAGTAAAATCCATGCTTTTTCGTTATTTGTTTTTGGGGTGTTATGCCGTGTTGCGCTACCTCCTTCTTTAGCCAACGTTTCGGTCATCAGGGCAGATCCGGTAGATGCGTAATTTTTAGTCGTGAAGTGTGTGCTTATTTACTTCGAAGCGATACCGTGTCGCCAGCACCACTAACTTTCACCAGTACAAAATAATCGTGACAAGCAGTGAAAATGCTTTTGGCCGTGAAAATCTTAAAACTTATCTAAAATCCATGCCTTTAAACTCTTGTCACATTTGACGTGCCACAAATCCACAATACTTTTTTTTGAAGATTTTAACAATCTAAGTTAACCGTGATTTCTCCGCCCGTCAGAGATTTGGCACCTTTTTTGTTTGGTTGTTTGATCAGACATTGATCAACGTTAATAATTTATTAAACGTCAACAATCATCTACATTTATTTACATAACGCTGACGGGCTAGAATCGGAAAAGTTTTTACAAATATCAAAAATTCAATATCGCAGTAATTTATCTATTTACATTAAAAAAACACACAAATTTGTTGTAGATCACTTTTATTTTATAAACACTACCGATTTCGGAAGCACCCTTCCTTCGTCAGGAGAATGTTGAGTGTTTATAAAATAAAAGTGGTCTACAACAAACTTACATGTTTTTTAGATGTAAATTATGGCGAGCCACAAAGTTAATGTTTTTTACAAATATGATTTTTCTATTTACTCATCTTTGTTTTACATTGGATTGTGCCCGTCTCACCAGGAACTTCAATTAATGACTCCAATTAATTACAAATTTGATGATGATTTAAAATGTGACGGATGCTTAAACAACTGCCCTTCAGATTTATTATATAAGATTTTACTTTTACCCAGTACACATGAAAGTCTCAATAAATTTTAAGTACGACAAAATGTTTCTCAATCAATAATATCTAACAACCAGATTGGCAGCGCCTGTTTTAGCAAAACAAAGTAAATTTATTTCAGCTGTGGGAATCGAACCCGATACCTTCCGAATCAAAAGTTCCAGAATCAAAAGCACAGACCATTATGCTACGGAGGCCGATTAAGTACATATATCCACGCGGTGAAACGAGTCTAACAATGATTAAGTGCATGTATAAAACGTCATACATTTATGTGTGAGGTATGCTTTATGATAGGGATATCTTAAGAGAAATGATTTATAGATTTGGAATAGCTCGTGGCGGTACCTACGTGAACAGCTTTCTAAGGGTGAACCACTGTAAAACCAGTGGCGGGGCACATTTTCAGCTTCTTAAAATATTATTTTATTCGATGCGTAGTTTAAACATTTTTAGTGGGTATCTTATATCAATCTTGGAGGCGGGTATGGTTACCGCCGCACCTGGAACCATCTATTGGATAACAAACACGTCTGCCATAGGTCACGCCAAGTGGTTCGATACGCATTGATATGTTTAGAGACTTAGCAGGAATGCCCGAGTATACGGGGATAGGTTTGTACGGATCTTGTTGGCGGGTGCGTCTGATTCCCAACTGTGTGGCAGGCGGGATTGGGAGACCTTTTGACCCCTCCAACAGGACTCTCCCGAAACATCGCCATGGGAGGGATAGATTTGTACCTACGTCCGTCAATCCTGGACACACTGACCCCCAGATTCCTACCCCCCACCCCCATACCTGATCTTCCCAGAACTTCATCTCATTCCTTTTCCAAGAAAGCCCTCCACACGCAGTATCCCCAGACAAAGGCTCGGAGGGAATAATTTTCTTCAGGGCCTCCTGTGTGGAGCTAATACAAAAAAAACCTACCTTTAGACTATTTTGTTCACTTGGTCTTTTAGTTCTTAGCCTTTTCTTTTTTATTTATCTTTCATTGCTGGCGTTTATTGACTTTTATTTTGAATACAACTGTACGAGCCAAAGATATTCAAATACAAAAGAGATATGCTATGATGTCCGCGCAACTGTCGGCGGACTACGACCTACTCAGGGTAGTTTGCATTTGTTCATTTCGTTGATTTTTTGAAGGTGTGCATTAGTATTGGTTAGTTTGAATACGGAAAGAATTCGTTCATTTAGTTTAACGTTCCTTTGGTTTATTCGTTGATTTTTCGTTCATTTAGTTTATTTGTTAATTGGTAAACAATTTCGGCGATACCCAGAAGCGCAGTCACACCTAGTAAAAACTGCAGATAGCACATCTATTATATTTTAATATCTTTGGTACGAGCACTTTACCTGCCACATTAGACAATTTTAACAAGATTTTGTTATATTTATTTATAATTATTATAATTATGCAAGCGTTTTAAAGAATAATTATGAACTTGGAACGAACCGATAGTAAATTAACGAAAGAAATATGAAATCATATGAATTTAGAAATGATCAATTTCATGAAATTAAAGTGAAGAAGAAACACTGCCGTGACGGACTAACCGATCAAGGAATTTTGTGAGGCAGAAAGAAAGGATTTCTACCACTCTGTATTAATGCTCGAAAATGTTTTTAAAAAATCGTTAGTTCCTACCTAAACATTGCGTAAAAACTAATGCAGGTTAGCTGTTTAAGAGCACACAAGAAAATAGTTACTAAACAAACTTAAACTTCCAATTGAGGACGCTACTGACTTTATAAGAACATAGGTGAAATACCTTCTTAGTTCGTGAGGACATATCGGTCCACAGCACTAAGCAAGCGTTTAAACTCCCAGTTATTTATGTGACCCTAGTAAGGAGACTTGACTGTATTTCTCTTCAGCACCGTCTAAGTGAAAGGGTGTGTAGTGCAAAGGAGAGAGACGAAGGGAATAATATGAGGTGGCCCGTGCATGCTTGGCATACTAGTGCGAATCTGAAGGTGCGTGCATAAATAATGCGAAAATCGTACCGTTTCCATGAGTTACGACCTTAATGCATTGTTTATGATAATAGTGTCACCCTGCACGTGTAACCAAGGTAAGACTCTCTCAATTTATGATCTTCTGGGAGGTCACAGAAATAAAAAAACATTATTCTTTATGGAATTTAAATCTCTACCAGCCTCTAATGACCTCCGGTGTGCAGTCGACGCGCGACGATGCATGTAAGGGTAAAAAGTACTCGTCGTCTATTTCGTTAATTTTGTATTGACTGCACTTCCCCTTTCTAATTGCAAATGACACAATTGAATTTCCGACAAAGGGCATTCCAAGTTTCAATGAAAAATAAACATCAGAAATGCTTCGAATCCCGGCTATTGGAATGGCAGGTGAGCGATATGCTGCGTATAAGCTTCTCACTCCTCCTATTCTCGCTTTATTTCGCTCTCTGCTTTATTATTTCATCGCTCCACGGTATTGAGTCGCCAGGGAGGCAGGAGTAAGAGGAGGTTTTTCATTGCGTCATTTGCGAATGCGCCTACGGAGAGGCCCATAATACATTGATAATAATATCCTGAGCTAGTTTGACTTTGGCAGAAACTCGTTTAGTTAGCGGCACCCGATACCTTTTCTGGTGTCCTGGATTATTGTGCAGAGGCGTGACCGGTAACAGGTCTGCTCATTTTAGGAGCTCAGCTTTTTTAAGAACATTTCTGGCTTAATTGAAAATTTCAACAAATTTCATAACCCTTTCTGACAACCCAAAAGCTCAAAACATTCAGTAGTAGGTATCTGTGAAAATATTTCAGGATGTAGATCTGCATCTATTTAGGTGGTTAACCAGAATTGTTAATAAAATCATATTTTTCCTACATTTTACACACTAACCAAAAAAGCACCACGAAACCTAAAAACCTAAAAAAAGATTCACTGCCACCCCGTGCTAGTAGGAAAAGTGCAAAATGTAAGTAGGCATATATTTAATTCAATTTTTACTAGAATCTCTTTTTATAACTTTTATCCCACCAATGTAATAAAAAATGTCCCTGTTGCGACCGTTATATTTTTATTTTTCTTTGTCTTGTTCTTTTTCATATTTTCGTTTAGATTATTAATGTTACCCTCTTTTTCGATAATATATTATACATTTAATTATTTCTCGTGGAAATCCTTTACAAATATTCGAGACCTGCATAACTGCAGACTGGAGCGGAATGGAGGCAATCTTTGATTTGCAGAATTAGGCATTTGAAACAATCAGCTAATGAGATTGGGCGGGCACAATGGAATGGCTCCATAAATCAAAAGGCAAAACCAATCAAGCGCCTACAGCACTGGGCGTCAGTCTCGTCAGTGTTTGTATAAAGGACCGATACGGACCCCTTCTCGATTCTGCCCCCCGGATATTTTTTTTTACATTATTGTTATGACCCCCGTCCATGTATGTCCATCGACGTCATCCGTTGGGCCGCCGGATATATTTGATTAAAAAATAACGACGCTGGAGAGACGAACAAAAAGTAGATCGAAACGAAAAAACGGAGATTCGAATTTCCTGAGCTTGAGTTTTAACTGTCGGTCATTGTTGGGTCCATAGTCCATAAGGTGGTGTTCCATCGGAAGATCGTATATCTCCGCTTCCGGTTGCAGAGTAACACGATCGATTCCCCATTCAGTATTTAAATAATGTCGCAGACTTTAACTAACGCAAGGGTCTGCAAAAAGAGAGCTCTGTTACTATTTAAAAAAATATTCTCAGATGTTTAATTCCCACTTAATAAAGAAGTTGTTTCTCCCTGCGTGTCCTATACCGTTCCCCTTCCGCCACCCCTTCCTTTCCCGCGCCCCCTTCCCTTCTCGCGTTCCCACTCCGCCTTCCCTCTCCCCGCTCCCTCGCCCGCTTCTCCCGTCCCACGAACCCCCCTACCGAGTTCCCCTTCCCCCTCCCGCATTTCATACATTCAGTCCCGGTACAATCAGTTTTCAAACAGCTCACGTGCGTATAATTTCATGACGCCATAACTCATTATATACCTACATGGAAACCATCGCGGGCATGCACACATCAAATCCCCAAAGTTTCAATGCAATCGGATGAATAGTTTAGCAACGCAAAACATCTCACATACAAACATATTTTAATAAATGAACATTCGTTAATTTATTAAAATATTCGAAGGAACGGTCGTTCTGAAACCGGTCGGATTTACTCAAGAATAAAAGTAGTTCAAACAAAGTTAAATTGTTTCATTTATGAACATATTTTCATTTGTATATATTATAGATTACCTAATATATTTGAAACAACTAACCCGTTTAAATCTGTCTGTTAACTGTTAAAGGATACATGAGATGAGATAATAGTTAAAGGCCAAAAAGTATGCAATATCCGATAACCAAGATCAATACTGATTTTTTAAAGTGGGTACCGATATTTATAAGGGTTGATTTTAGGTACAAACAATGATGAACCCCTTCGTTCATGGACGCCTTATTATTATCGGTCGACATTTATTACGTCGTTATTATTACGTGTATAAATATGATATCCCACGAATATTTGATAGTGAATACATCAATTTTATGGTGCACTGAATGGCGTCTTATTTTAAACCCCCTACCCTTCATCGGTACGGTACTTTTAGATAGGCATATCTACCAGATTTCCAAAAAGTTAACACCCAAAAACATCACTTAGCACGTTCCACATTCCAATATAGTTATTTTTGCACGCACGTCATGGAAACTGACAGCCCTATCTATTACCTTATTTTTCCCACTAAGTGCACTGACCGGTGTGAGAATGTTTCGAGGCGAGGGACGGAAGGGCTGTTGACTCAGCCACTTTGCGCCCCGGACCCGGCCTGCTGCCTGCTGCATCGTCCGTCTGTTTGCTTTCCGGATGTATTATTAATTTTCACAAGTGAAAATTCAATTGGGTCTCTCACTTCTTTGGATGCGTAGATATTCGTAGAGATGGGTATTTACTATTGCCTGGGCAGGGTATCGCTATTTGCATTCACACAATTCTTTTTTTTGCAAAACCCAGGAACGAAACGACAAAAAATTTATTGAGTTTTCTCGTAGATTTTGTAAAAAACATATTAATTAACGATCGTGGCCAGGTAGAAGGAATCATAAACTATTTGGCACTGGGCTCAAAGACCAAGGGTTCAACGTTGGAATAAAATTGATTTTTGGGAATGGAAAAGAATTGTATTGATTTTTCCACACTATTAAAATTGAAATAAGACGTTTAGCTCATTAGGTCTCTCTGACGGATGGGAGATATCCATTGAATCGTAATTAAACTATGTACTTTCCAACCTTCTTTCTATTTCTACTTCATCATTTTCTTTTGTATCTGAACATTTCTAAAAGTTCCCTATTATAAATTTATTTTGTATATACCTACGTATTATAACTGTTTAGTTTCTACTTCCACTGTCTTTTACAATTATTTATATGTAATTGGGTTAATTTCAATGTAATTTTTCAGTACCCACTTGATATTTTTGCGAATTGCGCAATATTTTCAATCCTCAGACGAAACAGCTTATTTCTCCAACCCTTGGCAGATATAATGGATAACAAGATTTCGCTATACCCAACTGTAGCAATTATCTCACTTGAGTCTGCGCTTTGGAAAATCCCATCCAAAAAGAAGCCTTAAAAATACTAATGGATAATGGAAACCGGATTTTTCTGCCAAGTGATGTCCGTGCTACGGAATTGATTTACGTAAATTGACTCAGTCCGCCGCGTATCACCAACTCCGGCATTTGCATTCGGAGAGCTTATTTTTTTGTTAATATCCTCGCGAAAACATTGAAACGTCCAATCACAAGTCCACACAGACTCCAATAAATAAGCACTGTTTGCTCAGACTAAAAATCTGAGTAAACACTAAGCACTTTTGCATAACGCTCTCAGTTTTTTCCACATCGTGCATACTGGGAAGAGACCAGTTGTCTGTCCGTGGGTGTGGGTAGATGAAGATAATTGATTCAAATTGTATATATTTATTTATTTACTCTTTTATACTACCGTGGGGCTTTTAAAAGGGAATATGAAGTATTTACAATTTTTATAAAAGCATAAAATAAATACTTAAATTACGACGGTGTACAATTGGAAAAAAATTTAAATAATAATAATAACCATTAAAAAAGGTGTAGCAAGGTTTATTAACATTTTTGTAGAAAAAATCGATTTATTCCTACGACATAAATCAAAGAGTATTCAGGGCATAGAAAATCGGTAGATACCCACAAATCTGAAAATACACGACATATTTATAGTTAACTACTAATATAGTTTTTACTACTAACTCCGGAGCTTAAATCTGTTTCTAGGGATTTATGGAACTATAGAGTCACTGCAAAAAGTGGTGCAAATTTCGTGATGTCAGATCACGCGTCTCAAAAATTTTTGCTTATACAGCGCACTTTTCAGCGTTGTATCTAATAAAAAAATATTTCTAATAATCATCTAATTCCTGATGTGTCTAAATCAAAGAAAGAAAATTCGTATGATAACCAACACTTATTTTGGAGTAAGCTTCTTATCGAAGGTATTTAGTATTAGTAGTTGGACAGAAATGATATCAAATCTAGGCACCAAAAAACAGAAATGATTTTTGGCA
This sequence comes from Limnephilus rhombicus, assembly GCA_929108145.2. Taxonomy (NCBI): domain Eukaryota; kingdom Metazoa; phylum Arthropoda; class Insecta; order Trichoptera; family Limnephilidae; genus Limnephilus; species Limnephilus rhombicus. The sequence goes on from OV815271.1 coordinate 31,749,391, forward strand.
TTTATTAATGCGTAAGTACGTAAGATGCTTTTAAATGGGAGATAAAGCGTGGTTAGGGGATGTTTCTTACTTCTGAAAATTTGTTTAAAATGCGCAATGATGATTGCCATCAAAATAATAAAATATGGCCGCGAATTCCGCCTAAACATTTTATTATCGTCAGAATGGAGAGGGGGAGCAAGAATGGCGAAACTTTGGATGATAAATAGGGCTCTATGGGCAGTAAAAACAAATTATAGAATAGTGTAAATAAACGTAGATATTAATGAGGGTTTCACAATTCCTTTGTTTTCACACAGTAAAAGCTTAGCCAGCTTACGCCACTGGTGTTTTATCTTGGACTAGATTTCTATATAAAATGAGATGCGTCTCGCTTTTGTGATAAAATAAAGAACTTGTACCTACGTACATTCTTATTACTTATTACGTAAATTTTATTTTGTAGTTTTTTAAAGTACAGTCTAGGATAGAAATATCGGGAAGATTATTTGAATGCATAACGTTAAAGACAAAAAATTGATTTTTTTAAAAAGGCACAGCTTTGTATGTCTTGAATTTTTAAGTAGGTATTTTTATTTGTAGGTTTTTGTATATGTAGACGAATTCATTTTGCTATTTGGTAATTATTTTTATACATACATTTCTTTCGCTAGCCGTCTCGATAACTGCCGTTCAATAAATCACAAATGTTATATTTAATTTGGACACAAAAAAGGTATGTGCAATACGGGTCTATCATTACACTACGGAGAACGTTCAGGAGCCTGAAACTTTTGGCCCCAGTAGTACTTTCAATCTTCAACACTGTTCATCCCATACAATCCTGTAATATCCGCGGGTGTGGAGAAGGGTTGGTTTTAGCCCACTTTTAATTGATCCTTGAGGGTTAGTTCCTCGAGATAAAACCAAGATATCTTTTATGCTCGCTTATTTGCACTTGTATGCATATAATCTCGGTTTTGTTTCTAATTTGTTTCGAAGTTTTGTCATTTTAACGCCATTTGCTTGGATTACGGTTTCAAAACCATTTCAAACAGATCCATAAATATGAATAAAAACAAGAAAACATTATTTTTTACATTAAATAAGTAATTTGGATTCTCTGATATTTGTATGATCTTTGTTTTGAAATATAGTCATCTTTCAAACATTATTATCTTGCCGGAAAAAACTCTCGATTTTTAAACGGAATTTTTTTTTTAACTTTTAAGTTGTCCGAATGGATTAAAAAGATTGTAAAAACATTATTTGGAATTAAAGTTGTGCTATGAGAGATTGTAAGAACATTATTTTGAATTAAAGTTGTGCTAGGAGAGATTGTAATAAAATTATTTGGAATTAAAGTTGTGTTAGGAGAGATTTTAAGAACGTTATTTGGAATTAAACTTGTGCTAGGAAAGATTGTAAGAACATTATTTGGAATTAAAGTTGTGCTAGGAGAGATTGTAAGAACGTTATTTTGAATTAAACTTGTGCTAGGAAAGATTGTAAGAACTTTATTTGGAATTAAAGTTGTGCTAGGAGAGATTGTAAGAACATTATTTGGAATTGTTGAATGTAGTTTTTAATATTTCTATTTTTGAGAGTGATAATTCATGGTGGAATTTCATTATAATATATTATAATAAAACGAATATAAAACTTTATTCCACTTAATTTTATTCGACCGTAACCGGTTTCAGCCCATTAAAGCCATCTTCAGACTGGTACAAATATTTCTTAGTCTACGGTTTATATACACAACATATTGGGGAGGGGGAGAGGGGTGGTCTACAAGGATTTTAATCAATTATAATAATTATATTATTATAATTGATAAAAATCTCCCCTCCCCAATATGTTGTGTATAAACCGTAGACTAAGAAATATTTGTACCAGTCTGAAGATGGCTTTAACGAGCTGAAACCGGTTACGGTCGAATAAAATTAAGTGGAATAAAGTTTTATAATGTAGCCTTAAATGAAACAAAATAATAATTAAATTGAATATGGATTTCATAAGGACTTGGAAAAAATCGTGTGGATAGATTTTTTTACTAAGATTACGAAAAATGTTAGTACAAAATTTTATAAATGTACAGCTTTTTTATTTTTAAATAAATAAATCCATTTTTTGGACCCGTGACGTCACTACATGAAAATGTCACATCTCCGAAAATGTTCCTATTAATTTTGTAAAATTCCACACTGATTTTTTATTTTATGGCAATATTTTGATTTCAGGCGAATTTTTGAATTTGACATTTAACGTTCACTAGATTTATCGTTTGTTCTCTGCGAACTTATCATTTGGTTTGACTTTTTGACTTCGTATAATAAATTGTTATGGTGCTAATTTTAACAAAATCAAATTTTATAACATTCTTATTATTATTATAATTTACAAGTGCAAGTATATTACATTGGATTTAGTAATATAGACGTTGTACATTATAATGATTTATGATCAATAATATGGATCAAGAAAAAAAATATTTATGAAATGTAATATTTTTGGTATGCCTCGTTATTCTCCTGTGCCCTTTCTTGTGGAATACGTTCTTTTTTTTAAAAGGATTTTCGGCTATGTAATTATCGTTTTTTCGCACTTGTAAAATAATGTCCCGTCTTTCCGGTTTATAAAAAACTAGCAGACCTGGCCACACGTTGCTGTGGCTAACGAAACACAACGCCATTACCCAATCTTTATAAAATCCACACCACCCGCTTGCCAGCTGCCCGCTGCCTGAATTGAATATTTGAATTTATGGCTTTTCTCTACTATAATAAGCATGTATTATACACATAAACTAATTAACTCGCCACTAATTATACAATGTTTGCAATGCAACACTGGATATTTGAAAAGGGAAAATCAAATACCTACTTACTCTAGGACATCTATTTTCCAATTTCTTCCCTAGAATGAATTTCAAAAGTGACTATAGTACGGCCCGCCAACCGTTTTAAATCGCACAAAATATGTTTTCTTTGAATTTCTCGGCTTTTCTCTAATATAATTTACATGTACTATACATATAAACATTCCTCTTCAATCACTCTATCTATTGGTGAAAACCGTATGAAAATCCGTTGCGTAATTTAAAATATTAACGCGCACATACATTTTGAGCGACTTCATTTTATAATATGTAATGATGTTCTGATTGTTCGGATTGAAATTTTCAAAAAATCGCCAGTGTTTCAAAAATACGATAAAAAAACGCAATGTCTTAGAATATTTGCCTAAATCGGAATTTTTTTTAAATGTGATGCAAATGGCCTATTAGCTAAGTTTCCAGAGATCTAAATTTAATATCCTTCTAATTTTGGGAAGATTGTCGAAATATTACGAGGTTGTCAAATAATACAGTATTAATTTATTTGTGCAGTTTGAGTAACTCGGATTCTTAAACATAACATTATTGTAGCTACCTAATATTTAGCTTAAACTTTCGTTCACAGAAAGTTGGGTCGTACAGCAGAGCATTGCCAAACTTTTGGCAGTGGAAAGTGTTCTCCTCGGGCGATAAACGATAATGATCTTGAAGGAAGAAAAACATTGCTTTTAATTGCCTTTAAACCGCGGGCTCGGCCCTGCAAATCGTTTAATATGTACATTTTCTACAACACAACTTTTATGAGTACCTATCTAGAAATCGCACGAAACTGCTTTTTTATTTCTTTAATATTTTCATTTTTAAGAATCACTAATACTTTGTCACGTTTTGACTGCTCGGCTATCAAAATCAGATTAAATAAAACGTGTGACCGTCGACCGATAAAGATCTATAGGTATATTAATTTTTGGCCCAAAGCCTTAAAAATGTACCTAATTGACTTCCACAATTCAGGGGTGTTTTAGATTCGAATGTTGGAATCACAATTTTTTTCTTCAAATTGCTAGGTTGCTTTAAAAATACCTAGGTTGCGGGCAGTGGTCTGTGCTCCCGAAAAATGCTATTTTATCTTATTTTCAGACGAAATTTCATACATCTAAATTCTTTTTAGAACACAATTTCATTATCCTATCTGGGACTTGGAATCGAAAGTCTAAAGTGGTTTTTGAAAACATTTGAAAACTTTTATCAAGATTTCTAACAATCCAAATCAATTTAGTAGGAGGTTATGGGTACCGCCGCCCCGGGAACCATTCATTGGATAACCAACACTTCTGCCATAGGTCACCTCAAGTGGTTCACTACGTTCAAGAGGTGCCCGGGTCGCGTATTTCCAAAACTTATACCGGTTCAGTCATTTTACATTTTCAATATCAAAATTTAAATATTTAGAAACAAAATTATTAATTTCTAATATACACATTGAAAAGATTATTTTATCTAGATTTTAGAACAATTTTTGTTTTTGCAGAGTGATAAAAAATTATCAATACAGAGGTGTATTTACAATATATGGGAATAATATTAAAATTTAAATATTTAGAAATAAAATTATTAATTTCTAATGTACACACCAGAAAGATTATTTTATCTAGATTTTAAAACAATTATTATTTTTGCAATGTGATAAAAAATAACCAATACAGAGGTATATTTAAAATGTAAATTGTCGCTACCGCCACTGAATCGGTATAGCTTTTGGAAATACGCACCCGGGTCCATGAGGTGTGGAAAGAGGCTGGTTGAGGGAGGCCTTTTGACCTTTCCAGCCGAACTCTCTCGACCCATCGTCTTCCACCGCACTTGGTGGGACACACTGACCACCAGATTCCTACACCACGCTTCATACCTTTTTTCTTTCTTATAATTACGGCATCCCCTAAGATAACATAGGCCCCGAGGGAATTTATTTTCCTCTGAGCGTCCTGTGTCGTGCTAGTATATAAAAAAAGCAAAAGATTTGTTTCATAACTTCATTGAAATATTGTCATTAAACTTGATTCAAAATTAATTAACTATGAAATAAGAAGACATTATCCCAGCAAGACAATGAAAATGGAGCATCAAGTTGAGTCGGTCTTACCGCAACAATATCATTCCCCACCACTGTACCCGCTTCTCCCGTGTTTTCCCGAGATACAAACCGCATGTTACAAGATGTTCAGTGGGGGGTAGAATTAATGTAAGTACTAAGAATACTTGCATTGCATTCGAAGTCTTACTTCAACTTATTTAAGTATTTTTTAATGTGTAAAAAAACACACTTCAAGAATCTCGTGACATGTTTAAGCGAGGGTGTGAAAATCCAGCAGATAATTTGATATACATATAAATTTTTTAAAGTAATTGTAATGCGTTTGGGTACCGCCGCCCGGGAATCATTTGTTGGATAACCAACACCTCTGCCATAGGTCACCCCAAGTTGTTCACTAAATTTGCTGACTAAGCACGGGTGCCCACATAGGCTGAGGTTTGTCTAGGTCTTGGCGGCGGATACATCTACCCACCTAGTCCTTGGCGGGCCGGATCGAAATGAGACGGTTGTTGAAGGCTTTTTGATCTCTTCATCAAGACTCTTACAACCCCAACACCTTACACTGCAGTTGGAGGGATGGATTCATTCAACTCCTGGATATGCCGACCCTCAGATTCCTACCCACCATACATACATTTTTCATTCCCAGAACTTCCTCTCCTTCTTTTCATTAAAAACACCTTTCATTTAACTTTCCCTAAGATGACGTAAGCCTTGAGGGAAATTATTTTCCTCAAGGCCTCCTGTGAGGCGATAATGTAAAAAAATACAACCGAAAAAAATATTATTTTCTCTCTAAAAGCTTAGTTAAAGTTAGATATTTAGAAATCTGTTGTGGTGCTCCTATTATTTACATAAATATTTTTCATGAATTCCGATTTCATAAAAATAAACCAAATTTTATTTTGTCATAAATTCATTTCATTCAATGTTGTTGAAACTTGGTTTAGTCGTTTTAAACTCCATCGTATTTGATGATCGTCAAATCGACTATCTGCGCGGTGTTTGACATCAAAACGTCCCATTTAAATTGTGATTAATCGTCCACTATATCTAGCGGATAATCTATTTATGCTTGGCAGCTGATTACAATCTTACTTAATATTACAAACGCGAAAGTTTGTGGATGTATGTGTGTTTGTTTCTCTTTCACGCAAAAACCATTGAATGGATTTTAATGAAACTTTACAATAATATAGCTCATACATCAGAATAACATATAGACTTTAATTTATAAAGCTAGCTAGGAAGAGGACGCGGGAGGGGAAAGGGGACGCACGGGAAAAGTGATTCAGGGAGAAACAACATATTACTTTGAATATGGCATTGCAACGCATGCCGCGAACCAGCTAGTTGGACATAAACATGAAACAGGCTGAGAATCAGCATGTAGCGGAGACCTTCCAAATGTCGAAAATTTCAAAACGGTGCAGATCTTTGATTTGATGGTCATCAAATGCGGTGGCGTTTGCAACATCCCTAGATATTGTTCCTACCATCTTCAAACTAATTAATGTTATTTTAAACATGTATTTTCCCAAAAAGATGTAAATAAATGTGAATTAAAGCCGTTTTAGAGAGTACCGATAACACGTTAATGTTTCAGATTTATATTGACGCTTATGAGACGCCACTGGACCATCCAGCAAAACGTTATTTCTGTTAACCTGCATAAACTCAGAAGGGATTTAATAGCCAATTAAGGGTAAACAGTGGAAACGGGCCAACCGAATGTACCTGCTCCAATTATACCAAAACGACGCAAGTTTCTTCCCAAGTGGCGTTGTTCCCTTTTATTACCCAAACCAAGAATTGTTTTGATTTAACTGAGATTGTTGGGTTACTTTAATCACTTTAATCTTTCGATTAAAATAAAGATGAACCTTATTTTATTTAAAATGTGAGAATTATATTCTTTGTTAAAATTATTCCCTCTATTTCTAAAATACTAAAATGCCCCGCGAAAAGTTGCACAAAGATACTGAAAATAATCTACCAACTAGGGCTGTGAAAAAATAATCGATTAAGAAAAAAAAAACGATTAAAAATCGGTTATGAAAAAAAAATAGTTAAAAATCGATTTTTCTCCAACAAAAATCGTTTTTTTTATACTGCCGATTTTTTCATTCGCAACCTGGCTACGTTTAGTCATTAGTCCGGAATCCAGAGTGCGAACCTCTATGATATTTATAAACAAAACAATGACATTAAAGCCATCTGTGCGTCTACGATGACATTTCTATTCTGATTTGAAAGCAGTTGAAGTTGAAGTTTCTAATCAAACTTGTCACTAGATAAAGTCAACACAATCAACGAACAATTAGTAATTTGTGTTGATTATTAAAAAAAACTTATAATTTCTGTTGAATATTTTTTAATAAATAATAACAGTAATAATAATAAATGTTTATTCCGGTATGTGGGGAGAATAGTGCAATCCCAAACATTCCATAAGGGTTATAAAATATATACAAAATATTTTAAAGAGAAAAAAAAAGAAAAGCAGGTGAATATGATTGTACATGAAATAAAGGTAATAATAAAAGAAAACTATGATTAAAGATATTTTACCCGTTTATTTTAATTTGACAATGGGGAAAATCGATTATTATAACAAATTTTCAAGCAAAACCGATTATTTATAAATTGATTTTTCATGCTAAGAAAAAGAATCGATTATTTATGTAAAAGTCACATCCCTAGCTCAAGCGAAATACTTTTAAAATATTTTGAAAGACATTGCTATTCTCTTTTCCACTGAAAAGTGTTGCAATTAAAACGATAGCTTGCCATAAAATGATTAAGAAAGTCATTAAAATTCCCGACGTTGTAAAGCAATTTGATATCAGAGAAAACCATTTTCAAATACTGATGTTGGTGATATGACATGAATATTATTATACCTACAAAATGGAATTAATTCTCTCCTTCCGAAAGTGAAAGTGAAAGTGGGGTATTGATTATTGAAACTAAAACTCCGGTCGTTCATTATCTGAACGTATTGATATGGTCGCACTATCCTTATTTATTATCTTTTATTTTTATTCATAAACCTTCTGGCGTCTAGCTATGGTTATTATAGGCCTACCCCAATCGTGTATAATTTTAATATTCGGCTATCCGTGTTCCCGGCCAGAACTTTTAATTGATTGGAATTTACCTTTGGTCACAACGTCCAAAGTAGATTATTTATGTACCATTGTAGATGTTGGTGTTAGTGGATCACTAAATATCCTTTTATTTCATAGTTTGTTTAACTACATCTCTTAAAACGCAACACCTAACTATAATAATAATAATAATTGGATAATTTATAAAGCGCCGTATTTGTGAAAAATCACCTCAAGGGCGCTGTACAATTTATTAGGAATGCTTAGGTTCTAACTAATTTTACTATTTACAAATGGATACAGAAACATACTTACCTGGCAGGTCACTTCCGATAAACACACCTTAATTAAAAAGTTTATGCTTGGAGAAGATACGGCTTTACACGCGGAGGACATTACAGTTAACACACTGGACATTGCATGATTTTACATTATTTGCTACCCTCATCACTGTTAGTATTACATTTATGAATAGATTAGTCGCATAAGTAGAGTTGGTATTTATTTTAAAATACTGTAGAATTTAGGGCTCTTTAGGAATGTTCATGAAATGACCTTCACAAACGCTTACTTTTTATTATTTTTTTTATTCTACGTTTTTACAGGTTAGTTATTTTCGGTGTCGCGGGCATTGAATGTGAAGGTGAAAGATTTTGAGTTTACGGATACGACTGTCTGAAAAGGTGAGTTTTAAGTCTAGCTCTAAATTCCGCCGCGTCTGTGATCATTCTTAAGTCATGTGGCAGTCCATTCCAGGCTTTAGGTCCTGACACTCCGAAAGCGCGCTCACCGAACTTAGTATCTAGTGTGCGCTTTGGTTCCTTTAACCTTCCGATAGCTGATGACGCTGCTGACCTCAGGGTTGACTGTCGATAATTGGAATTTTCTGGAATACACAATTCCGATAAGTAAGCCGGAGCCATTCCGTTAAGGGACTTAAATACCATCCAGCAGAGCTTAAACTGGATTCTTTCAGGACATTTAAGCCAGTGAAGACTTTTGAGATGCTCTGAAATATGGGAATATTTAGATACGCCGGTGATAAGTCTTGCCGCAGCGTTGAAAACGGATTGTAATTTGTTGATTTGGTATTTTGGAAGATTGCATATATTCCGTTGCAATAATCTAAGCGGGAAACCACATACGAATTGACTAGAAACCACATACGATAGTCGCCTCTGCTGGCAGGTTTCTCCTTACTGCTTTAATTTGCCTTAATTGAAAAAATTCCGTGCTTACGGTTCTGTTCACTTGAGTTTTTAGGGAAAAATCAGGGTCCAGATTGACACCCAGTAGTTTTATACAAGTCTTTGGAGTAGTCTTGTTATTACTACGAAAACAGTTCATTACAATTAGGTAGGTACATAACATAATAATTTTGTAATTGATTAACTTTTACATAGTACCTCTACCCGTTTACTTTAATTTCCTAGCGCAGGTAAGCAGGAGAAGCTTTCTTTGATTGATGTTACGAAAAAATGTTGTTTTAGCAAAAGTTTGCAAAAGAAAAATCCTTCTGTTAAAAATGTGAGTTAGCTTAAAAACAATTTTTATTTATTCAAGCTTGAAAAACAAACGCATTTTATCAGGGTTCAGCATCTTTACGGGACGTTACTTCTTGTTTTCTTTGAGATTTCTGATTGTTTGACTTTTGAGAGTTATTTTTTTGAATTAATGCTCGGAGCCCCCACAGAAAGGTAGAAGAAGAGTCATCCATCATTTGGTCTGACAACATTTCGTTTTTTTGACACTTTTTGAGTGCGGATCTGCATTAAGATGGACAAAAGTACCTACCTATACTATTTTTTTAAGAATCGTTTAACTCAAACCGTAGAAAATGATATTAAATACACATTAATAATTACATAAAAATAACCAACTAAGTTTACATTTCTATTTAAATTGAAAATTGTCGGCATGTTTCAAAACCAATGTTTTTGTTTATATATACTTAAAATTACGACATAAGAATAGACAGAAATAAAGGTTAATGAGTTTTGTGTAAGTTGTCACTGGAAAACCTGATTTTTTCTAAACAATTTATTAATTGAAGTATCGTGAAGAGGTTGGTTAAATCAAAATTAACTTAAATAACTTATCATAAAAAAATGATATCCTAAACAGTAATAACAGATAACCCCAGGTTCTACGTTTTTGAGGAATATAGCCGATACGTTATTTCGTGATTTTTTTTTTGATTTTTATATATGTATAATAATATTATTGTCAAATTTATAAAACAGTTTATTTTAAATAATTTCTGCTTTAAACTTATTACTTAAATTATAAATTAGATAAAAATATTAATGAATATTATTATAAAAGAAATAAGAATTTAAATTTAGTTCTACAAAATAAACTTGATAACAATAAATGTATTATATAGTGTTGTTAGTGGGATTTTCTGTACATCTTCAAAATTATTTAGCTTTATACCTCGGTGCGAGACCGTATTTGATTGCAGACAATCGTAATAAACACACCTTGTTACTTGCCGTTTTCCTGCTTCCCTGGCAGCTATTCTTCCGCTACGTGTTAACTACTTGCAACTTCTTGCTACCATCGTCCCTATTACTTTCCAGCGTTCCTTTAATCGGCCCCTGTGGGATTCAAAGTGCGCGAAGCCGGGACGTTAACCGCTTACCTGCAGTCATAATAAAGAAAACGCTTTTTGATGTAAATCTTTCCCTATTATTATTGCCTTAGTCATTAAAAATTATTCGATTTACTCAAACTCTTTTTTGTGTGGTGAATTTGACAAAGATTAAAAATAATTTGAAAACCACAATCACGCAAACACCACACAGGTGGTTTTGCCTTAATCCGCTTTTCCAAATAGTAGTTGTGATACACATATCGAAAGGAAAATCCAGCTCTTTTTATCTTCTGCCACCCTGGCAGACATTTGTTTTGACAAATCCCCTGGCACTTTCTTAGCCGGGATGGTCTTAACCTATCCTCATATAATCAAATTCACATAGAATGCCAATGGCTCAAACAAAAAAGGATTTTCACCAGCCCTCCCAACTTAAAATTGCAATGAAAACCTTGAGATATTTTTGAATAAGGGTAGAATTTTGTTTGACTTTGTGAGTTTATTCGGAACTGAGGTTTACTGCCGTCTCAGTAAAAAGAATGTGGGGTCATTCCAAAGGCGATGACGACCATGTATCCACGCGGTTACGAATGAATCTTCTGCATTAAATCATGTCTGTTTTATCCGGATAAGGTAACCACCTCATCTCCTCACTACTCTCTGAACCTGCACTGAGATTCGTATACTATAAAATTTTCAAATGAAATCGACTGTGGCATTTTATGTTAACCTGGAATGTAAACTCTTCAATAAGATAATGGGTAATCCAACCATCATAAATAATTTATTTCCATGTATGTGTAACAATTTTCAATATTGTGAAAAGTGTACAATTTGTATGGTATGCAGTTGGGAATTACTAGAAAGTTTTTTTAATAAATTTTTAACTCTCTCTCATATTATTGCAAACCCAATATTTTTTAACATTTTTCGAAGCATTTGTATATAAAATATCTCATACATTCAGTAAGCGCTTTTATTATTACCGTGACGATTCACGGTTATGGTACCGTAACGGCACAAAAAAGGCAATAAACATATGTTCGTTAACACAATAATGCTGCAGCTCCTTGGAAGATGAGATACACAACGTACTCGTACGTAGGCTTTTTTCCTCAAAAGGAAAAGGTAATCATTTTCTTGCATCTCTCTCACACACCGTACCGAGACGAAACGTGACGATAATTTTGAATGTATGGAATATAGTTACAAGGATAATATTGAAGTGTCAGTGAATTCCAAAAATTCACAAACGTCAAACATCAATGCACTGACGGTTTTGCTTTTTGCCAATATTGAATGTGTAAGAAAGAGCTGCAGCACTATTAGGATAAATAACGTACGTTTTATGCTTTTTTTATGCCGTTACGTTACCGCGATCGTGGATAGTCATTGCAATGATAAAAGCGCTCAATGTAGGAGAAAAGATTTGCGTCCCGAAAATAATCCACAGATTAAACATACTTATGGCATTTTTCATCGGAAGTCCTTTATTCCAGTTTTAGAAACATTCTTTCATGTCCACAATGATTTATTATCCATTGTTTTCCCTGAATTTCCTTCGGTTGGTCAACCTTTTCCACTCCAGCGCGGGGAATGTCAATATTTCCACCAAGATAATCTTGAAAAATCGCAAACGTCAATCTTTTATTTCGCCCAATGAAGAGAGTGGGGTCGACCCTCGAGCTGCTTGAGAAAAACCCTCGAATCGAGCACTCGAATTTAAGCAATCTACACTTGACACTTAATTTTTAATGAAATTTAAAATCAATTAGTGACGTTCCAATTATTTTACGAAAACAATTAAAGTTTAATAAAGTGAAAATAATTTCATCTCATTTATAATGAAGGACCTAAAATTTTGGAGTGGGTAAGTAAACTTGATGTGTTTAGAATTGTGCACAATGAAAATCTTCAGTACCAACTCGGTTCAACTGAAATTTATAAAATATATTTTTTCACCAACATTTTACCGAAAATGAAAATGCGATATTAATTTTCCTATCTTGTTCAATAAGCAGAATCTTTAAAATGATAATTTAATATGTACGTGTAAATGGTTTGGAAAAAGAAATTTAGTTGGAACCTATTTGGTAACATTTAAAAAAAAAAAAATTATTATTAATAATTTTTTTGGTACATACATTGGTAATTTTTACAAAACATATAGGCTTTTTTATATAAACATTTAAGAAAAGTAGAGAAAAATACAAATTAGCAGATTAACCAAAAAAATCCCACACAGGCATCGCCAGTTCGTGTGTATACTTGTGTGTTTTTTAAAACAGTTAAAATTTACTCATATACATAAGTACATTATATCTTTAAAGAGATTAAAAAATAAAATTAAATTTACAAAAAATTAAATTAGTGCTTATTGAATCACAATTCAAACGACATTTTTAGTTACATAAGGTCGATGTGACATTACAGCAAGTAAGTGTTTGCATCAACGGTATTTATCCAAGACTTTATAACATTTTTGTATTTGCTGTAGGAGGATATGTTTTTACAATCAATTTCTGTAGTCTTATAGAGAGAATTATACATTTTTGGTGTAATAAAATATGCATGTCTTTGCGCTAGCCTGGTTTTACACAGTAGAACATGCAGAGATAATCAAGCTCAAACAGTTTCTTGACAAATTTCCGATTGTTTTTGAAAGAAGGAATAAAGTTCTTGATTGAATAACTCGAAATTTCAAATGCCCTCGTATTAGAAACGACATTGTGAGTTTTTTTTTATCTATGGAATATAAAACAAGAATTTAGAAATTACAGTAGAATTTTTAAGGAATAAACTTAGATTTATGGTAGGTATAAACCAAAAAACAGCGACATATATTTTGACTAAAAGAAAGAGCTTTATTAAAAAAAATATTCAAATATTTTATTGTTTTATTCTGTCCACTTCGATGTGATATTATTTGAAGGAGGGACCCGATCATAATATAATAATAGCAATATTCAATTGTTTCCGTACAAATGGCCTCCTTGGGCGGCCATTACCCGCACCTGTGGGGCAAAAGGGACCGTGTCCGTCAGACTAACGCCTAACGCTTTGTGTCCCTTGACTTAATACATCTTCAGTTTTTTCCTCAACACAATATCAGCATAATATTTATGTTTTTTACGACATAAGGAAGAATAAATGCGTAGTTACGTTAAGAGGAAAGAGAAGAAATATATTTTCCAGCTTAATATTTTATTAGCGTAAACCTGACAAAGTATACATAAATGTGACATCCTTAAAAAAATAATTCAATATTTTTATTCATTTCCGCCCATAAATTTGAAATCATTGGAAGTTAATAATTCAAATTCATACATACCCTTTTATAATTTATTCTTAGTTTTATTACTCGATTATATATTTTTGTTTATTTATTATGTTTCAAGAGATAGGAGAGAGTGGACTAACTTATAAGAATACATAAATTGACAAAAGGAAGGTCTACATAAAGATTCAATTACAGAAGAATATTCAGCATATTTTTAGCGAACAAAAACAAATTTAAAACTATCCTATGTCTGGACACATTATTTTACCTGTCATCAGTTGCCTTTTTTTTTCATTTTTAAAGAACATAATTTAGTGATCGTTAGTTTTTTAGTACTTAAATATAAATCATTTGTACAAAAGGAAGCGTGCATTGCCTGTGTTTTGTAAGAATTTCCTCGAAAATAGTTTCGTGGAAAGCCTATGTAATTTGTCAATTTTATAGGCCGTTTTCCAAAGTTGGTAGTTACTGTCGTACCTTTTTCTCCCATAGATTTCCGTAATGTTTGAGTAACTGCTCAATATAAAGGTAAAAGGGAGTAACAAAAAAGTCGCATGTACGAGTTGAATTCAATATATTGGTATTGGTTCTTCCACAGAGTAATGTTATTATTATGAATTTATTAATTTACCTCCGAAAAAAACATCTTTTTCCATTTTTCGAAAAGATATTTAGGAAGTCTAAAAATGAAAGTTCCGATAAGTTATTTAATCCTTAATATTGATATTATCTTGATCGTGGAACTTTATCCTATAAAAATGTAGCTTTCTCATAATGAAAGCAATGCGATTATATTTGATGACAATAATAATCCCCGATTCTGCCTATAAAGAGAATTTCGCTGACGTAAGACTCCCCAACAATTCTAACACCCAACACCTCCTGGCTGTGATGTTTGCCGCTTCGTTGACTTTTTTTTATAAAGTTCTTGTTCCATTGTACCTAGGTAAGCTTCCCCCGCTTTCGTCATATTCAAATAACCCGCACAAAGAGAAATAGAAGTGTTTGAAAATAAACGTTTTCTATGACAAATTGAATGCTAAATCCAGAGGATTTGGTTGCAACATGCTTATATTGGAATTTTCGATATGATACCCTTGCTTTCTGTTTTCATTCAGTTCATTGCTCTTAATAGTGATACACGTAAGAGACAACTCCTCAAGCAGCATAATGCTTCACATTGGAAATTGTTTCCGTTTTAAATGTTTTACCAATTATAATAAATGTTTAATTGGAAGTACAAGAAATTGAGTACATAAATAAACATCTGCCGAAGAAAAAATATTAAAACAGGATCGGCGCGGGGCGGTTATCTTGGTTGGTAAGACAAGACATTTACATAAACAATTTATTTTTCTAACTTCACCTTCCCCTACGACAAGAACATAATGTAAGCACACTAATGTAAGTGTACAAGCGTGATGGCATTTAGTCATAAACAATATAACATGTTATTTATTATTATTAAAAATTCAAAAAATAATAATTTTATTCAACTCTTAAATACTTTTAATGATCTTTCGTCTTCACTGCAGATTGCTTGACGGCAAATACCGGTGCGAATTTTTGTGTATGAATATTTTCATTGCGGATAAGTAGATGGTAATTTCAAAAGCAATATCCTTCGGCAGGATATAGAAAAGCTGACAAATAGGTGGATGAGGAGGATGTTGAAAGAGGGGTGGCGGGGCTTAGAGGTAACTATCCTTCTTACTCTTATATTGGGCGGAAAGCGGAGTATCAGGGGTGAGACTTGGCCGGAAAATAACTTTAAAATGAGGCAGATCTTCTGCTCCGACGATTTTGTAATTTTTATGGATTACTGTTGTCAAAGATTTTTTTTATAGGAAGATGGTGACATTAGTCAATGTCTTCGGTTTTATTTTGTAGTACGGAAAATATTAGAAAAATGTATTATGTTATCAAACTGTTTTTTTTTTAGAAGTCCGGAAGAAATTTTAAATAAATAAAATTTTGCCTTTCAAAGGTGTTCAAAGTAGCAAAGGCGTAGCAACTCACCTAGTTAACCCAGTTTAAAAAAAATTACACTGAAAGAACCAAAAAAATCTCACCTTTAAAATGCCTATTTGCAGAATAAGAACAATCGTCTTGTAAAATGTACTATAGGTAAGTACTTTATCGCTTTTCTGTATTTCATAAGATCAATTTTCACATTTTGACAATATTTTCATAACCGTCAATATAGAAAATATCACACGTACGCAAAGGGAATCATACTTACTTATTTCAATTTCAACATATCTATATCAATTTCGCTTTTGTTTTCTTGATTAAGTGAATTAATGAATTAAATGGAATCTAGGAAATAAAAAATTAACACAATTTCCGATATCCGATCGAGCTGAAACTCGACAGATAGACTCGTTATTGAAGACAATGCATTGTGTCTACTTTAGGTGGCACACACGTACTCACACGAGCACACACACACGCATTTCTCTGAAATTTGATGAAATGATGGCGCAAACTAGGTCATGCCATTCGATGCGTAGGACCGTGGCAGAAAGTCGAAACTCTTTCACTATTTATTCTGCATGATGTCCCATTATATTTATTTTTTGACTTGTGCATTTTTTACTTCCAAGCCATTCTGTTCTAAATCGACGCACAGGGATTAGGCCTCCATAAGTATTGAGGAGGTAGACGGAAATGCGCGAAGAACCACGATCTTTCTGGGGAGACACTTCGGTCAGCCTATCAGGGGTGCAGAAGAAAAGAATCGTTCAATTTACGACCTGAAATAATTTATACGGCCTGCCGTCGAGTTTTCGTTTCTTTTGTATTTGCTGCATTGTTATCTGCTCTCCGTCGTTCGGGGAAAAATTAAGACGCTGATCTTTTTTATAGCTTCCCTTGTCTTTTTGCCTGCGTATTTTATATGGAAATAACCATTCCGTTTCGACTGCATTCGTTTGAACAGCTTAAGCACCTAATAAAAGTAACGTAATAAGGACAGATACCTAATAGTAACGTAATAGGTATTTATAAGGTAAATATATCAAATCCAAGCATTTATTTTATCATACCCAATAGTAAAATAAGTGAAAAGATTTTTTTTATTTGTAAATATATGTGATCAAAAAATTTAGATTTTTCAATATTTTCTATTTCCCTACGATATTCATCTTCAAATTATACCCGTTTCCAATAAGTTTAGTGACGTCACAAACATTTGTAAAGAAAAACGATCAGCCATAGCAATGCGACGCGCGAAGCCGCGCCGCCCGCCACGTTTAGACAAGAGTCTCGAGACGTTTTATTATTTCTTCCATTCAAAGATAGTCAGCGGGGGTCGATTCCTTTCATCCGCGACCAAAACAATATTATAATTAGCCTCACTTAGCATTTTATATGCAAAGACACTGGCAGGAGACGTTTCTCTGACTTTTTGAATACTTTTCTACCGGGGGGACATAGAAATAAAGAGAATAATGGATCGGACGCCCCCCCGACGCGGGGATGGAAATGTGGTAATTTCACTCCGTTAGCTCGGAGTGGGAGAATGTGTATTTAACGGAGCGCGAAGGATGATTATCTCTGTTATATTAAATACATTGGAAATGAATAGAAAATATATTTATACCCCACCGCGATACTGTGGTCCTGGTGAAATTAAAATAAATTACATGTTTTCGGACATCCTTTCTTATCAAGAAAATATGATTACGGGGGGATTTATTTCTAGAATTAAGTTTGCCTTTATAATGTTATTCACCAAGTAAGTCAGGAAGGAAAGAGATTGTTTTAAAGACTAACGGTGTATCCTCGTATTAATTAATACCAATCGATAAAAAAAAGGTTACTATTTTTCCAGTTGTGTTTTATGATGATTACATGGGGAATGGCTGATTACATCTATTGTAAGAAAATAAGTAACTTGAACTGAATAAAAAGGCAAAGGAAACTAAAAATTATATTTTATTTTTTATTTTAACTTTATGAGTAAAACCTCAAATTGTAATATTTAAATAAATGAAGACAATATAAGCGAAACTCAATCGAAAATCTGTTTTTCGATTGAGTTTCGCTTATATTGTCTTCATTTATTTAAATAAAAATTATATATTTTTCAAAAGAAGCAAACACATTGTGACTTGACATTTTAAATAAATAAAAAGAAGATACTTTGTTTTAAGTCACTTTATTGTTATTTTTTTTCTTTTTTCCGTCTACCTTAAGCCTATCTAATGATATCTAATGATAGACTTAAGATTAAATAATTTAGAGGCATTGGAAATAAAAAAAATCAGTTAATACAAAGCCTGAAATCATTAATAATCCACTAAATCTAACATTCAGCCCTATTATAAGTATGTTTCCCGTTATCCCACTCTCTCCTCCCCCACTTCCCTCCTACAACTCACGCACTGTCCCACTCTAATTTACTATCTCTTTCTTGCATAAATATTTCCGCACTGTCCCACTCTAATTTACTGTTTCTTTCTTTCACAATTTGTATATATATATGTGTATTATCCTGTATTTGTTAGTATTTTTATATTTAGTCCTGATTACGGTACGGAAGTACCGAAACCGGTAGACGGAAAAAAGAAGAAAAAAAATTCACAATAAAGTGACTTAAAACAAAGTATTTACTTTTTATTTATAAATAAGAATTATACCTACATAACTATCAATGGACTGGACAGCTTGAAGATAGTAGGTAGTTTTAAGAAAAATTTGTGACGAGACATAATATCACTTGTAAACATTTCATTACAAACAACAACAAAAAACGCGTTGTGCACGATATTGGAAGTTTGTTGCTTTGGATGGAAACCCCATCGTCATCATCAGGTCTGCCATGTACCGAATTAAATTTTTTAAAAAGCTTGCTTTCGAAAAAGGCAATAAGATTCACACAGTTCCAAATATACGAAACCATCAAAAGAGTAAAATGGCCGTAGGCACTCCGCTTACTTCCAAATTATTAAAATAACACTTCGATACTTACAAGAACCACAATTTACATCGGGGGAGTTAATATGCACTAACGTTCCAATTTAAGTTATTAAAAATAATGCAACAACGAGGTATTTGCTGTGTTTGGACACCAATGTTTTTTATTGCCAGTACTAACACAAATTATAAATGACCCAAACTAAGAACCTGATATTAACCAAGTTATTAAACCCAAGCATTTTATACGACATATGAATGATTGAATCAACGTGCTTACTAAAAAAAAGTTTGCTATCAAGGTAAACGCGAAAACTTTTAATTTTGAGTTTTAGAGATGACAGATTCGTTGTGGAGTGAATAAGAGTACTTAATGCACATTTTAAGAATTACAGCATCCACTCTGAACCACTTGTGCTCACATAAAATGTTTTAAATTCCTCCACGAAGACGGGTGATTTTAATTCTACTTTATCGGTGTCTGTGCGTAGCAACCGGGGGCATTATCGAGATTTATCTTCAGCATCAGAAACCACTTATCCCACTGCTTATCCCGCTCATACATCGTGCCTTAAATCTTAACCTCAGTCACTTGCTGCCACTAAATTATAAACGGTGAAAAAGAACCAAAAAAAATCCACCCTGATGCATGTTCCAATTACGTTTATTTATCGCTAATCTATTTTGAAATAAATATTGACCTGCTTTGATGAAAAAATCTTTTATTAGACATCTTAGACATAGACATAGACATCTTGGTTTCTCATTAAATTTTTAACAAAATAATTATTTCACAATTGCACTCGTCATTTGAAAGAGTTCGATCCGGCAAACCTGAAAAAAATTACACCAGCGTCATTTTGACAGATAATCAATTTAATTATTTATTATAGAAAAAAAATCTGCCCATAAAAGCAAAGTATGTTTTGCTATAATACATCTGTTTTTATTATGTATTGAAACAGTTTAGATTTCCGCCACGTATCGGACGGCACGACCTATGTAGTTGACTATCTTTTTTTTTCTTTTTACATTGGCTCCACACAGGCCCTGAGGAAAATAATTCCCCTTAGGGCCTATATCATCTTTGAGGATGCTGTGTGGAGGATATTTTTAGGAAGGGAAGGAAAAGAAGTTCTGGGAAGGAAAAGGATATTAGGGGTGGGTAGGAATCTAGGGTTCAGTGTGTCCAGGGGTGACGGATGTATAAGTCCATCCACCCCACTGCGGTGCAAGGCGATGTTCCGAGAGAGTATAAAGTCAAAGGGACTCCCTTAACCGCCCTCTCCCGATCCAGCCTGTTATGTAGCTGGTGCGCAGACACATCCACCTCCAAGACTCGGACAAACCTCACCCCATGAACCTGGGAACCCCGGCTAAGTCACCAAACGTAGCGATTATGCGAACCACTTAGGGTGACCTATAGCAGAGGTGTTGGTTATCCAATAAATGGTTCTCGGGGCGGCGGTACCCATACCCGCCTCCAAAATTTCCTATGCATTTTGTTTTTCCTGTTAAGCACTTGCATACTGCTTACTAACTGGAGGTCTCGATTCGTTCAAAATAAATAAATATAGCCTCGTTTAACAAAAAAATTAGAATCTTGCGAAAGCCTTGAAGGAGTAACCATCTGTTACTTATACCAGGGCGGGTAAGAGGTGGATAACTTCCACTGGACATTGCAAAGGGTTTACTTTTGTGATTATTCCTTTATCTAGTTCAGATGGAATACGTACTAATTAATTACTGGATTTCAAATAATTATCCATCAATTACGCAACTGCTTGTTTTTAGGATATATATTAGAAACTGGGACTCGAAAGTTAAATTGGAAAATAAAATATGCGCCCGTTCGACAGGAGAGACTTTGTCGGTAAATTTCAAAAGCCACCTACCTCCCAAAGCGCCATTATAAATCTACTTAAAAATCGCACCTAATACAAAAGGCAAAATCCTTCTAATGCACCACTGTCTCTACAAAGGGCGTAGAGTGGCAGAATATTTTTTTTATAAAATGAACCGATCATCATTTCAACTTCTTACATGATGAGTTATCAGAATTCACTGGATGCATTCATGCCAACTATTATCACCTTTTTTTAAAATTTGAATACCACAAGAGTCCCAGCTGCTCCCGTCTGGAATCAGTGAGTTGGGGTATGTTGTGAGGCTGAAGGTAGTGTGAAGGGGAAGGAGATGGGAAAGAGGAAGGCGGAGAAATTTATTAACCATATCCTGAAAACATCTACTGATTTCTACTTACTCAGGTTCCCCGCTTTTTGGATACTTGACAGTTTTGACCGGTTAGTTGCGATTAGTGGTTGAGGGGGCATCGCAAAAATCAATTAGACTTGTACCAAATAGTGACCGACAAAAATCAATTAGACTTGTACCAAAAAATCAAGATTTTGACTTAAGTTGACCAGTCTCCGCATTCTGAACAATTAGACAAATTATAATATCCAAAATTAGCCGAGACCTGCCGTACGTGTGTTTTAGATCTGCTTTTTAGTTAATATTTCAAAACTCCATTGATCGGAATGAATATATCTACTGTTGCCGGACATTTCAACAAAACAAGATGCTACAAAAAACAGATTCTAAGTTTATAGTTGAGACAACGGTGTCACAAAACCGAGTACTCAAACAAACTCTAAGCGGTTTGATTGCTACTCAATATTTATATAATTAATTTAAGTGTCACCGTTACGTCGATTAAACTTTTTTTTCATCAACGAAGAATTTAATATATTTACGACCCGCGTAAGATTAATATAAAATTTCTTATGATTACATCATTTGCAAAGATTTGTGATTAATGATTTGCGGTATTTTTCTATAATTTAAATTTAAAAACGTCCTCCCTTGGTTGCTCGTTGGTCCGTGAGACGCGAAACTTCGCGCCGGCATCGTAAATATTCACCCTGCGGAGCACAATCTAATAAGAGGTGATACCTCATGGCCCCTGTGTAAATCAGCTACCCCTCCTTCTCCTACTTCTGATATCCTGATACCCTTGCATTACACCATTAGCGGTATTTTTCCTAGAGGGAAAGGTATTTTTGATTATGCGTTTGTTAAGATTGATTGGAGGATCACGAATAAGCCTTTTAAATTCTAGAGTCCTCTAATCATGATTTTTTTGGGTATATTGGACATAAAACAGAACACTTGTATGTGCAATATAAAATACATAGTCTTACCGTTTTTAAAATGTGATGGGTATATATTTATGTAATAAAATGCATTAGTTATATTTTATCAGTTACACGTTTTTAGAAATAGTTATGGATGGTGGACTATGTAGTGAATTTGTGGTGGAAACGCTTTTTTTTACTTTTATTATTTCTTTGGCTAATTTAACCAATTATTATTTTTCTCGTAAATAATTTGACTAACATCATCTTAGAGATAATTTTCCCAAATGTCACTTTAATAATCCAACGAACATTATTATTACTACTACAAAATAGGTACCACTATGAGCCCAATACATTGGTTGGTTGTGTAAAAAACTTGAAAAAGCATTACCTATGTAAACAGTTGGACAAAAAATGTGTATTTCGTTTGCCTCATTTCATCAACGTATTTCATTAAAATTAAAGCAGAGTGAATTCGTATAATATTGTGAGAAATATGTTAACCACTCGAGTATATATGAGAACATGTTACAATTTATAAGATGTTAGTAAAATATTTGTATAACCCGAGCTTCCACAAACATATCGTACTTTTTCATCGCTCTTAAAATATCATAATGATATTCATTAAAAACAAACAACCGTTAATGGAAATATCTTCATTTGCGAGAACCAACATAAATATGACCATACTGCTTTGCTATTTTCGTGGCTTTTCTGTAAATATTATACTTACTAATTTACTCAAACATGCAGAAAAACAACTGTGTCTGTACATGGACAAACACGCACACTAGAATTAGTACACCCCAACGTCCATCCGGGAAAGAAGAGCCAGAATCTGCGGAATATAAACACCAGAGAAAATTTGCTTAGGCCAGGGAAATATAAAGAGGAAGGGGTATTACAATGGAGAGAATAGAATAAACATCGCTGGGCATTTTATGAAAGATGGGAGTGCCAGGGGGAGGCGCAGGGGGGGAGCAGGAATATGAGGGGATACTCGCAAGGCGGTCAAACCGGGTTAGGCGGACTTAACTCTGCATTGGCGGACATTTCCGGTAAGTACAAAACCCAGAGAGGGTGTATGAAAATAAGCTCTGTTGCTTTATCATCAAGGCATCTGGCAAAGAAAGGCCTACTTTATTGTGGATAAACTCTTATCCATGCCTTGGCATGGTAGCACTGGCGACCAATAAATCATATATATCGTATGTATTTACACACGTATTAAATTAAATCAACAACTACCTAAATATTAATAATGTTTATCTCTTGAGATAGTACTATTTAACAGACTTAAAACGAGTAAAAAAAAATCCCATATGAATAGAAGCTTTACGTAAAAATATCAAAATAAAACGAAGTGCCACCACTGTCCGTGAATATTAATTGAAGCGTGCTTTATGTGGGTGCTCGTTTGTAATGTACATAAAATATATTATATATTTTACTCCTGCTATTCCTGTTTACCTGATAAATTTACGACGCGACGAGTCGTTAGGCTTTTGGGTAAATCATACATTTATGTTGATGTGCGTTATTCTGTTCACTAACTAGCATCTGATCAAACATCTTACATTTCTGTTGGATAGTTTGAAACGATGTTTTCATACAATAGTTATTAAAAAAAATCACGATTTTTGATCTTAGCAGACACAGACAACGGAACCAAAAACATAAATCTCTCTTTATGGGTTTTTCTACGATCATGTAACGTGTTGTGAGAAAAAAAATATATTAAAAGAAAAATATATTAAAATGTATCAAAAAATATATAAAATAAATCCTGGAAGCATTTATTTTCCAAAAAATGATTGGTTATTAATTACTCTTATCGTCCAGTTGCAAAATAAAATATGAATAGTTTCCGAAACATTTAGTTCTCCCCTCGTTCCCGGGTAGTATGAGCCGGTGGGGGTTGTTGGGTGGAAATAATTTGATTTGCCTGGCCTCCCCACCGCGAGACCCTTCTGTTCTTTATTACATTCTTTTGATTTTCGAATTTCCTTTTGTGCTCAAATCAAAAATTATTTTTCCGCCACCTCCGAGGAAGCGCATTAAGTTTATGTGATTTCACCTGATTGAGGGTCATTCCACCAGAGACTTTTATAGAATTGTACATATTTTACAGTTATTATTATTCTTGTAAAACGTAATTAGGTATTATAACAAAGCTGGAAATAAACAAATGTAATTTAGCCCCTAAACGTACCGTTATGATAAAATGTCTTTATGAACATGGTTTTAAAATTTCTTTATACCTACTTTTTAATACCGCACATGAGTCTCAACCGCAGAAGGTCTGACCATTCTTTGCTTAAATTTCAAAGGCAGAAATTCGTTTCACCATTATCATGAACATTCATGTCTATGAAATGGAATGGCGATAAACGATGTCAGGCAGTATGCTAAACGGGCTAGAGCCAAAAGGTACTAAGTTGCTGCCACAGTGGGTTTCTTTCTAAACTAAATGAAGGCACATTTCCAGCTTGTATTACTCGTATCTATTCAGTCGTCCGGAGCTTGTGGGGCTATAGAATCACCATGTAGGGTTTGTTGTAAGGCTAAAGGAATCGGGAAAGTGAAGGACAAGGTGAGTCGAAGGTTGGAAAGTCACTTGGTCCTCTCTCTCTTATTACAAGAACTTACACCAATTTTCCACAATTTTTCTCCCTTTTAGCCGCTTTGAAAGTCCACTGTAACACATTTTTTTACTGCAAAATATCAAGATCTAATGTGTATCCGTCGACCTATTGCATGTAAATGAATTTGAGCGCGAACCTGTTCTCTTCCCCCTACTATAACCATTGAGGTTTTATACCCATTCTTTAAGCCAGCAATCAGACAACCATATTTGAACCATGGCAGTTCTTTTATGAAAGCTTTGTCTGCAAAAATCAAAGAAAAGAACGATGAAAGGCGTAATCCGTGTTTAAACAGATCGCCACAAACAATTACACATGAGTAACGATTTACTAGAGTTCTTACTTCTTACACGTAAAATTTAATCATCGATTACATTCGTACTAGTGAAAGCGGTGAAGTCATCTTCTTGCATGTGTATTTTTTTTCAAACAAAAAAATACTAATAAAGCATCATACAATATAAATAATGTACAATCGCCGTGTAAATATCTCAAATAAATATACATTTTAAATAATTGTTGTGTAAGTAAGCTTATAAATTATTTTGCTTCAAACAACACTCAGTATTCTCACAGAAACTCGGTGCATACAACAATACGATGACCAATCAAACGAAGATTGTTGGCAGTTTGGGCGCAGTTTATATCTTTTTTAAATCTTATCATGTATTTTTTATGTAAACATCTTGTATTAGGTCTGTGTATTTTTGAGCATGTACCTTTTATTGTATTTTTCCTGATTTGTTTTTTATGCATTTCTATAGTCCATCATGGAGGATACTTGATTTTAACTTTGTGACACCAACAGTACATAAATCAAATGAGTGGTTATAATATTATTCATAAAATCTTATAAGACATGTTTCTGTGAAATATTTGTAAAGTGATTCTTCATATGTTTGTGTCTGTATGTTGCTTCTGTAAAATGTTTTGTAAATTTTTTCTTTATTTATTGTGTCTGCATATTGGGTTGGGTTGGGTTTATCTTTTCAAATGTACCAATTGGCGATCCCTTAATGAGTTCTGATAACTCATGGGAATGCAACTTCGTTGTATGTTTTATTTAAAAAAAAAAAAAAAAAAAAAAAAAAGATGATACGGTGTTGGAAGGATAGTTCAAAGATTTTTGTTGACATAATTATAATTAGAATTATATTTTAATTATGACGGTAAAAATATTACGGTTTGTTTATAGAAGCTTATAAACTTCATTGTAATATTTTTAATCGTTGACGAAGATATTTTCAACAACTCTCAATAAAAATACGAAACAGTCCCGGTCAGACCAGAGGATCTGAGTTCGAATTAAGGATCAGTTGCGACCGTTACTTTTTGTGTTCCGTTACTTTGTATTTCTTACTTGTTATTTAGTATCCGTCTGTTTCATATTTTCATGGAGAGATTTTTATTTTATGTTCGTCAATGATTAAAGAAAATAATAATAGCACTGGCTATTTGTAATATGTTTTAAACGAATATATTGGAATTAAGAAAATGTGAGTATTGAGAGGTTTACTTATTTAATTGTTCAATCTTCAAGTTTTGGTTAAAAAAATATACATAAAATTCAGTCATATAGTACAGTCATACGAGTATAAAAAGCTATTTTAAACTTTTTTCCAATTTGTTATTACAAACTTTTACCGGTTTCAACCTATCGCGTTTGAAGATAGCCATGATAGGTTGAAACTGGTAACTGTCATAGAAAAAAAAAGTTTTAAATTTCTAATATTCAAAATAACAAGAATATATTTTTTAATATTTGTTTCAACAAAGTGGTGAAGTCATCGTACCTCACAAGAATATTGTTTGGAAATAATTGTCATAAAATAGCTTTGTCTTGCTTCTTGATGGGGTTGTTTTTTTGATTGACAGATACACGTTTAATATTCAAAATATGCGTGCTCACATGCAAATCTTGCCAAGAGGGTGTCTATGCTATGCACAAAGGCGTGAAGATTCTCACAAGGGAAGCTACTCTTGGAACACTCCTAACCCCAGATTCTTGAGTGTATAACGCAGAGTCCTTACTTACCTACATTAGTTAATCTCGACGATGCCATTCTTAAAATATTCCCGGTCGAAAGCTGATGTCAGCTACTTGATTAAGTTCTTAGGGCCTTCTTAGGGAAAAAATATTCCTTTTATTTATAAGGGGGTGATCTCACCCCCTCAATACTCTGCCACCCCGATACCTTCTGTAAAGTGTACCCAAAACAAATAAGCGAGGCGGGGTGGACTAAGCGAGCTTTAATATTCATTAGTAGACGTCCCAGATGCAAATAAAAATCGCAATCAGAAGAATATGAAAAATCGAAGCACAGCTGCTGTGATGAAGGACAGTTTAAGATTCAAGCAACTTATAATAAATTCATTTCAACTTTGTGAGCCTAATTAAGTTTTTTCAAATCTTAAAATACACTCAAATTAATTCAATCTCTACATGCACATATTTTATGTTGTTACTTGCGGTGAATATATTTTGCTCTCCGTGATACATTATCAACCTTACTACTAAACGTGGTGTTAATTTCATGCAATTGATGAACCGTATTTATAAAAGTAATATTACTAAAAGAATAGTAAAATAGAAGTTGACAAAAAATAGTTTATGGAAATAAGTAGGTATAAATTGTTTTAAAGCCAAAGAGGGTTGTTCATTTTTTTCAGAAATTTCAAAAATTTCAGAAATTTTCCCAAAAATTTGATGATGATGTAAAAACAAATACAATTTTATAAACTAGATAAAATCACATTATATTTTGGTATTAAAAAGAAAAAATTTATAAATTAGAATATTTTAATTCAAACATGAAAAAAGTTGAAAACAAAAGTACATATATTATATTTTTACTCCAAAAGTCGAAAAATGGTAGACATATCCAAAAGTCAAAATTATTCCTTTGATTCGGGAAATCTGAAAGAAAACTGTCACTTCACTATTTATCTCGGTTATACAATAAAAAAATATAATAATTCCCAGAGAATAACCAAAAAATATTGACATTTTGGATTCATTGTTTTCGCAATATAAACATTATTTTTTCAGGATTTTTGTTTATCTACCTATACCTACATGCATCGAACTTTTTTTTAAATCACAAGAATTGAATTCTTATTAAATTCACACGATAACGGTCCATTACAAATAATATGTCCGAAATAACCTTACATTTTCAGTCGGGAATTTCAGGAGTCATTCTGCTGAAATGAAACGTTAGCTCTTTTGGAGCTCAATTAAAGACATTTTTTACTAACAAATTTAATCTGAGCTTGTACAGTATGTGTATTTATTTATTCAGCGTGTAACTAAAACAGCGTTTGCAGTATAAGTTAGTGTTTATTATTAATAAAGCTGTAAATAAATAAATAGATAACTTGGAAAATGGTGTGGAAGAAAACATTGCAAACAATGAAACCGTTAAATCAAAAACGCTTTAGGAAAAGCTCCCCACTCGCAGGCATGTAATTAAACGGTGTTAGAAAATCACACGTTAACATTTTCCGATCAGACCCGCATCATCGGGGAGGTATTTAAAAGAGCATCCATTAGAAGCGAAGGATTAGGGGAACAGAAAATCTGAGGAGGTACACAGTTCTATAATGCTCCTCCCGCATTACGATCCTAGGAAAAAATGCTAACGATTGATGTACTCTAGACAAAAAACGTGCTTGCATCATAAGATAAGGAGAACTCCAAATTAGAGGAAAGCCTTGAGCCTCAATGGAGTGTGATTACCGACGCTTAGGCAGACTCTAATTTATTTTCCCCTTCGATCTGTCTGATCATATTTATCTTTAAAGCGTTTTTGGAAACATTCAAACTGTTGAGTTTTATAAACTTAAACACATAGATTGCAGTTACATTTCGTCGGTTTAATAAAGGATTTTAAAAAATACATTATGTATGTATTTTAAGTTTGCTGTTTTCGCTCGAATTAGGGATTGTTGGTGGAAACAGTAATAATTTTGTAAATATGTTACGATTTCACAACGAAACGTGTAAAAGCTAAAAAAATATTGTTCCCGTTAGTGAAAATCCCCGGTTCTACCAGATTCCAGTAGTACATATA
This sequence comes from Limnephilus rhombicus, assembly GCA_929108145.2. NCBI lineage: Eukaryota > Metazoa > Arthropoda > Insecta > Trichoptera > Limnephilidae > Limnephilus > Limnephilus rhombicus. The sequence continues at coordinate 31,778,071 of OV815271.1, forward strand.
TTTAATTTTTTTTAATCAATGTATTTTAGGACAAAGAAACTACATTTACTTTGCAACAAAACTCCATAACATCCTTCCCCAAGACATAAAACTAATAAAAAAATTTAATGAGTACAAATCAAGAATAAAAGTATGGCTGAAAGAGATCAATGAAAAAACCCTAACGAAGACACGAAAAACGATATAAAATAAACTATAACTAAATAACTTTAGTCTGCCTCGGCACAGCACTCCCTAGTGAGGAGGACTTATATTTTATACTTTATTTTTTTTATTAGTGACTATTTAATTACAGGTTTGATGAGAATTAAAAGATATGATAAAGTATATAAATATTTCATCTGTTTGTTCTTAGTCCTCCTCACTAGGTGGTCCTGTGCTGAGGCGGATTGGTAGATTTCTTTGATTTTTCGTTATTTAGTTTCTATGATGTTTGTTTATTTAGTTATATTTCTATTTTTATTTCTATATTTATATTTCACCATTATATTTTATATATACAATTATTTTATATACATGGTCGCTAAAATAAAATAAAAAATATTATAAAAAATGAAGTTTCATTCTATCTATACTAATTTACTTGTTTATTTAACACAATGGTAACAAATAATAGACATTGATAAGAGAAAAAGAAATGTAAGGTAATTCATTCATTTACAAAATGCTCTAACATGCGTTGACTATTGGATGCAAAAATAAATAATTATATTAGAACAAGTGCGTAGAGAAGATAAGAAAAATAAAAGTAACTAGTAACTGTAAATTTAAATTACATAATAAATCCGGAAATATGTTATTTCTATTTCTGAATATTTCCACTTCCCAAGCATGTACTTCAAGAAGAGGAATTAAAAATGGCCACATTTTAATCGCAATCGTTACACCAACCGTTCATTAAAAGTTTTTTAAAGGATCAGGAATTAGAAAGCTCTTCAAAACACGCGCTGATATCTACCTTTTACCCAATCTGCATTCGTTTTTTTTTATATTTACATAATTATTTTGGAAGTTTTTCACAGCATTGAAATTTTTTCCCAACATTTTGAAAAAATGATATATTTGAGTTGAAACATTAGAACTTGCATTGCATGTAAGTCTATTTATGTACGTTTATCTAAGAATAAAATACTATTTTTATTTTATTTTTATCTTTATGAGTAAAACCTCAAATAGTAATATTTAATTAAATGAAGACAATATTAGCGAAACTCAATCGAAAATCTGAAAACAGAAAAATCAGAAAAAGATATTTGCACTTCTGGGATTCGAACACGGGACCTTTCACTTTCCGGGCAAATGCGCTGACCATTGCGCCACGGTGTCGATATCTGATTCGGTCAATTTTAACTACCACCCCCATTATCTTAATTGTCTTAGCGCGTATTTTATTGGCTGCTATTTTTATGTATGATTGCAAGATTCAAACCCGAACTAAATGCTATCTAGATAATGTCGGGATAAATCTTCATCCATTTTATTTAATATGCGACATCTATTGACTTTTCTGCAAGTCAAGTGGCGCAGTGGTCAGCGCATTTGCCCGGAAAGCGAAAGGTCCTGGGTTCGAGTCCCAGAGGTGCAAATATCTTTTTCTGATTTTTCTGTTTCCAGATTTTCGATTAAGGTTCGCAAATATTGTCTTCATTTAATTAAATAAAATACTACATTAAATTTGACATAAGTGAGACACATTTCATGAGGTAGAGTATAAAATAAATTTATGGCAAAAAAAACAGTATCTAATCAGTAACCACCTATCAACAATAACTCCCTTATCCTGAATTGGGATAAATAATACAAACGACCCATCTACACACCCTATGGGAGGTTGACGACAATGCCAATGGGCAGTGGCTCCAATGACCACGGTCCATCAATGCATTGAATCCGAGAAACATAAAGCTTAACAAAAGGACTGTACAGAAAAATGGCCAGTAATCCAAGGGCTGATAAGGCTTGCTTACAGTCTAATCCCGAAATGAATAAAAACCCGAACTAGTACGACCACTAAGTAAAAAGACTTATGTTATTTCGCAACCGTTCAATGATTTTGTTTGAATTATTGGTTAGGATTTGTTACTTACGGGTTCGGTATTGGTGCGGCTGGTAGTACGGGGTGGTTTGGTAGGTCGGAGGGTGTGACGATTTTCCTACATCAGTCTAACGTCCGCCGCGGGTAGTTAAAGGGGATGGGAAGGAATGCGGTGCTGACGTGGCGGAAGAATTAAATATCCTAGAACGGCCGGCTTGGTTATCTGCCATTTCGATTTGTTTGTACATATTTGTTGTGGTAAATTTCAGATGTAGGTACATAGTTAAAGATTCTCTTCGAAAGAAAAAAACTATTATTGCAACAAATTTACTTCATGCAATTTGGGACAACTAAGATTTACATATTAGTTTTCGCTCCACCATAAAATGATTCTACTTAATATCCGATAACGCATAACAATTTATAGGAGGTATTCGATGTATTATAATTGATTACAAAGGTGGAGATTGTCAATACTGCCCTGTTTTAATATACTGATGTCGTTAACTAAAATGGTGATATCGAAATGAATGATTAAATTATTATTGTTTAATACAGTTTCCATCAGAAAATAGCGAAAAACCCTGTCTGAAGAAAAACATTGTCATAAACGCAGAATTTGGTTTATCCACCAAATTCTTACTTGAAGAAAGAATACGTCTAATCGAAAACACACCGAAAGTTATATAACAGTTGGCTTAATTAGAATTCACTATTGCAAAAAAATACACATTTGATTTTAGGCTCTTCACCCTCCGCCCGTCACGTCTTTTTTTTAACGTGAGGTGTCACACAGGGTCACCAAGGACCCAAAAATAAATATGATTAAATTGTTGTTGTGCATAGATTTTAGGTGTTATTTTAACTGATTATAGTCAGGTGAAAGGGGCTGCATTGAAATAATTGGTTTTTCATTGTATTTTGTGGATTTTTGTTAAGCCTCACTAAATCCCATGGTCCCTTTTAGGAAGCTGCCTAAAGTAAGATATCAGTGGAAACATTTAAAATGTACATAATTAGCTTTTCTGTAGAACCTAGGCTTTTAAAGACCCAACGCGACGCCGACGGGTGGAGGGTTAACAATACAAAAATTTGGAACAAATTATAAATGAGTGTATGTAATAGGTAGTTTTGTAAGTAAATCCGTGATTTAGAGATAAATGAGTATTGGGATAATGTCTCGCTAAATTTAAACGTAAAATAACAGTTATTATTTTTAATTTATAAACTAACGTTTAGACAAAAATTTTATGCATAGCACAAAGGGTAACAATTATTATTAGCAATAATTATCAGCCTGAAACACTCATCAACATTGAAAAATCTTCGGAGAAAAGATACTTGCCGCCAACGGGACTTGAACCCGTGTCCTTCTGATTGCCGGTCAGCTGCTCTTGACCACTGACCTATGGGGGCTTATCAAATACCCGCCAAATAATTCAATATATACTAGTGTTTCATTCAACAATTACTGCTTATAATATTTTTTCCACCTGAAAAGATTTTTCAATGTTGATGAGTGTTTCAGGCTGATAATTATTGCTTATAATAATTGTTACCCTTTGTGCTATGCATAAAAATCTTGTCTAAACGTTAGTTTATAAATTAAAAATAATAATTAATATTTGACAAGTTTAAGTATTTCCCCAATAAATGTAGTCATAATTTGTCTCGACGCCACCTAGCGAGGGATTTAACACTTACAATGTCTCTCTCGCAAAAATAAAGTTGGTTGTTTTCAGGTGGAAAAAATATAATAAGCAGTAATTGTTGAATGAAACACTAGTATATATTGAATTATTTGGCGGGTATTTGATAAGCCCTCATAGCTCAGTGGTCAAGAGCAGCTGACCGGCAATCAGAAGGACACGGGTTCAAGTCCCGTTGGCGGCAAGTATCTTTTCTCGGAAGATTTTTCAATGTTGATGAGTGTTTCAGGCTGATAATTATTGCTTATAATAATTGTAAAATAACAGGTTAATCAAATATGCTAATTTCGGTTATCTGATTGGGTGAAATTATTCACTTTCTATGAACCCAAATTTGTCATTTTCAAAATTGAAACTGCTGGTGGGAAGAGTTGTATATACTTACCTAATGTGTTAAAAGAAAAATATTTTAATTGACTTTTCAATATTATAATAATAATATCCCATGATTTTGAGTCTGCACTAGTTAAGAATATTTTCCGTAATGGTAAACATACCAGCCTTGCGTTTTTAAAGCAACCCTCTGCGGGTCCGAGTAGGGCTAGCTCCGAGTAGCGGAGTAGCTCCTGGTGAAATCGCCCGAGGTGATCGGTGCGGTTTCCATTGCGACATCCGCTCCCTTGTGACGGCATGTGGGAAATTGGAGAAAAAAATTACCAAAAATAAGGCGCCCGCGGTATGTAATTAAATACGGTACAGCGCCCATACTGCCATCCACTCGACAGTTATGCAACGAAAACACACAATTTTTCAACCTTCGTTCTGAACAAACAAAATTTTATGATCAGTTCAAAGGCTCGTAATAAAAAATCTTTAAAATAAGTAACAATTTATTGCTTTTGTGTAATATTGCAATTCACTTTTTTACTTTGCTAGTATTTTTTATAGATATTTGTTGGATCCAGGGCTGGTTAAAATGATCACATACCGAATGTCACTGAAATTTTAAAAAAATATTGATTTTGTGATAATATTTTAGGCTTCGATGTTTATAAACATGGGCGTTTTGTAGATTTTTTATGGCACTCAACCATTTGAAATTAAAACACACGAGTTTTTTAAACTCAAAAAACTGTATTTAATTGAGTTAAAAAAACGATAATAAATGAATGACCATATGCTAACAATTAGAAAGTCAACATCAATACAATATCTGCAAAGCAATAAAATCTCCAGAAGTTTAAATGAAGGTTATTTAACAAAGGCAAAGTGATTTAAATATTTGACCGTTTCTATTTGTTAAGTCGCATGGAAGGAAATATTAATATCTGTCATTAGTCAAAGTCGTTCACAGCTGCCGAAAGTGGGCATAAGTTAAGTTTTCTTTTTTTTCCAACTGGTAGCTACTGAAAGTACTCCCCTCTTGAAATTGTGACGGATTTGCGAACCTGTAAAAATATTGATTTTTAAAGTACGGACGCAGCAAAATACATTTCATTTGCATTTTTTTAGGTTATTATAAAAGAAAGTTAAATTAGATGGAATACGCCTCAATATATTCTCGACAGTGAGGGAAAATGATTTAGAAGTTATTAGATGATAGAAAGATTAATGAATATGTAGTGGTGGAAGCCACCTCGCAACCTGGGTACATGTACTACGTGACTGCTATAAGTACGCGATGAAGATTGCCCAGACCATATAAGAATGCACAATTTGGGAGGCGGGTATGAGTACCGCCGCCTCGGGAACAATTTATTGGATATCTAACATCTCTGCCATAGGTCACCCCAAGGATCGTTGGGGTGCTACGTTTGGTGACAGCAGGGGTGCCCGGATTTATGGGGTAAGGTTTGTCCGTGTCTTGGCTACGGATGCATCTGCCCACCAGCTGCATGGCAGGCCGGATCGGGAGAGAATGGTTGAGGGAGTCCCTTTGACTTCTCCAACCCTACTCTTTCAGAACATTCCCTTCCACCGCAGTGGGAGGAATGGATTCGTTGTCACTCCTGGACACACTGATCCCCAGATTTCTATCCACCCCTCATACTCTTTTCCTTCCCAGAAATGCCTCTCCTTCTTTCCTAAAAAAAACCCTTCACATAGTATCCCCCAAGATGACGTAGTCCCTGGGGGGGAATTATTTTCGGGGCCCCCTGCGTGAAACTAATATTAAAAATAAATAAACAAAACTATGGACGATATGGAAAACGTTATATTTCATCGATTTCACTTTGACAACACTTTCTGTATGCGACTCCTAAGATTGCAGTGTGCAGTATTTTCAAGGGACACATCTGAAAAGAGTTTTATTATTGCTAGATAAATGTATTATTAAATAAACGCATATTTAATTATTCAGTTAAAATTTATAAATTTCAGGAAAACTTTGCAAAGTCAAATATTTCTAACTTCTCTACGAGCGCTAAAATTTAATTCAATTAGCCGTTACATCCGCAACAGGCATTCCTCATTCCAACTTTGATTTTTCACTGTTATGCCGTTCCGTATCCGGCTTGTAATCTGTTAATTAAAACCATTTGTCTTTCAACCAAAACACGTTTAGGGAACGTAACACCCCTTCGCTTGTTTTGGGCAGCCCCCACCCCGTCCGTTTTATTGTAACGAAGGAATTTTTCCACTTCGTTAAAAATTTTCCTCGTTAAAAGCCGTCCACGTGTCTCCGTAAGGCTGACATATCGTATTTTATGACATGTTTTACCCCTTTTATATACCTGCCTCCCTGATAAAATAATATCCTCTTTTCTTCTTGTAAATCAATCCAACTGCTTATTTCTTCTTATTTAGGAAAAGGAAATTAGCTGGATTATTTGCTCCTGTAACCTTGAAATGTTTAGCATAAATGTCCAGCTAACCCTAATATACTAGATTAATCTCTAATCTCTAAATATTATAAATTAAAGTTCCCCGTGTCGTCTGTCTGTCTGTCTGTTCGCGATAAACTCGAAAACTACTGAACGGATTTTCATGCGGTTTTCACCAATAGATAGAGTGTTTCGTGAGGAAGGTTTAGGTATGTAATTTGTCAAGTATTTGTGTAAATTGATTGAAACATAACGATAATTGTTAGAAGAGTCGGAAAAAGTCAAGCCATACACACTCTGTTTAATTTAAATTGAAAGATAGGAATTACTAATGAAAGAAAAAATAAAATCTTAATGAAAGACCCTATATGAGTTTTATTTAATAATATTACGCAGGGTTTTTAAAAAATTATTAAACAGTCCATTTTTAATCGAGTCGTAAAAACACGCTGTAAAGTTGGCATTATTGAAATGTTTAGTGGTGACGTCACTGTTCGTTGTGTCATGACGTCACCGTAAAGTCATTGTATGGGAATGTACACAAGCCATCGTATTAATTTATTCGTTCATTTACATACTGTTTATAGATATTTAGTTGTTGTGTTTATTGAAATAAAGGTATCCCTTATTAGTTTATCTCTATTATTGAAAATATTCAAAAACTACTGCACAAAAAAAATAGTAATGCACTTCTAGGGAGAATACTTCGAACAACGAAATTCAAAATGGCGGCAGTTGATCAGCTGATTGTCCGATCCTATGGTAACTTTTCAGGAGTGATGACGCCACACGATTCACCGTACATACGGTGGTTTTCGGGGGATCTTTAAAAATTAAAACCTTGACAATTATTTTAACTATTAAAACTACCTCTAAAAATAAAAATGCAGTTATTTAAGTTAGAAGATCATTATTCATCAAAAAAATTTAAAAAATTGGACTGGAGTTCTCTATTGCACTGTGATTTTCGAGTGATTGCTTTATTATTGATTTTTCATAGGCCGAATAATTCATTTAAAATTAATTCAATTAAAAAATATTTTGTATAAAATAAATTCGATTTTTTGTGATCCTTTTAAAAAGTTATTTTTTTCTATATTTTATTATTTTTTACCTCAAAGGGACATTGTTCGAGAATAAAACTTGAAGATTTCAGAAATTTATCTTAAATTAGCCTCATCCCCGAGGAGCACGACACTCAATTAAACTTTTTATTTACATAACTCAAATTATTGAAAACATCTTTGTTCCTCTGATGCAGTGGGGGATTCATGGTAATGATAAACAAAGAGCAAAAATGTATTATTTCTAGTCAGTTGCCGTGAAATGTGTTTGATGAGATCCCCCGGATTGCGGGAGACGGCTAGACATTATTTTTCCTTATTGTTTACTCAATTAAAATCTCGAAATAAGATTCTGTTAATGACGAAAGAGGTGCTGAAAATGTGTTATTAAAATACTTTTCAGATTCGTATCAGGAATAAAAAAAGTCTAGGTTCTGTAACAGGGATATCATCGGTCGGAGTCTTGATTGTTTAAATAAAGTTTCTAGTATTATAAAATTAAATTTATGGAATTTTATTATCATCAGTTATAGCAACCTTTCTGATCTAAGACATTTTTGACACTGTTATTGGTACGCCGTATACAAAAAAAAAGATATGCAAAAAAAGCTATATTCAGAAAATTGAAATAATAATTTTTTTTTACCTGAGCTCCACACAGGTCCATAATAACATTTAGGGAATGCTAGGCAGTCAAAATACCACCCCCACGTCGACCATTCCCATATCTTTGGACACTTTGTGCCGCCGCTCGCCAAACTGAAAACTTGAGCCTGAAGAAACCGAAGGTCATGTCTAAGTGAGATTAAAATTTTTAATTTAAATAATGACACCTAAATGACACTTCAATGGAATGAAAACTATATTAGAAAAATGAAACAATACAACTTTGTATAAACCACTTATATAATGTGCAAATCCGACCGGTTTCGAAACAAACGTTCCTTCGTCAGGGAAAGCTTATACTAATTTGACAGTTTAAAACAATGTTTTATTATGGTAGGAGTGGAGCCGTTGCTAGTTAATTATGTAGATTGGGTGGGTAGGTATTAGTGTAGAGCTTTGGAAATTAAAAAATCCCTTAAAAATAATGAATCTATTATCAACAAACAAAAAATATTGTCATATAGCCCAATCATGGATTTGTTCCCCTACCCACCCACTCTACACTAATACCTACCCACCCAATCTACATTATTAACTAGCAACGGCTCCACTCCTACCATAATAAAACATTGTTTTAAACTGTCAAATTAGTATAAGCTTTCCCTGACGAAGGAACGTTTGTTCCGAAACTGGTCGGATTTGCACATTATGTAAGTGGTTTATACAAAGTTGTATTGTTTCATTTTTCTATAATGGATAACCACAAAGTAATAGCTACATTCAAAAATAGAAAACTATATTATGCTGTACTTAAGCTAACTTATGTACCCTCTTTATAATATATGTGTAATTATGAAATTATTAACCCCGATACAGGCGAACCCTATTGGGGTTAATAATTACATGCTAAAAATGTATTTAAGTTGTGAAGAAGCAATAAATAAATAAATTGAGAAAGTAGAAGGCAGGAAAAGTAAAGTAGATTCATTGTTGCGTTGGACTCATACAAAATATACATTTTATTGAAGAAAAAAAAAACACTAAACTTTATTAAGTAACTAACTCTGAGTTGGACAACAAGACTTTAGACGGAAAATTGCGGAAATACGACTGGTGGTGATATTCCCGATAATAATTGACGATCTATATCTTGTTTGGGGTTCTCCACCGTTGCAAAATCTAGGGTAAAAAGTGTACATGGAAAGAGGATAATATGCACATTCTTCAAATGAACAGACAAAGCCCGAGAACAATGGTGTCGTCAGGGACAGGGGGAAGTTTGCTTTCTTTCGGCCTGCAGTCGCGAGATACAGAGCGGGTTCGGATGGCTTCTTTGAATTTAGAGCACAATGTCCATTTTGTCATTCGGAAAATTAGCTCCGTTCCCATTTCAAATCTGTCAACTCGGATTTTCTGTTTGAATTCCTTTATTTCTTACTCTTGAGAGATTATGGCTGAACAGACTACTGATTGATTTAACCAAAATATCCAGAAGGCACCCAGAATTATTAATTTGTTTTTACATTTATTCATAAATAAACTTAATACGTTTTACATTAGTGCATTAAAGGATATTCTTTTAAGCTATTAAGGATATTTTTTTCAATAGAGCACAATAAAAAATTTTATCTTATTTTTATGAAATCTTATTATCTAATGATATTTTTATAATTAAATAATAAAAATAAAAAACATAACAAAACCTAAGAAAATATGGAACACTTAAAACGAAATCTATATATAAATAAAAATTAATCGCCGAAATGTATGTACGCGCATAACTTCCGAACGACTGCACCAAATTGGATAATTCCTTTTTTGTTGTGTTCGTCATTGTCAGGACAAGGTTTGTATGAAAGAAAAAAATTAAAAAATCAAACCAATTTTTTTTTTAATGTCATAATATGAAAATTGAGTGCGTGAATGAGACAGAAGACTGTGTGAAGAAGGTCTTCAATATTTTGACAAAATATTGTATTCAAGAAAAAAATAAAAGTGATTTTTTTTAATCTCATATAAGTTTATTTTTAATCTCATAAAATATGAAAAGTGAGTGAGTGAATGAGATAGAAGTGTGTGAGAGATCTTCAATATATTGACAAAAGGTAGGCAATATAATACCCCTTAATATTTTGCCGAAGAGAGGATGAATATCATTTTTTGGTCAAGATGAATAATCCAACGACTGGTATTTTTAATATTTTTTTAGCTCCCCACAGGAGACCCTGAGGAAAATAATTGCCCTCAGGGCCTACGTCATCTTTGCAGATGCTATGTGGAGGTTCTTTTAATGAAAAGGAAGGAGAGAAAGTCGTTGGAAGGAAAAGGGTATGAGGGATGGTCAGTGAGGGATGGTCAGTCGGATCTGGGGGTCAGTGTGCCCAGGAGTTACAGACGTATGAAGAGCGTTTAACCAGCCAGCGGACGAAAATCCACATTTCGTCGAAAGTTGTTCTTCCGATCGTGCAGGACGGTTACAATGAGAAAGATTAATTATTCTCCGTACCAGCTTTTTTAAATTATAACTCAATATCGAATTTATTTCAATCCAAATTAGCTTTAATTTATACCTTCATCCAAAAATGCTGAAAGGCGTGATGATAAAACTATTAAAATAGTGTACTTTTTGTAGTTACTTTTTGATTATAAGTATTTATCATTTTTCAATAATGTCTAAATTTAATAAGAATGTTAAAAAAATCTGAAATATATTAGTTTGTAAGTGCGCAAATCAATACACAAATGGACCAATTTTCGTCAAGAAACACATGTACGTACATATTTTTTAATGATTTTATTGAAACTAAAATTAAAATTCTAATACATAACTTTGCTAGATAATGTATTGATTTATTTTACTGCATGATTACATTATTTGAAATGGGTGTGGTATAATACAAAAACTTTTTTGAAAATTTAACAAATCTGCCAACGACCTATGGAATAACCTTATTATACTAAAAATTTAAAAAAATTCTAAAAATTTATTACATACGAATGCTAGATAAAAGAACAATCTTTCGAAATCCATTTATAATTTTTTGTGGAAAAGAGTCAATACCAGTGGCGGTCCTTCCATCAGGACAATTGGTCAAAAACCTCCCAAAATTATAAGATGACAGTAAAACAATATTATTATGAAATATTAAGCAAATCAAAACAATTGGTATTATTCTAATGTATTTGAAATGCACCGCGAGAGAAAGCCGGCAGCGGCAAGCAGTGACATCTAACATCTTAAATGGAAGCTTCCTTTCCCACGCACTGCGATTGGCTGGGTCAAATTATGAAATGCCCTGGTATCATATCTTCTGTCTCTTTAGGCACTACACAATAAATGAGATGGCACTATGTCCCTTTTTAAAAAGTTTTCGGATTCTGAAGACGGTTTGGGTCAGAGCCGTGAGGGAGAGAGAGCATGCTGATCATCAGAGCATCATTCGTCTGAAAGAGATGGTTTGATAAACGTAGGTTGATTTCGCATATTTTACGCTTGTCGCATGAAATAATTTACTATATTAAACGTAATTTGACGTATGTGGGTGAATTTGACTCTCAAACTGGTGAGGTTCCTACAAATGAATATTGTTAAATTTAATATGACATTGTATCATAGGTAATATCATATTTTTAAATGACCTTCCACTTCTGGACCCCTAGAGCCGCCTATGGTCAATACGTCTAAAAACTTTTTTGAAAATGACGTATTTCAGGCTTTCTCTGGTAATGCCCTCTTAATCCATCCCTCCAACTGCGGTGCAAGGCGAAGAGTTGAGAGAGTCCGGCTGGAAAGGCTGAAAGGCCTCCCTCAACCAGTCTTTCTCGATCCGGCCCGCCACGCAGCAGGTGGGCAGACGCATCCGACGCCAAGACCTGGACAAACCTCACCCCATGAACCCGGGCATCCCTATTAAGTCACCAAACGTAGCGATCCACTTGGTGTGACCTATGGCAGAGGTGTTGGTTATCCAATAAATGGTTCCCAGGGCGGCGGTACCCATACCCGCATCCCAAATTGTGAATCATTGGTATGTATCAATGCAAAAATTTAAAAAAAATGTTCAGGTTGTGGCCACAGCTGTTTATGGAATAACAGACAGCACAAGTGTTATCATCATCATTGTTTATATCCAATTCGGTTGATAATATGTGCGTTAAGAAAATGAAGATAATGTTGGTTCTTAGCCGAAGTATGATACAGTTAAAAGTGATTGAATTGGATATAGGCACCTTAGCTCAGTTGGTAGAGTTGTTGCCTTGAAAGCAGAAGGTCCTGGGTTCCAGCCCCAGAGGTGTCAATATCTTTTTCTGATTTTTATGTCTTCAGATTTTTGATTAAGTTTCGCTGACATTGTCTTCATTTAATTAAATAATACAATTTGAGGTTTTACTCATAAAGTTAAAAATAAACATTCCTCCTAGACTTGCAGAAAAGTCAATAGATGTCGCATATTAAAAATAAAATGCTTAAAAATTTATCCAGACAATATCTTTTTTTAAGTATATTTATTCAGTTTTTTTTTTAATTTTACAATATTAATCTTTAAAATCTTACAAAACTGATCAATCAGTTTGATTGTAAGAAATCTCTCATTTGTCCTATTTAATTAATACTATTATACTTTTATGTTTTACATTGTAATAACTGTGTAAAATCTAAAATACTAATTATTATAAACTACTAATTATTATAATGTTTATGAATACAGTGTGTGATAGTAATTTCCAGGTATTTGATTAATATTCGATCTGGGTATTTGTATACAATATTATTTGCTTTCATGTTCTACGGAGATAGAATGATTTAATTTTTTTTTTTTGATATTTGAATAAGATGTCTCATTTTTGATATTTTCAGGTAATGCGTTAAATATTTTCGGAATTCTATGCCTCTTTGTTCTATCACCGTATACATTTTGAGATTTATTAATAATAAACATTTGTGCTTCTCTATGCCTAGTAGGGTAGTTGTGGTTTATAGGTTTTTTGAATTCTGTATTCCAGAATTCATCTAGCGTTAATTGATAATCTACCTTACTGTGGATAGAGAGGACATTACACAAGGAGAATTTTTTTTTATAATCGCCTTCACATAATTGAACTAGATATCACATATAAAGATAGCAGCCAAAAATACGTGCGTTAAAAAAATGAAGATAATGTTGGTAGTTCTTAGTCGAAGTATAGTCTAAGATACAGTTAAAAGTGACTGAATTGGATATAGGCACTTTTGCTCAGTTGGTAGAGGTGTTGCCATGAAAGCAGAAGGTCCTGGGTTCGATTCTCAGAGGTGTCAATATCTTTTTCTGATTTTTCTGTCTTCAGATTTTCGATAGAGCTTCGCTAATATTGTCTTCATTTAATTTTAAAAAAGGATGAATGTTTTTACTTGCGTTTGTTACATATGTTCGTAGACCAACTTTATTCAAATTTCTACGAATGATCAATGGTGAATTGTGCGCAACATATCGAGAAGCCTGTGTGCTACAAAATTGTAAATTAATAATTTGGGATGAGTGTACTACCATGGCGGACAAACGAGCATTAGAGGCACCCGATCAAACATTAAAAGATTTGCGTTGCAAAGAACCTCTTCGGGGGCGCGATGGATCTACTGGCCGAATATTTTCGCCAAACGCTGCCAGTTATACCCAGATCAACAGCTGCTGATGAAATAAATGCTTGCTTGAAGGCATCAAATTTATGGAGTTACCTGAAAAATCTCTAGTTAACAATGAATATGCGAGTGGCGTTACAAAATGACATATCAGCGGAAGTGTTTGCAAATGCATTAGTAGACATCGGCAATGGGAAAATTCCTGTTGACACTTCTACTGGCCTCATTTCATTTTCACCGATTTTTTGTCAATTCACAACGTCAAAGAAGGAATTAATATCGAAAGTGTTCCCAAATATTGGTGTGAATTATAAAAACCAGGCTTGGTTGACCGAACGAACTTAGCAGCGAAAAATAAGGACCTAGAAGATTTAAATAAAAAAAATCAGAGTCAAGACAAATGCATTCAGTTAAGTCGATCGATTCCATTATCGATCCAAATGAAGAAGTCAATTATCCTACTGAATGCCTAAATTCACTGGATTTGCTAGGATTACCGCCACACAATTTACAACTTAAGGTAGGCTCTGTGGTAATTATGCTATGCATCTGAATCAGCCAAAATTGTGCAATGGAACAAGACTCTCTGTTAAAAAAATATGAAAAATTTGATTGAAGCTAATGTAATCGTAGGAAAATTCAAAGGCGAAAATGTGCTTATTCCAAGAATACCACTAATGCCAATTGAATGTCCTTTTGAATTTAAGTCCAGTTTCCAGTGCGCCTTGCATTTGCAATGACAATTATTATTAATAATTCCCAAGGCCAATCGTTATAAGTGTGCGGAATAAACCTTGATTTGTCGTGTTTTTCGAATGGGTACGTGGCATACTCGAGAGTCGGCAAACCATCGGCGCTATTTGTTTTCTCTCCAGAAGGAAAAACTAAAAATATTGTACATTACAAGGCATTACAATAGTTATGGTCGAATTATTTAGTAATTTTATTTCATTATATGGTCGTATTGTAAGCGGAATATTTTGTCTCATTTTTTGTCATGAAGTACGTAACGTGTAACATTCGACATATGGAATTATTGATAATCCAACTGATTTGAATTTACGGGAAGTGTTACATTTCCTTAGTCCGCGACTGTACACCACCCGTGTGAAACCGAGACCGGCTTAATAGTAGATCAAGTCTTTCAGGAATTTCAAAAATATACACGAAAAAAAAATTTGGCGGTACAAAGTTCGCCGGATCAGCTAGTAATGAATAAAAATATGTGTACAATAAATGTCATAAACCATAATGGAACTAGAATAAATACTATCCGTGAACCAAAAATTTGCGCAAATATTTTCAACAAATTTTTCGCAACCGTCGGTCAAAAACTTGCATATAAAATTGACCAAAATTATCAACCTGATGGCATACATGAAGATAAAATAACAAATAACAATCTATGGAAGGTGTTAATCTTGCCAAATCAGCACTTTCATATGTGTCACGGGAGTTAAATAAATGATTAGAAGGTTTTAATAGATTCTCTTTTTATTGTAATAGTCAAACACAATCGCGACACAATATTAATATCAGAAAGTTGCGGGGCTAAATCTGATAGCTGTACACACCAGGACAATTCGGGACGGAATGATTTTGCGGTAGCATTTGGAACTACATCTAGTCTTTCCGGTGTAACCAGCATTCAAAATTGCCAGTACATAAAATAAATTGTACATTAAAGAGTACCTTGTCATAAATCTTTCAATTTTCAAACCGACTACTAAAAATATTGAAAACAAAAATGAAGTAAACAATTACCGCCCAATATCCTTATTATCCAACATTTCAAAAATATATGAAAAAGTAATAAAAAAACAAATTACTGATTATACAGATAACCAAAAATGTATTAACCCTAGTCAATACAGTTTCAGGGGTAAACTTAGCGCACATGACGCAATTGCATAATTAACTAAGCTTATTTAAAAAACATTAGATAGAGGCAAAAAATGCTTAACTATATTCATTGACCTCCGTAAAGCTTTTGATAGTGTCTCACATTCGAAATTAATGAATAAACTAAATAATATAGGAATAACTGGCAAAGCTAAAACATGGTTAAAAGTTATCTCTACCAAAGAACTCAACAGGTAAAAGTAAACAACGAACTAAGTGAAATAGAAAATATAGATTTTGGAATTCCACAAGGAACTGTATTAGGACCTTTACTATTCATATTATATATAAATAAACTTTTGAACTCCCAAACATTATAGGAAATTCTTGGAGTGAGGTCGAAGTATCAGCTAATAATGCAATAAATATCGTAAAACTGTGGTTTGACGAAAACTTATTGACACTAAATGTCGAAAAAACCCATTTTATACATTATAGCCTAACAGGGAATATCTCGAATATAAATCTAAACATAAAAATTCACGAAAGAAATTGCCTACTTAGAATCGCACCCTGTAACTCAAACTGTATTCACATTAGTAGTAAAGAAGAAATAAATATCTTGGAATAATTATCGATAATAACATCAAATGGAAAAGTCAAATAAATTCCACAGTAGACAGAATGAGAAAACTGATCTATATATTTTTAGACTAAGAAATACTCCGGCCCCTTAGAGTCAAAGAAACGTATCTCAATTTTTATCGATTTTGAGTTACGGATGGTACTAGACACAAAATAACACATTACATTAAGTGACAAAGACACGTATCTATAGGTTCAACGGTTACAAATTTACATCGTTGCGTATCTACAGAAAACCATTTATTGTTAATGTCAGTAGAGTGTATCGTTACTTGCGTTTTTTAAACTTGAATAAAAAGATATTTGCTTGCGAGTCAAAGAAACGCATCTTTAGTTACGTTCGATTCACCCGCATAGATTATGCAACTGTTTTACTGAAATGTCACTTACGCGTCATTCATTTACGATTTGGCAGTTGTGTTTGCGGCATTTTTTATTTTAACGAGTGGTTTGAATATTAGTTGGTTATTTTTTTGTGTGTTTTGATTCAATATAAATCGAATATGGAAAGGAAAACACACAAAACACGGATTCAGTGAATAATGGAAGTGGCATTGTTGAATAATAACGAAGATTCTTCAAGTGCCAAAAATATCTTATTTCAGAGGCGGGTATGGGTACCGCCGCCCCGGGAAGCATTTATTGGATAACGTTTGGTGACTTAGCAGGGGTACCCGGGTTTATGGGGTCAGGTTTGTCCGGATCTTGGCGGCAGATGTGTCTGCCATCAACAGCGTGGCAGGCCGGGTCGGGAGAGACTGAGGGAGATCTTTTGACCTCTCCAGCAGGACTCTCTCGGAACATTCTCTTGCATCGCAGTGGAGAGGATGGATTCATTCGTCCGTCACACTGGCCCCCAAATTCCTAACCACCCCTTATACCTTATTCCTTCTAAGAATTTCTTATCCTTCCTTCCCCTAAAAAGACTCTCTACATAGCATCCCCAAAAACGAAATTGATGTTACTACAACTGCTACCAAAATAAAAATAGCAGAAAATCAGGAGTCACGATGCCAAAAGTCAAGAGTTCTTCTTCTTTTAGAGCGATTCGAGAATCCAAGAATGCCAAGAATTTTTTTTGACTACATTGGATATTACTGAAATCTTTTTTAGAAATATAATCAATAATAGCTTGGAAAATGAAAAAGTTCTCCAAAACAAAAGGGGAAAACATTTACCTGGAGATAAAAGACCTGAAGAATCTAAAAAAATCATTAAGGACCACATTATGTCTTTTCCAACAGTACCGTCACATTACTGTAGGGCGAACACTTCATTTAAATATTTAGCCGCCGATTTGACATTACACATACGTAATGTACACTATGTATGTTGACTTGTGTAAGGATACAAATGATGTTCCTGAAAAAACATGGTTAAACCGAAACATATTTAACACCTGTAACCTATAGTTCCAACAACCACGCGAAGATATGTGCGACTCGTGTGTTAAATACGAAAATGCTAATACGGAAGAAAAATATCTCTTTTGGATGAGTATGATCGCCACAGACAACGCAAAATTGCTGTACAGAATTGTAAAATCCAATCTAAAACCCTTGCTTCTGAATTCACTGTTTATTTCATCGAGTTTAATTTAGAATACGTTCGAAGATAATTTTTTATAGACGACGCCTGGCAGTTTATAATTTAACTTTTTTTAATGTTCGGAGCAATGAAGCTAGAAATTACATGTGATGAATGAGTGGCTGGTCGTGGCCCAGATGAAATCGCTTCATGTATGTATAAGTATTTGGTAGCTAATGCTAATGGAAAGAAGTTCATTCTGATGAGTGATACATGTTGATATATCAAAACTTCTACAAAGAAAATAAATATATTTGATCCTTCATGGTGGTACCCAGCAGTCAGATTAGCTTCCAGAAAATCCAAATATGATGTCATTGAGATGGGACAAGAGTATTTCTTCACTTTCATCAACTTGAGGAAACAATTAATTAAAAACAAAAAGACAGAAAAATGGCATGGATGTAAACTAGTTAAAAATCACATTCAAAAGAAGATCCTGACCATATTTATTAAGTTCCTAAAACAAGGCAACGAGCTGAACTTATTTTTTTACATGCGCTCCACACAGGAGGCCCTGAGGAAATAATTTACCTCAGGGCCTATTTCATCTTTGGGGATGCTGTGAGGAGGGTTTTTTTTAGGAAATAAAGGAGAGGAGAATTCTGGGAAGGAAAAGGGTTTTAGGGGTGAGTAGGAATCTGGGGTTCAGTGTCTCCTGGTCATCCACCTCCTTAGGTTTTTCTAGGTCTTGACCTAGAAAAACCTCACCCCATGAACCAGGGCACACCTTCTAAATCACCAAACGTAGCGAACCTTTTCGAGTGACCTATGGAAGAGGTGTTGGTTGAAGTAAAGTGAGTGAAGCAAAGAGTGTGTGCTAAGACTGAGTTGTTTGGCGGTCCATCCTCTCTGCCTACCCCTGCGGAGAAACGGCGTGATGGTTACTTAGGTAGTTAGTAAGTTCGTCAGGTACAAGATTCCAGTTTTTTAAGCAAGTTACAATATTATGTAGCATATTAAGTTTTTTTTTACAATAGTATCAGTTAGAAAATAGTTACAAAAATATTTTATATGTTTTTCTGTTTTAAATAAGTTTTTCAACAAAAATTTCTAGACTTGAAATATTTTTATTACTGTTCCACCACTATCCTAATTCCTTAAAATCATCTTTACAAATTTTCGGGTGCAAAAAAAGTCAAATATCGAAGGAAGTTTTTCGTAACTTGAGTTCAGTGATTGCAATTTTCACTTTGGTTAGGATCAAAGAAACGTAACTGAGATATGGCTGCACTTAAATTTTAAAAAACATATGAAAATGAATTACTATTTTATATTTAAAAGATGATTTAGAAGCACAAAATACCACCCTTTAACTAAACGAGAAGAAATTATTAATACGTTCTATTTGTTTAAAAGTAGACAACATTGATTGATTGAGAACTATGTTTTTTTGCTCTCCTGTAAAGTAGAAAAAAATGAGATACGTTTTTTTGACCCTAAGGGGCCGACTCTATCATTAAAAATACTAAAAGATATCTATTATGCATTTGCGCACCCTGTCCTACAATATGGAATCGTGGCCTGGGGGGGTGCATATAAATCATCCCTATTTCCACTGGAGACAAATCAAAAAATATAAATAAAAATCATCTTAATAAAGCCCTACTATTACCAAACAATAAATGTTTTGCAAGATTTTCCGGTTACTTACACTTACACTTACAAAAATTTATGACAAAATTGCACTACTACAATTACATAAAGATTTCTTTAATAAAAATAATTTACCACAATTAAATATTAGTAGAATAATAATATCTTTTGGAGGACTAACCGTGCCACTAGTGTGAACCACAACAGCACAACATCACTATATATTCAAAGGTATAAAATTATTTAATAAATTACCCCTTGATATACGATCGGAAGTAAACTACGACAAATATTTAAAAAAAAATTAATTAAAATACTCTAGTACCTACCACCTCATAACTTTACTTATTGTTTAGAAATATGTTTTTGCCTTATCAATTCTTTGAATCATTTATTAACTAACCTTTATTTTTATTACTTTTATCCGTATTTTCTCATAAAATCACTAATATTTTTTTGTTAAATAACCAATATTTTTTGTTTTAACTTAAACAAATGTAAAAATATTTAGTTGTCCTCTCCTAAACAAAAGCAGCTGCTTTATTAGGAGAGTGTTTGAAATATTGATATTATATTATTTTGTAAAATTGTAAACTTGTTAAATGTTTCAATAAATAAAAAAAATAAAATATTAAAAATTACTCTTTCTTTTCTCTGAATTTTATTTTACTATATTTGTCTTTCTTTACTATCAATTCTATTTTTAATTTTGATTCTGTTCCATCTTTACTCTCATTTACAAATACCTATGTTTTCAACGTATGTACTTACACTCTATATGGGGATGTGTGAGAATGCACTCACCTCACCACATCCTGGAATAAAAACCATTATTATTATTAAGCATAATTTTTTTTTTTTTTTTTTTTTTATTAGAAGAAAAAAGTTATAAAATATTACAGGAAATCAAAATAAAATAAGATATTACAAAAAAGAAAAGTCCCAATAAACTACTTTTAAGTAGTTTGTCAATGGGTGCTTTTACTTTGAAGTTTTTTTTTTTATTTTATTTTATTTATTTATTTTTTTTTTAAATAAAACTTATAATGCAGTTAGACATTTTTTGTGTTACGAGTACTACAAGAATGTTAATACAAACTTTTTCTTGAGGCGAGCCAATTTTTCAATATAATATTTGTTCTTACATTATTTGTACATTTTTTAATTTTAGCAGGTAACATATTTAAGCATGTAGGTATCATGTAGTCCAGCGTTCTTTGTCCATATTTGTTTAAGTGCTTAGGTACGATTAGTCCTTCATTTAACGTAAATCGAGTATTGTAAGTGTGGTCCAGTCTATTTATGTATATAGGGCTATTCATATGCTGAAAAATAATTTTATGCCACAGAATTGCTCTTACTGAGAGAATTTTAAGATTCTGGTAAAAGTACGGAACATTGTGTCTTTGCTCGTATAAACTTTTATGAGCTAATAATTTAACTAATGAATTTTGGACAGATTGAACATGATTAACATTTGTCTTACAGGAAAGTCCCCAAGCTGTAATTCCGTACCTTATAATAGACTCAGCTAATGATAAATAAATTATTCGAAGTGTGCATATTGGAACATAGAATTTAAGTTTATATAATCTACTAACAATAGATCTCAGACGTTCACAGACTTTATTTATTTGTAAATCCCATTTGAAAAAGCAGTCAATAATTACACCTAAATAAACATATTCTTTAACCACTTCAATATTTTCGCATGTACACAATGCTGGGATACCAACATGTAAGCAATCTGAACCGTGTGTTTTTATTTCTGGTGTAATAATATTTGTCTTGGCATTGGGTGATCTAATATGTATCAATTTAGTTTTTTTTTGCATTTATGATTAAACCAGAGTCATGAGACCATTTCAAAAGCTCAATGTAATCCTTTTGTAAGAGTTCAATACATAATTTTAAATCACTGCGAGAAATCACTAGTGCAGTATCATCCGCATATACAAAGTGTTTTACATGTTTAAAGATGTACTTAATAAAAGATACATAAATGATATATAAAATTGGACCTAATATGGAACCTTGAGGAACGCCAGCTAAAATTTTTCTTTTTTTACTTAAAGTGTTCAATAGCTTTATTTTCATGCATCGGTTGTTCAAGTAATTTTCAAATAGTTTTAGGAGCTTTCCTCTTATTCCTATGATTTCTAGTATCTGCAATAATTTTCTATGATTAATAGTGTCAAATGCTTTAGAATAATCTATAAATAAAACTAATACATGATTTTTACTATTTAGTTCATTATTTATGAAACTGGCAAATTTTTGAAGTAGCATTTCGGTACCCTTTTTTTTCTGGAATCCATATTGATTTGTATCAATAATAGAAAAATCTTCTAAATATTTTATTAATTTCAACTGAATGTATTTTTCAAGAATTTTTTCGAGTGATGGCAAAATACTAATCGGTCTATAATTACCCAATAGAGTGTGATCACCTCCTTTATAAATGGGTCTGATAATACTACATTTTAAGTCATCTGGAATTTTTGCTTCAAATAAAATTCTATTTACAAAATGGGCTATGATTGGAGCTAAAATTATTATATGTTTTTTAATATCACTCATTCTGATATTATCAATTCCAGGAGAAGAGCTTTTAAGTTGCCGCACAATGCTTTCTATATCAGAAATTTTGGCCCTTGGTAGGTACATGCTTTGAGGCATCTTCTCTGGTTCAAAAGCATTTGTCCTGTAATTACATTTATGTAACATATTGCAAACACTGTCAGAGAAATAATCAACAAAATCATTAGTTACATTTTCTTTGGTCCGATCTTTCATCAAATATTTGGAGGCAACTTGGTCACAATTATTTTTACATTTCTTACCTAAAATTTGATTACACTCGTCCCATGTCTTTTTTGAATCTTGAAATAGATTTTTGAATTTGTCATTATAGTATGAGGTTTTTAATTTAAGTAACAATTTATTTAAAACATTTCGATAACACTTATATTCTTTTTCATAGTATTTATTTGTTGGGGCATTTTTCCAACGCTTATATAAATAATCCCTTTTTTTAATTTTATATAGTGCATCACTAGATATCCAATCATTTATGGCATAAGGTCGGCTTTTAGGTTTTTTGCTTATTATAATTGTGCTGTTTTTATACAAGTCGTCAAAATAATTTTTAATTTTTAAATAAATAACCGAACATTCGGTTTCCTTTAGAAGCGACTTCCAGTCATAATTACAAATACGTTTATCAATCTGTTTTTGCGAAAGAATTTTGACGTTATTAGAATCGCTAGAATTGAAATTATCTACCGACTTATAGAGTATGCTTACAGCTGTTGTATTATGATCGGCAATATTATAATCACATACGCACGCGGAGATTGTACTGGTTAATCCAGTAGGTAACTTTCCGCTAACTCGCACAAAAAAGTGATCTAAGCAAGAACTAACAATTTTCCCTTGAACTATTACTTCTCGTGTAACATAATTTATACATTTTTTTAAATAGTTATTAGTAAGAATATTTTCATATTTTATAATGATAGCATCATTTTTATGTAATAAATTTAAATTTACATCACCGAAAAATATTACACTTTCATTTGATTTAATATTGTTTTCAAACACATTGGATATTTCTGACAAAAATGCTTGCTTATTTAAATTCGGGGGTCGGTATATTGCCAAGACATTTAGAGTACTGTTATTTGGAAGTGTCAATATTCCAAAAACGTTCTCAAAATATTTACTGTCCAGAAATATTTGCGAAAAGGAGAGGTTATTCTTTACATATAACAAAATGCCTCCACCGGATTTATGGTTTCTGCAATAGTGGTACGAATTGAAACCGGGAATATCATAAAGATTAACAAGTTCCGAACGAATTGCAGTTTCGCAAAGCATGAGTACGTCAATGTGATTTAAGCAGTCTTTAAAATAAACATGAAATAGGTCCCAATACCTACCTATAGATCTAATGTTTAGTTCCACAAAATTGAGTTTACTCGTTTCACGTTTCATTGTGTCTTGCTTACGAAGCCATTCGCACAGGTTATTTATCTTACAAAAATTTATGTCATTATCATCATCTATGAAACTAAAAGACATAATGTGTGTAACTAAAATACTTAATAACTAAAATATAAGTATGCAATTTTATTCCTGGCATTGGCATTTCATACTGATTTACGCAATTATTATAACTAATTGTTAAAATTGAAGTTGACATTGAATGCATATTTAAATAAATTCGCAGCAATAATAATATCACGAATAATAATGAATAATAATAATTCATGCCCAAAAATAGTCCATCAAGGTTGACTTCAATTTGTTTTGGTGACAGTATTGAATAAACTGTCATTGTATTTCTAGTGATAATGTTATAGAGAAGAAACATAGTATAAAGTATATCAATTTTGTTTTGTGTAAATAATATTTCACAAGCCTTAACACTTTGAGAACAGGCTAAAATTTGAATCCATCGTTTTTGTTTTAAAATTTTACTGAAAAATATAATTAAATAATTTTTTAATATTTCTAATGATTCTTTAACACTTTGATGGTAGGTTAATAATATTATAATGATTTTTTTTTGGTTTTAACATTTTACAGAAAGTTATAACTAAATTGTAGTAAGATTCAGAAAACAATCGCATTTTATGCAAACATATAAATTTCGATATTGTGTTTTTAATATTTGAGCATACCATGAGGGCTGTCACTGTTAAGAATTTAAAAGAAGGTGCATACCTATTCATAATTTATACGCCCTTGTGCAATAGTCATCATTTTTTTTAAATACGTACAATTTTTGCTGTTTGCTTTATGATTTGTATCGTTAGTTGACTTGAATGTGTTGTTTTGGAATTCACAATTTTTGCATTTTTCTTCTTTGTTTTTATTAGGGCAGTCTTTCCAGGGATGATCCATGGCGCAGTGTAGACACGTGGCATTCTTGTCCTTATTTAGGCAGTTGATAGCTGAGTGACCAAATTTCAAGCAATGAAAGCATTGCATAATTGGAATTGCGTCCTCCACCCGTACTCTGTAGTATCCAATATTTATTTTCTCTTTAGATATGAGATATTTCCTAAGTTTTCCACTTGTTTCGATTATGTAGTTCGTAAGATTATTTTGTCCTTTTGGTTTAAGCATTTTCACTAATTTAACTGAGTTTTTTGGATTTTCATCCATTATGATTTTGATTCCATCATTTTGTGTTTTAAATGATTCTATTATGTCTTCTTCAGATAAGTTGATAGGTAAGTTTCTTATGAATAATTTTGGGTTCTTTTTTTCTAGTTCTTTTGCGATCATGTTGTTTTTAAATACCGTATTTATTTCGTCCGTTAGTTTTTTTGCGTGATCTTTATTAGGGCAAGATATAATTAGTTTATTGTTTGATGCTTTTTGTACCCCATTTACTGCAATACCCAAATGCGATGTTTTAATTTTTTTAACTATCAAATCTCGAATATCATCAGATGTTGAATTTGTATTTTCACTTGCAACTATTAGTGAGTATTTGGCCTCTGGAATAGGTATTGAAAAGGTTGACTTATTATATGTTGTATTAACTGATTCATTTTTTTTCCTTTAAATAATTTTCAATTTTTTCTGAATGTTTTTCTTCATTTAATATCAGTTTATTTTGTAGCTCAATTATTTTCTCTTGTAATTGAAGTTTTTCCTTGCACCATATTTCTTCTAGTTGGCTTATATCTTGTTCTATAATTATTCTCTGCTTCGCCTCTTTGATACTTGAGCATTTTTTAATTTCAGTTTTAATAGAGTCAATTAGTCCTTGTACGTTCCGGTCCATAATGAGTTATTTATTATGCGGGCTGTCTGGCGAATAAAAACGTCAGTCAGCCTGCTAAGTTTACAACAATAATTTGTTTAACTGCTTGGCACTGTACTTAGGTGGTTACTGTGTTTATCGTAATTTCTGTTGTTAATTCGGTTGTTAATTAAAAGTTTGTTATTCTTGGAAGGCTGTTTCTCATCCGTTACGTGGTCAAAGAAAGCGGTTGTTTATTGTGCTTTCTAAAAACATTTTAAATGTAGATATGCCAGAACAATCTATATTTTCAATTTAACTAAGTGTTCGGTGGTTGAAAGACATTATTATCAATATTATGAAGTTAAAGTTAAAGACATTGTTATAAAGTCATTTGTTTTACTATTAAAAAATAGAAAGCCACCAGTTAAGTTTTCGATAACTTTTAAACTGTCTCTAAAAACGTTACACGATTAAACTTGTTATTTTATGAAATTCGCTATTTCTTATCCCATCCCATACAAATTTCGTAATGTGGGCACAAACCAATTTCAATCTGAAATAAGACAAATAGTGGCAATGGTGCTCTCGTTAAAATTCCATCATGCGGATTAGGAGAGCACACTTTGCAGGAGGTAGTTATTATGTATGGAGAAATCTGTACGCCCATCGGTAAATTCAAATAGACAATAAATGAAGATTCATAATAGCGGAGTGTCTAGACGTTTTAAGATGAAAAACGTGGGGAGATTTTATATGGGGCTTAAGCATTGATTCGAGTGGAGTGCATTATCGGAAAATTATTATTTGCCAAGCGGAAACTTCACGTACATACAAATCCCAGTAAAATATGTTCATCCGGAAGTTATACCGCCGTAGTGTTTGTTAATTCTGAAATAAATGAAAATGATCACTGTTTGGGTATCTGCCTTTAGGTACTTATGATGACTTAAATAATTATATTAGTTTCACGTAAACCGTTTTAAATAATAACGCGTCAAATGGGTGGTCGTAGGTAATCAAGATGATCTCCGTAGTCCAGTGGGTAAGACTCTTGACTCACAATCCGGATTCGAACCCGTCATGCGCAAAATAAATTTTATTTGATTAATTTGTGTTATTTCACAATTAATTCATTTAAAATAATGTATAGTATATTTGCGGCATGTTCCAGAGTGGAAGATACTATTAGTATCGCCCTGGTGTAAGACCACCATTCAGAATTGAAACGTTGCTTGAAAATGGCTTTAGCCGTGTTTGGTGACCAGATCTAAATAGCCAGGTACCTCCTTCCCCTCGCCACTACCTTCAGCCTCACAACATACCCCAATTGGGGATGCCATAGTCTCACTGGCTCCAGACGGGAGCAGTTGAGATTCTTGTGCGGTATTCACTGTAAAAAAAAAAAAAAGTATCTACAATATCGTATGATTATTGATTATACGTCCATGGAGTTTTTGATCAGAACATTTTTCCCTGCACTGTCTTCGTTGACGGCTTTATTTTCAGATGAGGTAATTATAAACAATTTTGGTAAAAAATATTTAGTTTCCTGTTGCTTAGTAAGTATCCGTTATTTGTAAGAAACATTAAGGGGGTCATCCGTATGAAGCCCTAGGCCACTGGGCAACTCATGTGCGGGAACAAAAAAGTAACAGTGATGGTGTTTGCATTATCGCACACCTTCTGAAGGTGTGGGTTAGGTAGGTACTTTACCGTATTAACCCGCAGAAATGCAAATATTTCTCGGGAAACGTGGATAATTCAAAAATTGACTTCTCCTTCGTGAAAAGTTGGACAATTTTGACTGGCTACCCTTTATTCTCATGCTAATTTATATGAAGTAATTACTCTCGAATGTAAGTTGCCCAATTAGGTATTTATTAGAATCTGAAATCAGAAAGGGGGCTGTTTCGTGGGATTTTGCGGGTATCAAGTGAATTATTTACGACATTTGCGTAATAAATTGAATTTTATAATCACAGCATTTCTTTAATATGAAAATTTTCTTTTCGAATATCGCGTTTGGCCAAAACTTGCGATATCACCAATTATGTTTTATCCAATACGGGTATTTTGATTAAGTTTATAAATTAATCTAAAATCTCAAACTGGGTACCAAAGTTTATCTGTTAAACTGTTGGTCTACCAAAAAAAATATATAAACAATATGTTTTGTTAAATGTACATCGAAATTTAACCCTATGAATGAAGAACCATGTAAAGCTTCCTGTAAAATACTCGAACTACAGAGTTGTCATGGAAAAATAGAATACCTACCTCTTTATCTTAGGATTTTCTAAATTTATGGTCGGCTACAACTCCTCAGCCGATTTGGATCATCAATTCAAACACGGTCGAATTCAATTCCGAAATGTCACCGATTCGATGAAAAGAATATTTTACTGCGGCGACAGCAGAGAAGGGCCATTGTTTAAGGCTCCCGCGCTGCGCTTTTTGTTTATGCCCCCGATCCAGAATCCGTGATAAAAGGAACCCCCAATCCAAGCCACCCCCTCCAATCCCTGCTCTAGTAACCCCCCAATCGGAGGTATTTTTCCAAGTTTTCCAACTCCCGAGATGCCTCCCTATTGATTACCTTTCAATGCGCATAAAATATACCGACACCTATCGTTAGCGAGGAGAGAAGCATTTTCTTTGCGTGTTAGAAGGCTTTCGAGATTCAGATAAGGTACTTATGCAGTTCTTAGGGTCGGTGAACATTTTAGAAAACGGTAGCGCGT
The DNA here is from genome assembly GCA_929108145.2 of Limnephilus rhombicus. Lineage (NCBI taxonomy): Eukaryota > Metazoa > Arthropoda > Insecta > Trichoptera > Limnephilidae > Limnephilus > Limnephilus rhombicus. The sequence goes on from OV815271.1 coordinate 31,806,039, forward strand.
CCATCTTTGATCTTGGTTTAATCAACAATTCTCTTCTGATAATACAAGTTCAAATCATAGGATTATGGTTGGTTTTTAAATAGTTTAGGCGTATAGGCCATACAGGCAAAAAACTGTGCCTATTCTATAAAAAACATCAAATACAAAAAAAATGATCAAAATGTATTTTTTCCAAGAACTTGTACGCTCAGTTATTCAGTTGGAAAAAAAATAATACTCAATTCATACCATAACTTAAAAATCACACAGTCTGCCTTTGGTCATAGACCAATGCACGCCACCTACCTATACTTTCAAAATTAAACAAAATTTAGTCATTCATCTTATACACGGTGTCCGAAAACTCGTAGTACAAGCGGAAAACTGGTGAACCTGCATCACAAAGAGAACCCAAATAAACATAAAGATATTCAATTTAAGCATTTTTACATTTAAAATTAAAAAATAAATTAAAAATTAAAAATTTCGGCTATATGAGGGTTAAAGTTTTTTTCCGATACACGGAAATCTCATGATTTTAGAGCGAAGATGCTCTCTAAAACTCTCTCGCTAGGTACTTTACTTAGTACTGGATCAATTCGAACAACGAACAAGCCTTGTGAGAAAAATTACTAGCATAGGTGTGTTCTAAACTTACATTATGTTGTAACGTTCCTTAATCCAAAAACACTAGGTAGGTAGTACATCACAAAAAACACAACATGTCATTGGTACATCACAAAAAATGCATTAACATGCGTTGGTATATTCCATTATAATCCACAATATTCTCAATATGAAAATACCCCAAAAGTTTGTTAAAAACCAGCGAAATTAATTACTGTTATTCACAAATATTCACTTTTCAAGTTTGAAAACACAAAGGGGTGTTAACGATATCATGACCCATACTAAACTGCGTAAAAACATGAAAAAATATTTACCCAGATAAGGGAGTTCCCGTGTCCCATTGACTTGCTATGGTCAGTCGAATCGTGTTCCCCATGCAGTAGTGTTTAATTTGCGCTGAACACTGGAAATATTATTTTTAATTTATTTAACATTCCAAATTTGCAGTTTTGAACTCACTTACGACATTTATGATTGAGTATTGTTTTATTATCTTAATTCACTTATTTTTTTATTAGTTTATTTACTTATTTTTTCACTTTTAATCAAAACAATAACTTTCAACAATAATATGAAATTAGAAACCAACTTTCTAGTTTAAATACGGTACGACTTAATTTTGTTCTATAACTTATCACTTAGAATTAATCGGCCTTTGTATTCCTAGGTAAAATTTACGGCTTATTTGCATTTTTGTTAAGTTACTCACGAGTGCATTTACATACAAAAATAATGCTCATGTTGTTCGGGAGTTTAACTTAGGGGGGCATTAATTACGTGACCTCAAAATGGGGGGGGGGGGTCCAGCAAAATCTCACCACATCTTGAACAGTTTTTAAGCGTATTGTCGCGATCATATTTACCTCAACGGGGGGGGGGGGCGTAATGGGATAGCATGGAGCGGGATGGGATAGTCTGGAACCCCAGATACACCACTGATCTCACATGATTGTTGCAGAGTTAATTAGTTAATTATTGCGGACATCAAACAAAAAGAGGTATACCTACCAAGGGTATGAGGGGTTGGTAGGAATCTGAGAGTCCGTGTATCCAGGAGTGACGGACGCATGAATTCATTCCTCCCATGGAGGTGGAATATAATTAATAGTCCAGTCAGCCTATGTCGTAGAACACCAGTTGAATCACCATCGACTACTATTATTTAGACAAGTGTTTAGCCAGAAGTCCCCGCCTCTACCCCCCTTGCTTCCCCGCCTACGCCCCCCTCCCCAAAACATGAAAAGTGTAAGGGTTTCGTAAATCGCGTCTATCTCGATTACTAAACAACATATCGGGTTGCAATTTTTTTTATTTTCTTTATTGTAACATTGTCTACAATTAATGTCCAGTTAATTTTCGTCGTAACTTTTACCGTTTGTTTGTAATTCGTATGAAAAGGTAAAAATTTGTATATTTTTTGGTATGTAATTTTACATTTTGTCACAGAACTTTTTAGGCCGACATTTTATGAAAAAATGTTTCCTACAAAGATTGTAGTCCTTTCTATGAGCTGTAAAATTATATATTTTAATGTGTACTTTATGGCTAGAAAACGCCAGATATCAACCGTGAATGCTTGGTTCACCATCTCTGCATCGCTCTGCGGCAGCCGATTCATTAAGGCACTACTCATGTATGATGTTTAACTCATTAATTGTATTTTTTGTCAATTGTTTTAAATTTTGGTTTTACTGAAGAAGTGAGATTATGCTTACTGGTATCAGTTCAAGTTGCCATAGTATTTCAGTTTAAAATCTATAACTTTATTTATTGAATGGAAGTATAAACTAGCTCCATTATGAATAACCCCCACTAACACGAGTATTTCACGTTCACGATTTCCACATAGCTTTAGTGCACTAAAACAAACGAAATAATGACAAGACTAGAAGAAGTGTGTGAAGATTTGGTTAAAACTAGTAGAAATTCAAAACTGTGGCTACAAGAGTTTAAATTGGTGAATTTGGTTCTAGACTTTATTCTGGCGGAGAGAATCGGCGATTGGAATTTGCACATTAATACAGTCAAGCAAATGATACCTTTTTTGCATGCTGCTGGTCATTTGCTCTACGCCAAATCCGCACAAATACACTTAAAACAAATGTTGAGCGTACAAACAAAGGTGTCAAATGTAGACTTCGAAAGGTTCGTCAATAATTTCCGATATTTAAAAAAGGAGACAAAAATGAGGTGAACAATTACAGACCGATCTGCATTTTATCAACTATTGTAGGAGCTAAAACTTTTGTAGGAAATATTTTTTCATAAAATGTCGGCGTAAAAAGTTCTGTGACAAAAAGTAAAATTACGTGCCAAAAAAATTTATCTTTTCATACGAATTACAAACAAACGGTAAAAGTTACGACGGAAGTTAACTGGACATTAATTGTAGACAATGTTACAGCAAAGAGAATATAAAAAATTGCAATCCAATATGTTGTTTAGTAATCGAGATGGACGTGATTTACGAAACCCTTACACTCTTCATGTTTGTGGGGGCACAGGTGGGGAAGCAAGGAGGGGTAGGGGCGGGGATTTTTGGCTAAGCACTTGTCTAAATGGTAGAAGTCGATGGAGAAAAAATTAGCTTTATACTATTTTTTCAATCTAATTATTACATTATTAAAAAAAAAATGATAATAACCTTGTTCACATTCGTTTCGAACACTACTGTACCATGCGACCATCTTTGTTGGCGACCATGTTTGTTTGTGTACCCGAGGATGATACGAATGCAAGTCCAATGTGATTTACTCGAAAACGAAAGCTCAAATCAAAAAAAATTATACTACAAAATCGACTCCAAATGTGATGAGGATTCACCAGTTTTCCGCTTGTACTACGATTTTTCGGACACCTTGTATATAAAAAATCTCGTGTCACGGTGTTTGTGGTCGCACTCCTCCTTTTTTATGTAGATATATTTGGTAGGTATGAGAATAGGTTTTAAAGCATAATTCATACCGCTAGGTGATTAGGGTGACTCTATCCAGAAAAAAAATCTATTTTTTGACAAAAATGTTTTTTTGTATTTTTTTTATTTGGCATCAAAAAATACCTGTAACCCCAAATTTTAACCCTTCTATCCCCACCCTCCTATTTTTAATCACGATTTTAGTATTTTCGTATGAACAAATTTAAACGTCTTTCGTATTTCAAACAGAACGAAATTATTTATGTTGTTGAATGATAGATAGCGCTATATCCGCCTCATCGAACTTTCATCCACACATGCATAAGAAAATCACGAGAAGTGTCGCGTCATTTTGATATTTCATTCGGCATCATGTTCTCACTTGGGCAAACCATCGAGCTTATTTGTGTTGGCTAAAGACGGACTGATAAACACATTTTACACTCAATTGCTCTTCGAAATTCATATTGATTTTCTTTATTTCATTTTCCTACTTTGGTTGGTGTTTTTTTGCTTTTATCGGAGGTCATCGTCTACAGCTCTCCATTCCTCTTTCTGTCATAGGTCCCATCATCTCATTCTTACAATACATTCGTTATTTTTTATTTAACAAACCAAAATATTCACCAGAAAAAAATTATATGGCCTAACAACGTTTGTCTGGTCAGCTAGTTCGGATATAAATTCTGTTAGCATTAAGATTATTACTAAAATTCAAGTAAAATTTGTAAGACGGTTTGCATTTTAATTTAGGGTAAATTATACATATTATAAAGTCATTTTATCTATTTAAAAATCCCATAAGAGAATATTTAATATATTTAGACGGCGAGCACTGTTATTATCGCAAATATAATTTTTTTGTTTGTTTTTTTTTTAAGAATTCAAAGACGAGTCAACGCTACCCATAATATTGCTCTACCCTCAATTTCGAATAGCCAAACAAGTATGAAAACTGATATTTACTGGCAAACGAATTGTTTTCTCACATATAAAAGTAGTATGATATCTGTACTTATTCATTTCTTCCTGGCTTATCGCGGGCCGAATACAAACTATCACATTACCATTCCATCGATAGAAAATGGCACCCATAAAAACAACTCCCATTGAAAAGTGTCGTTATGCAAAAATATTTTGGTTTAACTTATCATAAACTTACTTATACAAAAAAAAATATTTACTAAAATTTGAAACTACTCACTCAAAACTAAAAGGTAAGTCTATATATCTATTGACTCTATAGGTATCACAACCAAAGTTGAGTCGAAAACGGTACTCACGCAAGTGAATTACTTGCATGCAGCAGGTTGCAAACTTGTTATTTGTCTTCAGAAAATAAAATCCCGGCAAAAAGATATGAAATATCAAGATATGATATAAATACGTTAATTTTTTAAATAAATACATATTACAGTGGAAAACTTTTCAAAACATCTTATTCGATGATCGTATGACATACGATTGTTGAACCTTTCTCATTAATTAAAATAAGTAAGCTTAATTAATTATAATAAAATGAAACAATGCAACTTTGTATAAACCACTTATAAAATGTGCAAATCCGACCGGTTTCGGAACAAACGTTCCTTCGTCAGGGAAAGCTTATACTAATTTGACAGTTTAGAACAATGTTTTTTTGGTTTATACAAAGTTGCATTGTTTCATTTTATTATAATGGATAACCACAAAGTAATAGCTACATTCAAAAATATTAATTAATTATCTTTCCTGTGTCGCTTGATATGGACCTCACTGTAGATGTACAATAATAATAATTATATACAAATTAATAGATAACTTTGTATTAACCACTTAATTATTTACAAAAACCGACATGTTTCGTCAGCAAAGCTGACTTCTTCAGGGTTTTGACAGAACTAATTTTAAAAATAGACATACATAGGTAATAGAGAAAAATAATAGACATAAACAATAATAAAATTTGAAAGAACATAATGTGTAGGAGACAAGGGGCAATATAGAACAATTAAAAATTTAAAAGGGGAATACATTTAATAATGGGTCATTTAAAAACAATATTTGATTATTAATAATATTTAAATTTGCATTAACACTCTTTCTAATCTCTAAAATTTCTAATTGATCCAACTGAACGCCATTGATATTACAATGTATTAATTCTATTCCACTGTTAAAATTAAAGGTATGACTAGTTTCTATTAAATGGTTGGCAAACTCCGAGAAACTATTATTATTTAAAGCTTTCATATGCTCTTTAATCCTTATTTCAAAGTTTCTCGAAATTTTACATAGATAAAAGAAATCACAATCATTACATTTCAATTTATAAATTCCAGATTTTTTCATTTTTGAATCTCTATCTTAATTATTTACTGTGTAATTTTTAAGTCTATTGTTTGCATAAAATACAGGAATAATTTCATTTGGTACATTCTTTTTTATTGAATTAGAAATTTTATTATTAAAATACATCATTTTCCTCCATTTTTTCTCTTCTTTATCCTTTTGTACAGGGTAGATGTATGATCTAAGGAAATTATTCTTGTATTTTTTATTAAGAATTTTGTCAATTGCATTGGAATTATAACCATTATTGATTGCAATTTGTTTAATAATATTGAGTTCTTTTGAAAAATTATTCAGAGATAAAGAGGTACATTAACTAATCTATGAATCATAGAATGGAAAGCTGACATTTTTTGAGAAATTGGATGATTTGAGGTGTTATGGATTACAATGTCTATGTATGTATCTTTTCAAAAATATTAAATTCAAATTTATTATTAACTATTGAAATATTTAAATCCAAAAAATTTATACTCAAATTTTGTCCAATCTATAGTAATTATATAATTTGATAATTTGTAGAGCGCCGTTTTTGTGAAAAATCATCTCAATGGCGCTGTATAATGTATTATGAATTCTTAGGTTCTGTCTAATTTTATTATTTATAAATAGATACAAAAAAAATACTTACCTCACAGGTCACTTCCGATAAACACACTTTAATTAGCAAGTAAAAATTCGTACCAATTTACATAATCGTATGTGTTGTTTACCTAAATTATCTAAAATATTTCATTTTTAGAGAATGCAAAAACGTAAAAACATTTATAATTATAGTAACATTTATTTGCAATAAGTTTATTTTTACAACGATAAATCCCAAGTCCTAATCTGTTTATCATTATTATTTATTCGTAGCTGATGCCAACCGTGTTCCATGGTTCGGAAACAAGTTTATTTCTCCTTTACATACTTTATGAACGTGAATAAGTTACAAGTGGGCGGTTTAAGAAGCTTTTAAAGATAATGGAAGTAATAAATATTTTCTACGACAGTTACCTCTTAACCCTTCAACTTTTAACTAGAGTCAATGGCTTGGTTTGGTGGAGGTTCAGATATCTCAAATCTTAACGGGTCTCTTATGTACGTACCAGTTACGGTATCAATTTTTCAGTTGAATTTTAAACATTGAAAATAGGTATTAAATGAACATTTCATGTTTTAAAATAGTATTTAAATCATAACCATTTTTTAAATATTTATGTGTGTACCGCACAAGAGTCAAGTCAAGTCAGTAAGGAGCCAGTGATACCATGGTATCCCCTATTGGGATATGTTATGAAGGTTGAGGGGAGGGGAAGTATATGGGGAGTAAGAAGTTGAGAAAGGACCTGGCTGTATCTGGTCACCAAAAGTGGCTAAAGCCATTTCAAGCAACTTTTTGATTCTGAATGGCGGTCTTTCACCACGGCGATACCAAAAGTATATTCCACTCTGGAAGGTGCACCTAACATTGTGCTATGCTTATATTGGTTTTAAAATAACCCAAATTATTAATCAAATAAAATTTACCTGAGCACGCTGGTTTTGAACCCGTGACTTCCGGATTCGTAGCTAAGGATAACCGCTAACTAAAGTAACGCTCAACATCGGTGGCGAAATAAAATGTAAAATAACAGTCTTCATTTTGTGAAACTAAATTTCCGGCAAGATTTGTCGTCGTTAATGGTAGTATGCTGTTCGATTTAATCATTTTTGAGAGATGACGCGTCGAGATAGCACACCTTTCCTTCGGTTAATATATATATTTTTTTTTTTCCTCAGGCGTCTATGACTTCAATTTCCATTCAAATTCGAGCACTCCTTTCTCCGTCCATCTTCTCTGGTTAAACCATCAGTGCCCTTTTCTTAATCTTAAATTGTAGTGTAATATAAAAAAAATATATAATAATTAACACTCGAATTATCGGCAATGGAGTACCTAAACTGGTCCCTGGTTAAAATTATTACCTACATCCTTAGTTAAATTAGTACAACCCAGCAAATACCAATATTGGAATTAATTTCAATTAATGGCGCAAGGTGGCGTCTGGGTGTTTTGCGTCTAATCTACGGCCATTATAAACAACGCCAACTTAAATGGGTCGTTTAATCTCGGCATATTCAGAGCCAGCGATAGAACTGCCCCATGCCAACCTGGAGACATCTATCAAATAGGGGAGGATTGTGTTAGACGTATTCATATGGACAAGGGGTGGAGGAAGAAGGGCTGCATAGGTACCTAACCACAACCTTACGGAGTAGAAATAACCTAAATTCATTTAAAGGTATGAGCCAACTGCAGAGATAAACCGATAGAAATGTTTTGTGAGCGTGTTCGTACACCCGAAGTAAGGTCAGTTTTATAAACTCCTTACATTATAACTCATATACAGACTCAACAACAACAATAATTTTGCTAAGTCGCAAATTTCGTTAACTCCAGTTTCTGAAGAAACATAACATTAAATAGTGTACAATTCGAAACAAATTAGTTACTGAGGTCCAGTGTTTTTCAAGGGCTATCATCCGGTGTATTTGTCTCCCGATATTCTACCGGGAAACGCTCGTAAAGTGATTTTATTTTTGTCTAAAAAATTGACACATAAACTATCTATGATTTTACCTATCACCTATTAAAGTGAGTTAAATAAACAAATAGACAATCCGTGAAAAATCTTGCAACAAGTGAATTTTAAACAAAATTTGAATTGTGAATTTGTACAATAAAATAGTGTTTGAGTTAAAAAAAAAAAACAGTTAAAATACTCCTAAGTTCATCTCGTTGACAATTGCTTAATATGGAATTTAATGTCAATGACGTCAATCAGTGAATTGGCGTAGGTGTTAAGTGCTTGGCTCACTTTCGGCCAGTATCTTCGGACAGTGTTCAATCCTAAGACATACCATAATCTTTTTTATTTTATCAATTTACTTATAAAATAACTGTCCATAGATGGCGGTAAATAATCATATAAATTAAACCACAAATTCATTTAATCGAGTTACATTACTAAGCAATAGATGGCAGTAACACAAGAATATATAAATTAAATAAATATATAAATTAAATAAATAATTAATAAAAACTGAATTTAGATAAAACCACATAATCCAATAAGAAAAAAAAATTATAAAAAATTATTTAATAAACATAAAATTAAAAATTAATCTAAAATAACTTACACTAATCATGTCAACTAGAGGCAAAAGTGCAATGGAGCTTGAAGACAAAAATATGGAAAAAATTATCCAACATATAGACAAGAAAATGGATATTATGAAAAAAGAAATTATAACAAAAATGGAATTATTTAAGGAAGAAACGCAAAAAAGCATGGAATTCGTCAGCAAACAATACGATGACTTAATAAAAAAAATCGACCAAACCATAATCCAAAATCAAAAGATTGAAACCGAAATCGAAACATTAAAAAAGGAACACCAAGACCTCAAAAAAACAGTGGAGTACCTTGAGAATAAAACTGATCATCAGGAGTACGAATCTAATTCTACCAACTTAGAGATACGCAACTTACCGGAAAATCCCCAGGAAAATCTAGCAAACGTATTCCACAACCTATCCACAAACATCATTAAAACAGTTCTTCAACCCGAAGATGTATTCTCCATAGTACGGGTGGGAGGTAAAAACCGCTCCGATGAAACCCATAAAAAACCAAGAGACGTACGTATCACCCTCAGTTCTAAACTGATGCGTGATTTATTTTTGGCGAAACTTAAAGATCATATTAAATCCAAAGGACGAATTACTACTTCTTCATTAGGACTACCGAATGCTCAAATGGGCATGCCCATCTATATTTCTGACCATCTGACTTCTAGAAAAAAATTCCTCTTAGCCCAAACTAAGAAACAGGCGAAACTAAAAAATTACAAGTTTATTTGGACGAAAAATGGTCAGGTGCTTGTTCGTAAGTCTGAAGACTCCAAAATCCTTACAATCTCCTATGAATCGGACATTAAAAAAATGTGACTCGAGGCTAACAAAAAAATTCCATTATTAAATCAGCTTACCTATATTACTAATTTAATAATTCTCATTTATATTTTTTTCACTGTCACTTTTTCTCTCATTATAAATCAATTTATTATAAATCAATATATTATTATTACTAATCACATTAACTATATCAACGCACTTCAAATATGTATCCTACCTAACTCCATAATTACCATTTATCAACAATCTACCATTACAATCTACCACAAGATTCTATTGTACTTAACTATCTTCACTTGCTCACTTATCACCATTATTTTAATCTATCCAATTATTAAATCAAACTCAACTTACTTAATTATTTTAAATTATTTAATTGTTTTATCTTGTTTAATATACATGATACACTCAATTGTTTTAAATCTCCTAATTATTCTAAATTATCAAAATATTCATTTCTACTTAACTTTTCTCATTTATACATTTATTTCCACTGATTTAATCTATTCAATTATTACATTTAAATCAACTTATTTAATTATTTTTAATTCTTTAATTATTTTAACTAACCTGACATATGTGATGCATTTGATTGTTATAAATTATCTAATTGTTCTAATATATCCAAATATTCCTTTCTACTTAACTCTTCTCATTTATTCATTCATTTCCACTATTTTAACATGTCCAATTAATATATTAAACTCAATGTACTTTAATTATTTCATTATCTTAACAAAATATACATGTGTGATACCTTCGATTGTTTTAAATTATCTAATCATTCTAAATTATCAAAATATTCCACTCTACTTAACTGTTCTCGTTTATACATTTATTTCAACTATTTTAATCTATTCAATAATTATAGTTAACACAACTTATTCAAATATTTTTAATTATTTAATAATTTTAACTAATTTCATATATGTGATACATTCAATTGTTTTTCAACTTATCCCATTGATATATCGAATGGTCCAAATAATATTGTTGTGTTTTCCATAAATAAATGTAATCAACGAGTACCTTTCTATTTTTTCCTAAGCAATACTGAGGCCAATGGGAGAGGGATGGTTCGAACCCTCTAATCCCCTACCCCCACCGCCCTTGCTATCGGCATACATTATATACTTATTATAACTGTGTACCTACTTTTAATTGAAATCCTACATTCGTTTTAAGTACCTACGTTGAAGGGCGTTAATTAGAATTGGAAGGTGATGGATTTTTTTTTTATTTATCAGTTAGTCTCTTTAATATTTGTTAGACCCTTTTTCGAGAGGGGTGGGTCATGGTGAACGTTTTTTGGAATTGATTAAAACACGAATTCTAGTTAGCGGCTATCCGCCATGACACATTCTACGACAGTGGGTTATATTATTATTGCTGCTCCACTATCCAATGTACGAAATGTGTGTGCGCCGATGAATTTAAAAAAAACTTTTACCTATGAGAATATTTGTTATGATAATAATGTAAGGTAAGGAGTTGTTATGAAGTAGTTTCTTGAATCTTTACTTTCAACCCCTGTACAATAATTTGCGCTAGGTACTAAATTCAATAGTATTTTTTGTAAGGTTTGCCACACCGAGGTGCCCATTGATTGGCCCAGATTTCGGTGGGAGGGGCCAAAGGGACGAAGCCGGAAGGCTTGGGGTTTTTGGCAGGCTCTTCTCGTCCCAGCTTCGCTAAGAATCGGTCACGCCACCTGCGTGGTTGGCATAGATCCTTTATATCATAACAGTTTTTTAAAAACACGTGCTTAGAAATTGAAATAAATTCAGTGACGTCTTTTTGACGAGGAGCGGCCCTGCCCAGATGTAAACCGTGCGAGATAATGTACGTAAGCCTTATTTAATTATGTTATTAATTCATTCCTTTGATTGGGTTCTAAAATCATTAACTAATCCGTTCACAAAGAGGTACACGCTTTTTCCTAGTAGCGTAAAATCACCAATAAATTCTTCATAATTTAAAGCAACAAGGAATCTTTTTATTTATTATATTATAACCCTTACCTGCAATAAATGAAGCGACGATCGTTTTGAATCAAATCCGATCGAATTGAGAACACAATATCCCTGGGAAGAGCTAGCCGAGGTTTGTATTATAATTTGGTTTTGGTAAGTATTTAAATTGAACCATTGTTGTTGAGTCTTGAACATTGTGTTATTTAATTTCAAATTTGTTATAAGTTCGTAATCAGGCGGTTCGAGCCTGTCGATACGTAACACTGTCGCCTTTCAACGTGGAGCTAGATTTGGTTCATTATGATATGTCGCTTTCCTTGATTTTTTTTCATAAACTCCATGCTGTTTTTCGTGATGTATGTATAAATATGTAAATAATAATAATTTTTCCCCTTTAAATGTATAGCTAAATAAGTGATTGTGAATAGTTTTAAAAAAGTTCAAGCGTGTTTTCAAACGCCGCCATTTTGATCCACGTGTTTTTTCAACACGTGTTCGAGAAGTATTTAAAAAGTTCACGCGTGTTTTAAGGATCTGCCATCTTGTCGGCCGCATCTCCGGATTAAAAAACCATCACGTGTTTTCGACTGTTTAAATCAAGTTTTTTTGTCGTTAACAACCACCATTTTGGAAGCATCTCAAATCGCCACGTGTTTTTGACCGTTAAACCAAGTTTTTTGTCGTTAACAGCCACCATTTTGGAAGCATCTCAAATCACCACGTGTTTTTGACCGGTAAATATTTAGTCATGCCGTATTTTGAAAAGATTCGTTTTGTTTTACGCGATTCTTGAAACAAAATGGTTACCGGAAATCTCAGAATTAGATACCTCAGATTAAAATCTGCTAGCGTAGGTAAATGCATTGAAGGTACGGTATACCCGCTCAAAAAGGGAGATAGTGAAATTCGAGTAAAACCACAATTCGGAATTTAAGCCTTGCTTGAAATGGATTTAGCCATATTTGGTGCATATTGTGATCTTCTGCTAAAAAACGGCGTTGTGGTTATTTGTTAGTTAGTTCTTTAACCCGTCTGCTTGGTTCAATATATTTGCACCTCACAAATCGGAAGCCTGGATTTTGCGCGTAAATTCTAAAACCGTCATTTTGGATTGAGATTGTAAAATATCTATGCAAGATAACTTTCATATCTCAAAGACAATAAGAAGCATTATTTCGTTCTCTTTCTGGTTAAAAGAAAAATACATATGTTTGCATGAGAAGAAGATAGATATTGAAGCTATATAGCTTTTAAAATGTAAGGTCGCTCGGGACGTTTTTGGTCTTATGAAAGTATAACGCGATTACGTGTTTTGGGATGTATTTATTCCTAAACAAGCAAATGGGTTAACAAATTTTCCTTTAGTAAGTGCCGCTCGCATAGCACGCCAATTTAAATTGTGTGACCTCAAGTTTAGTTTGCTTGACATAGGTTTTAAATATATTTGAATAATTTGAAATCGACGTAATTTACTTACCATGTTCGAGTTTAAAATTCTACAAAAACCCATCAACCGCGGTAAACGGTCGGAAGCAGGTACTCCTCCTAGGGTCGACGCTGGTCGACGGGTCCATTTTTACGACCGAGCACCGGATGAGATCTTTTGTCTTCACAAATAAACCTTTTTTCATAGGCAAAGAATTTATTTCAAATATCTGAAAGTACCTACCTAGTAGATGCGATTATTTTTAGAATAACGGCCATTAGTTTGAAACAGAAATTGACCAGTCTCAGAGTGTGTTGAGACCATATTTGAGACATATATTTTAGCGTTATTTTTCGTTGAAACGAGCTGATGATTTAGAGTGGTAAAATAGTATTTACCTATTTAAACATAGATTTTTAACAGTTAAAAAAAAAAACGAACGCAAAAAAAAAAATTTAATCGAGTTCAATTCTCGTGATTTACCAGTGAGATATAATTTTTAGTGTTCAATGATACCGCCTTCCTTATGGGATATAAATACCTACCAGTTCGAATCTGGAATGATAATAATGCAACGCACTCCGACGTAATTACCTTACTTCAAAATTCAGTCGCGGGTTCGATTCCTTGCGAAATTATATATCTCCGTAACCATGCCGATCTCTCTCTCGAAGAGTAGAAACCTATTAATGATTAGATAAATATGTTTGTGCCTATGATATTTTAGGGGATACTGTGTGGAGGGCCCTTTAAGGAAAGGAAGGAGAGGAAGGAAAGAGGGATGAGGGGCGGATATAAATTTAGTGGTCAGTGTCCAGGAGTGACAGACATAGGAATTCCTTTCTCCAAATTACGGTTCGACGGCAGGTAGTCAGTCCGATTTTACCCCATATGGACTCAGGCACTCGTAGCGAACGAAACACCCAAGTGTAGCGAATCCCTTAAGAGGATTACCTATAACTGAGGCGCTGGTTATACAATAGATAGTTCCGGGGCAGCGGTACCCATGCCCGCAACAACAAATTGATACGACAACGAAGTCTATGTAACGGAAGTACGATAGCTATTTTTTAAATAGATGGATATAATCGGTATCTGTTAATATTAATGTATAGGTATTACTATTAATTAATTATTTTACGGAAAAGTGATAGTGGGTTCGATTATTACTTTTGATTTTCGAGATTTTGCTCAGGATAGAACAAGTGTCTAGATTTATTCAACTAACGGTGTAGATTGATTGCATAGAAATCAATAGATGTTAATTGAAATTAAAGTTATTATTTGAAATAATAAAGATAAGAAACGAACTTATTTACAGATATTTAATAAGTTGATAGAAGAAGATCAAGACGGAATGCAACTATAATGTTGGCCCATACCAATTAGAAAATAGTTATTCAAAGAAAATCAAGATGGAATCCATCTTAGCCAAGTGGAAAATTATTTCTTCAAATAATTTTGAAATTTATTTGTTTGAGTAGAGTTTCGCGCTAAGCGACGGACGTGAATCGTATTTTGACTGATTTATCACTCAAATGGTTTTGTAGGAACCGGAGAAATCAACGTATTGTGAAAATAAGATATGAAATTGACACCACACCCTTCCACACATACCTACACTCATCGTGCTGTTTTCGAAAGGACGCTTTTGGGATAGTGCATACACGTACATTACAATCGCTTCGGAGTAATTAACCGAATGTGATAACCACTAACATTCGCCACGCACACATACACTAACCTTGACACTGTTTTCGAAGGGGCCCATTCGAAGACAGTGTGTACACACCTTACATACACACTACACTTGTATTTTATAACTATTCATGTACATCATTCGACATTCGTATTGTATTTCATATATAACTAGCCTCTGCTTGCTATTATTTTCACCTCTCTTTCAAGCTCGAGAATGAATGTCGTTGGTGATTAATAATTGCGATTTGATGGTTTGCTCGTTCCGGGAAAAAACTAGCTGGCGCCCCGCGGCACAGCCCGCGTAAATGAAGTGGAAAAGTCCCTGACTTCTGAATTATTATTTCATTATTATTATTTTTGTCATCATTAAAAAAATACTCTAATGCGCTGACTAAAATAATAACTTTAAATTATTGTTGTCATCATTAAAAAAAATAATATAATGCGCTGACTAATAACTTCAAATATTGCCTTAAAACGCGATATATCGACGACAATTATATTACAGTGAATGTGATAAAACCTGAGGTATTATTAAGGTGTTTTCTTGAAATGTTTGAATGGTCCTGAATTATAGGACGGTGTTTGAATGGTCCTGAATTATAGGACGTTGGTTGAATGGTCCTGAATTATAGGATGTTGTATGAGTGATCCTGAATTGAATTGGTGCAGGACGCTGTTTGGGTCTTTAAAGGACTCTGATTTTTGTTGTCTGTTTTATCATCTATTTTGTTTTAATATGTCGTTAACCAGTAATCCGTACTGTTAAAAAGTGGATACTGACTTAACTGAGCCATTACCTGTTCTTTAAAAGGGGGTTAAATGTGCTTTTTGTTCTACGATATGTCAATACATACATCACGACATCTAATGTGGAGTTACCTTACGCTTTGATCTCTTGTTGCTTATACATTACCATTCCGATAGTTTTGTTTACTCTTGGTGTTCGTACTTTTCTAATTATGTCATTTTTTTTGCTTTCATGTTGACGTTACTCATTGAGTCGTTCCCTGCTGCTGAGAATCATTACTGTTGCTGTAGACGCCCTGATGGACATCACTGCCTCGAAAGCTGAGTTTAACGGTGTTCCTGTCAGCCGCTTGGACGTGTTGATTTTGCTGTTTTTTGATATTTTGTCTAAACTTAATAACTTATCATGTGTCTGTAAACTGTACAACTTTTTGCCTAGGTTTTTTAATGCAGAATCTCTTTGTGAATGATGTTTTTTTGTAAAGTTTATTGTGGGAATTCTTTGAAGGGTTAAAGTCAAAAAACCTTCGTTACAACGGCGGTTTTTTTGCTGGTGTTTTCGGGGATGTGTTATGAAGTAGTTTCTTGAATCTTTACTTTCAACCCCTGTACAATAATTTGCGCTAGGTACTAAATTCAATAGTATTTTTTGTAAGGTTTGCCACACCGAGGTGCCCATTGATTGGCCCAGATTTCGGTGGGAGGGGCCAAAGGGACGAAGCCGGAAGGCTTGGGGTTTTTGGCAGGCTCTTCTCGTCCCAGCTTCGCTAAGAATCGGTCACGCCACCTGCGTGGTTGGCATAGATCCTTTATATCATAACAGTTTTTTAAAAACACGTGCTTAGAAATTGAAATAAATTCAGTGACGTCTTTTTGACGAGGAGCGGCCCTGCCCAGATGTAAACCGTGCGAGATAATGTACGTAAGCCTTATTTAATTATGTTATTAATTCATTCCTTTGATTGGGTTCTAAAATCATTAACTAATCCGTTCACAAAGAGGTACACGCTTTTTCCTAGTAGCGTAAAATCACCAATAAATTCTTCATAATTTAAAGCAACAAGGAATCTTTTTATTTATTATATTATAACCCTTACCTGCAATAAATGAAGCGACGATCGTTTTGAATCAAATCCGATCGAATTGAGAACACAATATCCCTGGGAAGAGCTAGCCGAGGTTTGTATTATAATTTGGTTTTGGTAAGTATTTAAATTGAACCATTGTTGTTGAGTCTTGAACATTGTGTTATTTAATTTCAAATTTGTTATAAGTTCGTAATCAGGCGGTTCGAGCCTGTCGATACGTAACAGAGTTTATAAAACATAGCCTTATACTTTATTTTTTTATAGGCTTATTAAAAGACTGAAAATGACCGATATTTTTAAGGGCCAAGGTATGTTCTACACGCAGTATTTAATTGAAGCATCTACAATACTTCTAAGCGATCAAATTTTCAAAACAAAAACATATGATTTTGTATGATTTTTCATTCTTTACTATGGCTTCATCTTAAGAACTATATTGATGATAGAACTAATGTAACGATCTGAACAAAACTATTTTAAAATAATAGTTTCAAAAACGAAAATTTCAAAATTTCAAGTCAGAGGTCGCCTTTCGCGAGTTTTTGCTGAGACAAATAAACTTATTATAATATGCATTTGGGATTTCGACAAGAAATCTAATTTACAATCTATTTGAATTTTTCAAAACAACGGATATTTTGCAAAAAATACCTATACTTAATTATATTCAACGGTACGTATAATTTTATTACTCCTTACAAAATATGTAGATTGCTCTTATCACTCCATTTATCTTCTTTTTCAATGGCGCTACAGTCCACTTCGAGCCTTGGCCTCCTTCAAGATAAGCTTCCACCGCCCTCTGTCCTCGGCCGCCATCTTCCAATCTGCAACATGGAGTAGTCGTCTTGCATCCTTCCTGACATCATCCCATCTCCATTTATATCCAAAATAATATAAACACTATGATTTTCAAAAACTTGAAAGTAGACGTTTTTTTAAAGAAGTCTTTTTAGAAGAAATATCAAGTACCATTTATTTTAATGGACTCAATCACTCGCCGCATTGTCCCCCTGACGTCAATTATTGGAAAACACAATGTGGGAATGGTCCAAGATATCCCTAGGGACACCAGTGGGACTGGCACGAGCCGTTCGCAGATTCCGTGTACCTCCTCACTCCTCTTGTGCCCGGGTATCCTTGCTGCATAAATAGGGGTGCCAGGATATCCGTGACTTGATAAGTTGATAGGTATTTTATGTTTGTTTGTTTACCTTTGATGCACAAAGACATCAACAGGAATCGAACGTCTTGTTGAATCAGTTGAATCTATTTTTAACAAGGAAAGCATTTTTTACATGATCACGCTCTCATTAGGCATAGGTACAAGTGATTTAATAAAGAATATTCCATTACATATAATATTTTAGCCAAATTTCAACCTGCCTACCGACTTCAAGTATCTTGTCGGGAGAAAAAAAGTAAATGAGTTGCAAATAAAAAGTAGAACAGATATAAGAAGCACAGAAGCCAGTATAAGAACGGTACGCATTACGACGTAAAAACACAAGAGAAATTTCCAGCGCAACAATTGCAAGTATTTTTGAAAACCAATTGGTATGACAACCGCTTTCCAAAATCAATGTCTTCAATATAATTCACATTATTAAATATTCAATTTTATTAGGTACTAGCGTAGCAAGGTTCGGGTACGGGTACGGGCCTTCGTCGGGCCGCCATAAATTCGTCGGGCCGCTTTCGAAATTTCGAACGCATAACGTAGTTTAAAGTAAAACACTGCCACTTGTATTGCAGTTAATTCAAATTTCCCAGTAGCACATGAACTTCAAGCTACGTCACGAATTATTGTTAGCCAATCACCGCTCTACCCGCTCGATGAGCTAACCTTCTTAAACGCATTTTCTACGGACCTTGCTAGCATAGAATATAATAATTCCAATTTTGAAAAGGACAATTTTCTGTTAAAATATTATATTACTAGCTTTTCCCGCGGCTTCGCTTACATAGTATTAGGGGGATTCCCACCCCGCCTCCTTTACCTTCCCTCTCCCCACTCCACTCCACCCATACCACCCCTCCCCCATCCCCTTCCCCCACCCCCCTTACCCTTCCCGCTCCACCTTCAACCCACCCTTCTACACCCCTCCCCCTCCCCCTTCCTTCCCTCACCTCTCTCCCTCCCACAACCCCGTCCACCCCACCCTCCTCCCCCTCCCCCTTCACCCTCCCCACACCCTCCGCCCTCCCACCTCTCGCATTCCACACATTCATTCCCGGGACATTCAGTTTTCAAACTGCTCGCGTGCCACCTATTACAATTTTTATGCAAATTTCATAATGCCAGAGCTCATAAGTAGTTTTGTACAAAATAACGAACAAAAAAAAAGAATTATCCAATTTGGTGCAGTCTTTCGGAAGTTATGCGCGTAAGTACATTTCGGCGATTCATTTTTAGAGATAGATAAACTAAGACGCCAACAAAGCACTCTTTTTAGGGTGAATTGCCTAGTTTAAAAAAAAAAACAAAACATTGTTTCCAAGGCAACAATTTGTTTGGCTTTCTTCTAACGTGTGCAATAACTCGATATTGTTAGGGACAGAAAACGTAGATAAATAATTTCATAACGCCTGAGATTATTCATAACGCCAGAGCCTAACATTATATATATTACTCGCAAATAATTTCGCTTTCTATTAGTGAAAGAATTTTTAAAGTCCATTCAGTATATTTTGCGTGAAAGAGTAACAAACATACATCCATACAAACTTTCGCCTTTATAATATTTATAGGATAGGATAGGATAATAGGATATTCAGGTAGTTTATCGATTTATCGCTTTATTACAATTTTTGAAAATAACACTTACATTCAAACCAAAATTCGATTTCTAGAGTTCTTTAACTTTAAACAGAGTTACATACAGAAACACAACCGAAATTAATATTTTTAATAATAACTCATGGTAATAGTTAATAATCATTGACGAAGATAATATCAACAACGCTCAATGAAAATAGGAAACAGACAGACAAATACCGTTTCCTTTTTGTATTCTTTTATGTCTGCTTCATATTTTCAATCTCCATATCTTCTGGAATATACATTACATTATTTAAAAATAATTCGAAAATTGAAATTCAATTTAGATTTTTTTATAAATTTGCTTAATTTCTTGTAGTTTACTTGGAGTCTCTGACTTCAATCAAACGTTCGTGTAATAAAACGGCTTGAGTCGTAAAATAATAAAAACTTTGCTACATCTAAATCCAAACATTTGAAATCAATTTTAATTACTCTTCAGATTGTGAGACCCTACTCAAGCCTAAGGGTGGAAAGGGAGGCAGAAACGCGAGAAGGTATACGGTTCCCTTCATAGTAGGCACTAGGGGTATCACCCTACCAGACAGAACAATAATCTTCGATAAAACCCGCACATTTGCATAAACACTGGCTCGTTCTGTTGCAATGGAAGGAGCGCCCGCATCTTTCGCCTTAGATTTACTGTTTGCAATATTAAATCGCACTAACTGTGTGGAATTCTGATTTACTTCTAAGGAACGTCCTGCGGGATTGAATATGTAGGCTGTTAATCTATTCTTAGGTCCATTTGGTGACTTGTGGAGATTTGAGATAGTTAAATGCAATATGTTAAATAAATGGGTGTTTCGCAATTTAACGATTATCCGACGATGAAATATATTAATTTTTATTTTTTAATTGATAAACTAACGTTTATTATAAGCAATAATTATCAGCCTGAAACACTCATCTACATTGAAAAATCTTCCGAGAAAAGATACTTGCCGCCAACGGAACTTGAACAAAAAATGTAGGCATAATTTGTCTCGACGCCACCTAGCGAGAGATTTAACACTAAAAATGTCTCTCTCGCAAAAATAAAGTTGGTTGTTTTCAGGTGGAAAAAAAAATAATAAACAGTAATTGTTGAATGAAACACTAGTATACATATATTGAATTATTTGGCGGGTATAAGATATAGCTCAGCGGTCAGAGCACCTGACCGGCAATCAGAAGGATACGGATCGCCAAAATAAAGTTGGTTGTTTTCAGGTGGAAAAAAATATAATAAACAGTAATTGTTGAATGAAACACTAGTATATATTGAATTATTTGGCGGGTATTAGAGCTGCCATTGCTCAGTGGTCAGAACACCTAACCGGCAATCAGAAGGACACGGGTTCAAGTCTCGTTGGCGGCAAGTATCTTTTCTCGGAAGATTTTTCAATGTAGATGAGTGTTTCAGGCTGATAATTATTGCTTATAATAATGAAATATATCAGTTGCGTCTTTTTATTACATCTTATCACTTGTAGCTACATGCAAAGTGTACCACAAATCGTAATTAGATTATAAAAAAAAAATTATTAAGGTTCGTTGATGAACATGTTTTAAACCTGATTGAACATGTTTGGTTTTCAAACGAGAATATGGTTGGTTCCTTCGAGGATGTCATATATCCAGTTCCCAGTGTACCCCCTTTCTCCAATCATTCTTGGTGGAAAAATTGTTCAAAATTTTGAAACACTTGTAAGAAAATTGTGCTAGTTTGAGTGTTATTATTTCGGAGCGAGTAGAGGATTTCGGACTAACACAGAAAGAGGGCCTTGGTATTGTTAGTGTATGTATCTGGTTTTTTAGAACTCATTCGTTCGTTTGGCGATAATTACCTCGAGGTATAGCGGTGTAACTCATTATATTAAAGAGTAATTATATATACAGATATTCTAGCGATAGATGTCTGGTCATCCTGTTTACTTTTCATACGTAGTTTTGGATCCTGCGTCTACATTAATTGCCCAATTCCTTCAAACACCATTTCGTTTAAATTGTTTAAAGGCAACTTTCAAATACATCTGAAACTGTGTAATTCGGATGCAGTTTCGGATGCAAAGATTAATACAGTAATACCATAACAAGTAGTAAAAATAAAAGAACAACTAGCAGTATTGAAAACTAATTTTTACTAAGTAAAAAACTTCCATTAACTACGAAATTTACTGCAAATATTCTTTTTATTTCTCAAGAAAGTGTTTTTTCTCACAAAATTCGAGTTTCTCGAGAGCTCTAAAATTTGAAGATTACCATTTGCGTAATAAATATCATTCTATACAGGTACATTTTGTTGTTCATGGGCACAGCTTAAATTTTCGAATTTCATAAAAGCCAAAAGAAACCGATTTCAAAAATAGCCGTTTCCTTGGAAAAATAATATCGGGCGATCCGGTGGCATATCGGAACAAAAATACGAGACCGGAGTATCTTTGAACCTAAAGATGATTTTTCATTTTTTTATTTTATTTTATTTCGGACAACGGTTTGTTTGGTTAGATATTTATCGTTTTGATGTTGTTACTTGAAGTTTAGAAACTTTTCACGTTGGAAAAATATTTGAAAATAGTTGAAAAATTAGTATTTTTCGAAAAAATCGTCTTCCGGAAAATCAGAAAGTGAAAATGTTTTTACGTTTTTTTGTAAAAACATTTAGGCAACTACCTTTTTGTTACTATTTTTTGATCATAAGTATTTAAAATTTTTCAATAATGTCTAAGCAAAATAAAAATGTAAAAAAAACTTTATTATATTAGTTTGTAAGACCGTAAATAAATAGACAAACTGAAGTGTTTTCGTCACAAAACACTTGTGCGTTTAATAAAAATTCTGAACATAGCTTTCCCAGATATTGATTTATTTTACTGCATGATTATATGATTTGAAATGTGTGTTGTATAATACAAAATTTAACAAATCTGCCAACGACCTTCGGTAAAACCTTATTGTACTTAAAATAAACATATTTTGTCAATATTTAAAACCTAGCTTTACTAGATAAAATAACAGTCTTTGGAAATCAATTTATAATTTTTTATTTTTTGTGGAAAAGAGTCAATACGTCAAAAATTTGATTTAAAAATGACATATTTTCGGTTTTGTCTAGTTCCCTCTTAAGTTAATAATACTATCTGATTAAATTTTTCCAATTACCTAAACCATATTTGGAACGTATTTTGCATATAGTCTTTAAATCAAAAAACAATTAAGAAGCAATTTAAGTAAATTTTTAGTACTTAGTTATGATAAAAAAAAAACTTTATTTTTCGTGGAATTTATTTCCATGGAATCAAAATAATAACAAACAATATTAATACCAACAAAAATTAACAATCAAAACCAATTAACAAAAGTCTCCCAATTTTTTTAATTTTGTCATGTAAAACTATATCAGGTCTATTATGACTAATTGTTCTGTCTGTTAGTATAGTTTTATCATAATATATTTTATAAAATTCATTTTTAGAAAATGAATTTGGTTCATATTCATAATATGGTACTATATTACGGCAGTCAATCAAGTTATGTTTAATTACCAAACTTTGGTGGATTATTTTTAAAACCTGATTGTGCCTAAATGTATGCTCGGACGGCGCTATTATTATTATTATGATATAAAAAAATACTTTATTTTTCGTGGAATTTATTTCCATGGAATCAAAATAATAGGTGTCTCGGAACGAGATATCAATGTAAATAATTGAATAAATTTATGAAAATGTGCAAATATATTTACTATCATTTTATGTTAACTATTTATTAAGTACCTACCATAATTACAAAGCAAAACACAGTCAGGAATAATTCTCGAATTCTTGTGAACTCAAATACGTATAATAAACCCTTTTTAATATTTTCTATTATACAATTAGTCACACAAAAGCAAGACAGCTAGGTTTAGAAATGATGAGTGGAAAATTCAGACACGGAGAATGTTGATTGAGAGAGAATGTCTGATGAATCCGCCCGGTCCATAGTTTCCATTAAAATAACTCAGCTCCCAAGCAAACTGTTTGCAAAGTCGGTACCACTTCCACTCTTCAATTCTGTGGAAAGTTCCGTTCGCTCATCCTAAGTCAACACTATGTTCGTGGAACAAAAAGAATCAAATATTATTATAGAGCTCCACTGGCCGGTGCTGGGAGGGATGGTGATTGTTTTAATAAAAAAAAATTAACCAAAGGATGAGACCACGTTCACTGTTGAGTCGGGCAAGATGTGGCGTTACAAAAATGCGTCTTTTTCATGCAAAACTAACAAAAACTAAGATTTTTTTTTTAAATTACTAGTATGCAGTTCATAAGGTAGAAGAAAACTAAAGTAGACAAGAGTGGCTGCACTACACGAAGGAGAGACCGATTATTCTATCTCTTTGTCTCTTTTTAGTGTCGCTCGTTTCCGTTTCATCAAGTTTCAAATCACAACGGTGCTAAAGAAGTTTTCATTAAAAAAACAATACATAAAATAGCTAACATCCGTACTAGATAAAATTTGCTACACCCTTTGATTAAAAAAAATGGTATTCAGTTAGGTCTCAAATCCAAAATTAAGTTTAGTGAAAAGGGACGGCGCATCCGTTCCTCTTAAGGGCCCGCAACCCGAATTTCTAACGATTTCTTACATATCTCAAATTATATAAAATTCCCTCGATGGAAAAAAATCGCTAATTATGCTCCAAAAATTATTATAAACACCTTTGTTTCAGTTATTTTACAAGTTATATATATGAAAAAATTCACAGTGTTTCTTTAAATGCTGTTAAAGACAATGCCCGCGAGATTTTTGCTCTATTTTAAACGAGTCGTGTTTTATTAAACATTTTCCTAATTTTCGCATTGATTTTGTTGCTGTAAATGTTAGCGCTCTCCTCTAACATTCGTAATTTTGAATCTCTCCGTCTTCTTCTTTTCGAGCCCGGTTGCGGAGCCTTAACTAAGTTCTAACAGAAAATGGTATCCGTGAATACATAGATACTTATAAAGCCAATTTTTTGACCGACCATATTTTTTTGACATTCGAACAGTTCTCGATTCTCGGCCCCACAGTTGTTTTTTTTTCAAATTTTATGTCAAGTTATTTGACCAGCCGTCGATAGTCGTCAAGTACAACTGTCAAAAACATTATCACAAGCTTGACAGCCCAAAAATCGACGGATGCTACAAATTTCAAAATGACCGTCCATTTGTTATGGGGTCAATTGTGACATTCAGTCAAACAATCTAATTCCTAAAATGACTTAATGCTGTTATGAATTGAAACAAGAAATCAGCACCCCCAAGTAGATTAAATATCCGTACCCTGTACCATAAAGTTTCAGTTATATAAGTAGGTACATACTTATTATGCATGCAAGTTCGAGAATTTATAGGCAACAGATAAAAGTTTAACATTCTTTTGATCAATCAAGAATATTTGTGGAACATTTGTATAGAAAGCGGTTATTTACATTTTTATCTCCGAGTAATGTATCAGCAAGACCGGCACAAAACATTGGCAGAGATGCCATGACAGGAAAGTGTAACGATCGTGTTTGTCTTTGCTGTATGTTCTCTTTTACAGCGTTTGTGTTGGCAACAAAAAAGTCGCGTAAACTTCAGTATAAAATATAAATGGGCGCGCTCACGTTTACCCGTACTTTTTCAATCTTTCAAAACTTTCTAGCCCGTGCCTACTTTTCAAGAAGTTTTTCACATTTTTGGCATTTGAAAACGATTCAACGTGGAGTATCTACCTAAGTAACCTATGAGATAAACCGTATGAAAGATATACGTTTATGCCTGTATAAAAAAATATACCTACAGATAATAAAACATCTTTTAAAGTACCTACTACTTTAATGTGTTTTCAATTTGGGAGGCGGGAATGGGTACCACCGCCCCGGGGACCTATATTGGATAACCAACACCTCTGCCATAGATCATCCCAAGTGGTTTTCTACGTTTGGTGATTTAGCAGGGGTGCCCGGGTTCATGGGGTGAGGTTTGTCTAGGTCTTGGAGGCAGATGACCAGGGACACACTGAACTCCAGATTCCTACCCACCCCTTAAACCCTTTTCCTTTCCAGAACTCTCCTCTCCTTCCTTTCCTTAAAAAACCTTCCACAAAGCATCCCCAAATATGACATAGGCCCTGAGGGAAATTATTTTCCTCGGGGCCTCCTGTGTGGAGCTCATGTAAAAAAAATGTGTATGACTTTATTATTAATTACTAAAGTTTTCAGTTATCGTTCATATTATTCCCATGAATGCCATTTAGTAAAATTATGAATAGATACAAACTGATAAATAGATTATGAAGGTACCTACCTAATTTCAAAAATCATTTAGCCCAAGTGATTGGAATTAAGGCATCACCAAATACGTAATTTTTTTTATTCGGTACCTTTGATTCCTTTGATATCTTAAATTAACTTTATAAAAACTATAACATTAACATTCTGAAAGTGTTGTTTTAAACGTTAGGTTAGCGAGTGAAATTACCATGAATGTGTAATTAATGTTGTGTTTCGTGAACACCTCACTTAGAAAACCTTTTTATTGAGGCGTTCAATTAAATTTCCTTTTCCTCTGGAGTACACGAGTACTCACGGGCACTGTATTGCACTGTTTTCCCAGCAAGCGTCCGACGTTGAATAAACAAAACAAACCAAGTAAAGGAATAATTTATTTCAGGAAGGAATTCAACCACAAACGGAACGCAAACGCCCAGTTAACGAAAACATTTCCTATGCAAACACGCGATAACACTACCGTAACACTAAAGTCCTAGACAAAACTTTACCTTCGCACTGCGAGGTTTTAACTTTTTTTATGTCCCTGTTTTCGACACTCGAAACACGCAAAATACACGAATTGCAAGATAACGCAGCAATAGGACTGCCAAACTTTTCTAAGAGTAGGTACCTACCTCCACGTAAGTAAATACCAACTTTCTCCATTCACTCTGGATTCGTGTACGTACCGTTTTGCCTACTCTTGGCACTGTTCTTGTGAGTAGTTATTTACTTACCTGGCTCAAAATGTAAAAAAGGAATACTGCCAATATCATCCAAGACTTTTTTACTTATGAATTTCCCGCTTTTACTCGAGTTTTGAGATAATTTCGCCTTTGTTTATGATCTTGTTTACCGTAATCAGTGTGACAGTTTTTCAGCGAGATAGACAAGGGAGTTATTGTTTGGCTTTTTGATGCATCAGGGGAGACATGATGTGTTTTACATTAGATAAGGACAAAACTTTGTGAATAAATATAGTGATTCTTTAAGAAAAACAAACCTTTTCCTGGTTTCTGTGCTCCTGGTATTTTGTGTTTCTTCTTTATTTAGAGAACTGACAAATTTCACGACCGTATCTTTTTATAGGATCGTAACCATTATATTTATACATATAATAATAATTTAATAGGTAAGCAATCAGTGAATTAGATTCAGAAACAAAAGTTTCTCCATCTTACTAATCACCGACAGAAAGACACAAACAACGTTATAACTCAACCCTTGGAAATGCAATTAAGTTAATTAATAAATTACGACTTATCTTGGGACGCAGCCTTTAATCAAAATGAATCTGGTTTACCACCAAACGTATTATTTCGTTAAAACTATTCAAACAGAGCTTTGAAAATTTTAAAGAAATATGTAATACAATAATTAATTAAAATAATTCGTTTGTATAAATTAAAAGGGATAACGGATATAAATATGTGTATCATTTCCGGAAATGCTAATTAAATGAGATACTGTACTGAAAGATATATTTAATAAGGCTTTCAGTAAGCTTGATAGAGGTTTAAGAGATTACCCTGGAGAAAGGGTTGCTCGGTACACACGTGGATAAATGCAGAGATTAGTCAACCTCTGTAGATGATTAAGCGGACCATTAAAGTGAAAGGATTTGACCTCCTATATAGTATGCACTCCTGGTAGTACTATATACGAAATATAAGATGCATGAAGGAAGAAAATTCGTTGAAAAACATATTCCGTGTTGTTGGTATAGATTTTCAACATACAAAAAAAATAGGTAGCTGGTAAAAAATGTACCTACATAATCTCCGATGTTCTATTCTATCTATATATGTATATATAAATCTAAAAATGTTTGTAATATGTATATGTATGTATGTATGTCCGCTATGCGTTGCTAAACCGTTCATCCGATTGCGACGAAACTTTGGGAATTTGATGTGCGCATGCCTGCGATGGTTTCTGTAAACAATAGTGAGCTCTGGCATTACGAAATTACGCGTTGCTAAACCGTTCATCCGATTGCGATGAAACTTTGGGGATTTGACGTGTGCATGCCCGCGATGATTTCTGTACACAATAGTGAGCTCTGGCGTCATGAAATTATATTTTGCTGAACCTTTCGTTCGATTGCGATTAAAATTTTGGGATTTGTAGGGAGGAGTGGGGAGGGGGAGCGGGAGGGTGGAGTTGGGAGGAGGAGGGGGGAGTGGGAGGGGAAAAGGGGAACTCGGAGGGGTGCGGTGGGGAGGGGATAAAGGGGAACTCGAAAGGGTGCGGAAGGGAAGGGTAGGAGGGGAACTTGGGAGTGGGGAGGGGAACTAAAAGCCGCCCCCAGGCCCTAGCAGCAAAAACCTGCGGAGCGGGTTTTTAACTGGCAGTAGGAAATAAAACATGAAACCCCAACAGAAAAGTGAAAATTCACCAAACCCCGAGTGGCAGTATTTCTTTCCAAGCATTGATTTACAAACATTCTCTTAAGTGTGAATTGCCTATTTTAAAAAAAAAAATTAATTAGTATTCCTAATTCTTACCAAGATGTTATAATTTCGAGTAATTAAGTATTTCTAGTTCAATAATCACAAATTAAGTTTGTGGAAGATTAAAGATTTTATGTAAATTGGTTGAAATATATAATTAAAGTATGTCTGTATAAGGCGGACGAGCGAGCTGGCAAGCGGAAAGTGATTTGTATGCAAATTAACAGATGGCGGTTTGAGTTAAAAGGTTGGGTAACCATTCTGTAGATGGCGTTGTGTTTCGTTATACACAGCAACGCGTGGCGGGGCAGCTAGTTCTATATAATGTCAAATCACAGTGTTTGCTTTCTTCGATAATTTATTTATTTTCATTAAATTCAATATTAATTCACTTTATATTCTATTTCGACATAAAAGCATTCCTTTTTTATCAGAAAATATACATTTTAGCATAATATTACCCTTACCATAGCAGTTTATACAATGTGTAATAAAGGTATATTGTCAAGTGAAATACCCAGGGGATGAAAAACACCCCGACGCGCCCTCCCCCACCGCCTACCCCTATCGCGGCTCCTTGGCAGCGGGGCCTAAGTACCCTGTAGTGTCCTAATACGTGATCAGAACTTAAATTTCACAAGATTTTTTCGCAGATCGTAATGTAGTCAGTGGCGTCCGTTATTATACAAATTTTCATTCTTTTTGCAAAAGTATTTTTCGTTTATTCCAATAATACCTTCCAAGAGTCCTTATTATCCGGATTCAGTGGAACTCTAGTACAAACAATTTTTTAGACTGAAGAAATGGGGAAGGATGAGTTGTAGGAGATAGTTGGCAAGTCAGTCCCTGGTAATTTAGATCTGATCACAAACCATATTAAAACCATCTCAAACAACGATTCTCGACCATAGTCTTTATTACGATTTGACTACCCCAGTAGTGTAATAAAAATGTAAGTATGAAATATTTTTTACCCATCTTTTTAAGAAAGACAATCTTTCCCGGTCGACATTTTTGTTACCTGAGAGTGAATCTTTTCTACGATTCGTTCTTGAGTTCAACGGCTCGGCTGTGGAATGATTTGCCGGATTCTGTTTTTCCTCCCTCCTACAATATAAGTCTCTTCAACACCCATGTTCACTCCTTCCTCTCCTCAAAAATACCCTTCACACAGCATCCCCAAAGATGACACAGGCCCTGGGGGTAATTACTTTCCTTAAGGCCTCCTGTATGGAGTAATTCCTGGGATACGAATAACCTGACAAAAATCTCCTACTGCTATCGCGTAAAATGTTGCTTGTGACGTGGGGTGGACTTTGGAATTGAACTCATGGACCAGACACGATGCCAACTCAGGCGCTGATCAGTTCTTCATTGTTGTTTATACAAAATTTGTTTTTCGGAGAATAAACCTAGAGTTACTGCATTCTATTTCGTCGAAAGAGCATGATTGCTTTTGCGAATCTACGAAATCTGTCGATTGGGCACGTTGTTTTAATAATTTAAATTTAAAAAGTTTTTAGGTCTTATTCAACTTTTTTTGTCTTTATGATCAAGTTCTTGGACATAATCGTTTTTTATCATCATTTCTTAATTTTTAAAATATTAGATTTATTAATAAATACTTTTTATTATTTTAAAATACCAAATTCGCTGTGTACCCCTTCACTGGCTAAGTATACTCTTTCCTATTTAGAATGGCATCAAATTTGTCGGGATTCATTCTTGATTCCCTTTTACGGCGGCGGGAAAACATTCACCGGAAGGGATTCATTTTGTGGGGATAAAGTGGGCGGGAAATATAAAATCAGGGCCAAATGGCGGGAAAAGAAATTTTTAAGGCGCCAAAATCGTTTAGGAGCCCCTTAAATTAAACCTTTTTTTAAACCTTCTTTAAATTTATTATAGAAACAGTATCTTTATTGGGTAATTCAGAAGTTTTTATATCAACATAAAATAATAAATTAAAATTATATGCTTACTCATGACCTCATGACTTTGCACGAACGATTTCATAAATCTATATTTTTTTTTATAATTTGGCTCGTCGGCATTTTGGGAACTATTTGTTGTCTAACGAGTGTCGAAAAAAATGTTTTATTGTACTTCACGAATTCTGCACAATATTTTTTTTTAATTCTTTTAGTTGGCCATCCGAGAAAAATGAAGAAAATTTTTTTTTTTTTTAACTTTATAAGTAAAACCTCAAATTGTAGTATTTTAATTGATGAAGACAATATTAGCAAAACTCAATCGAAAATCTAAATGAGAAAAATCAGAAAAAGATACGGACACATCTGGGACTCGAATCCAGGGCCTACGCCTTGCCAGGGAGTTTCGCCCCGGTTAAACTTGGAATTAAATATTAGGGACTATGGAGGCACCTTATCTTTAAAATAGGTCACTTGCATGGATTTCATAATGACTTGGAAGAATCGTGTGGATAGATTTTTCTACTAAGATTAGGAACATGTTACTAAATGTTTTTAGAAATTTATAGTTTTTTTTTTAATAAGTATATCCGTTTTTTGGGCTCGTGACGTCACTACTTGAAAATATTCCGTCTCCGAAATATTCAATTAATTTTGTAAAATTCCACACTATTTTTTTTTTAATATGGCAACACTTTGATTTCCGGCGAATTTTTTTAATTTGACACTGAAAATTCACTAGATTTATTGTGTGTTACCTTTGAACTAATGTTTTGTTCGACGTTTTGACAGATGGTATCAAGTGAACAACGCACAGATGCTTTCTGCAGCAGCTGACTTAGGAGCATAATGGTAGTAGTGAATTATTATAATTATAATTTACAAGAACAAGTTTATTCCATTGGATTTTGTCATATGTAGACGTTGAACATTATAATGATTAATGATCTATAAGATGTATCAAGGGTATGCCTCGTTATTTTCCTGTGCCATTCATGTGGAATATCTGTGTTTTTTTAAATGATTTTCGGCTATGTAATTTTTTTTTCGCGCCCATAAAATTATGTCCCGCCTTTCCGGTTCATAAAAAAATGGTCCGATTTTTCGGATTGAAAGTTTAAAAAAATCGCAAGGGTTTCAAAAATACGATTAAAAAAAATACGCAATGTCTTAGAATATTTGCCCAAACCGAAAAAAAAATTTTTAAATGTGATGCAAGTGGCCTATTAGACCCTGGCCCAACTGCGAAAAGGGGAAGAAATTTATGAAGTTTGAAGTAAATATGAGAATAAAATAATCTCAAAAGGTATCAAAAGGTATGTGAAACTTGGCCTCTGAAAATAAGACAAAACCCGAATCGGAGTACCTAAGGGAACGTATCGATACTACGTGACCAATTTTTTTTTTTGGGTGAATCAATTATAATTTCGAATAATAACAACCAATACATTTAGGTGAGTGCACCGGTAATTACTTTTGATCCAAATTTTTGTGTTTTATTTGAATTTTTTGCTGGAATCACTTTTTTTTTATTCTATCTGGAAGAATGTGGTAAAGTCTTGTTGCAAGGTATCTGAAGTTTCGTTGACCAAAAGTAGTATGCGTAATGGGAATTTGTAGTTTAGGTCTTGAATCTATTATTAGAGGTAGCCTAAGGATTAATTTTATAATAGTTTTCTGTGCCTTTTTGATCGGGTTTCGTGCAGATGCATTGCCAGCTACCCATGCTATGATACCATTCTCAACAATATTTATTGATATACTGTAAAATAAATCATATTCAATTGTTGTTAATCGGGAAAATTTCGTATCATTCTGAAACAGTGCATGGTTTACTTATTTTGTTTGCAATTATTTGAGTGTGAAGATTCCATTTGAGATATGGATCACGGTGAGGCTACTATTTCTGCTGGTTATTGGCAAGAGATACCTTCAGCTTCTGGTAACATTAATCCCGCCCATTGACATTTCTAGGATGGAAGTAGGACATACATATACACGGGATTTAATATTGACTTTTTTTTAACTATCTATCGTAGTCTCGTAAACACCCTTTCACTTTGCGTACATACTGCGCGAACCACCACCGTTGCAATAATCATCTCTGATATCGAAATGGTTACAATTTCCCTATCTACTTATACAAATGGATACATTATAATAGGCTTTTGAGAATTGCTCATAAGTTACCTCCGCTCCGCAGGTACGCTGCTCTCTATATAAATGGGCAATAAAAAGCAAGAATTTGCATAGGCAGCGGTGAATACTTATCCCAGGCATTTGGGCGTCATCTCATCTCAAATGGCGCGTAGATTGGCTAAGAAAACTTTTATTAACTTTACTTGACTTGGAGAATCTAGAATCTAGATGGTAAGTATGATATAAATTCATGGGTGTTTAAGAGCGCACTTAAAACTTTTCTTCGGTTTACACTGAAATGTTAAAAACAACCAAAAATTTTAAAAGTCGACTTTGCGCCGACGCACGTAGGTAAGAGTGCATAAAACAATATGAACATTAATTACTGATTTCCTACACGGAAAATGGGTGTGCCGATGCTGCAATAAATCTCGAATAGTGTAATCTGGTGTTACCAAATTTTCTTTTTTTTTACTGCAACAATAACTGATAAAAACAAATGAGCAATGTGGCTTTGAAGTATTAAATACTGTAATAACTGTTTTTGTTTTAACCCGGTGTATCTTTGAAAATTATAATATTTGAATGTTTTTTTATATAGTATTCACCACACCTCAACTATAAAAGCATATCTTGTCCAAATTATAGCCAACTTTATTTATTTATTTATTTATTTGATGCAATATTATTTACATTTTTTACATAATTCAATGATGTTGGCCTCACTGGGTGGTTTACCCGTGCTGAGGCCTCCATTTCATATACAAAATTATACACAATACATATAAATATATATATACATAATATTGGTGAAAGAAAGGAAAAAAGTAAATAAAAAACATACGATTAAGACAAATTAAACTTAAAAATTAGAGATTTAGAATTAACGTAAAATTAAGAATAAATAATATTATATAAGGTTAAAAACGATATTTTTAATACGTGTTGTGTGTTTGTGGGTGATTGTGTTTTATATTGGTTTTGTGTGTTACTTATATGTTTTGTTATTTTATGCTATGATATTTTGGTAGTATTGTCTATTTTGGTCTTTAATCCATTTTGTAATTTTGTGTCGGAATTTATTTTTGTTTTCCTCAATTTTATTTTCAAGTGTTAGACTGTTGAATGCTTTTATAGCGTGATATTGGTAATGTCTTTGTCCAAAGCTTGTATTTACCGTCGGAGTTTTTAAGTTTTCTTTGTATGCTTGTCTAACTGGTCTGTTTGTGATATTTTGTGTTTGTTGAAGGTTGTTTTTTTGGTCAAAAATGTAATTTAGTAGCGATTTAACATATAATTGTCGTATGTCTAGTACGTCACAACGGTTGAATATTTGGTCTGTATCAGTAAGTCTTGTTATTGTCATGTTTTTTAAGTATTACCTTTAAGATCGCTTTCTGCGCAATTTCCAGGTGTTCGATAGCTGAGTTTGTTGCTCCTCCCCAAGCAATTATTCCATATTCTATTATAGACTGACATAGAGCAAAATATATTGTTTTCATTTGTTGTATTTTGTATATGTTTCTTATGTTTAGGAAAATGTGTATCGTTTTGAGGAGTTTATTTGTGACTTGTTGGATGTGATGTGTCCATCTAAGGTTATGGTCAATTATGATTCCTAGATACTTTATTTGTTCTTTTTTTTCTAGAGGAGGGCAAACGCAAATGTTGGTGTTTAAACATTCGTGTATTTTTATGGTGTTTGTGTTATTTTTTGGCTGTCCTGTGCTATTTATACTGTACGTTGTGAATTTTGTTTTCGATATGTTCAGTGTAAGTATGTTTGAGTCTAGCCATGATTTCACTCGCGTGATTCCTAAATTCGCTATGTTGTATGCATTTTTCCAATCCTTAGATTTAAAGAGTAAAACTGTGTCGTCTGCATAACTAACTATTTCACCGTCTATTTTCATGCTGCAAAGTTCATTAATGTAAATAGTGAAAAGAACGGGCCCTAGTATGCTTCCTTGTGGAACTCCATATGTAATTGGCAGTGGCTTGCTAATATGGTTGTTAATTTTTACTTGCTGTGTTCTGTTACTCATATAACTTTTTAATAGTTGGAGTTCCTTGCCTTTGATGCCTATGTTTTCTAATTTTTTAAAAAGCGTTTGGTGGCAGATTGAATCGAAAGCTTTAGCTAAATCTAGGTATATCGCTATGCATTTATACCCTTGATCTAAATTGCTATGTATATAGTCTATTGTACACGCCAAAGCTTCTTTTGTGCCTATTTTTTCTCTAAATCCATATTGTTTTTCCGAGATTAATTTATTTTCTTCCAGGTATATTATAATTTGGTTTTTTATTACTCTTTCGAAAATTTTTGAAAGCGAGTTTAACAAAGTGATAGGTCTATAGTTAGTTATTTGCATTTTGTCTCCGGATTTGTAAATAGGGATCACCAGTCCTTTTTTAAGAGTACTAGGGAAGCAGGAGTGTGTTATACTTAGATTGATTAAGTGTGTTATGGGTTTTAAAATTTCTGTTTTTATTATCTTAATGCAATCCGTCGTTATCTCATCTAATCCAGGAGCAATACGGTTTTTTAATGTGTTTATTATTTTGTCAATTTCCTCTTCCGAAGTTGTTTTTATTGCAAATCTGTGTTGTGTCGGTTGTGTATTGATGTTTGAACTGTTTGTTTGTGTTGTCGTGTTTGTGTTGAGAATTTTACGGTTCGCTAAGACTTTTCCTATACTTGCGAAGAAGTTATTTACATGATTTGCTATAGTTTCTTTATTTGTATTGGCGTCTACTTTTTTTGAGTTAATGTTTAGATGTTCGATTGTATTTTCTTGTTTGAATTTTTGTGTGTATGTAACTTCTTTTAATATTTTCCATATTTCCTTTGGGTTATTGTTTTCTTCTTTTTTAAGTTTTTCTCTAAAATACAACTCCTTAGCTACTCTAATAATTTTCGTGCAGATGTTTCTATATCTTTTGTAGTAATTAAGTTGTTGTATGTCATATGGCGTATGTTTAATTTGTTTGTGAATTCTGTCTCGTTTACGAATACAGTTTAATATTCCCTGCGTTATCCATAGTTTAATTTTTTTTGCTTTGTGCGTAAGTTTTACTTGTTTTAGAGTAGTGTTATTATTTATTTCTTGCGCTAAAATTGTTGTAAATTTGTCCCAGGCCTCTTCGACCTTCTCTATTTGGTATATTGTACTCCAGTCTATTTTTTTGAGTTTTTCTTTTAAGTTTGTGTAGTCAATTATTTTTTTTGTGAATATTTTATGTTGGTTAGGTTTTGTGTTTTCGGTATCTATTGCTATCATATTCATGTAGTGATCTGTAATAGTGCTTTCAAGTACTATGGTTTTGGTTTTTAGTTTTGTTTTGATCATTATATGATCTATACAACTTTTTGTGTTGTGTGTGACTCGTGTTGGAACATTTATCGTTGGCTCCAGTCCATACTGTGCTAATATTGTTAGGTATTCTAAGTTTTGTGGGTGTCCGTTTTGTAGAGTGTTTATGTTTAGGTCTCCAATGACGATGATATTTTTGTATTTGTTGAGATCATTTAATGTATTATTAAATGCAGTTAGGAAATTTGTAATATTGTTTTTGGATGGAGATCTGTACATTGCAAGAATACACGTTTCTTTTTCATATGTTATTTGTATGCAGTTGGAGTCTACGATATGTATTTCTTGGATGAATGTGTTTATTTTATCATTAGTGTATACGACTATGCCATCATTTTGATTTTTGTGTTTTTTTGTATGGTGTGTGTTGTAGTGTTCAATTGTTTTTGGAATATATTTTTCATTCAACCAGCATTCTGTCAGCACAATTATATCGAAGTTATTATCTAGTTGTTCTAGGTACATAGTGAATTCATCAAAATTTTTATTAATCGATCTGATGTTTTGGTGCAATATTTTGATTTTATTTTTTTCTTTTGTGATATTGGTCCATAGATTAATGTCATTTGTACTTATACAGTAGTGTTGGTTGTCCGAGTCTATATGTTCCATGTTTTCAGCCATGTTGGTGAGTATTTGTGTAAGTGTGTAATATAAGCATTAAATTAATTAAAATTAAATTGAGTCAATGAACAAAGATAAATTTAGGGAATGTAAATGATAGATTATATGTTTTATAAAAGGAAAAATAATTTCATTAGATATAGGAATAAATAGAAATGTAGAAATTGAAAATTTTAAAAGGATTGCATACTTAGAGTGATTGGAAGGCTTATAATAAGACATTAAAAATTTATGGATGAAGTTGGTTGAAATAAGTGAAGGTACTGAAACGATTAGGAGAATAAATACTAAGATGACAAATAAAATTGAAATATTACGATTTTTAAAATATAAGAAACGATTATAATAGTTTGGAGTAAAAAAACAAATTGAGCAATAAAATTTGTTGTTAAAATAAATAAAATTATTTAGGTAATAAAAACAATTTGAACAATAAGATTTGTTGGTAAAGTAGTTAAAATAATTTGGGTAGTAAAAACATTTAGAACAATAAAATTTGATGTTAAAATAATTAAAATAATTTGGGTAATAAATACATGTAGTATAATAACATTTGAATGTAAAATACTTGGTATAAAAAGGTAATTTAGATAAATAGGTGTAAATAAGATCATGAAAGTTAATTTGAGAAATGAGAATTTTAGGGGAATCACATAATTGCAAAATTTTAAGAATTAAAATAAGTAAAATTAAGTGTAGTAAGTTAATATAGATAAGTATAGAAAATATAATTAAATGATCAATATGATTTACAATTTTAGTTAAATATTGTATGTAGATTGAATAAGCTTTTCTAATTGAACAAAGTAAATTATTTTTATCGAGTAAAATTGTATAATATAAGTTTATAATAAAAGTGTAATAGAGGTGTATAATATAATATATGATAAAAGTGTATAATATAAGTATTAAAAGAATTAAAATTAAATTGAATAAATGAAAATAGATAGATTTAGGAAATATAGATAATAGATCAGTTCGATTAATGATTTGGATAAATGTTATCGGTACTAAATTATTTAAAATAACTACAATAATTAAGAATAGTGCAATTTGAAGAGAGAATAGGTTATTTTGTACAATTTTTTTATAGAATTTAGAATTTGAGGTTCTATAGTTAGTTTTAGCATCCATTTTTACATATCAAGTTTAAGAACAGTTTGACACCCGTAACCATCGGTTGAAACTATTTTTAGATAATTGGTAGTATTATAGTACTTATTGACTTTTTAGATAACTGACAACCGGTGGTGCGAGTGCCATGTACCGTCTAGATAAGTTTATTTAGATCGTCTGAATGCTTAACATAGATTATTTTTTCATTTGGTGATTTACGGACCAGTATTTTGTTTTCCCTAAACCAGACATACATATACTTAGTTTCTTTTGCTTTCTGTTTAGTTTTCCAGAGTAGTTCTTTAAAGTATGGACAAATGATTTCTCCTATGTAGATTTTTTCGCTGCCCAGGGTTGTCACGGTTTTAGCGTCGATATTCTTCCGCATTTTTAATATTTGGTCTCGTTTGTTGTTATCGTGGAATTTAACATGGATTCTCGGGTAGGCTCATGGTCGTCTGTCCTGGATACGTTTCACCTCCTTCAGGTCGTGTAGCTGAATCACCATCCCAGCTGCCGCAGCCACCTGTTGTACTAGTGAGACTGGCTGCTCCTCATTTGATTGTGGGATTCCACATATTTCTATGCAATCTTCTTTCGAGGCTTGTTCTAGTTCCGCGATTCTAACTTCAAAGCTTTTTATAATCTTGTTTTTATCATTTACTTCTCTCCGAAGCATCTCAACTTCAGATACCAGCTTGGTAATATTTTCTATTTTAATATTTATATCATCATATTGGTTACTAATGAAATTACGTGAGTTTCGAGATTCAGCATTTTCTTCGTCCATTTTCTTGAAGAATTCTTTTTTCATTTCTTCAAATTTATTGTTGACAGCTGTTAAGACAATGTCAAGAATCTCTTTATGTTCTGGGAGTAAAGATTTCAGCTTCAGATCACTCTGGTTTGTATTTTTGCTTCTTGTTTGTTTATCCATTATTAGAGAAAAATTATTAAATTGAGTGGATAAACAGTTATTTAATTTGAATTGTATTTATAAACAATATCACTTTTTCTTTGGCTTGGTTAGTTTTGATTTTGTTTTGTATAATGGGAGTAAAACCTTATGGTTTTGACTGTACATAAGACACTTAAAACACAGAACTAAAATAC
The DNA here is from genome assembly GCA_929108145.2 of Limnephilus rhombicus. Lineage (NCBI taxonomy): Eukaryota > Metazoa > Arthropoda > Insecta > Trichoptera > Limnephilidae > Limnephilus > Limnephilus rhombicus. The sequence continues at coordinate 31,844,610 of OV815271.1, forward strand.
TAGCAGCAGTTAGTGCACTTATTCAATGATTTCTGTCACTTTTTATGTATTTTTTTATTAATTTTGCGGGAGTAAACAAAACAGACAGTTGTCACTTTGAAGTATTATTGTTGTATTATTGTAATAGGACTCCATAAATAGAAGAAGTGTGTATTGGGCTATTTAATGACGTTTTTTTATGTGTAAAAGATGTTGTATTTTATTACAATACAAAAAAATGGTTTTGACTTTGGTACAAATCATTACAAAAAAAATTATTTGCGCATAAAAATGTAAGTTTCCTCTTGAAAAAATATTCTTCCTCACAGAAGACAAGGATATATGAAGATGGGGAAGACTTGTATCACATATACATTTATGTTTACATTATTTATGTTTTATATACATACGTATTGTTGGGACCCATACAAAGAGATAGGTATACAAAATTTGTATAAAAATATTTGACGGTAATGTCTTTTCAGGCATTCAAGTAGAACCAGCGTAAAAGGTAGAACTACCCTTCCCTCCCAAGTAGGGTTCCCAGATCAAAAAATTGAAATCCCGGGGAAAATTCCTGACATTTGATAATGAATGTCGTTATGAATCGTGGCATGTTAAAACCAGCCACGTGGGTTGGAAAGTGGTAGGTATTCCTTTTATGTTAATAGAAATGGATGTTAATAAAAAAAAGACAATACTATTGAGTATGACAATATTATTCCATCAATACAGTTTCTCATTGGAAAAAAGGGGTAAATTTTGATGATAGCAAATTGTTTGATGAAATCACAGTTTTGAATAGTATATAGAATCAACGAAGTCAAAATTTTTTTTTTTTGAGATTAATGCCAATAACCAATGGACCATTATTCTGAAAGCAGCTGGACCAGGAAATGTTACGGAATTAACAAAGATATGCTCTTATATATTTGCGATGTAGGCACAAAATGCCAAAGTTGAAAGGGTATTTCCTTAATGGGAACCCAATGGTCAAAACAAAGGAACAGGCTTTCTGTAGAGTCTGTCAAGTCGATTCTCTTAACACAGTATATTTAAAAAATATATGACTTGCGAAATGTTCTACAAAACTATTATGAAAGATTCGGAAGTGTTGAACAATATTTCTGGGAGCATTATATATCAGAAGTGATGTTTTTACTTTGATTTGTAATAAAAATAATTTGGTTTATTTCATTTTTTATATCAATCTCCACTTAATTGTAGAAATTCCGGACTGTTTAGAATTCCCCCCGCATTCCGGACAAAGACCTATATTTCCGGACTTGTCCAGAAATTTCCGGACGTATGGTAACCCTACTCCCAAGTGTGCTCAGAGCCGAAAATATTATTATGTATTGATAGTTCATGCTTAAAACAAACTTTTCAGGGATATTGTCTACACTGTTTTCACGAAATATTGCGTACATACAATAAATCTGTATTGTTCTACAATATTCGTGAAATGAAGTGAGAAAAAAATTATACGGTAATGTAATGACGCATATTTCACGAAAGTCAACAAGCTGCTTTGTAAGAAAATACAATATAGCTGAATATTTCATTCACCAGTCATAATAATAATATGAAACATCGGAAATATTTAAATTCGAAGGCGGGAGTCACATATTCCGGGGATTTATAAGGCAACATTATGAATTTTAAGTTGCTTACACTGAATATTGCGGCGAAGAAAGGGACATAAAAATAATATGGATGCCCCATTCCGTATTATTATTGTGCATTTATTTATGGGGCCCGATGACAAAGAGGCAGCGCAGTTCGCAGTTTTTTTATGACATCAAATTATTCATACCATGTAAAGAGAACAAGGAATGAACCCCTTTCCTGGATGAAAATAAGCGTTGAACTCACAGATAAGTTGTACTAAACAAAAATCATGATATTCGTTATAAATTGAATACTGCAAAGCTTAAATCTTTACGATTGTCTAACTACTTTTTCCTGCTCCAAAAACATGCACAATGAAAAAATCGTCAATTTCAAACATTGTTGAAATGAGTTGAACATTTGTGGTAGCTTTTTTGAACGCCATGAATAGACGAATGGTTGAAATATGTGAGGAAAACATGACATGAGCTAAGCAATCTGATAAATAAAAATTAACTTTTACAGTTAAATATGACCGAATCGGATTGGGACACATTAGCTCAGTTGGTAGAGCTGCGCCCCGGCAAGGCGAAGATCCTGGGTTCGAGTCCTAGATGTAACCGTATATTTTTCTGTTTTCAGATTTTTTAATGAGTTTCGCTAATATTGTCTTCGTTTAATTAAAAAATAATTTTTGTTGGGTCATCTCAAGAGTCAGTATAATACGATATATTATGAATGTTATTTGTAATGAATTTGTTAATGAAGACTAGCAAGAATGATGGGTCCAAAAAAGAGTTGTTGCACGTTCCATGTAGGGGAATATAGTGATAGGAATATTTCAAATGATAAGAAGAAAGATAGAGGTTATGATTTTTTCCCTTAACTTTAAAGCCTGCAAATGGTCACCTCACTCATACTTCAATTCTCCAAATGCAACATGAATCGAATCTGTCGAGTTATGCTCCCCTAGCACCGGTTATTTCGCGATGCATTTCCTCCGCGGGTCCGCTCCGCCTACTGCTTTGCCGGCTAATATTGCTTGGACTCATGCGAATAGGTTCTGAATTATGGAAGGTGACAGGTGCAATGATACGGAACCTTTTTCCCGATTTGTATGTATCCCCTTTTGCAAGTCCGTGCAATATTTTATGCGTCAATGCGCCGCTTCCCGTGGGGCAGTATTATGTACACTGAATTATGACGGTCAGTCGATCCCCCTTCAGTCCTGCGATCCGGATACTGAGATGTGTCAATATGCAAAAACTTTTAGTGTTAACCCTATCTCATGTGACAGGTGACCAAAATTTATCAATATTTATTTTCTGTCCCTTTGTAGACTAGGTGCGCTTTTTACAGATAAGTGACATCATCTATTCTTTCTTGTTGATTTTTTTTTCTTTCTTTAAGGTGAATAGTGATCACTTGATCAGTTAACTCTTGAGCTGTGATGAAAATTAAATTGGGAATTATTCCTGCCACCTCGGAACAGTCAATATGACATATGAATTCCCAATGCATTTATGACTATTTAATTTTAATAAATGTACTATTAATTTTTTTGAATTTCCTAAGTAATAGAAATTATCCATTTATAAACCATAATGTATGAATATGAGTTTCCAATGTATTAATATGGAGAATTTCAAAATTTATTTTTTGAAATGTCTAGTCGTTTTTTTTCAAGAATCCAAGACCAGTCGTTATTTTACACGGATCAAAAAACAGGGCAAAAGATTTATTTTTATTTTTATGCATTAACATAAACTTTTTAGTACATACTAGGTATGTGAAATTGTGTTAGCATATGTTCGCTCTCGACTCTCCCCATGACCAGAAACCAATTGCTAACCCATTTCCGTAAAGTGCTTGCACTTTTCAGTTTCCATGCATCGGGTATGTTGAACAATTTAGGTCCTAGGTAGGAGTATTGTCTTTGGGCATGTGATGTGTTTGTGGTAGGTGGAACTGCTGGATTCCTCCCTGCATGGCGGGTGTTGTGGAAATGATCAATGGATGAATAGTTGTGTCGGTGTTTTTGTGTATGTAAAATAATTTTTCTTATGTATAGTTGCCGTACATCAAGAACTCGTATCTCTTTAAATAATAGATCACTGGGATACCTGAAGGGTTTCCTAAGGATGACCCTTAATAGTGATTTTTGTGCTTTTGCTAAGGGATCCATTATTGTTTTGGAACAGCCGCCACATCCCAAGGATGCATATTCTAGCAATGAGTTACACATGGCATGATACATTTGTTTCAGATCTTTTACGCAAAGTATATTTCTAACAGACATGAATAGATGAGTAAGTTTTCTGATCTTTGTGGAAGTTGAGATTATACGTTCGTCCCATCTCAGAGATTTATCTACGATAATTCCTAGATATTTTATACTATCTACACATTCTAAGTTTAAGCATTTACAAGTAGTTCGGTCATTACAATGGTGTATAATGATGTTGTGTATTTCTTTTAGTTTTCCTGCTTGTGGAGCACTGAAACGGATGAATTTGGTTTTATCTAAATTAAGGGTGAGGAGATTATGGTCTAGCCATTGTCTGACCTTGTTTAAACCTACTTCTGCTTTACTGTGAACAATATTCCAGTTTTTGCCTTCAAATAATAAAACCGTATCGTCGGCAAAGGTGATAATGTGGTCGGCAAAGGAACTGTTACATAAATCATTTACATATATTTATTTATTTTTATTGTGAAAAACAGTTAACATATATATCCAATTACATTTCACAATTTTTAGTTAATAGTGTAATACATTAATTATATAGGTAAATTAATAATGACAGGTGCTAAAGAATACCTTTATTTCGCTCTTGAAATGATTGTAGTTCGATTGAAAAATGTCAATTTCAGAAGAAGGGTTTAATAGTGAGGTCATTCTTCCCAGAGGCATGACCATTGGTAGGTTGGTCCTGCCTGTAGGAAAAGTAAAATGTCTGTGTTGCCTTGCTCTGGTGAAGTTATCGGGGACATAAAGTGAAATCTATCGGGGTCATAATGTACCCATTTAGCAGCTTATGTGCTACTAGCACCATTGCAATTTTTCTCCTAACGTCGAGACGATTTAGTCCCAGCATTCCCGCGAGAAAATCAGAGGGATACAACAAAGGGTAGTACCCAAACTCTCGCATGTACAGGTACCGCATGAACTTTTTTTGCACCTTTTCAACATCATTTGAGTAGAGGGTATCTTCGGGTCCCCATATTACTGATCCACTCTCGAGAATGCTGCGAACCAGAGTGAAGTGGAGCATTTTTATGACTGCTGTTTTGGAAAAAGATTTTGCGTTGCAGATTACAAAGCCTAGCATTCGCATCGCAGAGTTGCACACCGAATCGATATGAGAACGGAATGTCAGGCGTATGTCAAAAGTGATTCATAAATCCCTCATTTGTGAAATATATTTTAACGAGGTTTATTTATTTATTTATTTATTTAAGGAACATAAACAGTCTTAACAACATAATATACATGAGAGGATAACAAAAAAAGACCAATTATTAATGTTCACAGATAGGTATTTAGAAACATAAAAGTATCTGAATGAAAACTAGAATATTTAAGAAAAGAAAAAAAAACAGGACAAAGCAGCAATTAAAAAATATATATATATATATATGTATATAATTCAGGTGTAGATTCAACAAGTGATAAACCTAAATATAAAAACACAGCAATAAAAGAAATGCGATTATAACTGTAAAGAAAATAGGGTGCGAAACAGGTATTTGGATTGGGACGGGTAAGGGGAGGACAGGGATATGAGGTTATCGCAAACATACAGACAGACGCGGTGGAGGACTTTAATTAATAATATGTAGAGATAAACGTGATAAAAACTAAGTACCTATTCTATTAATTTTGAAAAATATTTTGATTCCAATGTAACAAATTATTATAGAGAAACACTGGATAAGATATAGAACTGCTTTTAATATATTTTTTAAACGATTTATATTTTTCTTTTGTAAATGAGGAACAATGTTTAAATATTTTCATTTTTTTGGGTGTTATTATGTAAGATGAGCGCGTTGATGGCACTACCTTACAAGGGTTAAGTGAAGCTCACTCTATATGAGTTATGGGAAAAAGTTCGGTTTATGGGCGAAATTCCTAAAAAATAAAACTAGTTATTTTTATACTAACTATGGGCCGGGGAATCCGAATCTGAAAGAATTAGGCGGCGGCAAGCAATATTAACTGAATTACAAGACTTTAAATTTTTCTATACACACACACATGAAAATAATCATTTCGGAAGTATTTTGACACACGTAGTACAAAGATCATAGAAAAACAAGGAATATACAAAAACATGTGCCGGCAGTGTTACCAGCTCTCAAAAATATTTATCCCTATATCAATAATTTCCGACACGATAATTCCTCACATAACACATTAACCTGATGAATTACGACTATCTCAACGGCCGTATTCTTAAACCAAAAGTATGAAAATTCGTAGTCTTAAAAATCCGTAACCTAACCTAACCTAACGCTAGGTTTGTGTAACATGGTTTGTGCCCCTTTATACCGTCTGCTCGCGTCACGGCAAAAAAACATCCCTGTTTTCTAGTAGTTTAGCGGCTACGCTAGGTTTGTGTAACATGGTTTGTGCCCCTTTATACCGCCTGCTCGCGTCACGGCAAAAAAACATCCCTGTTTTCGAGTAGTTTAACGGCTACGCTAGGTTTGTGTAACATGGTTTGTGCCCCTTTATACCGCCTGCTCGCGTCACGGCAAAAAAACATCCCTGTTTTCAAGTAGTTTAGCAGCTACGCCGGGTTTATGTAACATGGTTTGTCATACAAAAGTGAGTAAAATTTATAATTTATAAAAAATAAGTACTTAAAATATAAACATGTTATTTTACCTTATTAATATTACTGCTTAATGGCAACACTTAATTTTGTGTGGTAAAAACATCTATGTTATCTTGTTTTTCTATGATCTTTGTACTACGTGTGTCAAAATACTTCCGAAATGATTATTTTCATGTGTGTGTGTATAGAAAATTTTAAAGTCGTGTAATTCAGTTAATATTGCTTGCCGCCGCCTAATTCTTTCAGCTTCGGATTCCCCGGCCCATAGTTAGTATAAAAATAACTAGTTTGATTTTCTAGAAATCAAAATGCTTCCAAAATGGCTATTTTCCTGTATGTGTATAAAAAATTTTAAAGTCGTGTAATTCAGTTAATATTGCTTGCCGCCGCCTAATTCTTTCAGATTCGGATTCCCCGACCCCAAATTAGTATAAAAATAACTAGTTTTATTTTTTAGGAATTTCGCCCATAAACCGAACTTTACCCGAGTTATGCTTGTGGATCTCGATAGACTATGTTTATTGAAACAAATACAAAGATATTTCACAGAGGGACTTACGATACTGATGGCAATCTTGCCAGGATTGTGGGTCCCTCGTGGTCGTTTGGCTGGTCCACAGGCAGTTGTTATTTAGTTCTTATGTAATGGGAATGAATACCGGCGGTAAATTCACTATACGGATTACGATAGCTTGTCACGATATGGACGGTAATGTTGACAGCTGCGTTACGATCGGAATACTGACTAAAAACAAAACACTTGTTTTGCTCTTAACAACGGTTGACACCGGCAATTGTCAGCCAGAATAAGTACCCAGTGTGCGAAATTCACCAATAGGTTTGAATTCTGGTCTTTGTACTTGAATCAGAACAAACCTATCGAGATCTTATTAAGCGTTATGAAACATTTTATAAATAATAATAAATTTGGACAACTTATATAGATAGCGCTGTTTTTGCGAAAAATCGCCTCAGGAGCGCAGTACAAATTAGCATGGATTTTACATTAGAATTTACTTAACTTAGGAGGCTAGATAACAACTCGTCTTGCAGCTATCAAGCGCATGGATTATTGAAATTCTAGCCCCCCGATAAATTATATAAAATATCTTTTTATATGTACGTATTTCAATTTACTTAACTATGTAGGGGGCTAGATAACCACTCGTCTTGCAGCTATCAAGCGCATGGATTGTTGGAATTCTAGCCCTCCAATAAATTAAATTAAATATCTTTTTATATGTATTTTTGGTGAACACGGCATAACACCCCAAAAACAAATAACGAAAATACTTTTTGGCCGTGAAAATCTTAAAACGTATCCAATGTTTAAATACATCAAATATTAATTAATAGCTGCCGAGTAATTAAGTTTTGGTTCGCTGCTGATGCTTTTTGTCACTTCCGTATTGATGATTTTGCTACTCTCAGTACTTTAACTGTGAACAATTGAATACTGAAATAATTAATTTAGATAGGTTAACCTTAGATTAGCAGACGCTATCCGTCCGTATTCTTATTGAAATATGTGCAGTTTCTGTAAGGTTCTAATCATAAAAGCTTCCTTCTGGCATTTAAAATCACGGAAAACGTTTAATTTTAAATTAGAGTACCGGGGCATCATGCCGTGGTGGATATTATAGACAAGAAGGGGTAAGAAATGCGATATCTTTAGAAAGTTGGGATCTTATCACCACCTGCCGCCAGCCCGACTCATAATATTCAGCTTAGCGCCCGCGTGCCATTCAACGTGTTTGCCTTTTACGATCTTTAGATCTTGACGAATCGGTAGAAAACCTGACTAAACTAAGCAAAAGGGAAAATTTAATCATAGCCTAAGAAATTACTGCTTATATCATCAGTCTGTTCATTTCACCTAGTTCTCTTTAATTTATTTCCTGCTTACCATATAACAAGCTTGATCTCTGTGCAATATTCGAAAAAGGGACACAATCAACTGAGAGTAAAAAGTTCGTTGCATTTACATACGCGCTGAGAACGTGGTTGGGAATTATTTTACCTTGTAGTCTCGTTTTAGCTCCAATTTTCGAATACGTTGGGTATTTCAAGTCGTGGATTTAGAACATTTGATAGACATCTTGGTGGAAAACGGCGCCAATAGTGCAAACGAAGCGTCTATTCATGCAACATCATTTACATGTGTTAACTCTACGTGTTACATACAAATCACAACCACGGTTAGGGTGCTTTTCACTATGAAAATAATGAGGAAACAGATCCCTAAAAATATCTCAAAAAATATATTCACGCTCCTAAGTACATAGAATGATAAATGAAAATATTGTTAAAACTAAATCGTGAACTTTTTTTAGTTTTATACGTGTATTTATTGTTGTTTTATCTTGTGTAGAATCATTGCAAAACATTTTCATTTCTTTTACTATCTGTTTTCTCGTCTGGAAAGCAAGATCGAACATATGTCGATAGAAGTATTTTCCCCAAAAGAAGAGTAAATTGACCGGCGGTCATAAAAGCGAACGGGTGGAGAAAATGCAGATCGCAATTTAGATAATTGACCAGAGAATTGCTGCTCGCTGAATCGGAAATATAGATCTCTTTCTTAGCAAATCGTCAATCATGGTATTGACAATAGCAAGAAATAGATATTTCATTACGTGGGAGGGAAAATTGATTAAAGTTTATCAGTGAAATTATTAATTTCGTAAACTTACGAGACTAGACAATAAAAATATTTAGGACTAATTTTTTAAATAAATTACTTCATCCTGTTATGCGAAATATTATTGATATTTCCAAAAGAATATTTTATTTATGAATAAACAGAAATTTACTATTCCATTTTTTTTTTATTTTACTTTTTCCTAAGTAAATTATGATTGCTATTCGTAAAAGGACACATTACAATTTTTATTCCATTTTATTTTATGTTCTGTAAAATCTTTATGTAATGGAGTATCAGGAGAACATGCCCACTGATAGGTCGTTTCCGGGTTTAAGGTATCATAACTCAGATGTAAAGGCGTGTTCAACGGTCTGCTAAGTCCAGATATACTCTTTCCTAATACCCGGAACCCACTGCGGGGGTATCCTGATCCCTGAGTATTGGGTGAACCAAAAACGCAGGAACTATTCAAATTATATCAAAACATCTTACATTTTCTGGCAATTTATTAAAGAAATTGGTTTCTAGGTATTTGTAGTTCTGTTGACCCAAAGTTTTTTTACATGTGATTTTTCCTAAGATTTTCTGTGTTTCTGAATAGTGCAGCTTTGTTTAAAACATCTTCTTTAGTTTATTACTGACCCCCCCCCCCCCTTTTCGGCTCAAAAAGGGGGGGGGGGTCCAGCAAAATTTCACGTTACTTGAAAAGAATATACGAAGCGACCCAAATTTATCTTACCAAGGGGGGGTCTAGATTGGAAGAAAACTGCTCACGTAATTAATGTATGCCCCCTTATACACTTGCAAAGTTGCGTGATAAAGGAACAGGGAATTTATTTTTTATGAAAATAATGTTGTCTTAATTGAATGCTTTTGTTTACGGTCCTTGATATTTTGTTAATGCACTTGTTTCTTTTTTTTTACTTATTACTACATGCACATTATATTACTTTAAAATATTATATCCTAATTTTTAAATTCAATATTTTATTATGTAACTACCTGTCAAGCATGTAATGCAATTAATAACATAAAAGCCCAAAAGGTGGGGGCACGAAATACATAAAATATTTTAAAAAAACATCACATGTGTGTAGTGAGACTCGTACATGGTACCGGTGGCGATGAAATTAAATTATGATAAAGCTTATTAAAAAAAAATCCTCGCTTTGATAGATAATATGAAAGTCGGAAACCATTAAGATCGTACTTTTCACACATAAAAAATGTTATGAATCTTTAACATTCTATATTCATTGGTCATGGCATGAGAAAAGGAACGCTCTTTTCTCCGCACCCACTCGCGCATTTATCTCTGCCTGACAACTGATTTTGGTCAGTACTTATCTCGGAGGGATGGTCCAGCCACACGCGCGGATTATCCTTCCTCTGTTCCATACCCCTACTCCGGCACCCTCCTTTCTCCTCCTGCGCTCCTGATACGGAATACCGTTACCTTGTGAGCCTTTATGGGAGGACTTGGTGAAAGCTTGCAAATCCGAGATGAGAATCTTGTATATTTTATTGCAATTCATGTGTACCTATGTTTTATAGTGGTTTTACTTATTGGATTATTAAGTATTCTATAGTATTTAAGTACACTATATATATTGATGTCTGTAAGTACATGAAAGTCATGGCTTTTTCATAAATGATTTTTATTATTTGATCAAAATAATCGACATGTTCCGCAACCACTAGTTTCTTAGACAGGATAAACGTGTACAAATATTTTTAATGGATTTTAAAAATATTTATATTTTATTTTATTATTTTCAATAGCCAAAACAAAAACCAAATTATCATCAATTAGAAGACTAACATCCTTACTAAAAAAACCACAGCACGGCCGATAACCTGAGTTGCTGCAGCAACATGAATAAAACAAAAATCCACTAAAAAACGATAATATTACTAATAAGATTTGTTCTTAAAATGTATTTTAAATCTGGCAACAATGTAATTTTTCATAGTGTACATAATAAATTGTTTGTTTTCCTACAGAACCGCTAGGTGGCGGCGCCTGCGCATTCGTCATTCGCGTTGAAACCGCCAAAAAAAATTCCCTCCACGGACGTGTGTGTAATATTACACAAATGTGATCGTAATATCTATTAATATGACTAATTCACTATTACATTCGCATAATTGATATATTTACCGTGTTTTTTGTGGTTTTTAATAAGTTTTAGTCAAGTTATAATAACAATAATCATACTTAATAAATAAATTGAAATGTCAATAAGTATTTTATGTAAAACATGAAGAGTCAAATTTACATTTAAAGGATTTTATTTTATGAGAATTTCATAAAAGTGGTGTTTTTTTTAAATTTTAATATCTAATACATGTGTTACTAAACGCATCAATGAAATCAACGTCTTTATAGTTGCAAGAAATCTGTTATAAAAGTCGGTATTATTTTTTTAGGCTAGTTTTTTGGCAATAAAAAAATTTTGAAATTTTTAATTATTTTTTTATATACAATAAAAAAATAATAAAAGGTGAGGTGACAGTTTCGTTCCAAATTCATTATATAAAAGGACTGTATTTTTTAAATTTTGTTTTTTTATAAATTTCTCTACACTTTCATCAAATATGTTTTGGTGAAAAAAAAATCATTTTATTCCGCTTTTGAATCTTAAAATATGGCAGTTTTTTAAAACTAAAGTGTATTTCAATTACACTAATCTAAAAGGTAATTTTATCTAGTTTTCATAAATGGTATTTGTTTTTACGACATCTTAAAAAATAAGAAAAATATAGAACATTCAAAATACTTTGGAAAAATTCCAAATTTCGTTCAGACATCATTAATAAAACAGAGATAAACTATCCTCTCAGGCTGAGTAAACCAAGTGTATTTTTTCCATGAAGAATTTTTTAATTAGTAATGTTTTCACATCGACGCCGTTTGTCAATTGAATAAAATTTTCACTGGGTTATTTAGTAAGACTGTAAATCAATTTACCCTTTCGTAAATATGTTCATGTTGAAGAAAAAAAAATCGTTTATAATTAGCAATTAAATATGGGTGTGGTTTTTTAAAAACAGAATGAGAGCATGAGAACGGACGTTTGCTCAACGTCAACTTACAGCTGTATTCTATCCTACAATTTGGGTATACTACACCTCAAATCACCCCTTCCTCTCCAAAGATCCTCCACGTTTATTATAATTTTGTAATTCGAAAGTACCTAGATGCACCGAAACAATTGAAGTCGAGAAAGTGTGTTAATGAGTTTTTTTCAAGATTTCTTTTTATGTAATCGAAGATCTGATTGTATTAAATAACACAATCAATGTATACTATGAAAACCAGTGAAAATAAATTATTTCACATGACATTGTCACTGAATTCGGGAAACTCACCCCAGTACTCACAGAAGTCAGCAGTATTGTAAAGTAAGCAGTGGTGACTGTGACTGGTGACCACTGACCGGCGTACTTGCTCTGCTGCTGAGATAAGCATTTTGTCCCAAGTCTTGGGCAGACAGAATAGGAATAATGAGACAAAAGAAATACATACTGGTACCGTGGCGAGGCGAGGGTGTAAACGATGTAAGTGGAGAGACAAATTCAATGGAAAGCGCGGGAAAACTTGTTTTCTTTTTTTCTGTTAGAGTACGTATACATTGTCTATTTGTGAAATTTAACGTCAAGATCACTTTATTGTAATGGCAGTAATAATCTATTATTCGGAGACGATCTTCTTACATAAAATGACTATCAAGGTGGTTTAACATTCTGTAATATTATAGGTACATTTTAAACATAATACAAAGATTAACAAGAAGCGATGTACATTACATATTGTGACGAATTAAATTTCGTACGGAGCAATATGGATGATATTGCTAAAATGTAGAGAGATAACCACTGACGGATTTATTCGAAGTGTAGGTTTTCAACAGTTTCAAATAAAACAAGCCACATAACATCCATATTAGTGTATAATAACAAAAAAGTACATTGAACTGCCTTCACCTGGACATCATTAATAAAATACACCTGATTTTTTTCAGTATTGAGGTTAGTGTTCCTTTAGTTGTCATATTGTTTTATTTTCTCTTATTTGATACTCAAATATCTTCATTTTTAAGTTTCTCTTTAAATATAATATCGTTATTTTTTCTTTGTTTTTTTAACCAACGTAATTATAATTGCACATATATTGGCAAAAATATTTTTAGTTTTTCAACTACCACTTGAATATAATTTTCTAGTCCGATTGCACCCTCTTTGGTATCACCCTCACCCGCATAGTACAATAGTTTCCAGGGTGGCAGACTTCGTCGGGAGGTGAATGAAGAATGACCACCGGACTAGCGAATTGACAGTTTTGTTGGAATTAACTCTCATATATTATAGACGGCAAGGATCCACTTTTGTAATACGAATGAAGATAGTGGTTCCTTTATAGTTTTCGGCATACGTTGCCTGAATTGCCTACAAAGGAAAGCTTAAATTATCTGCAATTTTCATAGTTTCGTTGTAAAACAACATTCCCATATATTCTTAATTCATGGGTTTTAAAAGGAAATAACCTTATTTTTCCCCTAATCCCATTTTCCCCAACATCGAAAAACAGTACTATGTTTTGTCAACAACAGCTTAAGTTTTTTTGTTAAATTCATCAAATACCTACATAAATAAACTGCACTTGTTTCAACAAAAGAAATACCTCACTGCATCAATCCTTCACCATAACAAACACTTCCTCCCTACACACAAGAATGTTTTAAATGGTATTTTTTTAGTGGAAGATTAATGTTGTGTATCGAAAACCGTAGTGAATTCTAAAATATTTTCGAACGAAAAATCAAAATGGAAAACATTTAAATGGATTAAAAGTAGAATTATTTTCTCTACGCAAAATGTTCCAAGAAAGGTGACAAGGAGTAAGTCGATTATTGCTATGAGTTCAAAGTTCGAATCCGTCTGATTATTTGAGTGAAAAAAGTTGAAAATGTATGTTTCTATATGAATGGACAACTTACTCGTAACATTAAAATTAGCGACCGACCGAAGGTTCAGATTCGGTTTCTTTTTCGGCAAGTTTCGGCAAATAATCTACTTTCGGCAGAAAATCTGCCGAACCTTCGGCCGCACCGAAACTCTGCATTCGGGAATTATCGCGCGTCGTTCGGCTGACTTCGGGTAAGTTTGTGGCTCGTGTGTCACCCGCCGTCATCAGCTGAGTTCGCAGGCCGGTCCGGCGCGACTGTATTGTGAGTTTATGTGTTATTTCCAAGAAGTATTCCTAAGTATTACTTCAACTATTGTTTTTTTATTTAATTTAACACGTATAATTCGAATGTTATGAGTGTTAACGCAATTAGAATTGAAATACTCAATTTGAGGTCCTTCCTTTGTAATGAAGTGTTGATTATTGACAACTTTTTATTCCAAGAAGTAGTTAACATGTTTTGTTATTTTTTACAGTTTTTGTTTGTTTTGTAGCGGTAATATAAAAAAAATATTATATTTTCACATAAGTACTTCAATAATTGTTTTTTTTTTATTATTTCATTTAACACGTGTTAACTGTTTGTATAAGTGTAAAAAATCAGCCAAATTTGAGTAAACAATAGATTTTTAACATGTTAAAAAAAGTTTCGGTTTCGTTTTCGGTTTCGGCCAAAACTGAGACAGATACCGAACATTCGGTTTCGGTAGAAAGTCCTGTTTCGGTCGGACACTAATTAAAATATATCCGAATCTGTCGTAAATAGTTATAGAATATAAGTGTACACGTATATACTCGTAGTTTCAATAATTACAATTCACTCGCAGCACAAGTGTCCCTAAGTGGGTTTTCTAATAATCCCCATTTATTCCGAACATGTGTACAAAACACACACAATAATTACCTTAGGGTATTCCTAAACATGGTCGTCAAATAGCGAAAATCCCGGCCTTAATGATGTTAATGGTCATTTCAATGACGTCATCATCTTTGTGCCCGGTAGTTAGTGTACGGGCCCGGGGCGTAGCTAGGGACGCTGCGGTCATCTTCTGGAGGGAACAAATCTTTTAATCCCAGCGGGACATTTAGTCCACTTTAATGCTTCCACACCCCTAACCACATCTACAGTGCCGGTCATAAAATTGGATACAGAAAACTATTTTAAGTAAGTAGTATTTACGTCAATGATTACATGCAATTACTTTTTCATCAAATTTGTTCTTACTTATCACATATATATCATGAATTTTGTTTAAATAATTTTTTTGATGGAGGAGGGGGTTTTGAATGTGGTGTCAGTTTTCTATTATTACATTTCATGTGACTTGTTAGATTGGATAACCCATAGATTTATTTGTATTCACAACGTGTGTTAGCGGAACCCTGACTGCGTAGTCGCAGGTCGCAGTCGTAGTTGCATGTCGATCGGTACCTGTAAATATTAACTCAAGATAAGAAATTGAGTGAAAAAAACATCCTGATATTCCAGATCCTGCTTTTGCAATTTTTGGGGGGACTTTTTTTACATTAGCTCCACACAGGAGACCCGGAGGATAATAATTCCTCTCAAGGCCTATGTCATCTTTGGGAATGCTGTGTGGAGGGTATTTTCAGGAAAGGAAGGAGAGGATGTTCTTGGAAGGAAGAAGGTGTGAAGGTTAGGTAGGAATTTGGGGGTCAGTTTGTCCAGGAGCGACGGACGTATGAATCCATCTCTCTCACTGCGGTGCAAGGCAATTTACGGAGTTGGAGAGGTCAAAACATCTTCCTCAACCAGTCTCTCCCGATCCGGCCTGCCACGCAGTTGGTGGGCAGACTCATCCGCCGCCCAGACCGGGACAAACCTCACCCCTATGAACCCGGGCACCCCTGCTAAGTCACCAAACGTAGCGAACCACTTTGGGTGACCTATGGCAGCGGTGTTGGTTATCCAATAAGTGGTTCCTAGTGCGGCGGTATCCATAGTCGCCTCCCAAATTGACTGTCAAAAATATAATAAATTTGTAACTAAATAGCTGAATTCTTTATTTATTTACAATACTAGCTGACCCAACGAACTTCGTACCGCCTCAGAATCAATAACTGTTTTTGAAATTTAGTTTTTTTATTTAGTTATAAATTATACAAAGAAGCAATTATCGATGCGCAACTCTCCGTGTTTTGTTTTTGTCAGTATCAGAGATGTCGTTGTGTACGGATTTATATTTTTTGTGATTTTCTTACTTTCCACTTACTTACGGGAATTCGGGAGGCGCGTACGGGTGCCGCCGCCCTGGGAACCATTTATTGGATAACCAACACCTCTGCCATAGGTCACCCCAAGTGGTTTGCTACGTTTGGTGATTTAGCAGGGGTGCCCGGGTTCATAAGGTGACGTTTTCCGGGTCTTGGCAGTGGATGCGTCTGCCCACCTGCTGCGTGGCGGGCCATATCGAGAGACTGGTTGAGGGAGGCCTCTTGACCTTTCCAGCCGGACTCTCTCGACCCATTGCCTTGCACCGCAGTTGGAGGGATGGATTCATACGTCCGTCACTCCCAGACACACTGACCCCCAGATTCCTACCCACCCCTCATACCTTTTTCCTTCCAAGAACTTTCTTTCCTCCCCTTCCCCAAAAAGACCCTCCACACAACATCCCCTAAGATGACATATTTTCCTCGGGGCCTCCTGTGTGGAGTTTATATTTGTAAAAAAAATGCGTTTCATTTCAGAGATTTGTTATAATTAATGTATTTTTCATTTGAAGCAGTGCAGACATACGTTCACCGTTTGTCTCATTTTTGACTGTTGACATTTAGTGTGTAAGAAAGAGAGGCAGCATTATATGTTTAAAAACAAAAGCAAAACAATCAGCGCATTGACATTTGACGTTTTTTAATTATTGGGATTCACGCAAACTTCAATATTATACCTAACACAATATTGCTGCAGCTCTTTCAAAAGATGAAAATTGTTCCATACCAAAATGTATGAGGAAATGAATTTTCTTCATAAATTTCTTTTTCGTGAATTATTGCCATATTTTAATAGTTATTCTGTTATCCGGGGCGGAGACAAATCCAACAAATCAAAGAACATCAAAATCGGTCGAGCCGTTCTCGAGTTATAAATAGTGTAACTAACCCGACTTTGTTTTATATATTAAGATAATAGCTAAATAAGCTTTACAAAAACTTAACTAAAATATAACTACGGAAAGAACAACTGAAGCAATTAAAATATGTATTTTTATTTTCTTATAGCATGACTTTATGATATACCAAATGATAATTGCATTGACAACAAGAGTAAGTTTTAGAAAGAAAATGCCCAATAAATTCAATGTGAGTACGCATTTATGGCCCGGACTGTTAATCTTGCAGCAGCTACCCCCAGTATTGTTTCAGCCATTCCGTGGCGACTCTATAACAAGCTTTGGGCGTTACTGTCTACTCGCTCTTCATACAGCGGTACCGTAATTAAAGGAAATTAAGAAGGAGCCTTAAATCATTCCGCACGACCACTTTATACAAATTAATAAGAAATTCACCTTCAAACGAAATCGCTGCTCTTTAAATGTATTTATTATGTGTAAAGTTTTTCCTGTTTCGCTCAACTGAAACAAAAAAGTTCGCCGTTTGTAAAAACCAACGTTATTGAAGGGTTAGCATTTCTGTTTATAACGTCTTTTGCGAAGCGATTTAGATAAAAACATATAAATTATTCCCGTAGCATTAATCTCAGTAAAACACAACACCACTTTGTTACGAACACTTTTCACAATTAGTCCCGGGAAACGAGAGTTTGCAGTTCGATAGCAGTTCCCAATTTTATCGCTAAACATTCCCGGAAAGTAGAAAGTTTTCCGATCCAGCGATCACATAAATACCAGGGCCGCAGAGCGAGCGAAGAGGTATCTGTCCTGTGTCAAATCTTAATCAAATTAGTCTCGGCTAACGGCTACATTTAGTATGGATACACACCGCCTTTGCAATTTTCGTTCAGGAACAATATTGACAACATTAAAATTCGTCGGGAAGGCATCTCGCCCAGGCTCACATACACTGATACGTATAATAAACGCTGTTAACCCCTCCGCTCCCCTAAAAAGGTAACCGTCTAATTGTTTGCTCATCTCTCAATATTGTTGGAAGATCCCTTGGGAGACCTCCCTTAGCCTAGTACTACACGATGTGCGGTGTTGTACGCGAGCAGTTTACTCCTGACTTTCCTAATCTCCCAACCATAGGCGGAGAACTTACAAAATATTCCATCTTTAATTTTCCGGAATTAGTACGTAAACGTATTAAAATTTTTCGTTTACCGTCTTCCACGGCAGAGCCGCGACGAAGAAGTTTTA
The DNA here is from genome assembly GCA_929108145.2 of Limnephilus rhombicus. NCBI lineage: Eukaryota > Metazoa > Arthropoda > Insecta > Trichoptera > Limnephilidae > Limnephilus > Limnephilus rhombicus. Next base: position 31,862,997 of record OV815271.1, read on the forward strand.
GGTATTAAATGTGTTAATTAAAAAATATTAAACGCCGTGTTATATAAACATGGTAACAAATTAAATCATGATTAAGTTAAAATGTTATAACCAGGATTGAGATAATACTAAATGTAAATGGTTATTCGTTACGTGTTCGCCGAGTCGCCATTGCTTACCTTTCCTGGGTATCTAGCATGGTCGGTCGAAAGAGGTTTTATCCAAAATGTCGGTAACTTATCATCGCTCCCTAGTACGACTGAAGGCCCTTAAACAACAGTTCACAACGACTAAGCGTAGCTAATTTATTTGATGTGAATGGTTGTTTGTTTGTTGGTGATCTGAAGTCATACTTGGGAAGGATGAAAAGTTACCGACACTGTCGATAAATCCTTTATCAATCGACTATGCTAGGTACCCTGGTGAGACACAGTTCACCTCAACCTAGCCCTGCTCCTCCTGTACTGCTACACAGAAATCTTCTTGCCCAACCCCTGAACCTGATGTAGTTGGCCTCTTGATTATCGATGTAGATCTGCAATCGATATCTTAAAACGGGAATCCGGGGTTCGATGTTTTAACCCGTTACATTTTTGTCCTAAACACTATGCTACACAAGTCTGAAACTCAGATATAGGATCTGGGGATAGTGTATTTTCTTTGGGAAGCATGAGCAACTAACGATTGTCAATTATTAATTTAGTTGCACGCCGCTGACGTAAACCTTTCAAAATTTGTAATATTCGCGAAGTAGTTTCCATAAAATCATGTATGAAGAGGTGAATGTATTACTCATTCATGACCCCAAACTTCATTTACTTTAGAAATAGTGGGCTGATCAAATGCTAAAGCCATCCGGGTGAATATAGTATGAATGGTACCCACCTATTGATTGGATAATAAGGTCATCATATTACGACGAGACCAAATCACTAATATGTGAACCACATTTGTACAAAAATAATTCCTCCATGTTTAGTAGCTTTTTTGAACAATTTATTAAGCATTCTCCTCCTTCAATGGTAACTTATTTTGCATTCATCCTTATATGTATAAAAATAACATTTTTTCACAAATGTCAATCGTCCATTTCAACACATAGACCTTTATATTATAAAAGTAAGATAACAATACATAAACGATTTGGGTGCCTAACTAATGCGAACGATGAACACCAAAACATACGAGTTCTTCCGCACCAGTATAATGAAAGTTTTATGATCAAGCACACGTGGGGAAACACTGAGAATCCTGTTAAACTATTCCCGAAATTACCTTACAATATGGACGCTGTTCACATTGCAAATACCCCAAAGTTTACCTTCGCTTTCTTAAGATGTCGAACGCGAAACTTCATAGCAAGTACCGGCCCATGTATGTATGTGAACAAGGGAGTATAAATGTACCAATGTACCAAGTAATGTGTACCTAGAACATGGGAGAGTGTGGCTCTTATACATTACGTCGGCTTATTATATCGAGTTTATACAACGTATGGTAGCAATGTTTGCATTGGGTAATATATGCGGGGTAATTTTGGTATTGTTCTCTCAGGAGTTCGGAAGAAAGTACCTAGATTTATATGGAAATGAACAATAAACGTATGCCAAATATACGCAGTATTATATCACTCCTGCAAAAACAATTGCGTTCCATGAAATTACTTTTTAGCTTGAATAGAATACATTAAAAATAAATTTTTGTTTTTGTCTAATTCTTTATTAAATTTAGCTCCGCTATCTCTAAAGCTTTTTTTCGTTAAAAGAAGTAGAACCAAGTCGAAATGCTTAGTGACAAAGATAGTCTTAAAGTCCAACCCCTATTACAATGATTTTTATGTCTTCCTAACAGGAAGTGTGGACAATGTAAACTTTAAGTCCCGAAATTTGCAAAGCACGTTCCGCAATAACGCTTTAGAGGCCATGAAAAAACCACAGAGACACGTAAAACTTCCCCGTCTCAAACATTAAACCGGCAATCGGTAATTATCGAACTGGAGGAGAGCAATAATAAAAGCTCGCGGCACCACCGAACATCTTTAACCCCCTGACTGACTCGAAAAATATTACCAGGAGTCTAGCGAAGGAGGAAGGTGGATGGCCATTACGCCAAAATTATTCCGACATGGAACACATTAATTTGCCATATTAATTTGATCGTAAAATTCAGTGCGCGATGCAGGCAGCGGGGCGGGTGATATCTCTATCTAGTTGAGAAGAAGCTATCTGTTAGTAAGGGGGAACATGAGACAACATTGTTCTTAAGTGTCTGAGTACCCACCTTTCCTAATGCTTATAAATACGTTAAGAAATAGGGAGATGGTATTTGAACTTCTGGTCTCCTCGACACACAGTTCTCCTGCAGTTAGTTCCGCTTGACTGACTCCGTCACCTTAATTAACAGCGGGGCAAGGTACTTTTAATGCGTAGGTTTTTTTTTTCGACAGCTTAACGATTCATAACATTTTTTGTGAAGAGGGAAAAATCATGGCAGGTATCCGATCAGTTAACTCGAAACAATTACTACAAATAAAAAAATGAAGTAGTTGCATACATTAAATTTCAATGGAAAAAAGATATACGCATATACTCGAATATAAATAAATAATTGCACTTCGTAGCGTCGTCGTCGACGTTTTAAGTACAATTTAGGAATTAATTGGTTAAAGTTTACAAAGTGTAGATTTTTTTTAAGATCGTTTATTTAACCTCGTTCCAAAGTTAGACAAACTCTTCCGAGTTACCATCATTATAAATTGAACGTATAGCTATGTTCAGTGACTAGATCTAAATCGCCAGGCGTCTGAAAACCGCATCCTCTCTTCCTACGTATTACACTCGCAAATTGCATTCCTCTGGCTCCAGGCAATGAAGAGATGAAAATATTAGTAAAGAAATAAATATTTATGAAGAAAATAAAATATATTAAACCAATATTACTGTCGAATAACAAACACAATTCACCAGATTTGTCAGGGAGTTTATTTTCAATATTAAAATTAAACAAATGCAATATTCCAAACACCCCCCTCTCGCGAGGTTTTCCGACAGCACCCTTCCACCCCAGCGGGCCTTACCAGGGGGGCAGCGAGCGGAGGAGGTGTAAGAAAAACACCGCCGGCCGCCCCTAATGCAACCCAATAATAATATTTTATATTCAGAGACAATCGTGGAATAACAATATCCGCCTTGCTTTTTGGTGACACGAGCGTCGATATATCAGGAAAGCAGAAGCCTGTGAAAGTCTCGACTCCTACCGCTGTTTTTATATCAAATTTATCTCGCCGTACTTTTTCCATGACTTGCATATTTTTCTTTTTACTTACACATTCGATTTTGGAGGATTTTGTATATGGGCGCATCGGCTTTGCGAGTATTCTTAAATTTAATACGAAAGCATTCAAGTGTGCAAAAGAGGTTTTTATAAACGATGACATCGCGAAATGGGAGGCATTATTTTTCAGTCGGGTTCAATGGTTTAATAGCTTTCGTTAATGCTTTTATAAAAAAAAAGTTTGACAACGAACTTCTTCTATGTTTAAAAAAAAAGAATATGTTCATGTGCAAACTCTCGACCTTGAAGCTTTTTTATGTGATTACCGCACAAGAGTCATAACTACTCCTAATCGTAAGGAGGCCATGAGACAATGCGACTCGTTTGGGGTATTTTGTAAGGCTGAAGGTAGTGGAGAGGGGAAGGAGATGGGAAAAAGGAAGGTGGGGAAGTTCCTGACTATTCAGATTTGTTCAACAAATACAGCTAAATATATTTCAAGCAATGTTTCAATTCTTTATCCGGGCGATACTGAGAGTATCTTACTCTCTGAATTCAAACTAACGAAAAAGTCGGTAATTTTATTCACGATGAGCAGATTTGTAATTTTTTATCTTCTTTTATGAAGTGGTCTAGGTCTAGAGGAAACCAACACGAGACATTTAAACGTGACAACAAACCATAATATGAATAATAGGTACGTTTATTTTCGCGTAGGTGCTATTAGAAGAAATATGTGGTACCAGGCACTTTTCTTTAGAAGAATTGCGTTGAACATGGCACTTTTCCCCAGTCAATAATTCCCTCCGCCATATATCATAGGGTAACTCTCATAAAGTTCTCACTTCTCACATTATTTGGTTCAAAGAATAATATATATTACCGTTTCAGTTATATTTAAAGGGCGGCGAGTGAATCACATTTTTATACCCACAGTACCCGAACTTCTGGTCAGTATTTATGAGAATATGTTTTTATAATGTAGATGAAAATAAAACATTGTACAGCCTTATTTATAAAAAAACTGTTCACTAACGTCAAACAGTGTTTTTGTTACACGTTGTGTAAAGACTGTACATTTTATATTTTTGGGCGTTAGGTACTAATTTTTCGCACCAGATTTAAATGTCCGGGTTAAATTTTCCCCACAGAAAAAACCAAAACCCTTTCAAACACTTCCCCAAATGATCATCTAGTCAATCCACGCTATGCAATTGCACTATATAAGTATTATAAATTCAAAACAATACAAGGACAACATGTCAACCTACCAGAGACCAAATGGTAAAATAATTCTCCGACTCCAGATATTTTCATATCAGAGGGTTTGGCTCTGTGGAACTCCTATTTGGACTTATAAATCCTACTGATCCCTCAATATAAATATTTAAAAATCTTTTGTTATCCTACATGTATTTAAAATTACTGATTTTTGCATTTTTATATATAAATTCTTTGACAAATCTAATATGCCTAAATTTTGAATGAGAGACCTAGGTATAATGCCAGTAGCCGAAATAACAAACGGTAATATTTTTATAGTCTGAGAATGCCAAATTCTTTTAATCTCATTTCCTAAATCTGTATATTTTCTTATTTTTTCAGAAACTGATTTTTGAATATTACAGGAATTTTGAATAGCTACATCAATGATATAAGTTATTTTTTAAATTTTGTCACGTAAAACTATATCAGGTCTATTATGACTAATTGTTCCGTCTGTTAGTACAGTTTTATCATAATATATTTTATAAAATTCATTTTCTAAAGATGAATTTGGTTCATATTCATAATATGGTACTATATTACGGCAGTCAATCAAGTTATGTTTAATTACCAAACTTTGTTAGATTATTTTTTAAACCTGATTGCGCCTAAATGTTTACTCTGACGGCGCTAATATGGAACGTCCAGATATAATATGTTCTATAGTTTCCGTAAAAGCCAAACATTTTCTACATAAATCATCAATTTGATTTATATCTTTGATTATATGCTTCCTATAATTTTTAGTATTAACGACTCTATCTTGAATGGCAAACATAAATCCTTCTATTTCTGCGCGCAACTCTCCAATACTCGACCATTTGTTTGACGAAAGTTTTTCAACATACGTTTGGTTGAGATAATTGAAGTGTTTTGCGTGAATAATTTAAAGGTGTAATATCTATATCTGCCTTGCCAATTATTTTGTGCATTTTTGAGCTATTAGCTTTCTTATGGAAAAAAAATTCTAAGCATTTCTACCTGATTGTGTTTCAAAGATGTTATTTTGACTACACCTCTACCTCCTAAATTTCTAGGTAAATTAATTCGTTCTATAGCTGAATTTGGATGATGGCAATTGAACTTTGTTAACGTAATTCTAATTAATCGTTCTAAACTATCTAAATCTGTATTGGACCATTTAATTATGCCAAATGAGTACGTTAATAGAGGTATTGCCCAAGTATTTATTGCTTTTATTAAATTTTTAACAGATAGATTGCATTTAAAAAAAAATCTGATCCTAGTTTAAAATTTAAATCAAATATCGTTTTTATAATGTCCTTATTATTTTATTGTTTAGTAATCCATCATTATTATTGTATTGGCAACACTGAATTTCGATAGATCAGAGCATGCGCGGATCCACCATGATTTTTTTCCCGAAATTAAGGTTTGGATGTGTGATATATACGCGCCATTCATATAAAGTTTTTGGACAAAATTTTAATTCTAACGACCAATTCACTATTATATTAGTATAATTCAACATAATTACTATTATCGTACTATAGTTTGTATCAGTATTAGTTCTTTAAATAATGTCTTGTTTTTAATTTAGTTTTGTCAGATAGTTTATTTCTAAAACATTATTTTTTAACTGACTTTTGACGTGAGTCTAATAAAAATGCAATGAAAGTAATGTTATTTAATAATATTAATGCCTCACGCGTTTATAAATAAATACAAGTCTGATAAATAACCGTTTAAATTGTGCAAAAATGAATCCAAAATGTCTGACTTTTTCAGTTATTCTTGGGGAATAATTATTATATATATTTTTTATATATAAAACAAAGTCGGGTTAGTTACACTATTTATAACTCGAGAATGGCTGGACCGATTTTTATGATCTTTGATTTGTTGGATTTGTCTCCGCCCCGGATAACAGAATAACTATTAAAACATCGCAAAAATTCACGAAAAAGAAAGTTATGAAGAAAAAAATTCCTCATACATTTTGTATGGAACGAATTTTCATCTTTTGAAAGAGCTGTAGCAATGTTGTGTTAGTTGAAGTTTGCGTAAATTCCAAAAATTCAAAAACGTCAAATGTCAATGCGCTGATTGTTTCGCTTTTGTTCTAAAACATGTAATGCTGCCTCTCTTTCTTACACACTAATTTCAATAGTCGAAAATGTGACAAACGGTTAACGTGTGTCTTCACCCTTCCAAAGGAAAAATACAATAATTATAATAAATTTCCCTCACACGTATAAAGAAAATGAAGGGCCATCCATAAATTACGTCACACATTAAGGGGGGGGGAGTAGGAAGTGTGTCTAGGGGTATGGGGTGGTCATCAGTACTGTGACGTTACATGTAAATTAAAATTGAACTACTGTTTTGATTATTTTTAGATGTAGGGGGATGGGTCTCATAAATGTGACGATGTGTGCCAGGGACGGGGGGGGGGGGGGGGGTAAAAAAATCATGAAATTCGTGTAACGTAATTTATGGATGGCCCCTAAGTAAGTGGAAAAGTAAGAAAACCTAAATCCGTACACAAGGTCATCTCTGATACTGACAAAAACAAAACACAGACAGTTGCGGATAGATATTTGCTTCATTGTGTAATTTTTAAGTTAGCACAACAGTTATTGATTCTGAGGAGGTACGAAGTTCGCCGGGTTAGCTAGTTTTTAATAATTTTTAATTCTATGAACGAGATAATAAACGAAGTGATCATTTTATTGCAAATTCTTTAAATAAAAGGACTGTTTTTTTTTAATTTTGAGTTTTTCCGAAATTTTTCAATGTTTTGATTTGATGATTGTAAGCTTTTTTTCAACGTTTTTCATGTTTGAAGCTTCAAATACTGCATTTTTTAAACACAAAAGTATATTTCAAATACAAAAACCTAAAAGGTAATTTTATCTAGAAGGTTATTTTTTACTGCATCTTACAAGTAGTAGAGAAATTATAGATAAAACAGAGAAACTATCCTTTTGGTTGTATAAGCAATGTATGAGAGTCAGTCGAAAACTAATGCCTCCTATTTTTTTCTACTTAATTAAAGTTAGTTAAATGAAAACAATTGAATTAGGCGCTATTCGTTAAACCTTATTCTATAATCTACTGCAGAAGGAACTTTCTGCGTTAACAGGTGGCAATGATGCAGTTGCTTGAAAAATTTAATTATAAATTATTTTAAGTCTGTATGAAGAGGATATACCTAGCAACAAAATTCCAAAATCCTCATCGAATCTTAGTCTGGATATATCTGAAATATGGATAGAAAAGATATCAAAACCATGTGAATTGGTTAGATGCTAGAGAAAATGCAGGAACTGATAATATTCCACCTGTGCTAATTAAATAATGTTTAAACGTATTAGTTGTTCCTCTTTTTCTAATTTTTAACCAGTCACTAGAGACAGGCAGTTTCCCTGATACATGGAAACACAGTTTTTTACACCCATTTTTAAAAAAGGGGACAAAACGGAGGTAACAAATTATAGACCAATATGTATCCAATCATCGATACCCAAGCTTTTTGAATTATTATAAAATTATTCTCCATAAAATATCCACAAACATAAAAAAAATTATAACTCCCTACCAACATGGCTTTTGTTCAAATAAATCTACACTGACCAATTTACTAATATACGAAAACTTCATATCTAAATCTTTATCCAACAGGTGCCAGGTTGACTCAATATACACTGACTTTAGCAAGGCCTTTGACAAGCTGTGTCACAAAATATTAATCAATAAATTGGCTAAACTTGGAGTTTATGGTAGCTTAAAATTGGTTTGTTAGTTATTTGTCCAAAAGAAGTCTTAGTGTGAAAATAAATGGCACACAGTCTTACAAATTTAAAGCAACAAGTGGAGTGCCGCAAGGCTCCCATTTAAGGCCCATTTTGATTATTATATTTATTAACGATATTGTTGATATATTTACTGACATAAATGTGCTACTGTTTGCCGATGACATGAAACTATATAAAGAGATTAACCACATTAATGATTGTATTACACTTCAAACTAACTTGATATATCTTTTTGAATGGTGCTCTATCAACAAACTAGCATTAAACATAAATAAATATCAGTTCATTCATTTTTCCAAAATAAATAATCCCATATTTTTTCAGTATTCTTTAAATGATGAAAATTTAAATTGTGTTAGTGAAATTATGGATCTAGGCATTATGTTCGACAGTAAACTCACCTTTGTATGTCATATTAATAATTTTATCAACAAAGCCCTAAAGACTCTTGGCTTTGTTTTATGAGCCAAGAGTTAGGGAGTTAAGTTATATATTTTTTTAATGATTTAGACTGATTATTTTTTTAATGATTTATTATGTTATATAAAACCCTTGTCAGATGCCAACTTGAATATAACTCTACGTTATGGTCTCCCTTTTACAACATTCATTCAGACAACATCGAAAAGATTCAACGGATGTTTCTAAGGTTTATAAACTATAAATTGCATATTCCTATACTAAACATCGATTACAATTACCTCTTGGATAAAACGTCTCTATTGAAACTTTCAGAAAGAATAATAAGCACAGATTTAATACTATTACATAAAATACTGCATTACAAAATTGACTGTCCGGAATTACTTCAATTTATCAATATCCATGTTCCCCAAAAATCATGCCGACATTTATTACCCTTCTACTTCAATAACACCAGGACCCTAGCTTATCAAAATTCTCCGTTTCCGAGATTTCACAGTCTCGGAAATAAATATCATAATCTAGGTCTCTAGGTGATATATTTCATCTTAAAACTAATCAGCAAAAATGTTGTATATTCTATCACTTTGATTATTCTAGGCACAAATAGATTTACATAATTTCTTCAATTTTTGTTTATATTGAATATGAGACTTCGTATCATTTTTACGTATTATGTATTTTTATTTTATTATTTGTTTTGTTGTTACATTGTATTGTGTATTTTCTTTTCTCATTGTATTATATTTTCTTCATTGTTTGTTACTCAACTAATAAATTATAATGTAAAAGCCCATCAGGGCGTGTAAAAAAAAAAAATGGCCGACATCGATGTTCGTATTAGACGTTGTTATGTGATTGAATTCTTGGATGCAAAAGGTGAAACGCCCATTCGCAATCATGAAAAACTGAAAAATGTATACGGTGATGCAACTGTACAAAAATTGTAACCAGAGACGAAACATGAGTTCATTTGCCTGAACCTGAACCAAAGAGGCAGTCAATAATAATAATTATAATAATATCTTTATTCAATGAAATTGGCAACATTATAACTAAAGAAGGATATGTTCAATGTGGTTTACAAATAGATTACATCAGTACAAAAAAATTAACAAATAGAAAGTAATGTAAGAACGGTTACACAGAAGTAGCATAATTATACAATATGTTTAGTTGCGCAGAGCCTGCCTCACTAGGTGAACCAGTATTGAGGCAGAATTTTTTTGTAAATTGTTTCTCGCAATTTTATCTATAGTTTTTTTTTTATAAATGTATAAAGTTGGTTTCTACACAGCAAAAACTTTATTTTAGTTTACATTATTGTTTGCATATACACAATACAAAAACGGCAAGGTTATTACTACAATAACAACTGTCAGTGACAGGGCGTTTGGGTGCGGGCACCAGTATAGGCTCGATCATTAGAATATATCCATATTTTAACATATTTTTAAACTCTTTCTGTGTTTGACTCAGTGTGATGTTTTCTGGGAGAACGTTGAATATTTTTGTGGCAAAGTATCTAAAGCTACGTTGACCAAAGGTGAAAGAGAGTGCTGGAACTTGCAATATGTCTTTGTTGGAATTACGTGTAAATCGTAAGTTTTTTTTTCGTAAAGCACATGTTTGTTTTTAAAGAGATGTATGAGGAGAGTTTTTACATAGATCTGTCGAACATCAAATACTCTCATTATTTCGAATATTAGGTCACTGTTTGCAGTTAGAAGAAGTTTGAGAATAATTTTCATAATTGTTTTCTGCGCCTTTTCGACAGGATCTAGAGCTGATGAAGTGCCCCCTCCCCATGCAATGATACCGTACTCAATAATAGATTGGGTGATTGCAAAATAAATCGTTTTTAGGAGTTGTAAGTTAAGAAAGTTCCTTATGGATTTGAAGAAGTGTATTGTTTTTCTAATTTTATTTGCAATGATCTGGGCAATGTGTGTAGGTTCCATTTGAGGTATGGGTCAAAGGTGAGGCCGAGGTACTTCATCTGTGAAGTGCGCTCTATACTGGGGCACTCACTACATTCATTGGAGTTCGTACAGCTATGTATTTTTATGGAGTAATCATCATTAAGTTGACCTGTAGTATTGATGCTTGAAGTAACATATTTTGTTTTCTTCGTGTTAAGGGTAAGCGTGTTGAAATCTAAACATTTTTTAATGAAGTTAATTTTTTTTTTAGCTTTTTTAAATACAGTTGACTAATTATTGTCTTCGAATAATAAGACAGTATCGTCTGCAAGGCTAACAATGTGTCCCTGAATTTCAAGGTTGCAAAATTTGTTAATATACAGTAAGAACAGAGTCGGTCCCAAAACGCTTCCTTGTGGAATTCCATAGTCAGTTGAGGGCTGATTACTAAGGGTATTCTGTATTTTAACCTGTTGCTGGCGTCCATTTAGGTTGCAATTGAAGAAGTTTAGCTCTTTGTCCATAATGCCGATTTTCTCTAGTTTTTTAAATTAGTTTAATCTGTGATATTGTATCAAAAGCCTTAGAAATGTCTAAAAATATTGTGATTCATTTATTTCAATGGAAAGACATCACACAAAACTCAGTGAGGACGAGAAAATTCAAAACTGTGCGATCGGCAGGGAAAGTTATGGCGACAGTGTTCTGGAATGCAGAGGGTTTGATTAAGGATGATGGTTATTAGCAGTGATGCACAATAAATTCTGTCCAATGCGTCACAACCCAGAACCCAACAAGCTTAATGCACGTCTTTCGCGCAACAAAAGCTATGGCGGTTGTTCTTCTTTTGCATGACAAAAAAATACCACACACCAGTCGTCGCACCACTGAAGAGATTGTGAAAATTAGATGGATAGTCTTGCCTGATCTTGCCCCAACCTCACATTTCCATTGGCTGCTAAAAGAAGCTCATCGTGGGATTCATTTTGAAGACAGGCCGTGAAAACCTCCATGCGTCAATGGCTCAGGAAGCAGGACCATGCTTTTTACCACTCTGAAATATATGCCCCTGTAAAAAGATGCACCAAAACTGTGGAAATGTACGGATATAATATTGAAAAGTGGCAAAGTAATTTTCAATAATGTGGTTTATAACCTATTTAATTGCATTTTTATTTTTTGACAATTAAAAGGAAAAAAAACAATAGGAGGCATTACTTTTTGACTGAACCTAGTATATACTCATATCTTTCCATGAACCATTTAAGTCAGTTTTTTTTAATTAGAAAGGTTTTCACATACACGATCGTTAATCAATTTAATAAAATTTTACTGACGTTTTTTAGTAATGATAATGTTTAAGCGGGGTCAATTATTTCATGTCATATTATAAATGAATAATGCCCACTATTTTTAATATACGTAGTTGAATTGTTTGTATGGAAAAAAATCTTGGAAAAGGCAATAGTATTTCGAAAAATGTATTTTTTTCTTTTTTGCTTCTGCCATCGCCATTGTGTAGAATCACCTCCCCAAGTGCACTCTGTACCCGGTCACCCTGTATAGCCCTAATACTTTGAAAAATAAAATTTTCAATATAAATAGTATCGTTAAAAGAATGTTACCGTAATTTCGTTATCCGATTCAATTATTGTTCTAACGGGTCGGATGACTCCCAAAATATTTAAGAGATTGATTGACTAAGGGATTTTGGGCACTGCAAATATGTTTAATAAACTCTTTTCAAAAGTGACACATTTATTCAAAGTTCATATGAGTCTCAACTGCCCAGAGCTAATACCGTCCCCAGGCATTGATGGTGAGTTACGAGTTATGAGAGTGGGATATTATATTAGTTGCATGAAAGCTTTGTTAGTCAAATTTCTTTTCTCACGTGCCGTTTGGTACAATCTAAATCTGACTGTCTAGAGAGAATGAAAAATAAAAGGAGGCACTTCTGCGAATGTTTCTGGGATCGCAGCCCGTGGCGGAGGTGTCACCCTCCACATAATACGAAGAAAAGGCGAGGCACGCGATTTGAATTCCAAATCAACAGTTCCGACGGGCTGCGGTTGAGTTTTGTTTGGTTTTTGGTTTTGTTTGTTTACACGTGGGAAGCCTGGTTACCTCCTAGCTCCCCTGCACTCCTAGAAAAACAGTACTCGATATTATTTTTATTTTTAAATTCACGAATACGGTTTACTACTTACAACGTTTTACGTTATCTATGTCGGGTTAAGTTTGCATACACGTTGTGTCTGAGTAAAGGCTCTGTTAGTTTTCTCTTTTTTTTCTTTAGATACGCAAGAAGAAGAAGGGTTGTAAGTCAAAAAACAATGTTTATCCGTTTCATTCTACTATTTGCGCAATTATATAACTCAATTACCAGGAAATCATAACACGTAGGGCGATTGGAAGCCTCCTCCAGAATAATATTCAACCGCGTGTTTGTGCAAAGCTACTCCATTATCTTACGTTCTATTTACTTGACCGGTTGCCAGTGCTTACTAAGACAACACCGTCCTAACCATTTACCCTTCACCGGTCTGCAGTCCTTGCCACCCCTCCCACCCCAAAGGGTTGTTTGTTAATCCATTCATAATATATATCTTGATTAGCTCAATGGAATCGGTCAGACTTGTAATCTTAACCGTGTTTACGCAATAATGTGTATATTTCGAAAATGATTTGTAAAATGGATATTCATAAGTTTGCCAAATATTCTTTATTTTCAGTATTTGAGAATTCATAAATCTTTTCAATTTTAATCAGTAAGTATATGAAAAAAAAAATAAACCGAATGACAGATCTGGTCGTAAAATATTGCTTACAATATACAATACTTGTTCAATATTAGTTATTACATCGAGATGTTGATATTTTCAAACTACACAATCCTTGATGTGCATCAAAAGGTTTTTCTTCCTGCTCTTCATTATTTTGAATTAAAATAAAATTAATATAATAAGAGGTATATTAAAACAGTTTTATTATTTTTATATTCACCGTTTTATGTTTAAAACGGATGTAAAAATGCCTACTAGTAAGAACCAATTAATTATAAATTTCGTTGTGAAAAACGACATAGCAGCGAGGATAGGAAAATCCATGTAATTGTAATAAAATCATTGTGAACCACCCCTTTTAATCCACTCCGCCCAAATGTTGTGTATATAAACCATTAAGGAATAATTTAACCTGTCTGAAGATGACCTTAACAGGCTGAAACCGGTAACGTAAAAAATGAAATAAGTGGAAGAAAATGATGTGAACACCGCAGCTATAATAGCTAACTAACAACTATACCAGCTAACTAGTCCCAGCTGCTCCCATTTGGAGCCAGTGATACTACATATGCCATACTCAATTGGGTTATACTTGGGATGGGAGAGAGGAGGGCGGGGAAGTACCTCATCATTCAGATCTGGTGGCCAAACACGAATAAAGCCGTTTCAATTCTGAATGATGTTCTTTCACAGGGGCGATATTGAAATTATCTTCCTTTAATTAATTTTAATTATTATATTCGTTATTTTTAATTCATTAATTTGTGAAATAACACAAATTTATCACATAAAAATTATTTGCGCACGCCGGGATTTAAACCCCCGACCTTCGGATTGGAGAGTACTACCCCTCGACCAAGGAGGCCGTCAAAGTTTAAAACTGTTTTAATGTATATTATAATGGAATTCCACCACAAATTGACAGTATCAAAAATGGAAATATTAACAAATTACAAACATTTAACATGAAAATCATGCCTCATATTTTTAGTGCTAGCCTTTCAGCGCTTATTTCAGACCGTAAGTATCACAAAATTGTATTACTGTCAATTACAATTTCATTGGTAAATAGAACTTCTAATAAAGTCCGTTAGTCCTCTACAATTCCATCAAGCCATCAGCGAATCGCCTCCTCAAACAATCTGCTCTCCCGTTCCTCCCTTGACCAATTGAAGTTTCAATATCTTTGCGGGGGACTTCCGGTCAGTTTATAGATTCCAAGTAGCAGGGGACGCTGTACGGTCCGAACTGTATTTTATATTCAAACTTCATGTCGGGGAGTCGAACCCAATCTATTTAGTATGGATCACGCATCCAAGTGTATAGCGTGTCTCAAGTGAGGTGTTAAAGAGGGAGAGTAACGATACTATTCAGTCCCAGTCCTAAGTAAATATTTTGACAGACAAAATTGTAAATTTGACAATGCGCACGGCAACCATTTTGTTTCAACTTGTCTCATTTTTATCCCCCGCCGGCGACGCCTCCTCAATACAGAATCGAGAATTAAAAATTCAAATGCGATTTTTTTCTCGAACACGAACGGTTTCGCGATAAATTTATGCAAATTACAAGGTTTTAAAAAGGTTCTTGATTCGAGTCACAGGCGGTGAACAGTTCACCAACACCGCAATCAGGCCGAAAACAAAAACGTTAATTCATCTCCCAATGGCAATTAATATTCAAATCTCATCTGGAGTCTGACTCATCTCCTAGTTCATTATCTCCTGTGAAGATGGCGCGGCTGCACGATGATTTCTTATTGCGGAAGAATAATGTTTTTTTCCCATCCGAGGAGATCGTGCGATGGTCTTTGTAACTTTCAAGGAATGAGTACAGTCAGCACATAGCTTGAGAATTTCCTTATTGTTCATGTGCGTATTTACTATTATGAAGAGAGTTTCTTCAGATTCCCTGTAGATTCATTGAAACTAACGTGGGGGTACATGAAATTAATAATATCCTTTACAAATGTTATCTGATAACACGTTGTGCAAGGTAAGTTGCTTATTTTATGTACATCACATCGATCAATTGCCCATCTGTAAAACGAGTAGAAAAATGTATCTTCGATAATAATAACTAGCAGTTAAAAACCCGCTCCGCAGGTTTTGACTGCTAGGCCCTGCGGGCGGCTTTTGGTTCTTGTTCGCCCAATTAGTGTTGGTGACCATTTCATAAATCCAATAGGAAATGGTTCCAAAAATAGCCCGTACCTCGGATCCACCGTCATCCAGTAATAGCTAGTCACCGAGACAAAGTAACTGGGACCCCCAATGACGTCATATGTAATATACAGCTGCGTGATACAACTTAAGTACTACCGTCGCTTTTCAAGCATCGTCAAGCAAATTTTTGATATAAATCAGGTTGTTGGAATTACTCGTGTGCGAGACGCAGATGAAAGTGGCGCTATTTATACGCGAGTTTTGTAATTTATCCGTACTAATATAACGTCAGAAAAACTCGCGGGAACATATTATATTACGCATATCTACTTAAATTAGATAATTAATACTGTTTGATGATAAATGGCAGCACTTCTATTTGTATTTATTTGTGAATAGCGTGTGTACGCAGATGCACGGGTATTAATACTGTTTGATAATAATTGGATAATTTGTAGAGCGCCTAATAAAAAATCACCTCAAGGGTGCTGATCTCTGTACTATAAAGTTTTTTTTTTTAATTTATCTAATTATTTTATCATTTAGTTAAAAATAGTTTATTTTCTTCAAATTTAGCAAATTCACTTTGTGGCACCATTTTATTAATGAAATAATTAAAAACAGTTTATTTTGTTTATAAAATATATATATATATATATATATATTTTTAAATAATGAAATAATAACATCTTTAAATGTAATACCTTCAAAATCAATACAAAAAAAAATTAAAAAATATTGATTTTGTAATATAAAAAGGATTTTCTTTGTCGCACTTTACGAAATACATATAATAAGTTTGTACGTAAATCGAAAACCATTTTTTTTCTTAAATAATTTCACTTTGCAAAATGCAAACTTTTTTATCTCTGACTGTGTAAGCCTTGATGGCAATGCCGAACTCCGATAAATTGTGCCTCGAGTGCGCCAAAGCTGATTTTATATTTGAAGTCGGTAATTAAAATTTATGTCGCTCGCCCGAACCTGCACCAGGTAGGAAGTGGCTGCCATTGCAATTTACATTGCAAATCATCAGTCCCATTCTCAAAACACATTATTTTATACGATGAAAGACAGCATATTTTCGTTGAAATTTCATTTTAAGTTAAACAATGGTTAAATAATAATAATAATAGATAATGATCGCACAAAAATCATTTAAACGTTGTTGCAAGGCTGTTGTAAGCATAATGAATACTGTGTGAGATTTAGATGGTCGATATAAGCGTAATGAGTAAGATTTAGAAAGGGACGTTTAAATGGTTTGGGCATGTAGAAAAATAATGAATGAAGAAAGGAGAGTAAGGAATTTGAATGGTAGAAGAAGTCGGGGACGTCGAGGAAGATTTGACACGATAAAGAAGTGATCCAAACACTGGAGTCGGGCCATGTCATTAAGAGTTCGAATAACAGAAGGATGTGCATGATATCATGTTTGAATATGAGTGAATGTGAGTGTAGCAAGGAGTGTAATGCTGGACCAAGTTGTTTGGTGGTCCGTCCGCTCAGACTAACCCTGCGGGAAACGGCGTGGTGTTAATGATATTTTTAAGTAGGTTACTAATAATTTTAAATAAATGTATCGATTATATACGCGAACGTACGAGTAGGTATAGGTTTGCTCTGCCGGCAAGTATAGAAATAGCAAAATTGCACATGGCGACAAAAAAAATCCCCATCCCCGCTCTAAAGAATGCAGTCTGTTCATTGCTCACAAATACGTTTGGTTTGATTTACAATAATGTGAAACCCTAAAGAGTAGCTTGAGAGGTTACTCATCGAACTAGGTGGTAGTTCATTGGGTAACCCATAGATGGCACAAAGTTGTTGATAATGCAGGGATTGAGACTAGAAAAAATACTATTGTAACCTCAAGGTTGGGGTCCAGATTAGTTCCTACTGCCTGCTAAATAAGCCGTCAGAGCTCGATGTTATTTAACACAAAATAAAGTCCAAAGTGTTTTGTTAAACCCGAAGTTTTAATTTAAGAGATTATAAGAGAAACCCGGCGTTACAATATTATAATAGTTAATATTATTTATTTTATTCCAGAAGGGGTGCAATGCAATACATTCCCTATTTTAGAGTACTAACAAAATAACAATTACATACTCGTAGATAGCATTCGTATCTATCTTTGTATACTTGGTTAAATTAAAATAAAATTAAATAATAACAAATTAAGGATTAACCTAATAATGAATTTATATACACAATATAAAGTAGGTACATTAGCCTTAGAGGAAGGTAAATAAAATTTTGTTCTTTCAAGAATGTCATTGTAACATACGGATTAAAAATACCTTAGAAACTTAGAACTCTTTTTATTTGCGTATTCTTGGACAGGTAAAGAGTTCAAATTGAGTAAACAGGTTTTAGTAGATTGGACTTATCAGGTTTTAGTAGATTGGACTTTTTAATTGTTTACATCTCGTAAAAAGAATTTAAATTAAAAAGAAATGGGTACCTATTAGGGTCTCAGAATCTTGGAGAGTTAATATTGACAGAAGCAAAAGGGCATTTGAGGCGCTAGTGAGGGGAAGGGGGCAATACCCCAAACGGCGGAAATCTTATGTAATATGGAAAGGGTGAAATTTATGCCCTAGAAGTGATTACTAAAGAAAAATTCGCAAAAATAAAAGGTGACGTCCGCAATAAATTTATGGGCGGCCTTAAGTCACATTGCATAATTAAAGGCTAAAAGGTTTCACAATTTGCCAGGGGGGTGAATTAAGAAGTTTAAACTGGGAAAAATTTACATCGTATTGCTCTTGGCGACATCGTCTGTAGTCTTTGCTCTATGCCGTCCCCTCGATTTCGACATCATTAGATCATAGCCAAGACAATATTTATAGATAAATACCTACGGCAATGAATATTTTTTAAAGTAAGAGTTAAAAGGAATTACTTTTGTATCAGCTATAATATTAGTCAAAAAAAAATTGTCCCCTCAAAACCCGACCAATTTTTTTTATTCTGTACACTGTACATATATTGTTATTTTATAATTTTTCCAATTGCATGAAACAAATTCGTTCCCTGAATTACTTCGAATAGTTTAAACCCGTTTCAGAATGCCTGTGTTTTAAAATAATGTACACAGCTAGTTTTATAGCTGTATATATTTTTTCATAAAGTACCTAAGTCTATATTGGTCTTTCACGCCGGGAAATCATATGTATTGAAAAGTTTTAGCCTGTCATTAGCTCGACCAGAATCTCGTTGATCATGCTATTGAAATTGTAGGCATTTATGGAAAGAAAAACAAAATTGGTATATACCCTGTAATATAATACCCTGGGTAGTAATATTTAACTACTCTTACGCAGTTTATTCAACAAGATGTAAGAATACGCACACAAGTCTGGGAACAGCACAGATCTTGTGAGACAATACATAATTAATTAAAAACGAGCACTGCGTCTCGAGAATTTCATTCCTTCGTAAAGATTATAGCAGGGTGCGGGCACTCGTCAAAAGCCGAGCAAGGATGTAATTTCTCCTTTATTTAATGTGTACAATAAACAACCTTCTAAAAGAGATTCGTGGATTAGTTGACGTGTCTGCGGACAAGGGAGCAACAACGCCAACCATGCGGGTGACATGGTGCTGCTGACACTCTCGATGCGTTGAGATGACATTTACGAAAGTTCATGCAACTTGTTTTAAAATCCAAAAAATCGGTTCGTCGTACTCAAACGCAACAAAGAGTCATTAAATATTTTACCAATCTCGCTAGAAGGAAATACACTGCTTGTGGCCTCAGTGGCGTAGCCAGGGGGCGGACTTTTCATACAAGAAATTTTCTAGCCACCACCCCCCCCCCCCAAGTAGAATTTGGCGTTTTGAATTTCTTAAATTAATTCAAAACTTTAAAAACAAAAACTGTTAAGGGGGGGGGGGGGGAGTGTGACACCACGTTACCACAAAATGTTAATTCAACCCAGCAATACCATTATCGTGACTCGGGGCTGCATCTATGTAAGTGCTTCAGCTCTCCTCTCAATGAGCGATGGATGCAGATGATGCGACACCGGCGACCTGAAGGACGATCCATTTAAAATAAATATTATTACCGTATTTAAAAAAATTTTCAATGCAAACGCAAACAGATTATCCGCTTTAAAATTAGTGTCAGTTATGGAACTATCTTGGACACGACACGCGACGTACCTATTAGTAGATTATATATTTATTTTATCTCCATTAGTAAAATTTAAGGCTGAAACTTTTTAAAAAAGTTATTTGATTTAGCACACCCCTTACAACTTAATGAAACTCCTAGTCTAAATTCAAGCACCACCAAAAAATACTGGAGCCCTTGCTTAGACAATTAAATAAAAATAATTAATTCATAAGAAGTCTGAGAAAGTTTTTTAATCTCACAATATTGAACAACCGTTGTTTGAAAAATAGACAAATTCAATTTATTTTTTGCTTTAAAACGAAATATGCATAGTATATCTGCATTTGGGAAGGTACGATTATGTTATTATTTCACACGCTTTCTTTTCTCCACAAATCTTCTTCCTTTTTATTACTATTACTGTTACTTTTTTTTTTTAATAATTTTTTTTTTATTATTTTTTTATTTCAAGAATTTTGTTTGTACATTACAAATGATTACCCAAGTAAGGTTATAATATAATTCACATTTTATTCTACTACTCCATAAGTTGAGCTCAAGGAGCTCGCGTTTATGGGAGGAGTATTAACATGCAAATAAATAATAATAATGTTCCAATGAAATGTGTAAACAATTGTTTGACAGATTTAATATATACTCATTTGGAAGAAAAAAATATTGTATCTGAACAACAAAAAGGTTGTCGCAGAAAACATATGGGATGTAAAGAACAATTAGTTATTGATTCTGCAATTTTAAAACAAATTTAAAATCAAAAGTGTAATTTACATACTTGCTATATAGATTATCAAAAAGCTTTTGATAGTGTCCCGCACTCGTGGCTAATCAAAATATTAAAAATATATAAAGTTAATCCAATTATAATTTGCTTTTTGAAAAATATTATGTCCTTTTCGAATACAGATTTACTAGTTAATTTAAATTTCAATAAAAAGAGGGATTTTTCAAGGAGACTCATTGAGTCCTCTTTGGTTTTGTTTAGCATTGAATCATCTATCTAAAATCTTAATTAAAAGCAAGTTTGGAATAAAAATTAAGGGTAATACAAGAGAGAGAGTAGTATAGTTTCACATCTATTATATATGGATGATATAAAAAATTTTTCGAATTCTGAATCAAATTTAGAGAAAATGATTAAGGTAGTTAAAAAATTTTCAGATGATATTAAAATGACTTTTGGTTTAGATAAATGTAGAACGATCCATATAGAGAAAGGCAAAATTGTAGATGGAGACCAGGGTATATTTAGAAATTTCAAAATTAAAAGTATGAAACGGGATGAGGTTTATAAATATTTAGGATACCCGCAATCGAATAGATTAGATCATACTAGTATTAAAAATGATATTAGAATTAAATTTCAAACTAGAATCAGAAAATTTTTAAAATGCAATATTTCTGCTAAAAATTTAGTAAAAGCAATAAATACTTGGGCAATACCTCTATTAACGTACTCATTTGGCATAATTAAATGGTCCAATACAGATTTAGATAGTTTAGAACGCTTAATAAGAACTACGTTAATAAAGTTCAATTGCCATCATCCAAATTCAGCTACAGAACGAATTAATTTACCTAGAAATTTGGGAGGTAGAGGTATAGTCAAAATAACATCTTTGAAACACAATCAGGTAGAAATGCTTAGAAATTTTTTCCATAGGAAAGTTAATAGCTCAGAAATGCACAAAATAATTTCCAAGGCAGATAGAAACATTACACCTTTAAATTTATATGACGAGAATGCCAACATTCTTATAAATACTAACCAGGAATTATTAGTTTCCTGGTCAAATAAAATTATTTACGCAAAACACTTCAATTATCTCAACCAAACGTATGTTGACAAACTTTCGTCAAACAAATGGTCGAGTATTGGAGAGTTGAGCGCAGAAATTAGGTTGAGCGCAGGATTTATGCTTGCCATTCATGATAGAGTCATTAATACTAAAAATTAAAGGAAGCATATAATCAAAGATATGAATCAAATTGATGATTTATGTAGAAAATGTTTGGCTTTTCCGGAAACTTTGGAACATATTATATCGGGATGTTTTATATTAGCGCCGTCAGAGTATACATTTAGGCACAATCAGGTTTAAAAAATAATCCACCAAAGTTTGGTAATTAAAAATAACTTGATTGACTGCCGTAATACAGTACCATATTATGAATATGAACCAAATTCATTTTTAGAAAATGAATTTTATTAAATATATTATGATAAAACTATACTAACAGACAGAACAATTAGTCATAATAGGCCTGATATAGTTTTACATGACAAAATTAAAAAAATAACTTATATCATTGATGTAGCTATTCCAAATTCCTAAAAAAATAAGAAAATATACGGATTTAGGAAATGAGATTAAAAGATTTGGCATTCTCAGACTATAAAAATATTACCATTTGTCATTTCGGCTACTGGCATTATACCTAGGTCTCTCATTCAAAACTTAGGCATATTAGATTTGTCAAAGAATTTATATATAAAAATGCAAAAATCAGTCATTTTAAATACATGTAGGATTACAAAAGATTTTTAAAATATTTATATTGAGGGATCAGTAGGATTTATAGGTCAAATTAGGAATTTCATAGAGGCGAACCCTCTGATATAAAAATATCTGGAGTCGGTGAATTATTTTCCCATTTGATCTCTGGTAGATTGACATGTTGTTCTTGTATTGATTTGTATTTATAATACTTACATAGTGCATATACTTATAGCGTAGATTGACTAGATGATCATTTGGGGAAGTGTGTGAAAGGGTTTAGTTTTTCCTGTGGGGAAAATTTAACCCGGACATTTAAATCTGGTGTGTAAATCAAAGAACTTATGAAATAAAATATCAACATTATTTTAGATAGGTACACAATTTAGAAAAAATAATTTATAGAAACAATAACGATACATATTTTTTTAAATATTAAATATTACAGTTTAAGTAAGGGTGAATTATATTGAGCGTACAATATATCATTATCCAATTTCAGAGACTTAATTTGCTTTTGAATAATTCATATTTCAGTGTTTCTGTTATACTAATTTTGTTTTTGGACAATAATATATTGTACCATCTTACACCTAAATACAAATAGTGGTCCTAGCCGTGGTCGTTCTAAGCATAGGGATGGCTATGAAGCCTTTAGTTTTAAATCTATTGCTTATGTTATCTGAGGGGTAAATTTTTGGAATAAAATATTTTTTATAAATTTGATTTAAGGCGTTTCTCTTATTATTTCATTCACTAGTTAAGTTTTAATAACCGTTGTCATCTCATGCGAAATTACGTAGGTAGGTAGTGATTTTCCATATGCTTGCGTAATAGATACTGTAACCATGAAATAATTTAAATTTAATACACATTATAACTTATATCGTAATGTACTGTGAATGTTTTAATGACCAATTAAATAAAGGCACAAACTGATAAAATATAAAATCTATGCAAAAAAAATTCAAATATTTAAATAATTGTTTCGGTCTGAACTGAGTTATTGCACGTTGATTGTGTTTGGTTAATTTTTTTTATAGTTCCATGCCAACTCAGAATGAAACCAACTCAGAAACACCTCAAAAAGGTCATTAAAAACTCTGAAAAAATAATCTTAAAATAGCCGGTAACCCAAATCTAACTTAATCTATTTAACCGTTTTTTTTTTTATCATCACTCTTAATGACCTTTCTGAGGTGCTTCTGAGTTGGTTGTATTCTGATTTGTCCGGTCACCGTTTATTACGAGCATAGGTAATATTATTACTAAGAATTACATTCTTACGTCTAAAAGGGATCGAAATGAAAATCTAGTCTCTTTCAACGGAAGCAATCTTGCGAACAGGCCCTCCATTAATATGCTTGGTGTAACCCTAAGTGACCAGCTCAGGTATGGGGGCTCCATCGAAGCCAGAGTAAAGTTAGCCTCCCAAAAGCTGGGCGTACTGTACAGGGCCCGCAGATACTTTAATAGTACCTACACAACTGCTAACCTTGTACAAATCACAAGTACGCCCCACGGTTGAATTTGGCAGCCATCTCTGGTCTGGAGCTCCAAAATACCTGAAAAATACCCTCGACTCTGTGCAGAAACGGGCGGTCCGTTTGATAGATTCTCCCATCTTAACAGACGGATTGCAATCTTTAGAGCACAGGCGTCGGGTGGGAATGCTATCCTTGTCCTACCGGTATTACAATGGAAAATGCTCCGAGGAACTAGCATCATTGATCCCTTCGGCACCGGTGCATAGTCGGGAAACACGCCAAACGCGTGCCCAACATTTGTACACGGTTGACATTTGTCACATGAGAACGGGTCGTTTCTTCGACTCGTTCTTGTGTTCAACAGCTCGGCTGTGGAATGATTTGCCGGCCTCTGTGTTTCCTCCTTCCTACAACATGGGTCTCTTCAAGACTAATGTTCATTCCTTCCTCTCCTCAAAAAG
Organism: Limnephilus rhombicus; assembly: GCA_929108145.2. Lineage (NCBI taxonomy): Eukaryota > Metazoa > Arthropoda > Insecta > Trichoptera > Limnephilidae > Limnephilus > Limnephilus rhombicus. The sequence goes on from OV815271.1 coordinate 31,887,180, forward strand.
ACCCTCCACACAGCATCCCAGATGACATGACAGGCCCTGAGGAAAATTATTTTCCTCAGGGCCTCCTGTGTGGAGTTAATGTAAAAAAAAAAATCTTAAAAAATAATGGAATTCTTTGTTTTAATATAATTTCTGTTAGAATCCCTGCATATTTATTAAAGCTGGTCTTTTAATACATTTTTAACAAATCACCAAAATTCCGCGATTTTTATTCGATAAAGCAGACATCCAGACTAATTGATATTAATTATTTTAGAGGAAAGTATTTCGGAGACATGACGTTTATTGAATAGGGGGTAGATGGGGAAGGAGTAAAGGGCTTATCGCCAATGTAGGGGATTAGAAATAGGGGGTGGCGAAAAATTACAAAAATAAAATAATAAGAAAAAGAGTTTAAATTTATTGGACAGCGCGTCATGATTAATTGCACAGGGGAAGGGATTCGAACTGAAGTAATAAGTAATGCCTAATATCTTATAGTTACAAGTTACAATTAAAAGTGATTTGATTTGCAAATGGTTTGGTGGCAAGTCAACTGTCTAACCCATCAGGTCCAGAAGGGTTGTGAAGCAAACGGAACCAAAAACATCTAAAGGTAGGTACTCCCAATAGATCAAAAAATGTTTTCGAGTGTTCTGATCTATAATTTAAACTTCATTTTCAGTGCAACAATAAAATTAAATAATCTATGAACAACATATTAAGAATAGCCACTTTTGTAAGAATTTTTTTTTACATTAGCTCCTTACAGGTGGCCCAGAGGCAAATAATTAATTTCCCTCGGGTCCTATGTCATCTTAGAGGATGCTGTGTGGAGTTTTTTTAAGGTAAGGAAGGAGAGGAAGTTCTGCGAAGGAAATAGGAATGAGAGGTGGTTAGGAATCTGGGGGTCAATGTGTCCAGGAGTGACTGAGTGAATATGAATCCATCCCTCTCCATGCGGTGCAAGGCGATGGGTCGAGGGATTCTGGCTGGAGAGGTCAAAAAACCTCCCATAAGCAGTCTCTCTCGATCCAGCATGCCACGCAGTAGGTGAGCAGACGCATCGGCCGCCAACGCCTGAACAAACCTCACCACATGAACCCGGGCACCCCTGCTAAGTCACCAAACGTAGCGAACCACTTGGGGTGACCTATGGTGGAGGTTTTAGTTCCATTATTTGCTTAAATATATTATAATAGCTTATAAATCTCATTATAATATTATAATAGCTTATACGAAACCACCGATATTGTCAATAGTCTGATTAAAATAAACTGAAAAATTATGGCTTCAATACAAATAATGTCTTCATTCGTGTAAATAAGTATTAGTGTAATTTGTTATCCGTTATATATCTGGCAATAAGCATTCGAGGAAAATAAACCTAAAAAACTAATTTTTTCTGTATATCAACAGATAAAATGGTGTTTAAAGTCATAAAACGGCAAAGAGAAGTCAAATCTCCAAAATATTAAAATGCCTATCTTAAATTTCAAATTCTAATATTTTGTAATTGTATACCTAGCTAAAACTTGAAATTGAATGCAGTGCTAAATTAGTAGTAATTTTTACTTTCTCTTGAAATCAAAACTTTGTGGCTAATGGTGACCATTACTCTTGGCAACCCTTTTGTTTTAGTGATTACCAGTGGCGTAGGGTGGAAATTAAATTAATAAGTACGGTTTACGGCACATTGAACTATTATTGAAGAGTCACCTGCCTAAATGCAGATATGGCGACTAAATTTTACCTACTGTAAAGGTAAGTAAAAATAGATAATCTGTCAATATTCTCCAAATCAACAATAATATTAATAAAAATATTTAAAATTGGTGTCGATAATAGTTTATAAAATAGGTAGAAATAGTTGGTACATACGGCGTTTGAAGTTTGCCAAGTTCAAATTGTTGTCAAATACAGTTATTTATTTTATTATTTACGGATAAATAGTCCATTAACAACTTAATAATAACACGTATAAGAAACAGAGATGACAGTGAAGGAAGAGCACATAATAATAAAGAGCAGTGACAGCATATAATATAAAAAGTATATATAGAAGATAACTACAAGTCAAAGCATGAAGAAAGATTTAAATGGCTTTAAAAATTATACATTGCGTATCGACTGCCGAAAGTCATTTAGCTTTTTCATGCTTTGACTTGCGCTGACAAGTCTCGACATTCTGGACAAAGGAGAATCCATGATTAGTAGAATGTTGATTGAGAAACAGCAATTCATTATTTCGGAGTCTACGGGAAGGGATGTCGAACCGGATGAGAACAGAGCAAGTGTGTTAGTAATACTGTTCATAATTTTGAATATGCAAATTAGATCAGAATCCTTTCTACGTTTTTATAAAGAAGAAATGTTTAAAGTTTGTTCAATTTTATCACATGCATAGGTACTCGCCTCTTTAAAATCCTAACCTTCAAGCAATTCCACGTAGGAAGCTATGTTGCACGGATTCGATGTGACAAATGTTAACAGCATAGAAAGGAGACCAAATGATACTAGTATATTCAAGGTGAGGGCGAACCAGCGAAAAGTAAAGAGTTTTAAGTGTGGGTACTTACATGTTTGAAGTCAGGGGTAATTCTATGAATGAAGCCAAGTAGTGAAAATGATTTTGTTTACGATGTTATTAATGTGATCAAGGAAAGAAATATCCACTCAATACTTCCACATTGTTTAAGTATTTGTTACCAAAACTAAGTATTTAGCCCAGTCGGTGGGGAGTTTTACCTTGCAAAAGGTCGTTTAGTAGCGATTTTGATATATGTTGTTAAGATTGGGACTCTAAAAAAAAAAGTTTTCGACCTTGGGGGGGCCGAGCTCGAGCCGCCATCTTGGATTGAAGGTGCCAAAATTTGATTTTTTTCAAAATAATTGTGCAATGGATCTTACAACCAAATTGCAAAAAACAAACTTAAAGAAGATAAAATTTCAAATATTTTTTCTTTCAAAATTTTTTTTGTAAGTCTAATCGGTAACGAGTTACAGTGGCGGAAATGTGAATATTTTTCTAAAAAATGGTGAAATTCCCAATTTTTGTTATTTTAATTACATAGTTCTGTAATAATTTTTTAAACTCATTTCCACACCACCATGAGGTAGAGAAAATGGCGCATTTTTTTATTGTGGTATCCCCAGAAGGTTTTCTTCCTCTTCAATGACATTACAACCCATTTCGAGCCTTGGCCTCCTTCAACATAAGCCTCCACCGCCGTCGTCTTCCTAACTGCGAAATGGAGTAGTCCTCTTGCATCCTTCCTGATAGCATCCTCCCGTCTCAGCCTAGGTCTGCCCGCCTTTCGTTTTCCTCCTGGGTTTTCTGTTAGAACCTTCTTCGGTACTCGTGTGCTTGACATTCGATGCACATGTCCGGCCCATCTTAGTCTTTGGAGCCTTAGATCTTAGATGAATAGAGAGTCTGGGAGCTTGGTAAATAGCATAGAGCTTTATTGTGGCGGATTATCCATGCCTCTCCCTCATGTTAATGTAAGTACTTGCATACTGCTTTCTCACCCCGTATGCATGGACATTACATTACATACGGTCTAGAGTCATTCAAATAAATGTAGCTTCGTTCAATAAAATAGATTCTTGACGTGTGCGGTGAAGGAGGAAACCGTATGTTTCCTTATAACGCCGTTGGGAAAGTGGTGGGGTCCCCTCCAATGCCTCTCCCTCTCGCACCGCTCCTAAGATTCTTTGAAGTACCTTTCTTTCGAAGGTGTTCAGCTGTTCCCGCCACACATCCATAGGCCAAGACCTTTCTAATAATTGTTTTATATAGGGTTTTCCTATGGAAGTTTCGGGATTTGAAACTGGCAACAACGCGAAGTAAGTATTGTTAGTGCCTGTGATGCACTTTCTGACTTCTACTGGGTTTTCTTTGTCATGCGTTATGATGGAGCCCAGATATGTAAACTCTTCGACCACTTCGAAATTGTTAGTGTCTTTAAATTTCAATTTGTCTTTTATTCTATGGTGTGGGGTTCTGGTTTGCATAATGATTTTAGTTTTATTCTCATTGATTTGCAAACCCACCTCTCTTGCCGAGTCTCCAAAAACCTCTCTTACAGCCTATAGGCATCTTTCGACAATGCTTAGGTCAGTATGTCTATTCCACAGATATACCGGCGATGGTATGGCGAGCCGCACAGAGTTCGACTAGTATTCGTAATTATGTTACATATTCGATATCGCGTAATAATATTTTTTTCTTGATATTGACATCTTAATAATAGTCTGTCATCAAAGTCATGATCTAACTCATTGCCTGTGGTACTGAGATGCTGGGCTCCCATTGACAAAATGTCTTCATATTCAATTGCAAGAAATAAATTTTAATAAAGTCTCGGGTGCTGGTTTCTTTGTCATTCTTACTGGAACAATCCCATTGGTGCCACGTTTCCAGGCCCAGTTTTCTGGATTTTTTTGGTTTCCATATCATTTTTGAACTCCCGTACAAAGCAACAAGAAATCGTTTTCCTTCATCTGCTATGTCTTCTGGTTTTGCATCATGTTTTTTTCATTCGTATACTCAATGAAGACGCACTGGCAGACCAGCTTTTTTAAGGCTTACTAAATTTTCATTATCAATACAAAGTAGTTTCAGCCATGCACTCGATGACGTCGGGTTTGCCGTAGTGGGATCCTAGCCTGTAGCAATTGTTAGGAGCGGGCCCCCAAACATGTCCCAAGCTAGCTCTCAGGGGAGGCATGATTTACCCTCTATTCAGGTGGTGGGTCGCTCGAGGCTTCAGAAATTCCTTCGCATCTCAGTCGTCTGGCAGGATACTCCCCCTCTAGGAAACCCTCCTGCCGTAGCAGAATAATAACAGGATTGAGTTAAATAGATTCATGTATTGCAAATTTAAAGCACAGTACATAGGTCATTTCAGTACAATTCAACACAAGAAATACATACTACACAATCCTAGCTATCGTGTTTATAACCTCAAGATCCCTAAACGAAACTCTCTGAGTGATGGCTTTGCGCGGGAGTTTACAGTCTATCGTTAAAGGACACAATCAAATGAGGAAACAATTGTACAGCTTACATGATGTTGGGGGGTCTTCGTCTTCCGGCTTCCAGGGGCACCTCCCGAGTTTAGGACAGAACCGAAGTTTACACAGGCATGGTGAAATATCAGCGCTAAACCCGTAGGTTATTGAATTAACATTGCAGGTTATATTTGAGTACAATTCGAGCGATAGTACGCCGGGCGCGAACAGTGGTAATCCACGCGCGGGCTTAACGTGTGCCCGAGGCGGCTCGCAATTCTCAACTGGTGGAAGGGATCGCGTGCGGGTGGGCGGATGGGATAGGAAGTAGGAAGCAGGGAACAGGGGGGAGAGCAGGGTGTTGTGTAGTTTGCGGCGAATTAGGAGTTTGAATTCTTTGTCGTTTGGGCGTACCATAACACTTCCCCCCGCGCTTGGAAAAAAAAGCGACGTGGCAATGGAGCTGTAGGGAAAAAAATCCTCATATGCTTCCATCGGGGTTTTGAGAGATTCGTTGCTTGAGAGATTTCCTAGCTAGAACATACAGTTTTATGCTATAGTTTGGGTCACAATGTTTGTAGGGAATGGGTGGGGGTGCATACAATGTTTGGACAAGACAAATTTGGGAAAAGTACATGGTGTAAAACAACATACAAGGTTATGCAATTGAAAATAACAATACACATGGTTAAGCAATTGAAAGAATGACAATACACATGGTTATGCAATTGAAAGAATGACAATACACATGGTTATGCAATTGAAAGAATGACAATACACATGGTTAAGCAATTGAAAGAATGACAATACATTTGTACAAGAGAAGAGAAAAAGTGTGTGATTCTAAGGTTTCATTGGTCTTGGAGCTAAGTTTGTGAAGCGTGGATTTGTTTGGTTTCGGAGAATTTCGAAGAAAAGGACGTGACTTCACGGATTCTAAGGATTACATTATCACTGTAATCAGACCCATTTGAGACAACGCTCAGGAGTACACTTGGGCCTTAGAAAACACTTGGTTTTGTCGAAGACGTCGAAGTTCACGAAGTGGAGACTGTGGTTGCTGTGCCGCGACTATGGTTACAGAGGTCATTGAAGAGAAGAATCCAGTATCTGCAGACATGCCAGTGCGAATCCTAAGTGTTATTATGGTAAACACGGATCGTATATAATGGTTATTGAAGCATAATGTAGCTCAAGATAACTTGTATTGGTGCGCATTCAGCGAATACTGGTGGGTCAAGGTACTGATGGTTTACACATGACGATATATGTGTCACTGCATGACAGAGCAAGAGACGACAAGGTTGGCATTGATAGCAAGAGTAAGAACAAACCTAAGAGCTAGCGTGCCCAAAAGGTAGTTTAGAGTGTCATAAAGTATAGTGGGACAACTCAGCTTGCTGTGGCACGACAAGACAACATACGTATGGGCGGTATGGTCTGTGCTTTCAGGAACAATTGCGTAGAAAATGGCAGCAGGAGAGACCTTGTAACCACAGCGCGTGCTGTCAGGAAGTGAAGCTCAACTTGGCTGTTGGTGATGACATCCGCCTGGGCTTCTTTTTAAATCCGGGAGGAATTATTATTAGAGCAAAATTCTTGAAGTTTACCTGCCTAGGGACCAATGAAGAAAAGGTTTGGAGAGAAACAAAATGTGTCCAGATAATGAAATAACGAAATTTTAACCACCGACCCAGAGAGTGACGAGAGATTCCTAACTAAATTGTGATTACATGAACATTTTCCTTTGCCAGGATGACTTGGCGTTTGCCTAGTGACAATATGTCTTGGTTAAAAAACAACCGGCCCTCTATGGCCTATGCTAACATGAGATGGTAACATTTTCGTAGAATTTCAAAGAACGAGACAAAGAATCGTGAACTAGTCACGGCAAAGGGAAACCAATTCATGAATAAAGGTTGTCAAAAGGAGACAGACGGTACGCCAAGTGCATATCGTACATATCCAACATTCATGAATGTGTTTCGTGGAATTGAGAAAAGAGAGAAAAAACTGGTGAGACATATGCAGAGATTGAGGGGGAAAACCTGTAGATAACCGGACAGTTACCTATTCGAACTCCAAGTGAGGGCGAGATATGGTCAACGACAGATTTTTCACTTCATAACATAAGTCTGAAACATGGGGAATGGGAGGAGGAGGGGAGAAGGGAGACGAGTTGCGAAACTTGCTAGAGACTGGACTAATTTCCGATTCAAACTCTATGTGAAAATGAAACATAATCAACCAGCAGATTTCCTGACTCTTTACATTTATCAAAAAGGATGAGGAGACATTTGAATACACATTATATCAAAGAGGCTAATCTTTCGCGTGTATTGGGCAAAAGATTAGGGGTCATTTTTAAAAACTTCTACATGATTGTGAGAAAAGACAGACCCTTGCTCCAATTTCACAAACCTGGGGGTTTTCTTGTTCGTTCTCCAGACAACGAGTTAGGTGGTTTTTTGTGCTCAATCGATTAACTCCCACAGCACTATGCCCCATAATTGACAGTGAAGCTGAAAACTAGTCCTTTTGGGATAGTAGATATTCCTGGGCTTCTTTCCTTTTTGCAAAGAAGTAAAAAACAGGAAGTCCACGGGCATTGGCGTTGAATGACAACAAAGGGTTGTGGACTACATTTCGTAGATCGCACACAAAGGGTTTGATATTATTTCGTTCGCACGACTCATGGTAAGTGTTTTAACGTCTCCACGTATAGTGTACAAAATATGTAAGTACATACAAGATATAACTCAATTATAGACAGAAGTCAAAGAGTTTATACAATGCATCCTAAAGAAGATAGCAAAGCCGATATTATGTCGTTCACACGAATCACGGTAAGTATTGTTATTACGTCTCCACGTCTCGTGTACAGAGTTTATACACAGTTATACATAAAAGCGGTACTCATGACAAATAAATGACACACGACCGGAACAGGTTATACGAAAAGGGTGGTACTCATGGCAAATGAATGGCACACGACCAAAATAGAACGTACAAAATGGTTCTCATGACAAATGAATGGCACACGACCAAAATAGAATGTACAAAATGGTTCTCATGACAAATGAATGGCACACGACCAAAATAGAATGTACAAAATGGTTCTCATGACAAATGAATGGCACACGACCAAAATAGAATGTACAAAATGGTTCTCATGACAAATATGTCACACGACCAGCTCAATAACATTTAGCTATGAGAAAAAAGTGATTATGACGAACTTCTCGTATCGCGGCAGGTATTTTAAGGATCCCTCCTATAATGGTGGATGTTCTAAGGATCTCTCCTATAATGTAACAGGGTTACGTTTAAATACAACACAATAAACGTTAACTATGCTTGTTTTAACACAGTTTATAAAGATTTGTTAGATTAACTAACTCCGTAGCCCAGGAGCGTACGATAGGATAACAAGGAGGTAAACAATTTAATGTCACTTCGTATGTTATAAAGGCGGGGTGATGACAGAGTACATTTCTGTTTACACCATGTGACAAACAAAGACAGACCTACATGGTTTTACATACTGTCTATTGCAGCAAACTTCAGTGGGGACAAATAAAAGGGACCAATTGTGGTTTTACATACCCTTTGTGCGGTTACAACATACCAGGTTATGTGCAATTTAGGTTGCAAATACTTGGTTAAATGGCGAAACAGGAGTTGAATGCCTATGTTTGTAAAACGATGATCAAACAAAACATTGATGATTTACGTTAAACTGCGGTTATTTATGTACGGAAATCAGGGCTGCCGTTAGGTTTTATTAACCTTTTCCGTAAGGGTTGAAGCATGTAATACAAGACATACATGTTGTGAAGAGGGACAAATCGAGGACTTCTTATAACAACAAAAGACCGAGTATTTGGTTTTACGTACTTTAGTTGAAACGAGTCCATGAGGATTTGTACAAGGATGGAAAGACCAATTTAAAGGCTTTTCCTTTATTTATATACATATGATTTCAAAATGGATGTGTCAAAATCCAATTTGTTAGCAAAGAGCTCGGGTAGGACGCCATCAATTTTTGACATTTGAGAAAAAATTGAAAACTACTATACACAAGGAATGTGATTATGTGAGTAACCACTTATCTTTACCATGATGGGTAAAATATGGAGCATGTTGAGATGGTTTACTAGTCCTGGGTCGTGATTTAACGCTTTGGAGTTTACCAAATCGATTATAGAACGACGCTCCAGTATTTACAGAACATAAAAAGAAAAAAATGAAGAGATTCCTTCCGATATGATGAAAAAAAAACAACAAACAAAAATGGTGAAAATTACAATATTGCATTACATGGCAAAGCGTGCCATGGCATGAACGTTGCGTAGTGTGAGGGGTTGAGAGGCAATGATTGGGTTCATGACTTCCCGAACACTGTCACTCGAGGGGTGTCTCTGCTCTAAAGTGATCAATTTTGGAACAGGTGAGAAAAAAGAAAGAAAAAAGAAAAAAAATAAAAAAACGTGTGAGACAAAAATTACGGTGGTTGCCAATTCACGAACATGAACGGGGCAAACTACACCGTGGATTGTACATAAATTTACAAAAATGATTTTTTTAACAATATTCGTTTTATCAACGAAAGGGTGGGCATGTAATTGACACTTTACACGCCGGCCATTGTAAGACTTGGTGTGCTTACAAAAAGGTTGTGGTGATACACACTGGATCATTTTAAGTTTGCTGAGATAGTGGGGGCAGTTTTACTTGACTCCTCACTTCCAGATTTTGCGATATCCTTAATATGGTAATTACCAATGTGTTTTCCAGAGCAGTCAGACAAGGAGTACACTAGATCTGATATCTTTCTTAGAACTTTGGCCTTCACGAAACGTGGTGCCAGCTTGGCAGAGAAATACATGGCTCCTTGGGAAAGTGTGTTGTTCTTTCTCCAAACTATGTCTCCTGTATTGAAGGTGACATGTTTCCTACGTAGGTTGTATCTGTCCGCACTCTTTTGATGAGCCAGGAGCAAAGCATCAGTGACTTCACTGTAGATGGCCGACAGTTCTTCCAGACGATGGGCATAGTTCGCGGTAGGGTTGCTTGTGGTGGCAATTGACGTAGGAAAGTTAGTGTTCCTATGTAGAGAACCATGAACGACTTATTCCATACCGTGTTTTAAGAAGAAAGGTGTGTAACCAGTGGCCAGATTAACAGTGTTGTTCATTGCAGCCTGAATTTTATCTAGGTTTTTACACCAAGTACGTTGATCTTTATCAACTAGAATAGCCAGAGCTGTGTTGATTGTTTGGTTATAACGTTCGACGGTGTTATTTTGTGGAGTATACAAGGTATTATAGTAAATATCCTTGATTCCGTATTTGGCAAGAAAATCTTTGAATTCTTGGGCAATAAATTGTTTTCCGTTATCAACAATTACGGTTCTGGGTGTTCCGTAAGGTATAAAAATGTGTTTTTCCAGAAGTTTGATGATGGCGGACGCGTTGGCTCTTTTTAAAGGAAAGATCCAACAGAATTTAGTGAAAACATCCACTACACTAAGTATGTGCATGTGTCCGGCATAACTTCGGGGAAAGGGTCCGACGAGGTCCATTGACAATGATTGTAGGGGTCTGTCGGCACGTTTGGGATTACCCATTAGGCCGGCAGGTGCTGCCGTGCTATGTTTATAGGCTTTACAAGTTTCACATTTAGAGATGTAATTGCGAATTTGCTTGAAGAGACCAGGCCAGTAATACTTCAAGGAGATCTTTTTATACGTCTTGAAATTTCCTGGGTGTATGGAGTCGGGAGCACTATGATTGTCAATAATTATTTGTTCTCTACCTTCGAGGGGAACGACAAGTTTCCACGAGTAATCTTCGAGGATGGATAGTGGTACCTTGCAATTACGGTATAGTTGTCCTTCTTTTATGATAAAATTAGGAAACTTTTGTTGGTTATTTTTACAACCTTCGAAGATTTTCAAGTACCATTCATCTTTTGTAGATGGAGGGGGGGCAATTGTGTCAACATTTAATGAAGCCAGTTCAATTCTTGAAAGGGCGTCGGGAACAATATTGTCCGCGCCTTTACGGTGAACAACATCAAAATTGTATTGAGACAAACGGGAGGACCAACGAGCGAGCCTACCGGAGGGATTACTTAAAGAGATCAACCATTTCAAACTACTATGGTCTGTAACTACAGTAAATTTGCTACCGTCTATGTAACCGCGGAAATGGTGAACAGAATCCAATACAGCCAATAACTCTTTCTCGGTAATTCCGTAGTTTTTCTCGTGTTTGTTTAATGTACGGGAAAAATACGCTACAGGGTGTTCGCCATCTGGGAATTCTTGAGTAAGGACTCCACCGATTCCTACATTGGAGGCATCCGTGTGGAGGGTAAAAGAGAGTGCAAAATCCGGGCAATTCAGAACGGGAGCTTTTTGAAGGGCATTTTTTAGAGTTGTAAACGCTTCTTCAGCTTCGACAGACCATCGGAAATTGCTGACACCTTTACGGATGCCGGTAATTTTATTTAAGGGGGCTGCGATAGTGGAAAAGTCTTTGATGAATCTCCTGTAGTAACCTGCAAGTCCAAGGAAACCTTTGACTTCCTTCGCGTTTTTGGGTCGGGGAAAATTTGCCATGGCTTCCACCTTAGCGGGGTCTGTTCTTAGACCTTTTTCGTCGATAATGAATCCCAAATAACGTAGACGGGACTTACAGAATTCAGACTTCTTCAAGTTGATGGTTAAACCAGCGAACTTGAGTTGTTGAAAAACTTTTTCCAGCATTAATAGGTGTTTTTCAAAGGTATCGCTGACGATGATGAGGTCGTCAAGGTAACAAAACAGGCTGTTATCGACTTCCGGACCGAAAAGTTTGTCCATCAGTCTGTGTAACTCGGCGGGGCTGTTTTTTAGACCAAAGGGTAATCTTTTAAAATGGAACATTCCCCTACCAGGTACAACGAAAGCAGTTTTTTCGCACGATTCTGCGTCCAAGGGTATTTGCCAAAACGCTTTGCTGAGATCGACAGAAGAGATGAACTTGGCGTTACGCAGCTTGTCTAAGGTTGCGTGAACGTGAGGTAAGGGATACGCATCAGCTTCCGTGCAAGAGTTTAAACGTCTACTGTCGAGACAGAAACGTGCAGAGCCGTCTTTTTTAGAAACCAAAAGAGTTGGGTTGGTCCATGCACTTCTGCTGGGAACCACCACACCCATTTTTAACATTTCATCAAGTTCGTTTTCTAAAAGTTTAAGTTTTTGGGGGGCTAAGTTGTAATAACGTTGCTTGATGGGTGGGCCATTGGTTTTGATATGGTGTTCAACCAAATTTGTCAAACCTAATCCACATTTTTCGAAAGATATTGACTCGAATTTATTGACCATTTCTTTCAGTTGGAGAGCCTGGTCCGTGCTTAAATTTTCGTGAGGTATTATTGTGCGGATCTCACTAATTTGAGCAGCAGTGGAGGTTTCGCCAAGAGTATTAAATACTTGGGGAGCAACATTGAATGCCTTCCAGAAGTCAACGCCAAGGATGAAATTCTGGGATATAGAGGGCACTATTAGAAAATTGATTGTAACTATTTTATTGTTACAATTAATTGGCAGGGCAAGGGCACCGATGACCGGTTGGGAAACATTATCCGCAGTCGTCAGGTGTGTCGATTGGGGCGAAATTCTAAAATCACTGTTAACAAAAGGCAGGTGAGCATTGTTGCCAAGACAGCTGACAGATGCACCACTATCAAGTAATCCGGAAAAGGGCACATTGTTAACAGAGAAAAAAGCATAGGGTCTCCCATCTTTAGCTTGTTTGCAACAAACCGAAGAAACATTTAAGGTCTGGTTAAAATACTTAATGTGTGCTAACCAATCAGTCCATTCTTTAGACCTTGGTTCAGAATGGGTGCCTGAGAGGTTATTATTTAGTTTTTTGGCCTCTTCATGTAGAAATTTGGTGGGGGCTTGGAGAAATCCACCTGAGGTCTGACATCGCTTGGGTTTTGTAACCTTTCCATGTTGTGCCTTGATTTCTTGAAAATGTTGCGCAGTTCGTCGCTTGGAGGAGAGCGGTCCCTAGAGTGATGCCTCTTGAAAGTTCGGGGTTCCTTAGATTCCAGAAACCTTGCTTGCTTGAAACAAGTAGTGGCCAGATGGCCTACTTTTTTGCAAAAAGAGCACACTTTTTTGTTGTTGAATTCTGGTTTTAAACCCGACGAACGGCTTGGCACAACTACATTATTTGACACATTCTTTATGTTTTTCCTATCCTGGTACGATTCCAGAAGGAGACAGACTTCGTTTAGCTGGGCTAGGGATGCAATTTTCTGTGAGGTAATGATGTTCTCGTATTTGCTTAAAAGGCCATCAGTTATGACTGGTAATAGTTCAGCTTCCGAAACAGGATGTGAAAGCTTGATGTTAATGGATTCAGCCCTTTCTATGAATGTTGCTACAGGTTCATTTACTAGCTGTTTAATAGATAGTAAAGATAATTTGATCCGGTGCTGGGCTTCCGTTTTTCCGAAGCTCGAGATTAGGGCAGATCTGAGTTTATTCCAATCTTTGCATTTAGTTTTTTGAATGCGGTGCCAGGGTATCAATTCTGGGGAGATGAGTTCTATGAAGTTTTTTCGTAGAATCTCGAATGGGATATTTTTGATTGTAGCCGTTTCTTCAATACGGTCAATGAAATCCAGTACATCGGAGACGCCATTATATTTGATTTTCCACGAGGATAAATCGTAGGTTTTATCTTGTGTCAAGGTGGGTGCGATGTCCTGTTTTATCATTACTTGTGGCATAGGTTCTTCGTTAGGAACAAGATTATTCAAAACTTGCGTAGCCGAGCGTGAATTATTTTCGCTTGAGGGGGCGAGGTTTATTCTCTTAATGTACTTTTTGTTGAATAAAAGTGCATAAGCCTTTAATGTAGGTTTAGATTTGCTTGATGGCGAGAGTCCTCTATCCCTTAAAGCAGTTTGTAAGTGAGTTTTGGATAAGTTGTGCACGTTGGGAATGATGCCCAAATTGGATGATGCCATAGCTTGATTGTTTTCCATTGTGAGTTTCCCAGGTGGTGAAAAAAATTTGCCAGGGGTCTTCTTTAGCAAACGCAAAATTAATTTTGTGAGGCACTTTTCACTTGGTAATCACTGGTTGGTATTTCTAAAATAGTTATAGAAAACTGTATTCCATACTACAATTTGGTATATATGACACCAGAATCTTTGTCAAAGGAAGGCACAAGAAAAAATTTTTGCGTGGAAAGACCTAAGTAGTAAAGGTTTTTGTCTTTCACTGACCACTTTGAGAAAACTTGTGAAATTCACAAGTATTTATTTTTTTTCCAAAAAATTTTGCCAGGACTGACCTTTAGAAAACGGGTTTTTTATTTTTCACAAACCACTTTTGAGAAAACTGTGAAATTCACAAGTATTTATTTATTTCCAAAAAATTTTGCCAGGACTGACCTTTAGAAAACGGGTTTTTTATTTTTCACAAACCACTTTTGGGAAAACTGTGAAATTCACAAGTATTTATTTATTTCCAAAAAATTTTGCCAGGACTGACCTTTAGAAAACGGGTTTTTTATTTTTCACAAACCACTTTGCACTGAGAAAGGCACTAAAATTCACAAAAGGCACTCTTCTGGCAAATAAGGACAAACTTCCGGATGAAAATAACTGAATATGGGATTTGTTACGAAACCACATTAAAATTATTTTATTTTTTCATGGAACCAATCATTGGTTTTATTATTATTTCACTTTTTTTATGTAAGGAAAAAAAACACAATTCACTTTACACTTATGCTGAAAAAAAAATGCGGTACCTATAACGTAGAATGTGGAAAGAAAGTCATTATTTTGTCCATTTGGTGAAATATACGTGGTACTAATTTGACAGACACAACAAGTGGGCCGATCGGTATATTGTGCAAGAAAACGTGAGTGTGAGATTTTTTAATTAAAGAATCCACAAGGTAATTGGAATTCCAAAACCAAATTTACAATAGCGATCTCCATTGCTTCCGACCTTAGTGACAGAAGGGCGATTTTATTATTCAAAACACTGCATAGTGACAGGGAATTGTTCTGCCTGATTCAAACGGATTTTTGCCGTTGGAGTTTGTGCGATAAACGCACTTTTGTGCTTCGATGCGCGTGGGTGCGCGCGCAACTCAGAGATTAGGTATGTATTTACCGCGTGAAACATCGGGCCGTTGATTTGGCGCGAATTACTGTTGCTCGTCCGCTGCTTTGTGAACAAAGGGGTCGGCGCGTGCGCAGTCAGATTCGCGGTTTAAATGCTGCCGTCTTTCTGGTTAATACAAAATGGCCATGTTTTCAACTTTGACGCAATTTTTTTTATAATTGCAATCAAATCTGCGTTATGGACTTAACTTGCACATGGATTTCTGTGGTTTCCCACAGAATTCATTATTCACTGGGTATAAAACACCAAGACACAGTACAATCAATGTTTACAAACAGTTCCTATGCGGGGAAGATTTCGACAGGGAGCACTCCGTAAGGCGACTGAGACAATGGCAAAAATGAAAAAAAAAATTCTGGGCCCCACTATGGACGCCAGTGTTAGGAGCGGGCCCCCAAACATGTCCCAAGCTAGCTCTCAGGGGAGGCATGATTTACCCTCTATTCAGGTGGTGGGTCGCTCGAGGCTTCAGAAATTCCTTCGCATCTCAGTCGTCTGGCAGGATACTCCCCCTCTAGGAAACCCTCCTGCCGTAGCAGAATAATAACAGGATTGAGTTAAATAGATTCATGTATTGCAAATTTAAAGCACAGTACATAGGTCATTTCAGTACAATTCAACACAAGAAATACATACTACACAATCCTAGCTATCGTGTTTATAACCTCAAGATCCCTAAACGAAACTCTCTGAGTGATGGCTTTGCGCGGGAGTTTACAGTCTATCGTTAAAGGACACAATCAAATGAGGAAACAATTGTACAGCTTACATGATGTTGGGGGGTCTTCGTCTTCCGGCTTCCAGGGGCACCTCCCGAGTTTAGGACAGAACCGAAGTTTACACAGGCATGGTGAAATATCAGCGCTAAACCCGTAGGTTATTGAATTAACATTGCAGGTTATATTTGAGTACAATTCGAGCGATAGTACGCCGGGCGCGAACAGTGGGAATCCACGCGCGGGCTTAACGTGTGCCCGAGGCGGCTCGCAATTCTCAACTGGTGGAAGGGATCGCGTGCGGGTGGGCGGATGGGATAGGAAGTAGGAAGCAGGGAACAGGGGGGAGAGCAGGGTGTTGTGTAGTTTGCGGCGAATTAAGAGTTTGAATTCTTTGTCGTTTGGGCGTACCATAACACAATATAGGCCCTGAGGTGGCAACGCTGCAGTCAGTACTGCAGGCACGCAGTATGTTGCCGTTTCTTTCTCTCCTCTATGTAACCCGAAAAATTACTGTAATTTGAAATAGATTTTGCTATATGTGTTGTGGAAATACGTTAAAATGATATTGTGTAATATGTTCTTACAAAATTTATCATGAAAACTTGAGTTTTACGATTTTTTGTCAAAATTTTCTTATTCGATTTATAAAAAAAAAATTCGAACAAAAAATATTTAATTAAATGAAGACAATATAAGCGAAACTCAATCGAAAATCTGGAAACAGAAAAATCAGAAAAGGATACTGACATCTCTGGGACCTCAATATCTTTTTCTGATTTTTCTGTTTCCAGATTTTCGATTGAGTTTCGCTTATATTGTCTTCATTTAATTAAATATTACAATTTGAGGTTTTACTCATATAGTTAAAACAAAAATAAAATAAAATATAAATATTTAGTCTTCTTCAAATTTCCCATAAACATTTTTGTTGTAAAATCAACTGTTGAGGAATAATTTTGAAAAAACTAAATTTTGGCACCTTCAATCCAAGATGGCGGCTCGAGCTCGACTCCCCCCCCCCCCCCCCCCTTTTTTTCTTTAGAGTACCAATCTAAACAACATATATCAAAATCGCTTCTACACGACCTTTTGCACGCTAAAGGCCTTTTTTATCCCCCACTGATTGGACTAATTGGGGAATGCAAACTATGTATATATAAAAAATGTTAATGTATGTCTTGTTGTTTGTGTACGTACATGTAGATTTATTAATTGCAGGAGTTCACAACAATCAAATTTAGAGTTTAATAATTTTAATAAAAAGTTTAAGTCGTTTATTGTTCGTCTGTTCTAAAGTTAGAATATTTTAAATATTCATTAACACATGTAAGCATTACATAATATGTATTACAATTACCGTTCATTCAGCTTAATACTGGCCTTAAATGATTATCGCTCCTCATTGTACTAATTACGCATAAACCTCAGAGATACCATTTCTTCTTCACTAATACACCGGCGCACAATGAACCTAATTTTTAAGTCCCAAAGATCTGTCAAACTGTTCTTACTAAAAAAATGATGTCCCTGTCACTGGCGAGCCCGTCACAAATGGCAGCCCCGAATCTGCCGCATATATTTATTTGTGTCAGTGAAATAATAATATTAATTCAAGGGTCATTCTCTTCGGAGATCATTAGCCGGCTATGGGGATTTGAAGGGGTTAAACTGATCGCTACGGCTCTCGGGTGTTGCTTAATGCCTCTTCAGATCCCTGCTGGGGAGGTTAAGGGGTTATAAGTTGAAACACTGGAAAAAATAATACATTACTGTCACTTTAAAGTTTAACCCTTTGGAAAATCGATACCACCTTCTGTTTTATCATTTATAATTATGCAAACTTGTGGAAATAGCACAATCGTAGATTGCTTATCTATCTAAAAAATTAAACGCCTTTTGCGGATGGTTCACAACGATGTGTATGTAGTCATAAAATGATATGCGATCAGCATTACGTGCATCATATCTGTGAAAATATGACTGTTCCGTAAGTAAATAAGGTATTTTTAAAAATCTTTTAGAAAATTAGTCGTTTTCTTCATCGGTCACTGTCCGTCATCACTTGTAGGCACAGTAGATAATAATTTGTATTTCTTACAATTTTTTTACCTATCTGAGTAGATGCAGCGCACAATCTGCTAATAAAACAACAAACAAGACAATGCTCAAGGACAGCGGTCACCAAACTTTAGGACCTCACGGATCATTGAATTCATAATTATCTAGAAAAAAGTGACCAAAGAACACATAATATCCACTATATTATGTGTTCTTTGGTGTTTATATTATAGACCAAAGAACACATAATATCCACTATATTATGTGTTCTTTGATCTATAATATTTTTTTTTTACATTAGCTCTATGTTATCTTATGAGACCCTGCGTGGAGGATCTTTGTAGATAAAGGAAGGAAAAGGAAGTTGTGGGAAGGAAAAAGGTATGAGGGACGGGTGGGAAACTGAGGGTCAGTGTATCCAGGAGTGACGGTAGTATGAATCCATCCCTCCATTACAATAATGAGTAAAACATTTTGTGAGTGATTCCTTCCTGATGTGCATTTGAACTAGCTTTACCAGTTGTTGGTTAACATCATTCACTTTCATGTATTCATCAAACTTTGAAAACATTTGCAGATCGTCTTCAGCCAACCGCGTTTCCTAAAGTAATATTTACACGCCCTTAAATTGTCCTTGCAAGGATATGTTTAGCTCATTTAACAAAGAAAAGATATCTGCCAGGAATGCAATCAATTTGCAAGAATTCGGATTATTTTATTGCTTTTTTACTCGGAGGTGAATTTAATATCACGCCTGTCTTTAAAAACACCAATATACAAAAGAAAATATTCAAAACCTCCACTAATATTTTGAATATGTTTTATATTGGACACAATTCGTTCGAGAGCCGCACATTTTCCACACCAACTTACGATTATACGCGACATGCGTTATATCAGTCAAGAGTATGTATTACAAATGCAAATTATTTTATTAACCTTGGTGAGCTTTAAGATATGGAAAAATGTGGAAATAATTTAATGTCAGAAATAGATACCTACCTTTATAATAAATTTATATTAAACGCATAAAGATCATTTTTAATTATGGGGAAGCTTAATGAAAACAATGAAGTCGTGTCGAAAGATAAACAAAGTTTCGAGCTGGAAGATTTTTAGGGAAAAATGCGAAAAGTTGGGGCGACAGATCAGGGGGGCATAAAAGTGGAGAAGATACCGTTTTAATTTGGTCGTCGGTTTCTCGTCTTAATAAGTTGCTTTTCTTTCCCTTTTTTCATTATAAACGTTTCTTATTTTCAGAAGCGCCGCTAGCAACTCGGCATTTATTATTGCTAAGAGGGGACCACGGAACAAGGGCGGATTGAAGTTCCATTGTGGAAAACGCTAAGCAGCAAATTGACCGGTTATTATAGATATAGAAATATGAATTGGAATACGAAGGTTTTTTAGGCTGATGTCACTAAAAAAATAAGTACGTAGCGCGCAAGCAAGACGGGAAAGTCGAAAAACGAAGTTTTTATAGTACCTACTTTACAAAATCGCTCCTTTGAACTTTATCTTGCTAGTAAATAAAAATCCATACGATAAAATGGAAAATCATTGAAGCGAATAACATTATCGTAGGCATATTACGATAATTTTAAATATTTAAAAACATTGCAAGTAAAAATTAAGCAGTGTAAGTCCAGAGCGATTAATAAATTAAGTATTTACCTATTATAAATGCGATTTTTTTTAAATAGTTGTCATCGATATCTTTAGGAAATGAAATAAGTATTACAGTTTCCAAAAGCGCCGTTTTAATAAGTTATTGAAAGTAATAAATTTGCAATAAATCGTCAAAATACCATCAGGTCTTTCAAACATTCTTCAGATAAAATCGCCGCAACAAAGTTATCCAACTTAAATTAAATGTGAGACTTTAACATAATACAAAGCAGCCAGGACTGGTACTGGAGTGATCTCATTACAGGCACAGATCGTATGAAAAGTTCCTGGCGCATAATTCGGCCCGTTCTCGGATTTATGGTCAAACTTGGGCGAGAGCCCGCCGTTTTTATTATGATCAGCCCAGTGGACCGTGAGAAACTGGTTGGGGTGTGAACTGTACCCCACTAGTGCCCCCTGCCACCCGCGAGCCACCCTAATTCCCCCTGAAAGAAAAGACTAAAGGGTGCGCAGCTGTCAAATTTAAAATAAGTGTTGCCAGCCCATTCGACACTTCTTTTCACAATTATTGGGTATTATTGTAAGCTATTTTTATCTGAGGATATTTTTTAATCTTCTTTGTTTTAAACCAGGTCCATTGCTATCGCGAAAGACGTATTTCATGAAACATCATCGGTAGGTATCTATCGAATGTTTTTTTCACTAGCAGAAACAATAAATCTCAGTAATAGGTCAGTGGCTAAGTTGGCATCGCGTTAGGGTCCCACCCAAGGATGTGTGTTCAATTCTTCGGCTGGCTAAGTCCTCCATCAAGACACAAGCAACATTTTACGCTTATTGTGGTGGTAGTTGGAGATTTTCAAATATTGTCAGGTTATTTGTAACACGGGCACAAATGGCGACCGAAGCGAAACGAGGCGTTTAGCTGGTATGAGTTTAAAAATATATGCTTTGTTTACCGATTATGTTAAAAAATATATATTTTTAGCATCATGTCATCTTAGGAGATGCTGTGTGGAAGGTGTTTTATGGAAAGGAAGGAGAGGAAGAAAAAGGGTACGCGGGGTGGTCAGTGAGTCCAGGAGTGACAGACGTATGAATCCATCCCTCCAACTGCGGTGAAAACGACGCGACGGGTCAAGAGAGTGAGGCTGAAGAGGTCGGAAGGCCTCTATCAGCCAGTCTTTCTCGATTCGGCCCGCCACGCAGTTTGTGGGCAGATGTGTCCGCCGCCAAGACACCCGGACAAACCTCACCCTCATGAACCCGGGCACCCCTGCTAAGTCTCCTGCTTCATGGCAGAGGTGTTGGTTATCCAATATATGATTCCCGGGTCGGCGATACACATTCCCGCCTCCCAAATTGAATTATTATATTATTTATTCTGTGTTGAATAGTATTATCTACCCGGCTTCGCCTGGGATTAGATCACATTTTTTTCATTAGAATTGAAAAATCTGGAAAAATTGGGAAATTTCAAGGCGCCAAACCACACCGATCTAGAGTTTTGCTGCTTCAGAACAAACGCTCAAATTTTTTCTACTTCATGGATTTAGATGCACCTACATGATAGGTATGAGTGTATCATAACAATTTTCTAATATGCCTTTTTTTAGTTTAGCTACCTACTTTCAAGTAAGTTTTTTATATTCTTGAATCCAATAAATTAATGAGCTCCATTAGAAATTCCCAAATAGCACCCACCCTCTCCTAAACAATTTCTTTGCGATAAAAAAATACTCGAATATTCACAAAGCGTCCAAATTACAACTCAGCCGAAGCCATTGTTTATTTTACTGTCAGAAGAAAAAAAATGAAAGTGTATTTAAGGAGAATTCTTATTTAAAAATCGTACCCATTGTTTACCGAGCCTTGCTAATAATGCACTCTCCAAAGTTTTGATGGGGTGGCCATTGTTTCAGAAAGTGTTAAATATATTGTTTTATCTATGAAATATTTTATTTATAAACAACATAATCCTATTTGTATAGTAATTAACTCTTCTTCCGAAGTTAAATATCTCGGTATGATCATTGATCAAAACCTGAAGTGGAACAGTCACATTTCAGAGCTAGTGAAGAGAATAAGGAAATGTATATATATATATTTGTTAGGTTAAGAAATATTTTAAATTTAAAATGAAAAATGTGTACTATGCCCTTGTGCATTCTTTACTCATCTACGGAATTATAGGTTGGGGAGGATCTTACAAAAACAATCTAAACTCGGACAGAATTCAAACTTCTCAACAGAATCACTTTTTAAACTGTTTCCAGTACCAAATGTCGATGACATATTCAAGCAAGCTTCCATTTTGAAAATGTGTAAATAAAAAATAACAAAGAATATCAAGAATTTTACAAACTAATGAGAAATGGAAACCAATTTATTACACCTAATTTTAAAACAACTCAAATTCAAAATCATTACATTTTCCAAACCATAAAAAACTATAATAACCTCCCTTCTGAATTACGCTGTATAATCAACCAATCAGAACAAATAAATAAAATTAAACAATTTAAAAAAAAAACTTACAGAAAAAGTAAATATTTTATACATAACAGATTATAACTTTCAACTTAAGTAAGAATCGTGGCTCCCTTATCAGACACAAGAGCTCCTCTTTTTTAATAAGGTATTCATGACCAAAAACGACCTTTAATTTAATATTTTGTAAAATGTATTTGTATATTTGTAACTCATTACAATAATTTATTTTTTTTAAATCTGCAATATTGCAACCTACAAGATTTCAAAGGTTCTCGTTAATATCAATCCTTTATAAATATTATACATTTAATAAATTCATCATATTGCATTGTCACTAATTTCAAAATGTTATATACTCGTACAATGCTCCCTTTCCTCTTTGCTCTTATTTACCAATGCTTATTAACCTTGTTCTTTTTGTTACACTATGTATTTTACTACACTTTTCTGTAGTTTTTGTAATTTTCATCTTATATGTAAAAATCTCGTGTCACGGTGTTTGTGGTCACACTCCTCCGAAACAGCTTGACCGATTTTTATGAAATTTTATATGTATATTTGGTAGATATGATAAAAGGTTTTAAAGTATATTTCATACCGCTAGGTGATTGGGGTGTTCCTATCCAGAATAAAAATCTATTTTTTTGACAATTTTTTTTGTATTTTTTTTTTATTTTACATCAAAAAATACCTATAGCCCCAAATTTCAACCCTCCCACCTCCACCCTCCCATTTTTAATCGCGATTTTAGTATTTTTGTATGAAAAAATTTGAGCGTCTTTCGTATTTCAAACGGAACGAAATTATTTATGTTGTTGAATGACAGATGGCGCTACGTCCGCCTCATCGAACTTTCTTCCACACATGTGCAAGACATTTTAGCTATATATAGCCATTGGTTTCCAAGATACAGTTCTTTGAAAATAGACCATTTTTTCCAAAAAGTGAAATTTTTTCGAAATGGTAACTTATTTTGTAAAATGATTTCTAAAATACGCACACCAAGTTAAATATTATATTCCATAAAGTTGTAGTAAATTTAATTAGCTTTCATTTGAGACTAGATTGATATCTGTAGACTTAACGGTTTTCTCAAAAATGGCAGATAACCTAAAACAGTCATAAGTGGGTTTTGGGGGAAATGCAAATAAACTGTTCTCACGTCTTTTTATGGTTTTATTGTGCTGTGAAGTAAATCCACTAGTCTTCGTGGGTTTATCCCAGGGTAATAATGTAATAATATAACATGTTCACTGTTCACAAAAGGATCCTTCACCATTCGCCGGTCTGACAAGTTTTGGGCTGGGTTGTGGTCAGACCAAACAATTGAGCAGAAGCTCATGCCATCCATAAAAACCAACGGTGGGTTGACCCAAGGAAGGGGAATCTCCGACAGTATTCTGGCAAGGTGGATAACAGGAATGGTGTTTATGTTGAACATTTGTGAAGAACTGGAAAGTTTTTGCAGCATCTCATGTCCTACTGTAGAGCAGCATGTAGACATGAGACCTTCTCGAATCATCCGAGATAATAGTGATGTGGAAAAACTAAAAACCTGGTTTGCTCTCCTCCCTCCGTTTCCCAAAACTGACAGTTTGATTTCTATCAGTAGTGGTTTACTGGCAGGTCCTGAAATTAATTTCCACACAGCCCAGAGAGTTGGAACGGAGGGAGTGATGAAAATTGTGGGGCAAATGTACGACAAGGTAGTAATAAAACCGAAAAATAAAGTTACCACGCTGGCATCGATCACCTCAACCGCTAAACTGCTGGACAAAAACAGAAAAGTGGCTGCGGATCCGCTGAGAATTTTCCAGCGAGTGTGTATTGCAAAGCAATCTGAAATAGCTCCAGTTTTGACGAAGCTTTTCAAAATGTCCCTGAAGTCTGGCTCTGTGCCCTCTGGTTGGCAAAAAGCGATCATTCACCCTATTCCAAAGAAGGGTGACCGCTCCAACCCAGCCAACTACCGCCCCATAGCGATCACATCAGTTCTGTCTAAGGTGATGGAACGAGTGATCAATGACAAACTGCTCACATACCTCGAGAAGAACAAAATTATTAATGACCGTCAATACGAATTGGGGCCACCGTTTGGGGGCGGAGCCTGGAACGTTTCGGTGAGACCCAAACGGTTGCACTGGATATTTCCAAGGCCTTTGACCGGGTTTGGCACCGAGGGCTTGTCAACAAACTGTCTTCTTACGGACTTCCCGCATCCTTGTGTACGTGGATTGCCGACTTTTTGAGGGAAAGGTCGATTCAGGCGGTTTCACCTCTTCGGCGTCCCACAGGGATCGGTTCTGTCACCGACTTTGTTTCTGTTGCACATCAATGACCTCTTGTCATGTGCACCGATTCATTGTTACGCGGATGACAGTACAGTCCATGATAGCTTTTTGTTTGACAATCCCCCAAAGGGCACACAAACTCCAATAGCTCGGAGGGCTTTGAAGCAAAGAATGGACGGTTACCTCGAGAGTGTTTTCTCTTGGGGTAAGAATAACCTCGTCGAATTTAATGTTTCAAAGACCCAATCATGTTTGATAACGTCTAAAAGGGATCCAAATGAAAATCTAGTTTCCTTCAACGGAAGCAATCTTCCGAAGAGGACCTCCATCGATATGCTTGGTGTAACTCTAAGTGACCAGCTCAGATATGGGGGCTCCATCGAAACCAGAGTTAAGTTAGCCTCTCAGAAACTGGGCGTACTGTACAAGGCCCGCAGATACTTAATAGTACACAACTGCTAACGCTGTACAAATCGCAAGTGCGCCCCATGGTTGAATTTGGCAGCCACCTCTGGTCTGGAGCTCCAAAATACCTAAAAAAACCCTTGACTCTGTGCAGAAACGGGCGGTTCGTTTGATAGATTCTCCCATTTTAACAGACACAGGCGTCAGGTGGGAATGCTGTCCTTGTTCTACCGGTATTACAATGGAAGATGTTCCGAGGAACTAGCGTCATTGATCCCCTCGGCACCGGTGCATAGTCGGGAAAAACGCCAAACACTCGCCCAACATTTGTGCACGGTTGACATTAGTCACATGAGAACGGGTCGTTTCTATGACTCGTTCTTGAGTTCAACGGCTCGGCTGTGGAACGATTTGCCGGCCTCTGTGTTTCCTCCCTCCTACAACATGGGTCTCTTCAAGACCCGTGTTCACACCTTCCTTTCCTCAAAAAGACCCTCCATACAGCATCTTCAAAGATGACATGGCCTCCTGTGTGGAGTTAATGTAAAAAAAAAAATTGAACTGTTTGTTTCCTTAATAAAGTAAGATTTTAAAAAATATACATTTTATTTATGGATTCTCTGAGTAGTGACAAACTCGTGCACCTCAGACAAACATCCTACCCAGGGTAGACACATTATATTCATGAATAGTTTAACAATTTTATCGATAAAACATTTATTTATGTGCTCTGCTAGTGTGGTGTGCTACCAAACGTAGATCATCTTTCCCTAGTCCTTTTTGGATCCGATTTAAAACATATGTAACATAAAGACACTTCATAAAATTACGTGAAATGTAAAAATTATAATGAATAACACTTAAAAAAAACTGTTTTTCTATCAACCGTGTTTCTCAGACTTCTTGTGCATCCTAATTGAATTATTTTGTGGATTGAATATTTCTGATAATCGCAAACTGATCAATTTTTTAAATTTATTTATTTACCTACGCTCATAAATTATTTTTAGTTGCCTGTCCCCGGGATATATCTGTGTTGAGGTGGACTTAGAAGGTATATTAATACACAGATAAATACAACATGCATTAGTAATACACATACACGTAATATATGCATAAATACCAATATTCTGAAAAGAAATGAGGATTAATCCTTTAAATAAGAATGGCATTCCAAAAGTAAAAGAAAAGATTAAATTAACTAGATACAATAATTGTGTGTAAGTTAATTTGAAGGTTAATATGTATATATATACACCTGGAAAGTCTTAATCGATGAAAATCCCCCAAAAACGACATTTCCAAAATTACCAGTTGTGTCTCCAATTAGCTTAACCAATCAGGTGTCTACTGCCAGCCCCGCCCCCCACCCCCTCCACCATCAATCACCTGCTACCCGGGTACTTCGTTCTAGACATAAGAAGTGACTTGCACTCACTTAAGTTTTAGCTTTTGGACCGAACAGACATGCGAAAGCTATCAGTTTGAGACAAAAACTCAAGACATAAGGCCTCTGAAGATGGACAGTGTGATCTGTCCGAAACTTCAGGAGTTAAAAAGTCCTTTTAAGGAATACATTACTCGGGTAAACCGAGAAAATTGTTCTACATATATATCGATAAAACATTTATACTATTACATATACTATATATTTAGTTTTTATTAACGCCCTGGTGGACATTTACATAATTTTATATTTTACGTGATTTACTGCATGAGGCAGAGATAACTACAGTTTTTTTTACTATTTAAATGATTAAAAATAAATTAAAAAGTGTATAGCTATTTCGTAGGCTGGGTTGTATGTAAACTAATATTCACATCCGTGTAGATGTTTTATAGTAGTTTGCAACATTGGACGACATATTTTAACAATCCAATTATTTATTTCACGTGAAATTTTTACAATTATTATTATTTTTCATTTTCATTCATGTTAAACGAATTAATGGTCACCCTGTGAAGAAAGCAAAATATCGCGGTGCGTCGCTAAGAAATAAAATTCCGGGCCGAGACTGAAGGCTGAAGAGAGAAATAATTTCTCGCATGACCGACTGTGCAAATGAGGTGAATGAGGAAATAAGCCAAGCAAATGATTGAGTGCCGCCGGAAGGAATAACTCCGATATCCCAACTTCTAATAAGACGTCACTTTCCTTCACTCCTAATACTAATAAGCAAGGGATATTCATAATTTTCAACTTTTAAAGAATAGGTGCATACATGAGAGTATTATTCTTGTTCTTCCTGTGATGACTTAATCACACTTTTCTTATTGGATTGACATTATTCTAATCCTCACACATCAATCTTTCTCTTACCGAGGAACGAATCACATTTATAAGAAAAAATAAATATAATAAGAAGAATATCCTTATACTATTGTACCGCCTAAATAGAAATTTTCTTTTGCTTTCAAAATACGCTCGTTAAAGAATATACTATATATTTATTATTGGTCCAATTATGTCATCTGTGTGCGAACTGTACCTAAATTTCTCTAAATAAACGATAAACAGTTACTTAATCTCAATTGACCTCCCAGATAAGTGTGGTCTTGTAGGTATATTATATGCCTGTATAAGTACATTTCAACGCAGCATCGCGTTCGTTGGTCAAATCATTGTATATACAAATTATAAGTAGTTTATTATCGGTGATCGATGAACCGATGCCGATGGGTGCAATTTTTAGCCACAGGTTGTTGTAATGGTTTTTCTAGTTTGTAGTTAGAAGTAAGATTATAGAAATATATTATAAGTTTGTACTTTTCATATATTTCATCCTTGAGGTCATTTTTCACAAAAAGCGGCGCTATACAAGTCATCCAAATATGATTATTATTATTATACTTCATTCTTACCCTTATTTAGTGCTGTAAGTGCCTATCGGCCACAACAAATTTGTATCCGTTGAACGCCGCTGTGGCCGATATTCAATATGTATTATACATTCGTAGCTTGCTAAAATAAATCTTATTCGATTGGCAACAAAATAATCAATGTGAAAAGAGTTCTTGCTTATCGTCAAGAGCAGCCATTTCAAAGTTACTACTGTGTCATTAATTATTAGATGCGTCGCCCGCCTGATGCACTGCTCATGTAGTTTGTTGTGTTTTATTTATTAGCTTATTTAGCTTTACGGAAAATATATTTGTTATATGGATTTATATACTGGAGCGCTTTTTGCCACAATATGGCACTATTCAAAATACCTCGGATTGCTTTGCGGCCATATTTTGGCAAATATTCCCTTGATTCTTTAAAAAAAAAAAAAAGTTTTTTTTTTAATATTCCCGCGGTATAAACTTGGCGTTGTAAGGAAGCTAGAAGAGCCTACTTCTACTTATATTCTGTAGATGTCAGTGTCCTCTAGTTTTTTACGAAATTATCATGTTTGCAAAAAGGAATTTACAAAAATGTCTGAAGAGATCAGCTGTGTAAAATGCCGTTTTTCATCGTGTTTTAGTAGATTTTTCTAACATATTTGTATACCTACCAGAGTAATAATGATTGAATTAATAATGCATTTAACGTGTTTCAACGTGTTTGAAGCATAAAAATACAGTAAATACTTGAAATTCAAAAAGAATGTGGTTTCGTTCGTATTTACTGAGTAGTCGTTTTGACGATTAGACCGTGTTTGATAATGGTTTATTTTCAATAAATAAAGCAATAATCGAGTTAATTGGTATTGTGGATTAAAGATAATGAATATTTCTGTTTGACATGTTGCAGTTATTTTTGGTGAGTACCTCAAAAATTCAAATCGTCATTTCTCGACTAAAATTTGTGTCAAAAGTTTTCGCGAAGGAAACGTTAAACACTTGACAACTTATCAAAATTCAGTTTTCTTTTATATATTTGTAGATTGTGATCATCAATTAGATCATTTAAAAGAAACTTCATAGAAAATATTTAATGTGGACGCAAAATTCAACTTTCTATGCGAGTTTACACAGAAAATCGTGAGAATATTTCCATTTAAAATGTTTATGATTTTTTTAATATTTGTTTTATAAATCCTAAAAATATGGGATGATTATTTAGGTAAATATTGGTGAATTCATTGGCTATATAGCACTTAATTCGGTTTATGTATCTCCGTATTAAAATTCGAAGGTATGATTTTTTTATGTGGGCGGAAAATATTCGAAATGAGCTCAAAAAAATCGCAAAACAATCTGGTTAAATTATGAATGGTGATGTAAAAAATCTTTGCAGTGACAGCTATCGATGTGAGTTACTTACTCTGTGTAAGTTTTTCGAATCCATTAAGTACCTACTTTTGTTGGTAATTAATGAAAATTGGTGAAAAAACAAATTAAGGAAAAAAAGGCGTTTATATCTGGCGCCAAAACCACAAATCTCTTATTTTTGTAATAAATATGAAAATTTGGAAAATAATATTTCTAATTATCGGTCCCGGCTAGGTGTCAAAATGATACTTTGAGGTCATTTGTCGCATTTGTCCACTCGGATACTAATCGATTAAGTTTATACGTATATTAAAGGTTTCCATTTTGAACAATACTAAAATACAAAAACAAATGACGAAAATACTAAAATATTTCTGTTATAAAAAATACTAATAGATTTTCGTCTAAATATTGTCGGAAAACTGACTCTCTGAAAAATTGAAATGTTTTTTTTGTTTTGCTCTTCGACCTTCGACCTTAGTTTTTAGCCTACGGCAATTTTTCCGTTTATTTGATAATGCAATAATTCGTATTCCACTGTCTTCACACCCGCCCCACACACCTACATCAACTCAAAAGTATAGAAAACGTTCCAACTCATGAGGTGAAAACTGCTAATTCCACAACCTGACTCAGAAATACAAATAATACAACAAATTCCGATCATGTGGCAAAAATCAGGACTTCGAAAAGGTTAAAAAAATATTAATTCTTCTATAATATTCTAGATAATTTGGGAGGCGGGAATGTGTACCGCAGCGCCGCCCCGGGAACCATTTATTGGATAAGAAGATAATGATGAGAAAGCAATCAAAAAGATAAATAGTGACTTAGAAACTTTGTCAAAATGGCTCAAATTAAATAAATTGAAACTAAATGTAAATAAGACAAAATACTTGCATATAGGTAGAACAAATACGCATGATGAACCAAAGGTTTCTATAAATGGAGAAATCATAAAAAAGTGGAAGAAATTAAATATCTTGGTGTCATCATAGACTCAAAATTGAACTTCTCAAAAAACGCAGATTACACAATTAAAAAAATTGCAAAAAAATATCATTTCTTGGTAGAATCAGAAACAAAGTAAATAAAGAAACATGCCAGATAATATATAATACAATTATATCACACACTTTAATTACTGTTCAAGTATTATTTTTCTTTGCAATGAAGAGAAAATGAAAAAAATGCAAATACTGCAAAATAAAGCAATTCGAATAATACTTAAGCGCAACATATACACACGGATACGAGACATGCTAAAAGAGCTAAATATGTTGACGGTGAAGCAAACTGTGTATTTGAATGTACTTATTTTTTTACATAAAATTAACATGGGGATGATGTCTAAGGAACTAAAAATAAAAATACATTATAATAACTAAACACACGGACACGGGACAAGAAATTCAAAGCAAAATTAGACTGCCGACAAGAAAAAAATCAAGCACCCAGAAATCTCTGATGTGCCAGGCCGTCCAACTGTATAACATCCCGAATGAAATTACTGAGATAGACAATATAAATAAGTTTAAAAACGAATTACGATAGTATGTCTACCTCAATTATTAATGTCTTTATTTATGTGTAATATTTAAAGAATGATTATGTTTGCCAACCAATGTAAATGTTTATATCTTTATAAAATATTAGCCCACACAAATATGTGAGCTAACTTAAGATTAATAAATAAATAATCAGCAAATTACAAAAAATACAAAAATTCAATAAAAACTCTTTTTATATAACTTATCAACACAACAACTCAATTATAATATTACATATCCTTTTTCTCTCATTATTTTTTTCCTTTCTCTTTATCTCCTCCTCTTCAGTCAATTGTACTTCTTATCTATTATTTAGTTTAAAAAATATATATTTATATATTTTTTTCTTATTTACTGTTAATTATCTATTTTTTGTTTAATATATATAAAAAAAAATATATATTTTTCCTTTGCTAAACTGTGGTTAACCTGCGTTTATCCGCCTTTTTAACTCGAGCTCTGCTCTTAAAAAGGGTGTAATACGTATTATTATTTAATGTATTTTAATAGAAAAACTTTATTTCTTGTATATAAACATGTAATTGATACCATTATATTATATTAAATAAAAAATATAAAATAAATCTCTGCCACAGGTCACCCCAAGTGGTTCGCTGCGTTTGGTGACTTAGCAGGGGTGCCCTGGTTCATGGGGATGAGGTTTGCCTAGGCCTTGGCGGTAGATGCGTCCGCCCATCTACTGCGTGGCGGGCCGAATCTGGAGAGACTGAAGGAGATCTTTTGATCTCTCCAGCCAGACTCCATCGAACCATCGCCTTACACCGCAGAGAGAGGGGATGGATTCACATATCCATCAACAAAATAAGTATTAAACTCTCCAAAACAGGGCAATGAGAATAATACTACGGCGAAATAGATTTTCAAAAGTAAACAAAATGTTAAAGGAACTGAATTGGCTAACCGTGAAACAGATGCTGATCTTGAATACGATAATATTTATACATAAAATAATTAACAACATTTTACCAAAATACTTTTCAAATAAAATTATTTTCAACATTGACTTTCACAGACATAACACAAGGACGTGCAAAGAAATCAGGCTTCAAAAAAAGGAAAAGGCGAATACGCAGAACAGTTTACTGTAAAAAGGGATGAAGTTATATAACAAGCTACTAGAAACTTTAAAGTCCACACCAATTGGAAAGTTCAAGACGTATTGTAGGAGCTACATAAAACTACATAAAATTTAGTTTGTAATATGAAATATTATAATTAATTAGAAATTTGTAAACTTAAATGTACAAATTAGATACTAAAATAAAATTAATAAATAAAATAAATAAACACATCCGTGTCTCCTGGACACACTGGCCCTCAGATTCCTACCCACTCCTCATACCTTTTTTCTTCCCTCCCTTTTGTTTAATTTCCCTAAAAAGACCCTCCACACAGCATCCCCAAAGATGACATAGGCCCTGGGGGAATTCATTTTTTCTCAGGACCTCCTGCGTGGAGCTACTGTAAAAAAACGGTAACAAAAACACACACGGTTTTTCGGGAAAATCATATCATGAAATAATAGGCAGGAAGAATTATTTATTATGAAATGAATTATTCAGTGGAAGTAGATAATTAATTATATTATGAATATTTCTTTAAACGAAATCATTTGAAAATTATCTATCACACAAAAACTAACTTTAAGTGGGTTTTCGCAATTACTTTTGGAAAATCACGCATCAAATTAATACAATATCTTCATCTGGCACGGCTGTTATAATCCTAGATTTAGTCAGGTGTT
This sequence comes from Limnephilus rhombicus, assembly GCA_929108145.2. NCBI lineage: Eukaryota > Metazoa > Arthropoda > Insecta > Trichoptera > Limnephilidae > Limnephilus > Limnephilus rhombicus. Next base: position 31,919,489 of record OV815271.1, read on the forward strand.
ATTTTGATTTTTTTTAAATCATATACTACCGTCGTATTACCTACCTATTGTAGTTATTTTCATTGCTATTCAATCAAAACTTTCAAAAAGGGAACCTAATAATTACAAAAAATAAATTCGTGGTTTTCCAGAAAATTGACTTAAAACTCAGCGTTATTGACATCTAGCGGATAAAAACTTAACTGTTATGCCGCTGTAGCCGAAATCTGTAATTTTTTGATTTGTTTCCTTGTTTTTATTAAACAAAATAAAAACAATTATAATAATTATTGAATAAATTTAAGTTCAAATATTTTTTATCGTATTTGAGAAGTACAAATAATATTGCAAAAAAATTTAAAAACATATTATTTCTGAAATGAAATGACAAATTTTGGCAAGATAATAGAAATAAAAAAGTGGTTGCGTAATTCAAATTCAAATATTGTGACACACGGTGAATTTACTTCTCGATTTGCTTTGCTCCTGGTAGATTGTACGAGTTGTGACTGCCACTGCCCCGCTTGCTTGCTTGATGCAAACAAGCAAAATAAATAAATAAAAATTGTCTGGATTTTTTTAATAGTAAGCCAGCCCATCACAAAAAAACATTAAATTATTTATTTATTTTTTACATGCATTTTTTTATAAGTATATTAAAAAAATACAATAAATTAATAAAATTAATAATCCCTACCTTTTTTAGTTTGTGTAACAAACAGAGATGGATGGAATCGAGGCGGAGCATCCTAACCAAGGATTTAACCGTAGGTTTCCCCGGAGCACAGAAGGATAACGGAGATCTTTTCATTATTTTGAATGTTCTATCGTTCCACACGACACACATACAGTTTTTATCTCGTTTTACTATGTAGAAGAAAGAGAAGTAATACGCTGGAATCTAATCTTGCATTTCGGTCTTTCTAATACCCAAGGGCGAGAAAGAAAGAGATGGAAATATTACTAGGAGATCAGCAGGGATGTATGCGGTAATGTGTTTTATTTTCACAAATTTCTCACACAACCAAACAAAACCAAGTAAATTCGGGACAGGGCTAGTAAACATTTCTAAAAATACCTTTATCTTTCATGGGAAACGGAAAACAACAAATGTTTTGTATTTACAATAATCCTAGGAAATATTAAATGATATGGAAATGTTTCGTGACCTGGATATCCGGAAGTACCACGCACGCAGGTTTTCAAGATGTGTTAGTCCCAGCGACATGTCACCGATGACCGTTCGAAAATGCCTAAAAACAAGTATCCCTCTCACACGTCTTGTGAGGACAAAAGTTACCGGAATGATGACATCACGGACGACCTCTCTCTGGGTCTACTATAACGTGAACATAATATATGTAATACTAATAGTTGATTCCAGAATTTATTGCAGGGGAAGTACAATGCAATACATTAAATATTTCGAAATTATAGAAAAAATTGATAAAAACAGAAACGAAGCTGAAAATGCAAAGTACTTAAATTTATGTAAATAGCCGTTTATGGAAGATATTTGAACGACATATAATATTATACGAGGTGCGAATTAATTCACAATATTACGGAGACAACATCAATTTTATGTTGTAATGTTTTTTCAACTCCTAAAATTTTGCTGTTGGTAGTTGGTCTCAAATCCCTTTATTTAGGTTAGTCTGCAGAAACGGAAACAGAAAATTGGATATTGAATTTGGATCTTGGATCGTAACCATTCGTAGTAAGAGACATGGAGTAATAGATCTGACATTCGAACTAAATATATGGAATTTGTAAAAAAAATCGGTGGCAAATTGGAATATGGGCTAAATGCACACAATGCGCGCTCAGAACTGTTCAAGAGAGTTCGTTGGGTGATGTTAGCGCATATCTAACCAGTATTATGGGTAATTTTTAAATGATTCAGGTATTACTTTAAGGCGCGGGTACCCGCTCAAAAAGAATAAGATGGGGAGATATGTAAATACGAATGTTAGAGAGAGCGCCCTAATATTATAAACGATATTATTTAAGCGAAAATTGTAAAAATGTTTAATAAAACACGACTGATTTAAAATAGAGCAATAATCTCGTGGCGATGTCTAAAATAACATTTAAAGAAACACTGTGAATTTTTTCATGGATATAACTTGTAAAATAACTGAAAGAAACGTGTTAAATTAAACACTTGTGTTTTTTTTTCTATCGAGGGAATTTCATATAATTGCGTTTGCCGTGGGGAATGTCTAAGTATTTCTTGAAGAATAACATATATTTTTAAGAGCTTTAAATCTTAAAGTATTTAAGGAAAATATTTAATAAATCGGTAGAAATGCGGGAAACCGGGCCTGAAGTAAGTAAATTTTAATATGATTAAAAAGTGTGTTTTTTAATTTAATATTTAATATGATCTTTGATTTCTCACGGCGCCCCTGGGGAGATGGCGCTAGATTTTACATAACCTAATAGTTTTGTATTAGTGTTCGACAAACCGGTAAATGCAGTATTATGTTAGCCATAAGTTATAATGATTTATAAAAAATCTATAGTTGGTAGGTAATAAAGATCATTATAGAAATATATTATATATCTATTGTGTAGAGCGCCCTCGGGGATTTTTAGCAAAAACGGGCTATAGAAATCATCAAAATATTATTATTGTTATAGGTATGGCTAAATTATAATTTTACGACGCTGTTGCTTGAAAATAAAGATTTGTGTAAAAATGTTGTTGAATCGCCGCCTTGAAATAACAATACAAACTCACAATTTCACCCCGTATTTTGTTGGTAACAACCCCCCCCCCCCCCCTTCCCCTTCAAGGATTCGAATATTTACTGCGAGAATTCGGTACTGAGAACTAAATGTAGGGAAATCTGGGGAAATTTCGATCTGAAATCCAGGGAAATAAAATTTTGAGCATACCATCACTCACCATCACTGTTTGAGCGTTTGGGCCTTTGATAGAAGAAGGCGAGTCGAGCGCTGCTTGTTCGAAACCAAATTGTTTATAGAATGATTGTCCAAAACTCCTTTTCATTCGGTTACGTGAAAGAATAAATTTTGCTTTCATATTTCTATAAGCCTGTAAGTATTAATACTGATTTATTAATTCGCTATTTAGTTCTGAATCCAATCTCCAACCTTGTAAAATGCGACATTAATACGCCTCAGAATTTGCCGTTCGCTACTACACAACATTCCAAAGCGACAAAAGGCCTCCTCGCAACATGCTCTCCCAATACTCTCGCGGGGCATAAATAGCGCAAGTACAGAAAATACACAAACTGCCTGACCGAATCTCTCGTGCGAGGTCTCCGCGCGCCTATGCGCTCCTGGCAGAAAAAGAGACGCTCCACAGAACGCGCGTGAGCGACAATATCCCAACTTCATTCGCTTTCGTCTGGGCAAAACCAACTCATCTACTCAGATCTTCTGCTTCCCTGGTATAAAAAGATCCGTGAATCTTCCCGAACCGTTGAGGAGACGCGTGCGAAAAAGAGAGGCGACGCGACGACGTACAGTTGAAAATGAACACACAAACTATTTATTATTAAATATTAGGAAATTATTTTTTACTTTGTGTATCTGAAGAACATATTTTGAGAGGGAATTTCGTATAATCACAGAAATGATTTTAGGTTTGGGTAGAATTTGTTAATTTGGGCATAAAATGCGATGAGATTTTATGTATTATTTATTTTATTTTACGCCCAGCGGCCCTAGACTTCATCTTTTGCTTATTTTAAAGTTAACATTTCCAAATGATAAATTAAATGATGTCATCGAAAATGATCAAAGTTGGTTCGCGGCGAGCGTGGAAAACAGGGTTGTGGGGACATGTGTGAACTCTACCAGGATTGCATAAGCTGAAAAGGGTAAGCCCACACATGAAAACACGTGTGTGTTGCTACCCATGTTGATGACCCACAGGGCGAGGGTTACACACACACGCCCATAAACGCGTGCCATAATATATAATATTATATATGTGTGTGTGGTTTGAATCACGGATGAGAGAAAAATATTCGAAAATTCCGTAGGTATCAATTTTTTTTAATTTTACTATTGTAATTTATTTGGACAAAACTTTAAAACACTACTCATAAAAGGTCAAAAAGAAATAATTTGGAAATCAATAGGTCGGAGGTCCAGCTATTAAATTGGTTAGGAATTTTACTACCATCATAGTGTATAGGTATATATCAATGACTACCATTAGAACCGAATAGGTGGAATAGTACCTACCTAGGTGTACCAAGGAGTACCAAAGAATACCATAGAATACCGAGAATAGATCCCATGATTATTTAATTGTGGAAATAATTATTTTATAAATATAAGGAAGAAATGGAGGAATAATCTTGTATATTATTTAATTCAATCAATTTAAATATTCATTTTGGCTTCTGTGTGAAGTCTAGGTACTAATTCAACAGGTACGGCTTGTGTGTATCTGCTAATAATCCAAGGTAAGGAAGGCGAAGGCACCTTTTCTAACCTTTTGATACCTTATGTTGGAGCCTTTCGGAATTTGGGTTATCAGTTACCGCCGTAATATGATTATTGACATAGAATTCTGGAGACCTTCGTAATATTTAAATGAAGAATGTTGTAACATAATTTTCGTTCCTTTTCTCTGATTTCAGAAGACTCGGAATTCTGTTGTTGAAAATACAAATAATGATGGGTACTTATAAAAAAAGATATATTTATGATGCCATCGATACTACCACCACCATCTATGGCTTTTAATTATAACTATTTTCTTACTTCCACTAACAACAGATGTCTCTAAGTTCCTAAAATATCATCGTAATATTTTTATAAGCTGAAGACAACGGCGTTGCCGGGCTTTTACAGGGCAACACAGGATTTTTCGAAATCAGGCACTAATTTTCCTCTTATTTTTAACTTTTTAGGCTTTTACAGGGCAACACAGGGTTTTTCGAAATCAGGCACTAATTTTCCTCTTATTTTTAACTTTTTAGGCTTTTACAGGGCAACACAGGGTTTTTCGAAATCAGGCACTAATTTTCCTCTAATTTTTAACTTCAAGTAAGCAAAACTTCATCAAGAAGTATAATTTCAAAATTCTACAACGGTGCGGGAAAAGGGAGTCAGGGTGGTTTTTCGAAATCTCATGTAGACAGTGACCTTACGCCTGTTTCGAAGGTCAAATGTGCAATTTCGTCAATCTCAGAATAAAACTGTAGATTTGTTTAAAACAAACCCACCCGGGATTTATTATCATAGGTTTATTGATTTTTGTTATAAGTTTAGTCTTATTTACAAGTAAATATTGTAATAATAATAATGTTTATTTATATCAAAGATATTGCAATTTTTTTTACATTAGTTCCACACAGGAGGCTAACTAACTAACTAACCTTCACGCCATTTCTCCGTAGCGGTATGCAGAGAGGACGGACCGCCAAACAACTCAGTCTTGGCACACACTCTTTTCCTCACTCAAATTCATACATCGTCTCAAAAACACTCTTCTATTATTCTGACATGGCCCGCCTCAAGTATCTGATTCACTTGATCGTGCCATGTCTTCCTCGAGGGTCCCCGATTTCTTCTACCATTCACATTTGCGGCATATATTATTTTTACACTACTTTCTTCTTTCATTCGCTCTACATGCCCAAACCATCTGAGGGTCCCTTTCTTAATCTTACTCATTGTGCTAACATCAGCCTTACATTCTTTGCGGATATTCACATTTCTCACACAATCATACATGGTTTTACCACACATTCGCCTCAGGGATCTCATTTCAACAGCATTCAGTTTACTTTCATCCTTCGTACTCTCTTTGACCCCATTAACCCCGACACCCCTGCTAAGTTACGAATTACCTAGTCGCCAACCGTCACCGCAACTAAAGTTGTTCATGTGTGCCTGGACAAAAATTATATATGTGTATCAGCTATAAGATCAATAATTAGTGTCAAATGGGCGTAATAAAAAATAATTTATTTTATATTTTTATTTATTTACTTTTCACTTGTTTTTGTTAGTAATCATATTACTTAGAAAATAACAAACAGATAAAATAGTAAATCATATTATTCTAGGTTGGTTCTTAATAAATTTATAGGATCACATTTGAGGACGGCAACATTTTTGTAAAGACATTTATTAAGTGACAAAGCACTCTTCCTATAATAATTTAAGTTTACTAAATATATTTTTCACAAAAAACATTATTATTTACAAATTTCATTATGATATGCATGATCAAAATTTTAAACAATGGGTTGATTTAATTAATATTTTCTTGAAATTATATGAATTTATGAGACAAGGTGATTTTGATTACATATTTTTTTTACAATATACAATATGTTGTTTTCTTCTATGATGAGTAAATTACGATATATATTTTTTTACTTATACAAATTTATTTACAGTCTTTATACAAAACATAAATAGAAAATATCCTAAAATATATATTTACATGCAATATAATACAAAGAAATTACACATCACTTTATTAATATTTGTATAAAAATATAAAATAAAGCTTATACCATTGAAATTTATGTAAAACGTACATATTTAAAACTAGTGATATGTTCAAATGGAGGGAGTGCTACTGTCGGGCCTAAGCTGTTTTGTATGGACGTCATTGTAAGCTATTGTAAAGATACTTTGCTTTTCAGTTATTGGTATTCTTTTAGCATTTTGAGAATTAGCCCCTGCTAAAAGGGACGTCATCGCTATTCCTGAGTCATCATCTTCAACGCCTTTAAAATGTTTCACAGAAACATTACTTTCCTTACTATTAGTGTCTGTTGCTAAATTACTATGTGGAGATTCAACTTTCGTAGTTTGCAGCCTGTCATCAAGGTCATGTTTTTCTTCCGATGAATTTAAATACACGGTCGTAGGTTGTCCGGTGTGAGATGTTACAGTTTGGAGAGGAGGTTGAGTGTTGACAGGTATTTGATTTACGTAGAGAGGTTGGTTGGAGGCAACTTGTTGAGTAGAATGTATGGGGGGTTGTAAATATGGAGGAAGATGGGTTGGTTGGTCATTTGCTGTCTGATTCTGGTAGTCTCGTTCATATCTGTGCTCTGAATGTTGCAGACGGGGATGTGCATCTGGGAGGGGACCCTCTGGTGTTGATTTCTTTACATCTCCTTTCATGGGCCGCGAATGAAGTTTTACATTATCTCTTTCTTTTTTCTCTTCTGGTTTTGTCTTCTTATGATCATGCTGAGTTTTTACTAATTTATCTGAGGTTACATGTTTACTAGGAGGTTTCTTTTTTAAAACATCATCTCCAGCTAACTTTTTGTCAATCGGTTCTGGAGTATCCTTTAAAACCTTATTCCTGTTAATCAATCGCTTTGGTTTAGCAGGAATAATTTTTTTTTCTGCTTGAGTGGGAGGTGCACCATTTTTGCTATACCACTGCATGTACCTGGGAACACTTTTGCTGACATCAATCTGTTTGTCAGTTGACTTTTTCAAATCGCCTTCGTTTGTTTTTTCCTTTTCACTATGTTTCCTTGGCTCCTCTTTTTGAGATTCCGTCAAAGCAGAAGCAGATAAATTTCGAGTATTCTTTTCATCGACATCAGATTTACCACTGGCAGGATTATCGACAGATGACCTACTGTTTGTAGAATATACATGCTTTGCACTTTTAGTATCGTCCTTAGTAGAAATACCATCTTTTGCATCGGTGGAAGATCCTTGACGAGAAAATACAGAATTTCGTTTGTCTTTGCCGGTACTTTTTCGACTAGATGTTTCTTTTTCATTTGTACTTTTAATTTCTAAACTATCATCTGTGAATTCATCAGAATTTCTTCTCCTGCCTCTGTATTTGTGATTATTGTCATCTGAGGCTGACCCATCGCTGTCCTCATACTTTGTACTAGCTCTTTGTCGGACCAATCTCGGACGTATTTTGCCTTCTAAAGAATCATCAAGAGAGTTGGAAATTTCTATTAAGATATCTTTTTTCAGTGCTGACCTGATAGGTCGCTCATTTTCTATTGAACTGTGATCACCCGAGGTTTCATGAATCAATATTCTTCTGGTTTTATTTTCTCCATAAACCTTATGGTACTCATCTCTACTGCTTGATTTCTTTGAATGCCTATCATTTTCTAAGTCCACAGAAATCTCCGCTTCTTCCATAATTGGGGTTCTTATTTTTCTTTTGACTTCTTCAACTCTTACACTTCTTTTAGGATGATCCTCCTTGTATTTTCCCCTCCTCTTCTTCGGTTTTTTTCTTTTAACCCATTTGATTTTTCTGGGACTATCACCTATGTACATTTCATATTCTTCTTCACTGAACGACTCATCAATGTCACTTCTCGCTCTTCTCCTTGCCGGCCTGAGATTCAGCGGCTCAGTTTGTGTACTAGAATGACATTCAGTTTGTGTGGCCATCACAGAATGGCCTGTGTGCCCAGGTAGGCTTTGAGTTTCTAATTTATTTTCAAATTGGGAAGAAGCATCCTGATAATGATGGGATTTTTCTTTTTGCATAAGTATCTGCCGCAGAAGTTCATTCTGTTGCCTGAGTGAAGTTTCAAGGATTTCTTGACGCATGTGTAAGGAATTTGAATTTCTTCTTTGATTAAATGCTTCTAAGTCCGCTTGTAAAACACTTCCTGGTATAGGCATGTCTAGATTTTGGTAATTGTTGTCCACTTGACTTGGGTGGATGTAGTTAATGTGAACTTGTTCATTTCCAGCTTGCAATAATCGTGCATCTTCTACATATCCCTTTTCACTTGATATGAATGTTGTGTTTTGTCTACCTAACTTTGCACGCATGTTTTTAACTTCATCTCCCTGATCTTCTATGTATCTTTGCATTAAGATATCTTTCCCATTATCCACAACGACATACTGATTAGGTACTGCTGTTTGGCGCATCTGTTGATTGCGAGGAATGTTTACATATCTTTCTTCCTCTTGGCCTCCCCGGGTGACAAGTCTCAGAATCTCTGTGTTGCCTTCTTTGATGAATAATTGATCTCGACCATCCACAACAGAAGTGGGATCGCGCATATCATCCATGGTTTCATCTATTCGAACATTGTGTTGACTAACATTTCTGGCAACTGAAATTTTGTCTCCATCCTGTTTCAAATAATCTACATCAGAACCTCTCTCCATTTCATGTCGGCGCAATGAATCAGCATCTGCGTCTTCTTGTGTTTGCTTGTTTATATTTTTTTGTGACCCGTGATAACCGGCTATTCGTGCATATTCTCGATCCATATCTTCCATGTAAATATTTCTTTCAATTATGTAGTCATTTCCGTTCTGTATTTCCTTTGTATAAATTATGTTAGGTCCTTCCCTGAAATCAAAAGTTTTGCAAGTATTAGCAAATTGCAAAACAAATATGATGAAAGTACATGGTACAGTAGGTACATAATATTTAAACTTTGCTTTTAAATTCATGAAAATAATGCATTTGATACATACAACTACATATTGTACAGTTTTATAAAGAATTTTATCAATAAAATTAGGAACCAAAAGGCAACTTCTGGACAATCAGTCCATTATGGCTCACAGTTTCGCCGAATCAAGCATTATTACACTACTATTGAAATACCTGAACAATACACCTAAAAAAAATCTTATTGCAAAGCGATAGTGTTCAGGAATTTGTTCAAAAGATGAAAAGTAAACAGAAGTTAAGAGATTTAATGAAAATTAGTTTTTTGCGTTTAGTATTCATTACACATTAACACATTTTTATTATCAACAATCAAAATTATATTGTATCAAAATTCTATGGTTAAGTTATTAGTTCAAAAACATATTTTTTCACAGAGACGAAACATATCATTGTTGTATGGGAATTTAACAATATTACCGGTGCAGGCCTTATTATGGTACAAAATATTGATTCAGCATATGTCTGAGTCTAATTATAAGAGGAAAATAGAACATGACTATAATACAAGGTTCACGAAGAATGAAGGAATGATTGTTCCAAAATATAATAATAACTACGGACGGCGAACCCTGGAATATAACGTGCCAAAAATATTTAACATGTTACCAATTAATATAAAAAATTGCGATTCTACAAATAGATGATATATGCTGAAACAATGGCTGCTAAATAGAGATAGTTTATATTAATTCATATGTGTTAATTGTTATAATCTGTATGGTTATAGTAATAATATTATGTAATGTTTAAATTGTAACTGAACATTAACATCCTGTTGACAAACTGCTTTATTGCGGTTTAACGGGATTGTACCTTGAAAACCAATAAAAAAAAACACATCTGGCCTGATGATGGACACTGTAACAATGTCCGAAACGTTGACTAAAGGAGGAGGTAGCGCAACACGGCATAACATCCCAAAAATAAACAACAAAAACATTTTTATTATGTTTTTATTTTTCAATATTTGTTTATTTCAAGAAAAAAAGATACATTTTTTAGTATTATTTCACCCGCCACGCTAGGGAAGTTCCTGTGTTATAGCAGGTGAAGTTAACAGATTGGAATTATACATAATATGCTTGACAATAATATAGTAAATCGATTATATAATTTAGATTAAGCTTAAAATATTTTATATAGTATTTAAATTAGGAAAATTAGATAGCGATTGTGGGAAGATATGAAGGCAGATTAGATGGATGGAGTGTAAAATGAATGGGTATTATTGATTTAAGTGTTGTTAATTAATTGTTAATGTGATTCTGGGTAGCTAAATTATTTAAGATATTATTAATTTAATTTATTTTTTAATTTATTGTGGTCAGGTTCTAATCTCAGCTCTATTGCTAGTTGATTAAACCACACCACTCCATTGTATGTGTTGTAGTGTTGTGCAAAACTGGTATGTTATGGCGTACATAAGAGAGCCACTGTGTTTTACCTATTGCTTGCCAATGCATACCATGGCGTGGTAAGACTTCTTAAAATAATCTTTGTGTATTTGAAGTAGCGTATTTTTTTATATGTATAAATATTTTATAGAGGTGGGACTTGAAAGTCTTGAAAAAATTGAGAGGTTGAATAATCTGATGGTTTCTTAGTAATAATTTATATTATTAATCTTTGAGTAATTTCCATTGGCAAAATTGAGGTTTTGTAAGCTCCTCCCCGCTCAACGATACCGTATTGTATTATTGAATGGGCTAGAACGTGGTATATATTCTTAAGAATTTTTATGTTAAGTAAATATATATCTTAAATTAATAAATATGTATATAAGTTTTCTTAATCTATTTATATTATTGGTAATTTGAGTCTTCCACTTGAGGTTACTATCTATTATTACACCCAAATATTTTATTATTTAGAAAAAAAGTCTGAAGGTGAGGAGTAATGCTACTTTACTGACCTTAATTTGACTGTGTGTCTATCTTCCAATTTGATTTGGTTGTTGGCTGCGGCGGGAGTGAAGAGTTCCCCCTTGCCCTTGTGGCCGGCAGATCTGGTGGCGAGGTGGGCAGACTCCTTGGACTTGTTGTTCCTACGGTTGAATCTCCACTGGGTGGGCTTGGTCCGGGCATCCGACTCCTGGGCACTCCACGCCTCCTTCCTTCCACTCCACTCAGCCGCCTGCACCGACTTATTTTCCTTGCCCCTCCCCTTTTCTCGAACAACTAAATGCACGTCGTCGTCTGTGGAGTTGACACGTATCACTCTCTTCCTAAAATATTGGTTATAATTTACGGGATATTTCATTCAAATTCTACTGTTTAGTCATTGATATAGAATCCATAGAAAGCTCTGTGCTTGCAAGCATGAATTTAAAAAATGTATATGATTGTGATATCAAACCCATGGTGCTAAGTAAACGATACTACATATTCATCAAAAGTGACAGATTGATGGCAGGTGTATTTGGGCACATAGTACTACAATAAATAACCGTGACAGAAAGAAATGTGACAAAAAAAACTGGACAGAAATAACTGTAAAAGAAAGAATCATCACAGAAAGAATTGTGACTGAAAGAATTATGACATAAAAAGCTGTCTCAGAAAGAACTGTGATATAAAGAACTGTGACTGAAAGAGCAGTGACAGAAAAAAATGTGACAGTAAATACTGTGACTGATAACAGTGACAGAAACACCAGTAACTTGGTAGGTAATGATATTCGAGTAGGGGGTAAAGTTGGATTCTTTTATTTTCTGCACATTCTATATCAATGTGTTTGGTTAATTTAAAAATTAGAGCAAATTACCTCGGCGGCATGTAGAGGGGACACCCGGCGCAAATACAACAGCAAATTAGAGATATCAGAGCCAGAGTGATGCAGATTGCCAGAAATATTAACAACCAGAACAAGACCTGGTTCTCAGCCTTATATACAATCTGAAAATATAACAGGAAACCGATTACAAAAAGAGAAAATTTGAATGACAATGGGATCCAACGTCATCTGCTTCGTAGAACTAACTGTTTGAAAATGGAAAATAAATTATTGCGCATTCACACTTGCTCTATTCTGTTTCATCCAATCTTGCTCCGTTCTACTGTTGATTCTATTTGAAAGATAAAGTTTATTTCGCGTTGGGTTTCTATTTCTTTCAGACGCTCTGTACAGAGACCCTGTTCTCACTGATAGAACAAAACTTAGAAACAAGGTGGGAACACGCTGTTAATATTCATACTTATATTAGTCAATTGAATTTAAGATATTTTCTTACCACAGAATCATCTGAGCTTACAGCAGCCGTGGCCAACAGTGTTTTGTTGTTATTTAATTGCTGTTGAATATGGCTAACATCAACCAGAGAATTTCCAGTTGATAGAATTGTTGCTACGACGACACTCCTGAAATAATAAATAAAACATTATTAATATCTACCATAAAATGCAGAGAAACACAAAAGACAAAAAGAGGGGGAGGGTTCAAGGCGCATTTAACAGTAGAATCACAAGATATGGCCAAGGCTTTTCACCAGGAAACAGAAGGTATGATTAGGTGAGTTGTGAACATCAATAAATTTTTCATGGAATTTGTGAAATATCTACCTTTCTTTACCACCACTTCCCGCAGTTACATCTGTAACACCAACTTCAGTTCCTTTATATGGTCTGATCTCCGTTATTGTAACCTTTCCTCCCGTAATTGTACTCAATATTTGTTCAGTCTTTTCTCTATCTGGTTTTAGTCCAGGAACGACGAAAAGCATCGTCCTGGTTTTACTTTCTGGGGGATAAACCCTGATTGTGGTCATGGAGTACCTGTGCGGTACTCCGAGATCATAAGCTCTTGCGGTCAAAACATAGAACTCTGATTCTTGCTCCGTACCAAACTGACGTTTGATTCGTTTTCTGGTTTGAGTACCAGACTTCTTCAAAGGTTCCAATAAGTATAACTCACCTGGAAAAAAGGACACGAATTGTTAATTGAGCTCATAATTCAAAATGATTATTTTAAGTGGTTAGTTTCGGATGACCGATAAAAGTGGGTTTTATTTTAAGCTTACCAGTAATCTCATTCAAGGCAAATTTGTTTTCAAAATTGCCAAGAATGAGTTCGTATCTTACGATATTATTTGGTGGTTCAGCATCTTTATCAATTGCTTTTATTATCGCTGGAGAAGTGAAATTTCTCAAATTTGCCGCAAGGATGAATTCATAGATCGATCGCTCGAATTCAGGTGTTTCGTCATTGACGTCTAAAAGTTTAATGATCAATGGAACAGTGGCTCTGTTTCCAATACCATCGTTGTCTCTAGCTTCAACTAAGAATCTAATGTCTGGCATGGCTTCTCTGTCAAACCCATGGTTGTTAGTTGCAACGGTTATCATACCCGTCTTTGGGTCTAGATTCAGAGAAGTATTTAAATATCCTAATATGGCTGTGTACTGAATCTTCCCAAAGACACCCGTGTCGACATCTTCTGCTTTTACTTGGATTACTCGAGTTCCAGCGGTGGCATTTTCTGCCAGTTCAACTGTGTAACTTTCTTCAAGAAAAGCTGGTGGGTTATCATTAACGTCGTTCAAATATACGGTCACGTTGACGGAGGTTGACAGATTGGTTGCTGGTCCTAACTCTTGGGCTACAATCTGTAATATAAAATCAAATTAATAATAGTGGTAAACAAGTAAATATAACCGATTACCAATTTAATGAAATAAATTTTATGGGGGTGCTCAAAATGTTAAACTTTTTCAAATTAAATGTATACTCACTTGAAATACTACAGATTGCCTCTCTTCGTAGTCAAGTAAACCATTATCCCTCACTTTAATAATGAAGTTAGCTCTTCTTTCTCCGACACTGGGTGAAATTTCGAAGGTTCCGTTATTTCCAGCAAGGGATAAAGAGAATACCCCATTTTTTCCAGGATCATCGTCATTCACCTGGGGATTGTAGGGGTCTGCGAAAACCAAGGCCGTTCCTTGAGGACTATTTTCGTTGATTCGGGCTATGTAGCTGGAAAGGAAAAAACACACACTTAATTACATACTTATATTTAAAAGTGAAGGTGATGGTTTAAAAGTGTTAGAAATATTAAAATCGAAAATTGTTTATATCACAATCACAATTTGGGAAGCGGGTATGGATACCACCGCCCCGGAAATCGTAGGTTGGCAACCGTTATTAACCAACACCCCTGCCGTCTGCCCCAAGTGGTTCGTTACATTTGATAACGTTTAATCAAACCCAGCCCCGCCATTAAAAATACACAAATGTAAAAATTCATCTCTAAACCGAAACTGTGACTGCCCATGCCTAGAGCAAGTAAACATTATCAAATATTTAGGAGTAACCTTCGATACACACCTGAATTGGAAGCAACATATACATAATACTACAAACAAAATCCGAAAATCTATATAATTTTTCAAACAAACACGCAATTTCCTTAACCTAAAACTTTTAAAAACAGTATATTACTCATTGTGCCAATCTCACATCGAATACGGAATTCTAGCCTGGGGTAATGCATATTCCAATGCCCTTGATCCCATCATGAAAGCACAAAAACTAATCATAAAAATAATTCTTAAAATGCCGCTTACTACCAGCACTGATACTATCTTTAATTCCTTCAACGTTATGGACATAAAACAGCTCTACTCAAGATCCATATTACTTAATTTACACAAAAACAACAAAACACCATACAAAGCTACACAAACAATACACAATACCCGAGCCAAAAACAACGAACTTCTCCAAACTCCTTTTTTCAAAACCACCTTCGGGCAAAGACACTCTAAATACATAGCTTGCAAACTATACAATACACTACCAACTACGATCAGACAAAGTGACTCCTTTACAAAATTCAAACAAGATATTAAAAAATGGATTATAAGTATTGGACGCCACACTATCACAAATATCTGTAAAATAAATCACACATAGACAGAAATAACTATTCACATACAACCTAACCCACATAAAACAAATGAAAATAATGGAATCCTGTCAAATTTAACCTATAAATAGACTAGACAGAATTTACTTCATTACTCCATCTCCAACATTTATAAAATAACTCTCTTTAAAAGATTTACCACCCTTCCAATCACCCTTCTGTTCTAATTCTATTCATAATATGTATTTTACCTGAAATATCCTTGTAACTACTATATTCATTTATGTACGCCTGTCTCGACACAGGTATACCCTAGTGAGACAGGCATACAAATAAAACCATTGTAAATATATTTTATTATAGATAAATAAATAAATAAAATAAATAACTTAGTTCCGGGTTCATGGGATGGGTTTGTCTTTTTTTTTACATTAACTCCACACAGGAGGCCTTGAGGAAAATAATTTCTCTCAGGGTCTTTGAGGGAATGAACATTGGTCTTGAAGAGACCCATGCATCGACCTCTCCCTCAGAAAGTCAGCAATCAACGTACACAAGGAAAGTCCGTAAGAAGGCAGTTTGTTGACAAATCCTCGGTGCCAAACCCGGTCAAAGGCCTTGGAATGTCCAGTGCAACCATTTGGGTCTCACCGAAACATTCCAGGCTTCTTCAAACGTTCCGTCTAGGTCTTGGCGGCGAACGCCTTTGCCCACCTACTCCATGGCGGGCCGAATCGGGACAGAGTGATTGAGGAAGACCTAACCTAGACCTTTCCAGCCGCACTCTCTCGACACATCGTCTTGTACCACAGTCGGAGGGATGGATTCATACGTCCGTCGCTCCTGTACATTTTGACCATAGTTTCGGCTCCTTCCTTTCCCTAAAAAGACCCATCACACAGCATCCCCAAAGATGACAGGTCCTGAGGGATTTTTTTTTTACAAGGCCTCCTGTGTCTTTTTTTTTACATTAGCTCCACACAGGAAGCCCTGACGAAAATAATTCTCCGCAGGGCCTAAGTCATCTTTGGGAATGCTGTGTGGAGGGTCTTTTTTGGAAAGGAAGGAGAGGAAGTTCTGGGAAGGAAAAGGTTATTATTAGGGTGGGTAGGAATCTGGGGTTCAGTGTGTTCAGGAGTGACGGACGTATGAATTCATCCCTCCCACTGCGGTGTAAGGCAATGTTTCGAGAGAGTACGGCTGGAGAAGTCAAAGGGACTCCCTCAAGCATTCTCTCCCGATCCGACCTGCCATGCAGCTGGTGGGAAGACGCATCCGCCGCCAAGACCCGGACAAACCTCATCCCGTGAACCCGGACACCCCTGCTAAGTCAGCAAACGTAGCGAACCACTTGGAGTGACCTACCCAGAGGTATTGGTTATCCAATAAATGGTTCCCGGGGCGGCGGTACCGATACCCGCCTCCCAAATTAAGATAATGGATGTAATTGGAGGTAATGTAAAAAATGGTGACCCGACAACCCAGAATGAAACCAACTCAGAAGCACCTCAGAAAGGTCGGGTGATGGATGGTAAAAAAATCTTAAAAATTGGGTAAATAGGTTAAGTTAGCTTAGGGTTACTTAGGGCTATTTTAAAATTATTTTTTCATAGCTTTTAATGAGCTTTCTGAGGTGTTTCTGAGTTGGTTTCATTCTGAGTTGGCATGGAACCGTAAAAAATATACATACAGCCATAGAGAATAAAAAACTTTCGTAAGTTACCTACCTACTTACACAAATTTTATATTGTTGAATGAATCAGAATTCAAATATCTTTTTGTTAGATTCCGATAAGAATATTACGGTATAAATAAATGTTCTATGATAATTGGTAGTTGTTTGTACTCACTAATCGTTATCGAAGTAAGGCGGGGAATTCCCTCTCTCCGGCATGATAAAGGCCAGCTGCACCGTCGCCGACATCGCTTCCGGCTCATCGCGGTGGATTTTCACCTCTTCGGCAATGACAGTCAGGAGCACAGGAGAGCCGACGTGTGATATCGCCGCTATGTCGTCTAACGGCCGCTCGAGAGTTACATCACCTGCAAAGAGTTATGTTACCCTGGTAAGAGAATATTGTAAAGAAAGAGTTAAATTCTTCTGCTGCGAATGAATATTTTGAATTCCGCAATACAAACAAACCGACAACGCAAAACTAAATCGTTTAAAATCAAATATAATTTTGAAGTCCGTGAGATCATTGATCAAAACAAATAAATCAATCCTCTCCAATCAGATTGTCGAAATAGCATTGGCAAAAAAAAAATAGTAATAAAATTTAAATGTCCGATTTTACGCTTTTTCTATTACATCAACACAAAAATCGATCGTATCGCTTTTGGGGAATTGAAGATCGTGCGCTTTGTTCAGTCCAATAATATTTCGATCCATTCGATTTGATCGCATTAGCGAAGCGTAAACTTACATATCTGAAATTTATTTTTTTAATTAACACGACTGGAGAGCACGACTGCATTCCCGTGTCCTCTTAATTTTTTTTTAAATTTGAACAATTTCAGTATTATCACAAGCTCATTAAAAAAATATTTAAATTAGTTTACGTGATGGTTCTTACATAATTCAACCACGACACTACAATGAATTGTCCCATCTTGGTGTATTTCGTTCAATCAAGAACCAAGGTCTGTTCGATACGAATCCAGGTGATTTAATCGAACTTTGTCACCTGAAATCGCGTGACAAGAATGAATTTCTCCAGAAACTTTCGAAGTTTATTGCTATGCAAAATAGTGTGATAAGAAGTTTACGGGCTAAGCGTGAATTAACATAGATATTTTGGAGAATTTGTCATAATTGAGACAGTATTATACCAAATACTGAGCAATTATTAAAAATAAGTTTGTCTTACTTTTTCAGTAAAAAAAATATTATTAAAAAAAAGATTGCCTGCAAAATTGTCACAATTTTTCCCGAATTAATAAAGGGTAGAGGCATGTCAGGCGAACACACGATTAGGTATATATGCTCGGCGGATCTGTCGGCTTGGCGAGCCAATCTGCCCGTTTCGGTGTAGAATTCACACACAAATTTGCTCGACAACAGACACGCATTCCAACGTTCGAGCATCTGACATAGTGGTGATGTGTGACCGGTCAGTGGCTTAGTTGGTATCGCATTTGGGTCCCACCCTGGCGTCGGATGTTCAATTCCTCGGTTGCCTAATGGCCGTTATAAACGACGTCTTTTTTCATCCCGATTCCAATTGGAGACCAAAGTCAACATTTTTCGCTTTACGCGATCGCTATTTTCATATCTACGATTTCAGTTAGCATCACAGTAAACTGCATAGTTCATGTGTTGTTTGCAGTGATGACAATTGAAATCGTAGATATGAAAATAGAGATGAAAATAGCGATCGCGTAAAGCGAAAAATGTTGGCTTTGGTCTCTAATTGGAATCGGGCTGAAAAAAGAGTCGTGTATAACGGCCATAAGTCCTCCATCACGACACAAGCGACATTTTCCGCTTAGTGTGCTGGTAGTAGGAGATTTTCAAATGTCAGGTTATTCCTAACCCGGGAATGTTAGTCTTTCTTGACTGAAAATTTCCCTAGTTAAAAAAACGTTTTAGGAAGAAGGAAAAACGCATAAAATGTAAGGAAATTGTGTAGTCAACATACTCAAGTCAATCTGGGGAAATATAAAAATATTCTCGGGAAATTTTGGAAAACTTTGAAATTCTCTAGTACTTAAAACTCGGGGGAATTAAAGGATAAGGAGAATAAATAAAAATAAATAGAAACGGATATGCGTCAAGAATGCAAGGCTGATGTAGGCTTAATGATTGGGTAAGTAGAGCGAATGAAAGAAGAAAGGGGTTTAAGGAGAATATATTATTGACCGGTCAGTGGTTGAGTAGGCATAGCGCTTGGGTCCCACCCAAAGATATTGAATTGAATATCTTTGGTCCCACCCAAGCGTAGCGTGTTCGATTCCTCGGCTGGCTAAATCCTCCATCACAACACAAGCAATATTTTCGGCTTTCTGTGGTGGTAGTAGGAGATTTTCAAACATTGTTGGGTTATTCGTAACCCGGGAATGTTTGTCTAAAATAAAATAAAAATATGACGCGAATGTCGGAACAAAGAAGAAGTCGGGAACGACCAAGGAATACACGGCACGATCAACTGAACTAGATATGTACTTGAGTCTCGCCATGGCAATAGTCAGAATAATAGAAGAGTATATGTATGAGATAGCTAAAACTAACCCCCTCCAAGATATAAATAATTATTCAGAGGAATAAGGTACCTTGAGTACCTACCTCATACAAACTCGATATAAAATCTAGGGATTTTTTTTAAACACAACTCTGCAGGATAACTAACTGCGAATGAAGTCTTGTTGAGCGTATGTTCACACACGGATCGGCTTGTCACGGACAGACGGATAGATCTATATCCGTGTGTGAATGTTACGCATTACACTTTTTAATTATGACTTTAGTCTCAAAGTTTTTTACACTATTGATTAACTCAATTTAATAAAATACTTAGTTTTTACCACTTTTATTGTTTACAAAACAAACATGTTTCGTGAGCAACGCTCACTTCTTCAGGGTTTTTTTATTGATACTTTATTTAAATGGTGCCCCAAAATAAGTTTGCTGTGTTAGAAGATGTATTGATTAACTGTTTGGGTACTTATCTACTTAGGTATTGTGGTCGTAGAATAGTAAAAATTACTAACTAGGTACTCCAAAAAATCTAGACAAATAAACTTGCAATATTGATATAGTGAAACCCTACAACTTCAAACATCTACGAAAGCCGTACATACATTAAATCCATACGTACTTTATTGCGACTTGTGACGGCCATTCCGGCGCCTGAAGTGTTGGTTACGAAAGCTCCATAGACTAGAGATATTTTCCTTCTAAAACAATGATCTTATTTGGACAGCGGCGACATAGGTATATAACGTCCTCCACCTTCAGCCACAGCTAACGCCCACGTCACATTCCCCAAGGCAATATAAGCAACATTCCATCTTTACTAGCGAGCACAACTGTTTATTGGTATGGTAAGGGGGCATACATTAATTACGTGAGCAGTTTTCTTCCAATCTAGACCTCCCCCCCTTGATAATTTATTGGGTATATTCTTTTCAAGTAACGTGAGATTTTGCTGGACCTCCCTCTCTTTTGAGCTCACGTAATTAATGTATGCCCCCTAAGAATACAAGAGTCTCGGCTCTGTTCAACACACGAACGATCTTGGAGCAAACTGTTTTTCCCACTGTAAAAACCCACTGTGCCTGTAAAAAAAGTCACTATCCTAGATTGATTAGATGCAGCACTAAGCGTTTCATCGGTATACCATTTGGTATACCACAAGGAATCATTTGGTATACCACAAGGAACTGTCATCGGTCCTATCCTTTTTATTATATATGTAAATCAAATGTTCACTCTTCCCATAGTTGGAGATATCATATCTTATGCAGACGACACTGTGGTTATCACTAAAGGGAAATCATGGGAGGAAACAATGAGTATAGCAAATATCAATATAAACATACTCAAAACATGGTTTGACCTAAATTGTCTCTCATTTAATACGGAGAAAACTTATTTTATTCCTTTTTCTTTGAAAGAAAAAAATGTCGAGAACAATATAACTATTAAAATCCATTCATCACAGTGTGAAAATAAAAAGGAATGCAACGATGAAAATTGCCTACCAATAACATGCAAAAATAGTATAAAGTATCTGGGTGTCATAGTAGATAGACACTTAAAATGGAAAGAACAAGTCCAAAATACAGTAACCAGAATAAGAAAACTTATATACATATTTATTAGACTGAGAAACATCTTATCATCCAATATGATCAAAACTATCTATTTCTCTCTTGCCCAATCTATTCTACAATATGGTATAATCGGGTGGGGTGGGACTTTCAAAACTAACCTCTTACCTGTAGAAAGGGTACAGAGGTTGATTTTGAAAGTCATCTTACGAAAACCATCTGTATTTCCAACAACACAGCTATTTGACTCTTTTAGGGTTCTCAGTCTTAATAAAATTTTCAAAAAGAACTCATTATTGCAAACTCATAAAGATCATTTCAATCCATCAACAACAACATTCACAAACATAAACAACCGACCACGATCACGGGGCAATTTAGAAATTCCAAAATTTAAAACGAGTGCTTCCCAACACCATTATGCTTATAAAATTTTTCAATGCTCTCCCATATAAAATCAAGTCTGTAAAAAATTATAAAGTTTTTAAATCCCAAATAAAAACACTAATAGACCAACCCGACACTAATTATAAGTTTTAAATTCATCATCACAATAATAACAAAAAAAAAAAAACTAGAACATAATCTCTAAAAATATTTCATCACCATATCAAATTGAAAGCAAAGTACATACGCATTATTTGCAGGCACCAAATTGTTACAACTTTATTATATGTACCTACTCTGACAATACTGTCACTTATTATGTCCACTTGTCTTCATGAATATATATTTTATTAATATAAGTACTTGTAATAACATACTCTGTGTAACTATGCATTTTACAATGGCACTCCAAAATTCAAGCACGAGAAATGTTTTCTCTTTTGAATTGGGTAGTTTCATTAAAAAGAAATTTACATATTGTTATTAGTTTTAAGAATCAAATGTTTTACTATGAATCTGTATACGTATGTATTTTTTTTAAATAAAAAAAATAAAAATAAAAATCGGCTTATTGCTTATGTATGCTTATTCTGTATTCTGTCACTGCTCTCGTGCTCTCTGTTCTGCACAGACATCTTATTATTGTTGCGCTGTATAAGGTATAAGGTGCTCCGACTTGAACAAAGAATCTATTTGACAGCTACTACGAGTATCGGGTAGCTAGCTATCTGACATGTTATAAATAAATGTGACTACCTTTCAAAGCGCGAATACTGAATAGATGCCATTTGCAGACAAACCCGATTTGCGTCAGCAAAAGGAATCAAGTAGTTGATTCTGCCGCGTATTTCCTGTTTGACAATAGCATCTCGACGAGCTTACAGACATACCTAAAGCATACGGCAGACCCTGCGAGCAGTCCAGACGGGCGGCTGCTGTGGGCACGGACCACGGAACCAGTTCCAACGAAAGTAAAAATACCGGTGGGCATATAATATGGTATATACTCGGTATGCATGGTCATATAAATATACATATAAATAATATAGGTACGCACTCTACAAGTCTGCAGAACGGTATTTGAGCGCAGTTCGATGTCGCAACAAAGGGAGCCTGCAGCCTATTGCATTATATCTCACTGTTCGATAAAATGCATCGATTATTTTACGGTTGAGGAATTCATTGCTTCGCGAGATTGCAACGCGATCAGCGGTTTTCTTTATCACAATATAAATAAAATAATTCTAGCTGTCAAGTTGTAAATAGCACTTCGGAATTAAATTTTATTATGGGATGAGCCTTTTTAGCAATTTCACTTGAGAGATGATAGTGCGACATATTTGGTTACGAAATAGGTTTCAAATATCTAATTTGGAGTTTGCTTGAAATATTCTTATAATATAAAGTCGTAGGTGCCGATCTAGCTATTTTCGATGTTAAGGTACATTCAAGTATTCCATCAGGCAGAATTTTTATTCTCTTATACCATGTTAACGTTTAGATAAGTACATGATAAACCTTTCATACTGTAGGTAGTAACATAAGTAAAGCTAAGAACGAGCTTTTAAAATCGCTTTTCAACAAAGGCCTTAAAGTACTTTCAACATCTTCGACCTAAATAATCACGAGAAATTTATTACGTACCTGTGTGCACATCGTAAGAACCTACTGTGCTCCACAATCTACATTAAAGTGTGACTTAGCTTTATAATAAAACCTCACGCGATTACGCAAGTAGCTTGCCTATAATAGGTCGTGGCGTTTCTAACCTAAAGAACTAGAAGAACCTTGCGGGTTTTCATAAAACTTATATTATTATTTGTAACACGTATTTTGTATAATATATTATTAGTACCTACCTTCGTGCGAGGTATGGGGAAAAGACCAGAGGTTTTTCGCCTGTTGATTTGCAATTTAGGTTATGCCCTGATTCCCGGACGAAAATACATAAAATGAAGGTTTTAAGGTTGACCAATTATTTATTAGCCTCATTGCCCCATACTGTAGATGGAAATCAATATAACTTAACTTAAATACTTTGCACATACCTTTCGTATGCTAATTTAACAAAGGAATACTTGAATAATATAATAATTATTCAGTTATCGAAAAATACTTGGCGCTTTGGAATGCGACGATCTACTGACAAAGCCTTATCAAAAGTAATCAATTAATTTTAGTTGTCGACCTTGGCAAAGTATAAAATTATGTACGTAGTTGTATTTTTTTATCCACTCTGGCTCCAACGAAATTACTTCATGCAGATACAATGTAAGATGAATTATGTTAGTTGATGTGAGGATATCAATTTTGATTATCACACGATGACTGATTATATTTTCACTGGTTCATTGCTTTTGCACGCTTTCAGATGGTCTAAATCTAACAATTATGGGCATACAAAGATACTTACCACATTAAAAAAAATTATTTGTATGCTCTTATTGCTTTTTAAGCTCGACTTGCGAGATATTTAACGTTCATCAGGATACTTTCTGATAAAATTCTTTAGTATACTAAAATACGGCTACAACACAAAAATCAATCTGAACTCACTGACGTCAGAACTAGAGAAGAATTTTCAGCATAACAACGAATACCTAGTTGTAATTAGTATATATTTTGCAATTCTTCCTGTTACATAAAAGTATTGTTTCTAACTATCATTCTTTTTCCCCTAAAATGACAACTACTTTTTATAAATTAATAAATTAAAGCTAGGATAATTATTGATAATTTATAATGAGACATTATTAAATAAAACGTAATTAATTTTTGTTGGTCGTAAGTATACATATGTAAAGAAAACAGTCTTCACGAGCTGTATACTTCACTTGCTCTAGAACAGTATATTTTGCATCACAGGAACACAATATATTGTGATTTCAGTTGACTTATCAACGTGTTATCGTCGGGCGGTAAGTCACCCGTACAAACAGTCCACCCCACCGTTATTTATACCTCCCTTCGACGGTTTTACTCAGGGAACATTACCGTCCTCATTATGCAAGGAGGTCAAAACTTTAATTTAATCAAGGGAAGCAGAAGAAGCGGAAGGTAAGGAGAGGGGGGATTTTAATATAAGGCGGGGCGGAACAAACGAAACACACGGCCATTTTAATTGGACACATCACAGTTTAAACCAAAAAACATAAAGAACCACTCTCATTCCGTTCGGAAGGTGTGAGAAAGAACAAGTTAATGAGAACTTTAATCCGGCATCAGGGGAATTAGAAGAAAGGAGCTGAAGATTAAATAAATAAAAACGATCTAACCCATCTTGAATTAATTCAGTGGCAACAAAATTAAAGACGAGATGACTATTTTTTTATCAGCTTGATACAAAAATTTAATGCACCCAAGTGGGTGAATAAAGTTGGAAAAGGAAATAACTTTTTTTAATTTAAGAAAATTAGCGCCCTCTATTCGTGTGTTTTAATGAATATTTTAATAATGATTAGCATGCAATCGGTACCTACTTGATAAAATGGGTCAAAAATGGGAAATTGAACTTGAAATCTTGTCGAGAATACTGTGCTAAAAATTTTTCGAAAAATCTATATTCAAGTGCTCTAGATTTTTCGGTAAGGAAATTAAGTGTTTTAGTATCGTCTGTCTAACGCAGAAAATTGTTATTTAGTCCAGTTATTGTGAGTGGTATTCTCTGCTCTCAATTTCAGTACATTTATAACGTACTTCAACGTCAAATATTTTTTTTTTTCAAATATGAAACAAAAAAATTTCAATATTTTATAAGAAAAACTCCCTTTTTATAACTTTTGGAGGTTATTCCCATCAATGTAATATATAATTGAAGAAGAAGATAACAATAATAATCTAAACGAAAATATGAAAGAGAACAAGACATAGAAAAACAGAAAAAGTTAATGATCGCAACACGAACCCAGAACCTCTCGTCTAGCCGGGACGTGCGCGTTTACCAATTCCGCCATTGCCACCATCTGTCAAACCGTAATATTAGTCAATCTCATATTTAGAATTAACAATTTTATTAGAATTAAAGATAATTTTCTTAATTCTAAAAATTTAAAAATGATTGACTAATAGGACGGTTTGACAGAGGGTGGCGATGGTGGAATTGGTAAACACGCACGTTCCGGTTAGACGAGGGGTTCTGGGTTCATGTCCCAGTTGCGATCATTATTTTTCTGTGTCTTGTTCTTTTTCATATTTTCATTAAGATTATTATTTTTATCTTCTTATTCAACAAAAAAAAATATTTTGCTAATTCGATTAAGTTTTCCAAAGGTGGGTAATAAACGATTAAGTTTTCCAAACGTTTGTAGTGTATTTCATGGTTGAGGGGTTGAATAAGGTCGTAAATTGGCCTTGTTGACGTCCAAGAATTATATCAAAGGATCCAAACATATTACGATGTATTTTAGACTAACCTGTGGCTTCGTTGATGTTGAAGAAGGTGGTGAAGGGATTTCCCTCGGACACGAGCCCGTACCGGATCTGCCTGGGCGCACCCTTGTCTCCGTCCTCGGCATGCACGCGCACCACGATGTCCCCGGGCAGCAGGCCGGGCGGCAGGTGTGTGACGGGCGGCGCCAGCGTGAACACGGGCGGCATATCCTGCACATCCTGCACCACGATCACCACCTCCACGCCGGCTATGTTTCTGGTGTCCTGGCTCGGCTCGGCATAGGCGTCCTGGAGGTAAACAGATTATAAAATTGAATGTTTTTATCTTTTGAGTTATAAGGGGAGGGGGCTTGTTCTCCAAAATTCACAACTTTCCTCAATATCTGTGCCACTGATTTTAGGCCTGTTGATACCAAGTG
Source organism: Limnephilus rhombicus (assembly GCA_929108145.2). Classification (NCBI taxonomy): domain Eukaryota; kingdom Metazoa; phylum Arthropoda; class Insecta; order Trichoptera; family Limnephilidae; genus Limnephilus; species Limnephilus rhombicus. The sequence goes on from OV815271.1 coordinate 31,945,725, forward strand.
TTGATGGTTGTAACCTAACAAGGTGTAAACCAATCAAGTGAGGAAGTAAACATGGACAATTCACAAATTCAAGTAAAAATATGAATATTATTGATCGATACGTACATTTGCCAACACAGTGAGATGATACATCGACTGCGTTTCAAAATCCAGCGGTCCGATCAAAAATATCGTCCCCTCAGTCGTTTCCGGTGAAACGATCTTTTGACGAATCGCAAACAGCGGAGATCCCTGAAACAATAACATATAAATCAATCAATCATTTAAAATCAATTCATTCTATATTATTTTATTGATTGATTCGAACAAAAAGGGCATATTGAAAAGTAATTGTTATGGAACATCGGTTCAACCCTTTCGAATTTGTCCATACATCATGTACGCTTTACGACCCTTAAGTGACAATGGTAGTGATAATGATAATAAAAATAGTGTACTTCTTCCCCAACGGAAAGGAAGAAAAAGAGGTTGTAGAGCTGGGAGAAAGGTTAGATTAGTAAAAAACCTGCGGTTAGCACAAACTAGGAATTTGCGCCTGCCCAAGTCTCTAAATGTTGCCGCTTGGAATGCGAGATCAATTGCCAATAAACACGAAGACATTGTGGATCTGATAACTAGCAAAGGTATTCACATTTTGGCGCTATCGGAGACTTGGCATGAAAATGCTGACTCCTACTCCATCAAAACCCTTCGGTCAAGTGGGTTCTCGGTGTATGAAGCTGCAAGGCCGATAAAATCCGACACAAGTAATATTAATTTTACGAATCACGGGGGAGTTGCAATTGTAGCGCAAAATGGTATTCGCTTAGACAGTATAGGGATACGTCAGGTATATACCACTTTTGAGTTTGTGGGCTGCAAGGCTTCCGCTAATGGCGCATCCCTCGTGATAATTTCCATCTACCGTCCCGGGTCATGTGCAGCCACTGCAATTTTTTTCAATGAATTTAGATCTCTCCTAGAGTGCACCTCTAACTATAATTGCGACGTTATTATTCTGGGAGACGTAAATATTCACTTGGAAAAGAAAATCAATCCCTTGGCCCTAAAATTCAACAAAATTCTACGTGACTTCGGCTGCGACCAGTGGGTGAACTCACCTACTCATGACGCGGGGGGTACACTTGATGTAATCATTTCCCGGGTAGGGTTTCCCCCAAATAGCGTAAATGTTACTGACATTGGACTATCGGATCATCGTCTCGTCACATCCGAGTTTGCCTTCGATCCTCCAAAATTAGAGTTCAAATCCGTTGTCTCCAGAAATTGGAGAGAATTCGACTTCGAGGCATTTTGCAGTGATTTGAAAGCGTCGCCTCTCTGTGATAAGGAAGAGTATAACGAGATCCAAGCAGAAGAGTTAGTAACTCTATATAATTCTACGCTACGGTCATTACTCGATAAAAATGCTCCTTTCACAGAGAAGGTCTGCCGCATTAGGAATTGCAGCAAATGGTTCGATGATGAATGTCTTAAAAAGAAGAGGGAAATGCGGAAATTTGAGAGGATTTACAGACGAAACCCGACTTTCAGCAATCGGCAGCTTTGGATTACCAAGCAAAAAGTTTACAAGGAAGAAGTCACACAGAAGAAATCTAACTTTTGGTGTGAGCAAATTGAGACAGAAAAGGACCCTCGAAAACTTTGGCAAAACATAAGGACTCTGTCTGGAGAGAGCAACAATAAGGTTGATTCCTCTCTTGAAGCAAACAGCCTCGCAACATACTTCAGAAGTAAGGTTGAACAAATTCAGGCCCTCAGTGTGGTAGGATCGTCTTCTATCGCAGCATCAAGTCCGCTCTCCGGTGACTTCTCTACTTTTGCAGCAGTAACGGAAGAAGATGTCACGCGTGCTATAAAGTCTTGCCCTAACAAGCAATGTACTCAAGACCCCATACCTACCTGGCTCTTAAAACAATGTCTTCCGGATATAGCGCCTGTAATTACCGCAATTATCCAGAAGTCATTAGTAAATTCACTTGTACCGGGAACACTCAAGAAATCAATAATAACTCCGATTCTAAAAAAACAAAATCTTGATACTGACAATACGGATAATTACAGGCCAATATCCAATCTACCATTCCTTTCTAAACTGCTTGAGAAAATCGTTGCCAAACAATTGGTGGGGTACTTGAACTCCGCCGGTCTATTTGCCAAAAATCAATCCGCTTATCGACAGTTTCATTCAACGGAAACTGTTCTTCTGCGGTTAATTTCAGACTTGATCATCGGGATGGAAGCAGGTAAGTTGGGTTTGGTATCTGTTCTTGACATGAGTGCGGCATTTGACACGGTAGATCATAGTATTTTATTAAATGTGCTTGAAACCGAATTTGGCGTTCGAGGTGATGTTCTCCAATGGATGAAATCATACCTGTCTGGACGAGTAGCCTCAGTAATTTTCAATAATTCTACTTCACCTGAAACTCCCATAGAATGTGGAGTTCCCCAGGGTTCTGTCTTGGGTCCCATTCTTTTCATTCTCTATACGAATCGCCTCGAGAAACTCATTCAATCAGCTGGCTTTGAATCACAAGGCTATGCAGACGATCGTTTCATTTTCAAGTTTTGTTCCCCGGATGAAAAAGACGTCCTTAAAAACGAGGTGGTTAGTTTTATTAACACAGTCTCAAGTTGGATGTCTGTCAATAAACTCAAACTTAATCCGACCAAGACGGAATTTATTTGGATAGCTTCTCCTGGAAGGCAAGCCCTCATCGACTCTAATCCAATCCATATTCAGGGCACAGATATAATCCCTTCTACAGAAATAAAGTTTCTAGGTTTCACTATAGACAATAGTCTTTCTCTTGAATCACAAATTTCAAAATCTGTAAGTTCAGGCTTTTTCCATCTAAGGCAGATAAAATCAATCAGGCGTTGCCTTCCCTCTGATGGAGCAAAGTCACTCATAAATTCGTTCGTTGTCTCACGTATGGACTATTGTAATAGTGCGTATGCTGGCTTGCCTAAAAAACAATTCAATAGAATCCAGTCCGTTTTTAATGCTGCGGCGAGAATGATTTTTGGTGAATCTAAGTATTGCCGTATAACCCCGCTTCTAAAGGATCTTCATTGGCTTCGATGCCCTGAAAGAATAGAGTTCAAGATCTGCTTAATGACCTTCAAAGCATTGCAAGGAATGGCGCCAGCCTATATATCGGAACTATGTGTCCGACAAAACTTAAGCGATAGGCAGCTTACTCTAAGGTCAGCAGATCAAGATGTTACTAATCGTTTAATCGAGCTTTCTAGGTCAAATCGAGCCGTTTACTATGATCGATCTTTTCGTGTAACTAGCCCGCTCATTTGGAACAAACTTCCCTCAGCTCTTACTAATATCCAGAACTTGGCTGAATTCAAAAGAGCTTTAAAAACAAACTTATTTAAAAAATCATACCTTTCATGAATTTTAACTCCTTTTCAATCTACTATAATAAGCCATGTTCCTCAAGTTTCTGGAAATTGTTTGGTTTCGATTACCTCTTTACTATAGTTTTATGTGCACTCTGAATTTGTATTATTTCTAAATGTTAACTGCCTCCTGTTCTATATAATTTAGTTTAAATGATTCTTGTTGAGTGGCACAGTGATGGTTTATCATTATATATTGTCCTGTGCCAAAACAGCACTCACTATTGTTGTTAATATTGTTCTTTAGGAATTGCTTTGTATATTTTTGTATATTCGTTATTTCACATTATTTAATTAATATTTTAAGGACTCGTAAGGAACACTGTAGGTTAATTTTAAGTTTATTATAATTAAGCGCACTTGAAGTGAAACATCACAAAACTGCGCTATATAAATACTACGTTATTATTATTATTACGATTGAGAGAATGCCCGCCGATACAAAAAGCCATTTGACGGGAGATTGAAAACAAATCACGGTTCCAATAATGAAAGGGATTTTTTTATTCTTACCCACAATTCCAGGTAAACGGGTTTCGATTGTAATGGATTTTTTCTCGCGACAATGTAGTCCAGCTCCGTCCCGCGCTTTGCGTCCTGTATAAAAAAATAAACACGTTAGTTTCGTGAGTGACTCGGTGAAGTGACTATATTTATGGCATCCGTATATAAATTGAAAAAGGGAATAGATTCCTTCGCAGGATACGTGGCACCAAAATAATCAAAAACATACTGTGCTATTTTTCAAAGGAAGGTCGATACATTGTGAATCGATACTTACATACCATTAATTGGGTACCTACCTACTTCTCAAAACGGATGTTAGTTAATAAAATCGTGTTACACCGTCTTGTAATTCATTAGTCCCCGATTCGAATGAATTCAACTAACCTTTATTTATGTGTGTTTTTCACTATTGAATTAAACGTTGAAATACCCAAATGCTTTCGTAACTTCACCATAAAAGGTAATAAAAAACAAAGCTTTATTACTGTCCTGTTTCCTGTTTGGATCGTAACCCCTTTCCTCGCCGGTGCATTTAAATTCTGTGCATCAAGTTTCTAGATTTACGCTTATTTATTCGGTGTGTCTAGATTTGGTATTTGTTACGTTCATAATAAATTATTAACACGTTCGAGTACTTCTACTTGTGAACCTTTCACCCGAAGGAAAACTTCGAGAACAGGTGATTCGTTTACGGCCCTTGATGATGGATTTGAAATTAATAGTCAAATTCAGACAATACATATTACATACTTCCTTGTCACTGTCATTATCGTCGATGGGTGGAATTTATTCACAGGTAATACGTGCTTCGGTTACACCTCGATACATGGATTTTCTGAATGTGTAACAAGAATGATGCGAACAATTGATTTGGATTCTCCCAGACAGGCGTGGGCTTCTAAGCGTTCAAACCGTGAAAGGAGGTCTTTGAAGAATTCAAAACAATGTCAAATGGACCAGCGGAAGGTGATATACTTTTATCTTTTTAACCTCATATCACAAGTCACAAGGGGGCTCGGTTCCTGAGAAATAAATTCAAATGTTTGGAACGTGCTGCAGTCGAACAGAAAATTTGCAATTTAAATAATTTGGATCGAGTTATGCTTCAGGCGTATTCAACAGAAGCTGGTACAATGGCTACTTCTCCTGTATAAGTGGAACCCCTCGTGGCAACAATTTAGTAGGATATTGTTGCCATTGCGGAAATTAGAGGAATTATCTCCAGGAGGTCATTAAGGTATACGATCGTGCCTGGATGGTTCGCTTACTGAAATAACCTAACATTCATAACAAGTAAAACACAAACTCTATAAGGACACGTTTCCGAAGTATCTAGTATTGAGAAAATCGCTCATTGGTGACGAAATCGGTTTCAATCAATACCACCATGAGTACCATGACATTTAAAACCATATTCTTTATGTGTAACAGATTACGAAATGTATGTAAAATTTATTCAGTTTAACATTCTAGATGTAACATTAAACAAAACTGACCACAGTATCGATTAAATAATCACACAATGAAGGTACCTTTTCCGTACAGCCATCACTTTCGAGAAATAACACATTTATCTTCGTCGTTTTTATCAGATCCACTTTAACTAGTACCAATACATTATTTTAACTAACCCAACGGAAGCAAAAATGACCTCATTTTTCTATTTAATTTATTCTTTTAAGAGTTTTCAGTAAGACAAAGAAACACCCTGTGCTTGCAGTTAAACAAAATACATTTCTTTTGGCGCGACCACCTCGTGTTCAGAGGTCGTTTTTATAAATAATTATTACTGTACATAAGTATAACACACTTAAGATTTCAATAACTGTGAGCATTTTTATGCGACCGTAATATTTTTCTATGGAAACGTGAAAACGACAAAAAACTCCAATTACTAAATTGATTATCAATTTAATTAAATCGTGATGAAAATGTGCTGGAAAATTGATGAACGGTTTATAACACCCATTGGTGCAAGTAATGAGTGAGAAAAGGCAAAAGAAAGCAGGTATCATAGTGGAGAGCTCCATTTTTTTTTTTTTTTTTTAAACCAGTTTTATTACCCGGCTCCGCCCGAGGTTAGTTAATTGAAAAATATTAAATAGAAAGCATACAATTCAATTATAATAATTCAAAAAATACAATATCTTTTGGCTGAATGGATATTTCAAAGTTTTATAACTCAGAAATTTTGTTTGCTGATCTAATTTCACGAAGACAGAGATATCCTCGTACATCCAGAGATATCCTAAAACTCAAGTTTTTGGTTGATATATACACAAAAACACACTGCAGAATGAGGGGGTTCTAAGTTTTAGGACAATTTCATTTTGTCAACTGTTGCGCTTTCCTTTATTGTTGCCACAGAGACATTATAATTTCAATAAATGAAAATGCGAGATAATTTTGACCTTACTTCGGGTACCACATTAAAACATTTATATCGGCTCTCTTAAGTAGTTATTCAGAATCTAGTCTAAATTTTCAAAACAAGAGGAAGGTCACTGTCCACTTGAGATTTAGAAAATCATACCCATCCCCTTTTCTCATCCCTTAAAGCAGTAATTTGAAACTTCTTTATGAAATTCGCACACTTGACGAAAATGAGAAGGACGTTACTGTCTACGTCTGATTTCGATAAACTACTCTGTATGGAGCCCGGGCGCCCCCATTCATCCCTATCTTGCGCTGATTGTTGGGCCTACCTATGGAAGTCCCATCTTTTCCTCACACGGTTTCTGGAGTTGTCTCGCCCAACTGTGTCTGGGACGTCTACCCTCTGGAATCGCACTCAGTATTTTCCTAGGAATTCGGTCATCATACATTCTTAGTACGTGCCCAAGCCACCTCAGTTGCGATTTTTCTAAGAAGAGTAACAGTGGTTCAATGTTTAGATCGTCTCGGATCGTCGTGTTTCTTCCCATTTTTCTGATCCCATTTCGTAACTCCTGCCACTCCTCTACGTACCTCTTTCGGCAGCTTGGACTCTAGAGCGTGTTCGTTCGTTTAGCATCCATATCCGATGACCGTACGCAAGCGTCGGGCGGTGTATTGTTTTGAACATTGCCATTTTTGTCTTGATACTAAGTTCGGCTTTCCTTATCACTGAGCTGTAGAGAGGACGCAACACACCGCTTGCCGCACTTATTCTTCGATTAATTTCTTGAATTTAAGAACCTGACTTCTTTCATTCCATCCATCGCCTTGCGTATTCGGGACTGCGAGTTAGGCCAGGTGACGTAAGATTAGGTTAGATTTATTTATAAGGTTTGGTTGGGTAATAGCTAAGAAATATTATAATTGTTTAGTCTTACCTCCGGCACCATTATGAGCGCCGGGATGTGCGGGAAGATGGTGTCTCTCGGTGTGGTGGCGTTGGTGGCCGTGATGGAGCAGGATATCCTGTTAGTCCTGCCCCTGCTGTTTCTCACGGACACCCTGAAGTCCACGTATCGCCCCGGCTCCAGTCTCCTCTGCAGGATCACGTTGGCCTGGCAGACCGAGTTGTAACGCGTGCAGGGCAGAGTCTCCACCGATACGTCGGAGCGGCCGGCGTCGCCTGGGGTGGCAAATGGATGAAGAGGTGAAATAAATAATATTAATACGTTTGTTTGTAAGGGTTTTTTTTTCAGAAAGAAAAAATGTGAATATAAAAATAAAAAAAATGTTACAGCTTGAAAATACTTGGGACTAGCATTTCAGTGAATGGATCATTCAGGATCTTTCATGTCAAATAGGAATTTCAATATGTTGACCACACCAGAGTCATATGAATTACAGCACTCCCAGCTTTGGAAGGAAATGGTGGAGGGGAAAAATGAGAATTTAAGAAGGTCGGGAGAACTTAGCTATTAATATTTGGTCATTAAAAACGTAGTTTTTTTACAATCGAACGCATTATTTCAAATCTGATTGGTGGTCGTTCCGTGAGTCATTTGAAAGTATAGTCAACTCTCAATCAAAATTCATTTCGTTTGGTTAAAAAATAAGTGAAAAGGTTTTTTTTAAATTATCACAATAATTTTAATTAGGGGAAGACTTGACTTAATTTTAGTGGGTAACCTATTCGCAATCTATTTGTTCATGCATTATGATTGCTAAAAAAAATTTCATTCGGTAAACGGATGGTGAAGGTTCACCTTAGTCGGGATCTTGTACTATTAGGAAAGCAGGTGGTTGCAGAAAACGTAAAGCAAATAATTCTAAATCCTTTCCGCACAATACTTTTACTCGCGCAAGTAGGTATGGATATAACTCAACATTTTCTACCGATACTTAAGATATAATGTAAAATATCAATGAAGTAGAATCTATCAGGGTCATTGAGGTAATACAGTTAAATTAAGGGAGTTAAATTAAACTTTATCCAACACACTAATGAAGTCATCAAAACAGCCTACAAAATGCTTAATGATTTATAATTCGTTTGTCAAAACCTTTCAGCAACATAAAGGCTCAGTATTCCATTAACACCGAATATATCTGCCCCCACTTCAGAACACTGCACACAGATCTGGACTCCTTTCTACCAAGCACACATTGAAAGAATCGAAATAATTTAAAAAAAATATATTTTAAACACATAAATTATGTACTCAACTTATCATTTCTAATTACACCGAATCCATTAATTTTCACAAAATCATCTCCTTTCATAAACGAAGTTTAATTTTTGATCAAATTTTGTTATTTAAAATCCTGAATAATGACCAGGACTCGCCAGAGCTTACAAAACTAATAATATTCCGTGAAGATCAACACGGCAATCAATTTATTTCATTTGCCCATTTGTAGAATCCGCATTAGAAAATATCCCCAATTCCCCGTGTAAGCCATACGCAGCCTAATATGTGCGCAATACCCATATCACAAAATTTCACAATATAGACGATTTTAGCAATAACCTTCAGAAATGTCGAATAGAAGTAACTATCCGGTCGTAAATTAATACGAAAGTATGGAATGTATTGTGAGAATCTTCTTTACTTATCCTTAAGTCCTCTTCCTCTATCCTTTACCTTAAAATTAATTTTGAGAAACGATAAAACTCCATCAACACTCCAGCAACATTAGCATACGATACTTATTATTGGCTTGACTTCATTTCACTTATACATCTTTGTACTGTTTGTAAAAGCTGTTTGTTTCTGACAAATAAATAAATAATAAAACATAATATAGTGTAGAATGATTGAATTAATTAATACCTACCGATTGAAGTTGAAACTAGATTTGACAAGTCATCGATGAATGCCGACCATTTTTGACAGTCATTGAGAATGTGAATCGAACGTCATGTCATGACGGTGATTTGGGATTAATGGTGATCCGACACGCTGACACCATAACTAAATTGTGACTTGATGAATAAAATAAAGACAAACATCACTAGACCACCATTTGGACCATTTGGACCATTTGTACAATTTGTCTCCCCGGGAGATAACATCTATTAGAAATCAAAACGACTGTAATATAAAGTTACATCTCATAAATTCACGTATGTTGACTTTTTGGTTGTTGTTGTTACAGCATTCCAGACCACTTTTAAAGATCATTGAAAGTCATGGGTACCTACTTACTGGTTAATTTAGTATATAAATAGGTATTGGTTTTTTAAAGACTTTTAGGTAAGTTATTGCTGATTAATTCGTTATATGGTGGTAATAAAATATTACTAACCGGGAGGGGGGGGGGGGGGGGGAGGGACTTAATTTTTTTATAGAGCTTACATGGAAGGAACGGAGAAGTATTCAGAATAAACTAGAAATATTTACATATAGGCTGAAGTATACCCGGCGTTGCTGGGTGTTATTAACCGGGCCATTTTAAGCCGTGAAGGGGTTTTGGACATACTGAGTTTCGGAGTCGCTTTTGAAAGCTGTCCACCTTCAGGAAAACAACAAACCACATTTTTTCATAATTTTAATGAAGGGGTTAGCCACCTAATCGTGATTTGGAGATGTTTGGGGTGGAAAATTTGTTACAACCCTAGCAAAGATTATTACTTTTTTTTCTTCTATTTCCAATTGAGGTAGATGTGTGTGAAGGGAGTAGAGTATGAATTATTACATTCACAAACACACTGAAAAACCGCCGCAGACGAAAATTTTTTGAGGTCAAACGCAAATCAATAAATGTTTTCGATTTTTATTTTTCTGAAGGGTCAGGATTCCAACAATATTCAGACGATAATTAATTAATCAATATAAAGACGGAAATATTTAGTATTGCTTAAAACGGAAACCTTTAAAACATACCAGCTTAACTGGCTAGTAGCCGAGTGGACAAACGCGTCGGATTCCCACCCAAGCGTTGTGAAGTCAAACCCACTGCTAGTTAAGTCCTCCATTATTGCACAAGCAATATTTTACGCTTATATTCACGGGAGCACTCCTGTCCCGGTTAAACTGATATACCGAGGGGCACTGATTTGTTAGGACTTGGAACGTGCTCTGAGGATGGGAAGGAGGTTGGAGTTTAATCGACCGGTATACATGGCAACCTAATAAGCCAATATTGGAATTTAGGATGGGCAGGAATAAAGGAATGGATTGAACTTCTTGCCTCTTATCGGCCTTTCTTGTCTCTTCTTGCTTCTTCTTGTCTCTTCTGGGATCTTATCGTCTCTTCTTGACTCTTCTCGGATCTTCACAGACCTTCTAGCCCCTTTTGGCATGGCTTGTCTCTTCTTGCCTCTTCTTGTCTCTTCTTGAATCTTCTCGTCTCACTTGAAGCCTCTTGTCTCATTTCGACTCTTCTTGCCTCTTCTTGGATCTTCTGGGACCTTATCGTATCTTCTTGGTTCTTCTTGCTTCTTCTTGCCTCTTCTACCTTTTCTTGCATCGTCGCGTCCCTTCTTGGCTCGTCTTGAATCTTCTAACCGACTTTATGATCTATTCTTGTCTCCTCTAGTCTCTTCTTGGTTCTTCTTGGCCTGTCTTATCTCGTCTTGTGTCTTCTCATATGTTGTCTCTCCTTTGCTCGATTTGGCTCTTCTTGCATTTTTTTAGGTGGCTCTTATTGGTTCTTTCTTGACTTTTTTATTATTTTCTTTCCACTTCTTGCATTATATTGCTTCCACTAGCCGCTTTCTGTGTTTCTCGGTTATTGCTTTTTCTTGGCTCTCCTAGTCTCAGCTTGCATCTTCTTGCAAACTTCTTGGTTCTTCTGCCGTCTATTTGCTTCTTCTTGTATCTTCTTGGCTCTTCTAGGATCTCGTAGTTTCTGCTTTCATCCTCTTGCTTTTTTTATTTTATATGGATTTATCTTGCTTCTTCTGTTTTCTTCTTGCTCCTCTTGACTTTTCTTCGCTCTCCTAGTCTCTGCTGATATTTTCTTGCTTCATCTCGGCTTTTTTTTCTTACCGTAGCTTTTCTCACCTCTTCTTGCATCTTATTGATTTTTCTTGGTTCTTCATATTTTCTCTTGCCTATTCTTGCTTCGTGGCTCCTCTTAGTTTTTCCTGTCACTACTTATTTCTTCTATCCTCTTCAAATCATCTATTTTTCAGGTTTTGAAAAGATCTTCTCCTAATTTTTTTCCCTTTATTTATCATATGAATGTCAGTACGTTCGTTAAGACGTATCCCAACATAACATATTATACCTTAAGAAACTAGTATGAAGTTCATGTTAAAAAAAAATCGCCCCCCCTCCCATAAATACTAGTAGAATAAATTAACAATAACGATATCATCATCTCCTTTCATTGAGTTTGAATTTAGGTTTGAACAGATGTGTTCACCGCTCATCTATTGTTTGCTTTTGGCTGAAAAAGAAAACCTAATAATTTCGTGTCTCAACAAAATCTCTGTGATTTCATATTTTTTTCATGTGTGTTGTTGTCAGGTGATATTTTGAATGACCAACAAATAGTGGGTTTTGAGATGAATTGAATTGCGTGGTTGGTATCTTGTAAATAATTATATATGAAAGTGTGATAATAATTCACACAGCATAACGTGGATTTATTAATTACTAGCTGGTTCCCGGCATGCGTTTCAATGCCATATTCAAAGAAATACATTGTTCCTCCCTAAATCACCTTTCCCGTGCGTTCCGGTTCCCCTCCCGCGCCCCCTATATGTTATTCTGATGTATAAGCTATATTATTGTAAACTTTCATTAAAATCCATTCGGTAGTTTTTACGTGAAAGTTACAAACACACATCCATACAAACTTTCGCGTTTATAATATTAGTAAGAAGTAAGATATCCAATGACCCATATTCAGTAAACACGCTGAATTTCAATTATAAAAAAAGTAGGTTTGGTACTTACCGATCATTTCAAACTGCAGTGGGTAATCAAAATCCTGATCGTGCGCCCGTATTCTGTATATGACGGACCCTACCGCCGCGTCCGCCGGCACCAAGACGAGGCGCATCAGGGTAGCAGAATCGAACACCGGGTCGCCGCTTCGTGCCACGCCGACCCAAGACAGTGCCAGGAGTAGCGCGAGCCATGTCCTGAAGAGGTAAATTATACGGTTAGATTGTTTCTTTCGGTGTTAAGGAAAACAGCGCAAATATTGTGTATGAAATTCACCAGGATCGCAGAAATAGATGAAGCGAGTTGCTTCTCCTGGAAATTGGCGCTAAAAGTGCATGATTGCGGACAAATAATATTATTTTATTTTATTTGTTACTTTAATAAATGTTCCATAATTTTAAGCATTTCGAAAACTATGAAAGATCTTGGTAAACTTTTGAAATCACTGGACGTGCTTAATACAAATTAATATTTTATAGAAAAACCTTTAGATTCTCTTATTGTACTATAAAAGACAACTAAATATTTGCATTCGGGGCGATGGAAAATACTGCATTCAACATTTGAGATCGCGGCCGTTCGCACGCATGCTCAGTGATTTTGAAAGTTTACCAAGATTTTTCTAGTGTTTCTAGTTTCCTACAGTTGTACGCTTATTGACAAGCGAGGACATAAAACAGGATATAATATTATATTTAAATTTTTGAACTACAACACCTACTTACTTAGTGTGAGATATTTATTTATTTACGCTCAGTAGATTTTTTTTTTTTAATAATTTAATGAGTAAAACTTCAAATTGTAATATTTAATCATTGAAGGCAATTAGCGACTCTCAAAATGAATATTTGAAACAGAAAATTCAGAAAAATATACGGTCGCATCTAGGAAATGAATCTAGGACCACCTGCCTTGCCGGATTGCTCTGCTCTAGGTTCAATTCCGAGATGCGGATCTATATGATTTTTCTGTTTCAAATTTGCCTTTGCTAGTCTATAAAATATTTATAAAAAATCATTTTGTAAACAAATTTAGATTATGTAGGTGGATAGAAAACAAAGGTACGAGTATGAAAATTAAACTAATACAAATTGTCCAGGAAACAAACGTGAACACAAATACGGGAGGAAAATAAATGTGGGACAAGATAAATTTATTTGTTGGAGATACGACCGTTGTAACTTCTAACTTACCAGGCTAGCACAAGAGTACACGTTAATCTGCTGAAATAACCAATAAAAGAAAAGTGTGTTCAACATCGAGTAAAATTCGTCAAGGTAAGAAATTCAAATTTCAGGTATATGTCGTAAATTCGCTTCCATTTTCAAACAGGTTATTTTTCAATGGTTAAATTTAATAAAATTAAAAGTTAATGGGTACCGGTAATTGAAACAAAAATTTCTACATTTTGGCACTCTATTGCCACGAGGTACCAGGAGCCAAATATTATTTCTGTGAACTGAAGATGTTAAATTAAAAATAATAATAATAATTACTGATAGGTGCTTATGCTGTTTCGTATAAAAGTGACCAATTGAGTAATAATTTCAATGGCGAAACTATTTGTTCGAGCACTACAACCTGAAGAGATTTTTCCTAAACTAATTTTCTATATTACGATTGATGGTAGGTACCTACCTACGTTAGTAATCGCTTGACTAAAAAATGTACAATCAATTAAACCACCAACTGTTTAACTTCCTCCATCAATATTCTACGAGCACGTGGGCAGTCTACGGAAAAGTTGCATAAATATTAAAAAAAAAATAAAAACAATGTTTATCTACTTTACCTGAAATGTGGATACTTGATAATTGATAGGTATTGATTGACCTTATTAAAATATAATATTATAGGTTTTACTTATTACGTGATGATTGATGATTGATTATTTATGAAAACATTTTTTAAACGAAATTGGAAAGTGGAGTCGTTAAGATAAGGAATGAATATTATGCATCAGTGTCCGTTGTTCATGTTTAATATATAGTACAAAACAATGTACCAAACAAGAGATGTACGATAAGGTTTCTACATTCCTTCTTTCGCTTCTTGTATCTTTTGGCAAAGAAGATATCTCGATTTTTCCATACAATCGGTCCGCGCATTTATTTACCTTTCACATTCGTGACATGTTTTAAGCAAGACGAATATTTTAAATTCGAGTTTGTTTATTTTATTCCACATTGCAGTTGCAAGAATTTCGATCTCTCAATGCAGAAAAATTTCAATAAAATGTCTTGTACAATGTAGAAGTGAAATAAATTTGTCGGAGACTTACTTTTTTTTTTACCACGCCGAGCGTAATTATATGTATATTGGACCTGTGAACTAACTACCTAATTTGTATTGTGGGTATAATCGTATATGTAAACTTTTGCTTGCGATGGCTGACTCTCTTTCTTGGCTTTTTGTTTTCTGTTTAGTCAAATTTGTAGAATTAATATTTTATAGTCATAATGTGATTTTCGTTTCCCTATACTTAACTGAAATAAATAAATATAAACATTTGTTTCTTACAGTTTTTAACTCGAGTATATTTTTTTCTCTGTAGATTAAAAAAATGCAATTAAATTCACACTTTGTAAAACACCACTTTTTATTGGAATTAATATTTAACAGCCAACCAGGTTTCGCTTAGCTCAAGCTTCATCAGGGCTTATTATAATCAACTGATACCAACCAACCAGTTGATGTAATAAATAAGCCCTGATGAAGCTTGAGCTAAGCGAAACCTGGTTGGCTGTTAAATATTAATTCCAATAAAAAGTAGTGTTTTACAAAGTGTGTATTTTCATTTAATATATTATTGTCACACCACAAAGTGTTTGCTTCCTTCGATAAAACAATTTATTAAATTCATTCCATCTTGGTATGCGGCGGTTTTTCACTCTTCCGACCCGCGTCACACACCACAACCGACAACAAAATCTTCCTCTACAGCAGATATACCAGGATAGCAGAAAAGGGAACTGATATTATTTAACAAGATCAGTTTTTCACTATTCCGACCTTATGCGCCGCCACACTGCGTTTAATCAGTCTTAACAAAATCGTCCACTATACCAGATATAACCAGGATAGCAGAAAAGCGAAAAGGTACGTTTTAGAAAATAAATACGTGTGAGCTGCGACGACGAGAGACGGATAGTAGAGAAAAACAAATTACGAATGAAACATATGTAGGTATATTGATTTGTGTTTGTTTATTATTCTTGGAGGAATATTATTATTTTATTTTATATTTCTTAATATTTTTTCCTGAAAGCATTCCTCCACCAACTGAAAATTAATTCCTTAAATTCAAGCAACGTACAATGCGAAGAAACCATACAGATTACCATAAAGTTAATTAGGTATCTTATAAACAACAAATAAAGAAAGAGTAGTAGGTTTTACATCATCTCTTTTTTCATCCCGATTCCAGTTAGAGACCAAAGAAAACATTTTTCGCTTTACGCGATCGCTATTTTCATCTCTATTTTCATATCTACGATTTCAATTGTCATCACTGCAAACAGAACAACCAAGCTGTTTGCTGTGATGCCAACTGAAATCGTAGAAATGAAAATAGAGATGAAAATAGCGATGGCGTAAAGCGAAAAATGTTTTCTTTGGTCTTTAATTCGAATCTGGATGAAAAAAGAGATGGTGTAAAACCTACCTCTTTCTTTATTTGTTGTTTATAAGGTACCTAATTATCTTGGTTTCTTCGCATTGTTCGTGCTTTTTAAGCTTAAGCGCTCCTCCTTTAAGCAAATGTTACCAGGGTAGCAGAGGGTTTAAGGAGTAGATTTCTCTTTAGGACGATATTAAGGTGTTATAAAGGAGATTCGCACTCATTTTTTCTATATTAAACAAACTAGCTCACGTGAAGGTACATAATTGTTTGAACGCGATACCTAGATTATATTTTGTACATAGTTAATTTCGAGCACAGCATCATCTGTCGTCAAGTGTAAAGTTTTAATAACTAATTAAAAATAATTCAACTTAGTAATCACATTTTAAGGCATCTACGCTTATTTGGGATTTCCTTTGCAAAGGTAAACGTCCTCGCACGAGGTTGATAGGATGTATAAATAACTCCTATCGCATGTTTCCTCCGGAGAAGGTATGAATAAATGTACATTTTAAGTGCGATCGGCTTTTCCACGCGAGTTTACAGTGTCTGTGGTTCATTTATTATGGACAGATAAATGGAAAACTGACCCCATTACCGGACAATCGATATCACCCTAATACATAGGCTTTCTACATAACAGTAGACATTAGCCTTTTCTATATAGGATGTTACAACACGTAGGTATTCGAAGGATTTTAACCGGCAACATATTTGGCGTAAATAATGTTGTAAAAAGTTAGTCTAAAAGGGATCGAAATGAAAATCTAGTCTTCTTCAACGGAAGCAATCTTCCGAACAGACCCTCCATTGATATGCTTGGTGTAACTCGTGAAATTTCCCTTGAAATTTCACTTGGCGGACCGTGAAACAACAAAAAATTTCGTTGATTGACGATTTATTTGCGATTTGACGGTTCGTCAGACGTGATTTTTTCCGAAACAACTTGTTTTAAGTGACCAGCTCAGATATGGGGGCTCCATCCACAACCCTAATAATTTTTGTTTGCTCAAAACTCACATTTTAATAATTTCCGGCGAATTCGTAACTATAATAACTTTTTTTATTTCCATGCCGCACGAGAAATGCGAGTTATTTATATATTAGATTAATAAAAACAGTACCTTACCATTAAAATATTTTATGAACAACGATTTGAAAACTTTATAACCCGCTTTTGAACTATAAAGTTAGCGGTAAGCACCAGATTTTATTTTTCTAGACGATGAATTAATAGCTTCGGGAAAAGAACATGGAGACACATTTTAAATATTTGTAACATGTTCTTCAGAATTAATTACAATGAACGCGGCAGACAGGTCGAATCTCCAGGCCTGCTAGGGTGAATTCGACCGTACGTTCGGGCAATAAGCCGTGCCGCTGCGTATATTTGTTTACACGCTTTCTTCACTTACGTCGTTAAGATTCCCACATTATTTATCTTCTTCTTCTTTTCTTTGATACGGCAAATTCGACAGTAGTTCCGTCCAACACACGTGTCGCGAGTCGCAATTTGTATACACGGCTTCTTTACTTACGTCGTTAAGATTCTGAATTTATTTTAGGGAATATTGTCATCTTAATTTATAGATTTTAAGGCATGGTGTTTTCTCTTTCTAACACCGTTATAATCATATTTATCACTCTGATAGTAAAGGAGAAATAACAATTTCTGTGATACTTATACGAGTTGTTCCGAAAAGCGAACAAATCAACCTGAGGGGTTGATATTAATACGAATGGCTTAAGCTTGTTAATTGATTAGCAACAAATGTCGCCTATGAACTGCGAATGATCGATAAATCATCCACTGATTTTATTATATATTTAACAAAAATTCCAAAAATTTAAACATAATACTGTTTTTGTAGCTTATTGATCTTGGAAGAAACATTTTGAATAATAATAAAAATGATTACCCTATTTAAATATTTTTTGCAATTTTAATCGGTAGGTTTCACTATTTTCACGCACCGTTACTTTGAACTATCATCATCATCATTACATAGTATAAAATGAAGTCGCTCAAAATGTATGTGCGCATTGATCTTTTAAACTACGCAACGGATTTTCATGCAGTTTTCACCAATAGATAGAGTGATTCAAGAGGAAGGTTTATATGCAAGGGCGTAACTAGGATTTTGTTAATGGGGGGCAGGTGTAGACAAACCAAGAATATATCTAATATATATATATATATATATCTATAATTTCAGAAATAGGCTATTTTCGTCTATAAAAAGACCGCCAGGCACAAAATTCTCCCCGATTCGGTACATTCCACGGGGAGCCATAGAGATACGAAAATATAATATAATTCAATATTTTTGTGACAATATCCTTAGTAGTGATAGCTCCCCGTCAGGTGGCACCCCGGGCGGTCTGCCCCCCCCCCCCCCCTCCCCCCCCCCTCCTCGCTAAGCCACTGCGTTCAAGCGGTTTTAAGTCATCGTCGATCTCAGCCATGTTTTAACACGAAGCAGTGTAGAAAAGGACCTCTCTATGTTAGTTGTAGTGCAAGGTTGTGCCAAGGAAATAAGTTGCTTTTTTTAGTTGCGGGAAAGAAAATGTTCGCCTCCTTAAACACTTCATTAAAATCTAGTTTTTCGAGATCTTTTCTGGTCTTCCCTTGTTCTGCCATTTTTTATACCATAGTTCGGCTTCTTGATTAAAATTAAGTAAATCGTAGAATAGGCAAAAACTTTGTGCTTTTTCTTTAAAATCAATTAACGACATATTCAACATTGCATTGTACAGGGATGTAGCGACATTAATCCGAAAGCAGGCAAATTTTGGTCACCAAAACGCTACTCCAGGGAATCTAAATAAGGAATGATAATATAATCGATCGCTTCCAAAAATCGCATGGGGTCTCAGCAAGGTAATTGGACCGATGTTGTTGGCAAGATACAATGCGTGGGACTTGTATATCAGTTCCAAAGGCAGCTGCAGTTCTAATTGAAATATCTAAAATATTTTGGCTCTAGAGAGCCAAAATATAGATGTCTACGATGTCGAAGCAATCGATGATCATTTATAACAGAAATTATACCTTTAATTTGACTCATTCATGCGTACATATTGATAGTTTCCAATCGTAAAGCATTGGCAATAGGTTCCAATATGCCTGAGTACTTGGCTATCAGTTGAACACATATAATGAAAACTGATTTAATAACAGCGCAATGTAACTGATAGGCACGTTTTCTTGATGCTTCATTAATCATGATCAACTAAAAAGGTAATAATAAAAATTAAATTGATTCTCACAAAAATAGGCTACCGACGTAAACTTTACGGTTTGTGAGCATTCCTGCACCATCTAGGGGGGGGGGGGGGGGGCAGCCGCCCCCCTCCCAGCCCGTACCTCGCTACGCCCTTGTTTATAAATAATAATAATAATAATAATTGGCTAATTTATATAGCGCCGTTTTCGTGGAAAATCACCCCAAGGGCGCTGTACAAATATCATATAAAAGAATTAATATTACTGACTTAAAACTAAGATTTACAATTACAACTAGTGACTTACATCTAAGACTTATAGCTACTTATATTACTGGCTTACAACTAAGATTTACAATTATAGCTAGTGACTTACATCTAAGACTTATAGCTAGTGACTTACGACTAAGACATATAGATTCTAACCTAAAACTGGTGACTTTTTTTTTTTTTTTATTGAAATAATAGATAATACATAATATAATCAACAAACAAGTCCTGCTAAGCCAATTGAATCGGCTTGTCAACAGGTGCTTATATTTTAGTTACATATTTATACATTTTAAAAATTTAAAATTTACATCTTATATCTACAGATACAACATTTTTTCATACATATCAAAATCAATATAAATCTTTTTTTTCCGATAGCCAATTTTTCACCATATATTTAACCTTATTCATAGAATTACATTGCTTTATAGTGTCAGGTAATAAATTAAATATCTTCGGTATGATATATTCAAACGTTCTCTGTCCGTACTTATTGTTAAATTTCGGAACTATTAACCCGTCGTTACGCGTGAATCTAGTGCTGTATTTATGTTCTAATTTCTCTTTATGCTGCGGGGTAAATATATGTTGAATTATAATTTTGTGCCAAAGTATTGCCTTAACAGGTAAAATTTTGGCACTCTGAAACAGCAACGGTTTATTTTGTCTCTGTTTGAAAATATTAGGGACGACCAATAATTTTACAATTGCGTTTTGTACAACTTGCACTTGTTTCAGATTGGTTATAGAAGTATTTCCCCATATTGTTAATCCATATCTTATAATAGATTCTGCTAGTGACATATAAATTGTTTCAATTGATAGGAAAAAATTTAATGTGTACATTCTACCAGCAATCGATCTGAGTCTTTTACAGGTTTTTTTATATGTTTGTCCCATTTAAAAAAACAAACTACAGTAACACCAAGATACACGTATTCCGAAACTAATTCTAAGCTTTCACATTTACAATTAGTTGGAATATTTTTATGAATGCAATTAAAATTATGAGATATAATATTAGGATTAAATTGAAATTTGGCATTAGGTGATCTTATATGCATTACTTTGGTTTTTTTAGCATTTATTAATAGTTCTGCATCATGTGACCATTTACAGAGTAAAATTGTCACATGATGTATAATAAGTCAATTTGCATGAGTTCAATTGCAATTTTTAGATCTTTATGTGATATGACCAATGCCGTATCATCTGCGAATACAAAATGTTTCACAAAAGAGAAAAGTTTTTTCATTATGGTTACATAAATTATATATAGTGTAGGTCCTAATATAGAACCTTGTGGAACTCCTGCAGATACATTTTTTGTTTTACTAAAAGTATTATTTATTTTGATACATATTTTTCTATCTGTAAGATAATCTTTAAATAAATTTAACACATTTCCTCTTATTCCAATTTTTTCTAGAGTTTTAAGCAGTTTTTTTGAGTTAATTGTGTCAAAAGCTTTAGAGTTATCAATAAATAAAACAATAACATGTAATTTATTATTCAATTGGTTATTTACGTAATTGGAAAAATCTTGCAGTAGTTTTTCAGTATTTTTTTTTTCTTTGGAAACCATATTGACTTGGATCAATGATAGAGAATTTTTCAATATAATTATTTAATTTATTTGATAAAAATTTTTCAAGAATTTTTTCTAATGCTGGTAGAATACAGTTCAATGTGTTTTCCACCTTTAAATATTGGTCTAGTAATGCTACATTTAAATTCTTGTGGAATTTTTGATTGATTTATTATCAAATTTATTAAATGAGTAATTATTGTCCCAAGAGTTTTTATATTTCTTTTTAAATCAAACATTCTTATATTGTCAATACCTGTGCTTTTAGAGTTTTTCATTTTTTTAACAATGTTTTCAATATCGGTTATAGTACCTCTTGGTATATATAAACTGTGAGGTAGTTCTTCCAGTACTATATTAGTAGCTTTGTGATTGCATTTATGTAACATGTTGCTGATGCTATCCGAGAAGTAATTCACAAAATCATTTGACACAGAATCCTCAGTTCTATCTTTTAACATATATCGTGTTATAGTTTGATCACAATCGTTTTTGGGTTTACGTCCTAAAATATTATTTATCTCGTCCCAGGTTTTTTTTGTATCATTAAAACAGTTTTTAAATTTATTATTATAGTAGTTCGTTTTATCTTTATTTATGAGTTTATTGACAAGGTTTCGTGTTTTTTTATATTCTGTTTCATATGTTTTGTTTGTTGGTGTACTTTTCCATTTTTTATAAAGTTTATCCCTTTTATTTATATGACATAATAATTCACTGCTTACCCATTCATTTATTGCATAAGGTCGTGTATTCGGTTTTTGCACTATCGTTTTATTTTATTTTTTCATATAATGAAATACAATCCCTCTCCTCTATAAGTTTACTCCAGTTATAATCTTTGATATACCGATCAATAACCTTTTGTGAGATGATTTGAATATACTTATTTCAAAAGTCTACCTGACGTTTATGAGATTTTATATTAATAGCAGTGATATAAAGATCGGCAATATTATTTTCACAGACGCAAGCTGTTATTTTTTTGCCTCTAAATTTGGCAAATATATGGTCAATACACGTGCGACTAATTTGTCCATTTAATACAGCTTCTCTGGTTACTACATTAATGCATTTAGTTAAATAATGATTAGTAAGTAAGTTTTCATATGAAGTTATGATATAATCTTGGTCATTAAGCAAATTTAAATTTATGTCTCCAAGTAAGATCATATTTTCCTTACTATTAATTGTATCAAGATACGATGATAATTCCGTTAAAAAAAAGATTTACTCAAATTAGGAGGTCTATAGATAGCTACTATATTAACTTTAGTTTTGTCCTGGAGTATGAGCTTTCCCGTTATATTTTCAAAATGAAGTGATTGGAACGATGTTGGTCTAAATTCAAATTTATTTCTTATATATAATATAATCCCTCCTCCTGACTTATCAGTCCTGCAGTAGTTATATGCATTATATCCGGGAATATTGTAAAAACACGTACTTTCAGTTTGAATAGATGTTTCACATAGCATTATAATGTCAATATGCTTCAAACAATTAAGTAAATATATATGCAATATATTCCAATATTTTTGTATAGATCTTATATTTAATTGAATACAAACAAGATTGTCAGACGCATTTATGTTTTGTTTTTTTATCCAATCTTCTAAATTATTTACTGTACTACATTCTATTTCGTTATCATTATCTATATACGAGAAATTATTCTGAGCCATTTAATTCATATTTAAATTTGATGCAACACAATAAGATTGTAATACGAAGTTTGGTTGATTTTATATATTGAAATATTTCTATAAGAAATAACTATATATTATTAACACTATACTACTATAATAAATTCTCTACTATAATAAGCATGTATTATATGTATAATACATGCTTATTATAGTAGAGAAAAGCCGAGAAAATCAAATATTCAATTCAGGCGGCGGGCAGCGGGCAGCCGGCAAGCGGGTGGTGTAGATTTTATAGAGATTGAGTAATAGCGTTGTGTTTCGTTAGCCACAGCAACGTGTGGCCGGGTCTGCTAGTTATTCATATAAAGAGAAATGCATTACATTTTCATTCATAACATGTTGTTTACGTGAGTCGGCAGAAGTAAGATATAAGAACCATCGATATAATAATCAATGAAATAATTAAAAACACTTTGTTTTTACCACAGTAAACTTTATTTAAAAGTCAACATGTTTCAAGAACGATGTTCTCTTCATCAGGACATAAAATGTACTAAATACTAAATGATCAAACATAGAACGGCGTGGGTAGAAATGGAAGTAGTGGGGGAGGAGAAAGGTGGAAAGGGGAGGTGCTTAGAAGATCAACAAGGGGGAGGGGGGGGGGGGGGGGGTGGAAAGGGGGTGCTTAGAAGAACAAAGACAAAAAATTACAATGGAAATATGTTTAACATAGGGTTACTCACAAAATTAATTTGATTGTTCATAATATTTAAATTTCTATTGACATTTTTCCTAATTTCTAATATTTCTAAAAGATCTAAGTGAAAACCACTAACGTTAGTATGTAAAATTTTAAAACCAGTATTTATATCAAATGAATGGTTAAATTCAATTAAATGGTTAGCAAATTCCGAATAATTATTGCTATTTAGACATCTCAAATGTTCCTTAATCCTCGTTTCAAAATTTCTGCAAGTTTTACCTACGTAAAAATGATTGCAGTCATTACAATTCAATTGGTAAACTCCAGATTTTTTAATTTTTTGGTCTTTGTCCTTGTTATTTAAAATATAATTTTTTAATTTATTATTCGTATAAAAAGCAGGCTGTATTGTATTAGGAATTTTTTTCATGATTAAATTGGAGGTTTGATGATTTACAAACAATTGTCCTACATTTACCCATTGCTTACTGATAATATTAAAAAACAATGGAGAAAAATATTGTTTGTAAATCATCAAACCTCCAATTTAATCATGAAAAAAATTCCTAATACAATACAGCCTGCTTTTTATACGAATAATAAATTAAAAAATTATATTTTAAATAACAAGGACAAAGACCAAAAAATGAAAAAATCTGGAGTTTACCAATTGAATTGTAATGACTGCAATCATTTTTACGTAGGTAAAACTTGCAGAAATTTTGAAACGAGGATTAAGGAACATTTGAGATGTCTAAATAGCAATAATTATTCGGAATTTGCTAACCATTTAAATGAATTTAACCATTCATTTGATATAAATACTGGTTTTAAAATTTTACATACTAACGTTAGTGGTTTTCACTTAGATCTTTTAGAAATATTAGAAATTAGGAAAAATGTCAATAGAAATTTAAATATTATTAACAATCAAATTAATTTTGTGAGTAACCCTATCTTAAACATATTTCCATTGTAATTTTTTGTCTTTGTTCTTCTAAGCACCCCCTTTCCACCCCCCCCCTCCCCCTTGTTGATCTTCTAAGCACCTCCCCTTTCCACCTTTCTCCTCCCCCACTACTTCCATTTCTACCCACGCCGTTCTATGTTTGATCATTTAGTATTTAGTACATTTTATGTCCTGATGAAGAGAACATCGTTCTTGAAACATGTTGACTTTTAAATAAAGTTTACTGTGGTAAAAACAAAGTGTTTTTAATTATTTCATTAATAAAATGGTGCCACAAAGTGAATTTGCTAAATTTGAAGATATAATAATCGTTGGTCGCTGCTAAGAACCGATTGAATTTATATTTATTAGGAACATTATTATTATTCGTTATCAGAATTTTTTTAATTTTTAAATAGTTTTGTCTTCGAAATATGGACATGCTAGTACATTTATAGACGGATGAATGCAGTAGTCGGTAATAAAAGGTATTTTAAAAGAAGCTAGGCTAGCAGCGCACAATGGAGTACTTAATACATGTGGTTAAAATTCATCCCAGATGTATGGTAAGAAGTCAAAACTGGCAGAGGAAAGACAGAAGTTGACAACGTTGTTGATGAGTGGTAAAACAAATGCAAGATTGATGTAGGCGACTACCGATGGAAAGTAAAGAACAAAGATGTGGGACATGTGCGAGTATGAACATGATCGAAAAGATAAGTTTAAGGGTAATTTGTGATTAATGAATAGAGTATGAAGTTAAGGATGCACCAGGCACCAGGAAGAGAATCGAACAATGCAAAGAGCCGGAATAACAGAAAAGAAGTTGTGTGGAATTATATCCATCTGCCAACTTTTGTGGGTAATGTTCGGATGAGTAATTTTATAGATCGAGATAAATGTTGAAACTTGTAAATTATATTACAAAGAATCAAATATACAGGGTGTTAAGGGACGTACTTGACTTACTTTAACCAGTGATTCCTGACATAATTTGGAGTAAAAAATGTAAATGAAATTTTGGTCTCCGGTGATATTTTTGATGTTTTTTTTTTTTACAAAAACATAAAAAAATGGTAGTTGTTGAACAGTTGAAGGCGGGGTAAGGGGTTCGTCGGACACCCGGCTGAGTGACCAGTGATGACATGAGGAAGAATTTTTTTTTAGTTTGATTTTGAAAAAAAAAAAAGTCTTCAAAAAAGTCACCGGAGACCAAAATTTCTTTTACATTTTTAACTCCAAATAATGTCAGGAATCACTGGTTAAAGTAAGTCAAGTACGTCCCTTAACACCCTGTATAAAGAAAACCTATAAAGCGAGATGTCCTAGCAGCAGTGGTTAGTGGTTAATATGCTGGGAATTTGGTATGGAAAGCTGAAAAATGACATTCAATGGGCAGGAGCTTCTTCAAGACCCTTATTCCTAAAAATCGGAGTCAAGCAGGGGGTAATATGTCTCCCACTCAGCTCAAAGACTCACGGATTGGATACCATATTTGCGCAAAAGGCAGTAACAACAAAAGCGTTAATTACATGTATGATGTGGTACTGTTGGCACCCTCGATTAAAGCGATGAGACGACTTGTACGAATATGTGAAGAGTATGTAAACTTAATTAACTTGTTAATGAAATAATTAAAAACACTTTGTTTTTACCACAGTAAACTTTATTTAAAAGTCAACATGTTTCAAGAACGATGTTCTCTTCATCAGGACATAAAATGTACTAAATACTAAATGATCAAACATAGAACGGCGTGGGTAGAAATGGAAGTAGTGGGGGAGGAGAAAGGTGGAAAGGGGAGGTGCTTAGAAGATCAACAAGGGGGAGGGGGGGGGGGGGGGTGGAAAGGGGGTGCTTAGAAGAACAAAGACAAAAAAATTACAATGGAAATATGTTTAAGATAGGGTTACTCACAAAATTAATTTGATTGTTAATAATATTTAAATTTCTATTGACATTTTTCCTAATTTCTAATATTTCTAAAAGATCTAAGTGAAAACCACTAACGTTAGTATGTAAAATTTTAAAACCAGTATTTATATCAAATGAATGGTTAAATTCAATTAAATGGTTAGCAAATTCCGAATAATTATTGCTCAATTGGTAAACTCCAGATTTTTTCATTTTTTGGTCTTTGTCCTTGTTATTTAAAATATAATTTTTTAATTTATTATTCGTATACAAAGCAGGCTGTATTGTATTAGGAATTTTTTTCATGATTAAATTGGAGGTTTGATGATTTACAAACAATATTTTTCTCCATTGTTTTTTAATATTATCAGTAAGCAATGGGTAAATGTAGGACAAATGAATTTTTTTCTTATATTTTTTGTTTAATAAATCGTCTATTAATTTGGAGTTATAACCATTATTAGAAGCAATTATTTTAATGGTGTTAAGTTCTGCTTTGAAATTATTTGGGGATAATGGGATATTAATTAATCTATTGATCAAATAATGGAAAGCTAAGAGTTTTTGTGAAAATGGATGGTTAGATGAGTTTTGTATAATTATATCAGCGTATGTTTCTTTTCGAAAAATATTAAATTCAATCTTATTATTAATTATAGTTAGGTTTAAATCTAAGAAATTTATGCTACAATTAATTCCTATTTCTAATGTAAATTTAATGTTTTTGTGAATTTTGTTCAAAAAATTAAGGAACATTTGAAGTTGTCTTTTGGTACCGGTCCATATAACTAAAATATCATCTACGTAACGTTTGTAAAAATACACATATTTTAGTAATAAGGCAGAACTATTAAAGATTTTATTTTCTAAATGGTTTAAAAATATATCTGCTACTAACGGACTGGTACTTGACCCCATGGCCAAGCCATCTTTTTGTTTGAAAATTTTATTATCAAATTGAAAGAAATTTTGGTTTAAGACTACATTAAGACATTTAAGTAAATCCTGGGATAAGTCATTAGGTAATTTGGAGGAATTCAATAAGTTATTTATAATTGTTTTGCTTTCTTCAACTGGGACACTTGGAAACAGGTTAACGACATCAAAAGACACTAATAATGCATTATCCGGGATTTCCAAACATTTCAAGTGATCAACTAATTGCAGGGAATTCTTAATTGTATACTTAGGTTGAAAAATATTATATATATAATATTATTGATATATTACATATATAATATTATTGAATAAAATAATATTACATATATAATATTATTGAATCAAATTTAATTTATATCAAATTTATTAAATGAGTAATTATTGTCCCAAGAGTTTTTATATTTCTTTTTAAATCAAACATTCTTATATTGTCAATACCTGTGCTTTTAGAGTTTTTCATTTTTTTAACAATGTTTTCAATATCGGTTATAGTAGCTCTTGGTATATATAAACTGTGAGGTAGTTCTTCCAGTACTATATTAGTAGCTTTGTGATTGCATTTATGTAACATGTTGCTGATGCTATCCGAGAAGTAATTCACAAAATCATTTGACACAGAATCCTCAGTTCTATCTTTTAACATATATCGTGTTATAGTTTGATCACAATCGTTTTTGAATATAAATTAAATTTGATTCAATAATATTATATATGTAATATTATTTTATTCAATAATATTATATATGTAATATATCAATAATATTATATATATAATATTTTTCAACCTAAGTATACAATTAAGAATTCCCTGCAATTAGTTGATCACTTGAAATGTTTGGAAATCCCGGATAATGCATTATTAGTGTCTTTTGATGTCGTTAACCTGTTTCCAAGTGTCCCAGTTGAAGAAAGCAAAACAATTATAAATAACTTATTGAATTCCTCCAAATTACCTAATGACTTATCCCAGGATTTACTTAAATGTCTTAATGTAGTCTTAAACCAAAATTTCTTTCAATTTGATAATAAAATTTTCAAACAAAAAGATGGCTTGGCCATGGGGTCAAGTACCAGTCCGTTAGTAGCAGATATATTTTTAAACCATTTAGAAAATAAAATCTTTAATAGTTCTGCCTTATTACTAAAATATGTGTATTTTTACAAACGTTACGTAGATGATATTTTAGTTATATGGACCGGTACCAAAAGACAACTTCAAATGTTCCTTAATTTTTTGAACAAAATTCACAAAAACATTAAATTTACATTAGAAATAGGAATTAATTGTAGCATAAATTTCTTAGATTTAAACCTAACTATAATTAATAATAAGATTGAATTTAATATTTTTCGAAAAGAAACATACGCTGATATAATTATACACAACTCATCTAACCATCCATTTTCACAAAAACTCTTAGCTTTCCATTATTTGATCAATAGATTAATTAATATCCCATTATCCCCAAATAATTTCAAAGCAGAACTTAACACCATTAAAATAATTGCTTCTAATAATGGTTATAACTCCAAATTAATAGACGATTTATTAAACAAAAAAATATAAGAAAAAATTTCATTTGTCCTACATTTACCCATTGCTTACTGATAATATTAAAAAACAATGGAAAAAATATTGTTTGTAAATCATCAAACCTCCAATTTAATCATGAAAAAAATTCCTAATACAATACAGCCTGCTTTTTATACGAATAATAAATTAAAAAATTATATTTTAAATAACAAGGACAAAGACCAAAAAATGAAAAAATCTGGAGTTTACCAATTGAATTGTAATGACTGCAATCATTTTTACGTAGGTAAAACTTGCAGAAATTTTGAAACGAGGATTAAGGAACATTTGAGATGTCTAAATAGCAATAATTATTCGGAATTTGCTAACCATTTAATTGAATTTAACCATTCATTTGATATAAATACTGGTTTTAAAATTTTACATACTAACGTTAGTGGTTTTCACTTAGATCTTTTAGAAATATTAGAAATTAGGAAAAATGTCAATAGAAATTTAAATATTATTAACAATCAAATTAATTTTGTGAGTAACCCTATCTTAAACATATTTCCATTGTAATTTTTTGTCTTTGTTCTTCTAAGCACCCCCTTTCCACCCCCCCCCCCCCCTCTCCCCCTTGTTGATCTTCTAAGCACCTCCCCTTTCCACCTTTCTCCTCCCCCACTACTTCCATTTCTACCCACGCCGTTCTATGTTTGATCATTTAGTATTTAGTACATTTTATGTCCTGATGAAGAGAACATCGTTCTTGAAACATGTTGAC
Source organism: Limnephilus rhombicus (assembly GCA_929108145.2). NCBI lineage: Eukaryota > Metazoa > Arthropoda > Insecta > Trichoptera > Limnephilidae > Limnephilus > Limnephilus rhombicus. Next base: position 31,975,087 of record OV815271.1, read on the forward strand.
TTTTAAATAAAGTTTACTGTGGTAAAAACAAAGTGTTTTTAATTATTTCATTAATAAAATGGTGCCACAAAGTGAATTTGCTAAATTTGAAGAAATTAATTAACTTGTTTTACAATAATAAAAGACAATCATCGTCGTATGCAAACGCAATAAGAAGTCACTAAATATTTCACCGATTTGGCTGATCACTTACGAAAGACATGAAAGATATAGAAGACACGGAACGAAAAAGAAGAGCAATCAATATACGGAACGCTTTGAAGGCGGTAGTCCCATTGTAGCGACGATATCAAGAAATTGCTTTTTAAAACATACTATACTGTCCTGCACACATTGAGCTGTGGACACAGCAGCGCAATGGGACATGCTGAGAATGTGCTACAATAATTCATACAGGCAACTTAATATTATGCTACTTCCAAGCAAGGCCGTAGCCAGGGGGGGGGGGGGATCAGGGGGTTTGATCCCCCCCCCCCCCCCCCGAAATCAAGCACACTGAAAATATGATGTTAAACGCTACCGATGCCCGACTGTACAAAATTAACTTATTGCTATTTGTGGTGAAATTATCCAGAAACACTGGTGCAAAGATTGAATTCTGCAAAATGTTTTTCAGTCCTTGTTGATGAAACTACTGATGTTTCACTACAAGACAAGAACAGATGTCCATCTGTATGAGATATGCAGAGCTGAAAGATAATCAGCTTTACTAAAAAACCCCGTGAAAATTTTATTCAATTGATAAACAAGCATGTATGTGAAAACCTTTCTAATTAAAAAAATTGTCTATGGAAAGAAATATACATTGCTTACCCGAGAGGGTAGTTTATCTCATGTGTACGACTGTTTAGTTAATGATTTCTGAACGAATTTTGGAGTATAAAGATCTTAATTTTGGAAATTAAAAATCCTAAAATGTAAATTTGAATTTTTATGTAACCTATAAAACAATTTTCTGGCAGTTAAACTTTCAAAGTACGATTATTGCGCTAACAACTTGAATAAAATGATGAAAAACCACAAAAATACGGTAAATATATCAATTATATGAATAGAAGAGTGAATTGGTCACTATAATAGAAATCATTTACTAAAATCACAATATTTAATAACAAAATTTTCAACATCCCGCCATAAACAAACCAAACTATTTTTTCATCGCGAGCCGAAGAATTAAAACAACCATTTTTACCAAGCAAATTATAACCATACACAACGTTGTCAGATGTAAAATACATTCAATGCATTTTTACAGCGTGACCGCGGAAGAAAGCTTATTAGTAACAGATCGTGTTTTAGTGTATACGGGCTTTATTTATGTTGTTGCAACAACACAGGTTATCGGCCGTGGAAGGTTTTTTTTAGTAAGGCTGAAGTCTTGTGTGAAGATTTTTTAACTTTTATAACAGTTAAGAATAGAACAGGAAAGTATTTAGCTAATGAAATTTTATCTGAATTAAAATCTTTGGATTTAGATTGCGAATATTTAATCGGACAAGGATATGATGGAGTTTCTTCGATGAAAGGAAGTTTTAAAGGTGTGCAGGCAGTAATTTGTGAGTCACACCCAGAAGAAGCCTTATAAATTCATTGCAGCTCACTGCAGTTGAATTTGGCTCTATGTCATTCTTGTCAGGTTCAGCCTATTCGAAATACTATTGGTACTATAAAATCGGTTGGAAATTTTATAAATTCCTCGGCAAAACGAACCGAGTGCTTAAAAGAAAATATCGAAAAAAGAATTATTTAAAAACTTAATTATCAAGAAGACTATATAAAAAAATATTTGGAATGGGACTCTATAAAGTTAGAGATAAAATGGCTGGAAGAATCTGAACTAAATCGGCCAACATGTGCTATTGAAGCTCTCGGAGAATGCAACCAGGACTAGACCTTATTTCCAAACATTCACAAACTTTTAAAAATCTTGGTGACACTGCCTGTTTCCACATGTACCCCTGACATTACTGTCTCTTCTCTGAAACGGCTCAGAAATTTCACAGGCTAGGACAGACTAAACGGTTTGGAGTTAATGTCAATGCACCAATGGAAAAACGTTAAAATGATATTGTATGTTCTTACAAAATTCATCAAGAAAACTTGAGTTTTACGATTTTTTGTCAAAATTTTCTTTTTTCTACCGCTGTAAGTCATTATAGGATATAAGACTTTAAAAAAAAACTTCGAACAAAAACTGTACGTAATTTAGTCTTCTTTAAGTTTTCAATGAACATTATGTTGTAAAGTCAATTGTTGAGGAATTATTTTGACAAAACCGAATTTTGGCGCCCTCAATCCAAGATGGCGGCTCGAATAAACATAAGTAAATAAAGGTGAATTCTTAGAAAAATTCTCAATATCAAATATAAAATCAATATACCTATATAATATCAAGTATAAAGTCAATATACCTACTTTACTTTTATTTGTACATATTGTTGGATTCTAGGAATAGGCTAAAATGGACTATCTTAGTAATGATATTATTGTTACCTTCAGCTGAAATGACTGAAGTTTGAAATGACTACAGGTACTGCTAATTAGTTCAGCTTTTCAGGGCTGCCAGTTAGAGAATCAATAATAAATCTTTGAAAAATGAAACAATACAACTTTGTATAAACCACTTATATGATGTGCAAATCCGACCGGTTTCGGAACAAACGTTCCTTCGTCAGGGAAAGCTTATACTAATTTGACAGTTTAGAACAATGTTTTTTCATTTTTCTATAATGGATAACCACAAAGTAATAGCTACATTCAAAAAAATAATAAATCTTTGGTTTAAAAATAATAATTTTGAAAAAAAATTCTACATTATTAGCTATCACTTAACTAGTCTGTCTGATAGTTAATATAAATGAAGCAAGCAGTTTGGAATCTATATTAGAGTATGATATAGACGCCGTGCAGACGAACACTATTATACCTAACAGTAATTATTGTCATTGAGGTATGATATTATAGCCTTCTTATAACTATATTCGGCGCAGTTGAACACATCTACTACTTCTGAGAAAGCATTGCCAACAGCATGCAATCTAGGTATAAGCGAGTATCTAAATGTCTCAGTCCTGATATTTTTGTTGCAATTAAAAAGAATTTTGGATCGAGTATTCCTAGTAGGTATGTGGAAGGTAATTGGGTTTAATAAATCGGAGCGCGATTCCCGTTCTTTTTGCGTTAACCTTAACGCTAGCATTCGCCAACAATGTAAGGTTGCGCACTTTACGCCGCATTACAAGCAAGCGATTCCCGTTCTCCCACATTTGAGCGCTATCCTCACATAATCGTGTTAAGGAGAGAGACCTAGTAAAAAATCCCAAAACATTGGGTTAGAGATTTTTTGAAAACACTGATAAATGAAATACAATCTAATAACGCAAGGTTGTCAACCAAAACTTTAAAAACAATGATTTAACATTGTATTGCATTTTAATCACATCTTATTTTATTTTAAAATAACGTATAAAGCCGTTTATCGAAGATTTTCGTTTCGTAAAAAGGTACCTACCTCGCTAGATAGTAATCACTTTGTTATTCCTTCACCACTTCTAAAAGTGACAGATGAATACAGAATGCCGCCCAAGATGGCTGTCAAGATTTCAGTATATTGAGGGGATTGGTTTATTTATGATATTAAGCAATATTGAGTATATCAGTCATGTCGGTTCGCTTATTTAACTATATTTTGCTGCACAAAGCAATAATGAGGTAAGTAAATGCTATATAATGTATCTAAAAGCATATAAATGTACTCATATTTGACTCTAACACAATTGTCAACAAGATTATGTCTGAAGTTCGACATTTGAGATAACCCTTTTCAAGTAAAAATCGAGACAGTTCATTTAATATTTTACAGAATAATATTATTTTACTGTATTAATTTGTTAAGAAACATATGAAAAATATATGTAATTAAGTAATGTGACGTTAATTGGCGTAAAATTATTTTTCAGCGTTTTGATCATCAAACTGTTTATTCCATATATATGCTCCTGGCGGATGGAACGTGTATGAAATGGAGAACACAGGCAGTTGAAGGAATCAAGCCCGAATACCTTCCCAATGATGTATGTAACGCTGTCCACATTTGTCACATCGAATCCGTACAACATCGTTTCCTAAGAGGAATTGCTTGGAGGTTGGGTCTTGAAAGAGGCAAGTACTCATATGATGAAATTGAACACATTTTAAACATGTCTTCTTTAGAAAAACGTAGAAAGGACTCTGATCTAATTTGCATATTTAAAATTATCAACAGTATTACTGATACACCTGCATTGTTACAACTCATCCAGTTTAACATCCCTTCCCATAGGCTTCGAAATAATGGATTGCTGTTCCTCAATCAACATTCTACTAATTACCGATACCATTCTCCCTTATCCAGAATATCGAGACTTGTCAATGTAAGTCAAAGCATTGATTTTTTTGGTGTAAAACTAAATGACTTTCGGCAGTCGATATGCAATATTTAAATGCTTCTTTATGCTTTGGACTTGTAGTGTCTCTATATGTACTTTTTATATTTTATATTGTCATTGCTATTAATTTTTATGTGCTCTCCCTTCACTGTCATCTCTGTTTTTTTATTCGTATTATTATTATGTTTTTAATGGACTGTTGTCTGTAAATTAATAAATAAATAACTGTATTTTTATATGTGTATGGTGCTGTATAATTCAACATGTGTTGAACTGTTTTTTTTTTGGTTAAAAGAAGCACAGCCTATGCCACCTTCTGCAGACAGAATATGCAGAGTCAAAATACCAGATTCTGAGAAACAGAAATTTATTTGCTAGCTAAAATAATATGTGTTATTTTAAATATTATGCAATTGTATGATACAATTTGATGTTTATTTCTTTTACAGACACTGATGCGAGTGGCAGTAGAATTCGCTGTAGCTGATGAGTGATGATTGAAGTTTGACCGCCCGCAAATTGACAGCACGAGGACAATTATCTGGACGTCAACTAGGATAATTCTTTCATGAACAGAATCAGTCGAATGGCAAATGTGCTGGAAGACCTTCCCAATGATGAAGTATGTATTTTGATTAAAAAAAAAACTTTGTTATATTGTGTTTCGTAGTGAAATATATCAACTGATATTGATCATTAATTGTTTTTGGTTAAGGTTTAATGGAACCTACGTTAGAATCTACGCATTCACAGATGGCGCCAATTTGATTATTTTAGGTTAAAACACTTATTGCAAGTTTTGCTTTAAAATATTAAGATAATTTAATTGTTTTCGCTCGCACTTATTCAATATGAATACATAGTTTTGTACATAAACAATCGTTCAAGGAAGGCTTACAAGTCCACTTTTGTATCGGTCACTCAATCCAATATTGTATTTGTTAGCCTTTATGGAAAGATTTGAGTTTGTTTTTAGACGAAACTATTTATTCATATTCATACTGAATACATAGAGCTCAAACAATTAATTTACCTTAATATTTTAAAGAGTAACTTGCAAAAAGTATTTTAACCTAAAATAAATAAATTGGCGCCATCTGTGAATGCGTAGATTATAACATTTCCATGTTCCGTTTAACCTTAAACGCAGTATATTAAAGCGTATGTCACCTGTGAATGTAGAAGTAGAAGCCGAAGACGCCCAAGAATGACATGGCATGACCAAGTGAATCAGATACTTTAGTTGGGCCATGTTTGACTTGGCCTGAGTCAGAATAATAGAAGAGCATGTATGAGACGATGTATGAATGTAAACGAGGCAAGGAAGGTATGCCAAGTCTGAGTTGTTTGGCAGTCCGTCCTCTCTGCCTACCCCTGCGGGAAACAGCGTGATGGTTAGATATTTAGTTAAATTTCATGTGATACAATTTGATACTTTTATTTCTTTTTCAGAGATTTCTTCTGACTGATGGAAAAGGGCAGTGGTCAATGTATGGTACTGTTGCTGATGACTGCTCTAGAGTTATGAAGAAATGCTGGTGACTGAGGCGATGATATCATTGGGATCTCCTCTGCTGAGGATTTCATTTGCATATTAATATTTAAAATTATATACATAATATGAAGTTTCTGAAAGAATTATAAATATATTTTGTGATGTTTTTTTTAGCTCGGTCGAGTGTTTGTGCAGGAGTTTGGTTAGGAGTAGACTTGAGAGTGGGTCGGTGGTTTGGAGCCCACACCAAGTGAAGTATTCCCTCATGTTGGAGAAGGTTCAGAAGAAATTTCTGAGATTTCTTTACCTGAGGGAATATGGCTACTACCCGTGGCTCTACCCTACCAACTTTCTCCGTCACCGACAGCATAGACTGTTTTATCTCCCGGCTTGCAGAACTAATTTGCGAATGGTTATGCCAGTCGGGAGAGCTGTCTGGTTGTTAAATGAAATCACTTCGAATATCGATATGTTTAACATCAATGAAGCACAATTCAAACGACAAGCTTTGTTGCTGTTAGTCTAAATCTGTTTATCTTAATATCTGTAAATATTTTCTCTTTTAAAAACACTTTGAAATTGTAATATTTTAAAATGAATAAATAAAATTGAATTGAATTGTATGTTTTGAATCCACCTTTTTATTTGAGTTTTTAGTTATAATGTTGCTGTTGATGGTTAAATGAAAGTAGGATTTATTAAAGTAGTATTGCTTCACAGTAGAATTGTTTAATTAAGATTATTGATACGTCAAGATTATTAATTGATTATTGACGGCGCTAATCTTTTTAAGATCTTTTAATATAATTTTCATGACATTTTTTTGGGCTTTAATTAGTGAATTTATTGATTAGAATATTAAAATTACAAACGATAATATAAAAGTTCAGGATTCCCTAATTTTTTTTGTATTTTCACAACAGATTGAACAAAAAAACCTTTCCGGGAAGTACAAAGTTACAAGTAAACATAAGAAAGGCTTAAGTTTATGTAGGAAAACCTAAGACAAAATAAAGTTTTAAGAAATTATTTGATTTATTATCCTTATGTGTTTTGCAATTTATGAGTATTTTTAATAAAATATATGTTTCACTTCATGCCATTTTAATTATTTTTACCTATGAACCATGTTTTCCTATCTCCTTCAGCCAGATATATCACACATACTTTAAACATGTAGTTTATTGTAAATTAAATGACTCTTATCAGACATTTTGCAAGTTATGTACTTTAAAACCCCTCAGGCTAATTTATTTGGTTTTCGGAACAACTCACACAGGTCTCATAAAAATCGTTGTATCTCCCTTACCATCATGGTTAGAAATATGATCTAAACGGTGTTGGAAAGAGAAAATATCTCGCTTTTTATTTAAATCTAAAAGTTAACCACAAAATAGTTAAAATGATCACCTTTATGAAACAAAAGTTGCCAGTGGCGATTTGAAAGAAAAAACAAGAAACTTTGTGAATTTTTAAAAAATTATTTTACATGAAACGACAAAAAAGCGAGGTGGTGATAAAGTTTATAATACATTTGTCTAATAAAATATGTGTGTGTGTGTGTGTTTTTTTATCAGTTCCAGTAATTTTAGTGGGAAAAACGTAAGGTGAGACATTTTTTATGTTGTATTCAAAACATTTATATTTAGAAAATAACATGGTTACTTCTAATAATAAAATTTGATAGCGTATTTCATCACCTTTCAAAAAAAGTTTTCAGTTTTCGGAAAGGTTCGCAAATATTCCATTAATTTGGAATTTAATGCGAAGCAGAAACATTTAGACTTTCTGAAAAATAGGCCCGAGTTGTGACTAGTTCAAACATCGCAATTACGGTAATTCGGGAAATTTAATACCATTATTATGTAAAGAATACTTCACTAATCAGGTTTACAGTCAAAACTTACGACAATATTAAGTTTTCTTTTGTTAAAATACGCAAATATCGATAATCGTCGTCAATGTCACACTTTAATGTCAGTCAATTCCTCGCTAATGACAGCCCGTACGGTCTCCTTTAGATCCTTTCCTTTGCGAAGCGCAAAGGAAAGGATTCAACTGTCATCGAGAGAACGTGAATCGCAATTGACGTTAATTTGAAGGAAAGGAAAGGATCACTGCGTTAAAAAGAACCAGAATCGCCCTACAGGACTGTCTATATATAATACCATTAACAATTTTAAAAATAAAAGTCAAGTCGGAAATAAGTCTTCTATCTGAAAGTTTGAGTAATATATTCTCATTTTATAATGTATTCTCTTTGTAATTGTACCAATATGTAGTATGGCAGACTGGGATTGAACTATTCCCTCAGTCATGCTGAATTATAAATTTAAATTATAAAAAAATAACTTTAATTGGTTTGAAAAGATCTACTACCACCGATAAAAAAATTGTTGTAGGTAGATCATTTTTATTAAATTTAAACGTTGCTTTATTTAATTATCAACATTCCTTGCAACAGCTGTAGAACCATTTATGACATCATTAAACTTACAATCAGCATCATACCACCAAAAAAGCGTAGCCCATAATATTTTAAATGAAATTATTTGCACCGTGGTGCGATGAGTAATGTACGAGTACTAACATAACCCCCCGACTTACAGTCAAATGCGTACACCATTATGCCACGTCCACAATGATTTCATTTTATGAATTCCTACTTCTACATATTATGTATTATACTCGAAAAGCCGTTATACTTGAAGCCTGAAATAGCATTATCCTAGACAGGCTTGATGTATGATTACTTCGTTGTATGCTGTTAACTCAAATGATTGTGTGAAATATTGCGTGTCAAGTCTCCTTCCAAATGGTTCTACGTACCTGTACTTATTTTAAACGCGCTAACGCCGGTAACTATTTTACTTGAAATACACGTAAAATGGCATATCCGCGGTTGTTAGCATTTCGTAGCGATTTGTCTTGTGAGCCGGGTACAATAACTACGGGCGATAAATTTATCTTACATGCCATAAAATTCTTTGGCCGATTCCTCTGATCTCAGATACAGAATTACTAAATCATATAATTTACACCTTCTCCTCGTAACCACACCTTGGATTGATTGGAGACGACTTGAGGAGTATTGAGTACAGTAAGTGTGAAAATATTATATTTTTTATTATTTTTTTTAATTTATAAACTAACGTTTAGACAAGATTTTTATGCATAGCACAAAGGGTAACAATTATTACAAGCAATAATTGTCAGCCTGAAACACTCATTTACATTGAAAAATCTTCCGAGAAAAGATACTTGCCCCCAGACATAATTTGTCTCGACGCCACCTAGCGAGGGATTTAACACTAACAATGTCTTCCTTGCAAAAAATAAAGTTGGTTGTTTTCAGGTGGAAAAAATATAACAAGCAGTAATCGTTGAATGAAACACTAGTATATATTGAATTATTTGGCGGGTATTTGATAAGCCCCCATAGCTCAGTGGTCAGAGCATTCGACCGGCAATCGGAAGGACACGGGTTCAAGTCCCGTTGGGGGCAAGTATCTTTTCTCGGAAGATTTTTCAATGTAAATGAGTGTTTCAGGCTGACAATTATTGCTTGTAATAATTGTTATTATATTTTTGATAGTTGACAGCATTATGCAGAAATACAAAACATTGACTGATTGACTGAGGTTGTAAGCGTCATCCAAAGATAAGTCGAAATTCGAGGCCAACATCAGATAAATTGTATATAAATTATATTGTGTGTCTCAATGGATTGAAGGTTATATTTGTACAATTTGAAGGCGTCTTGTATCGGGATTCCATAATACACAATAGAAAATCAGCAGTATAATTCGCATAGAAAATTAGTTTGATCATCTGGTTTTTGGTTGTTAGTTTTCGCATTACAAAACCGAACCAAAGTTGTTATAGGTATATTATCAATCGTATGAAATGAAGGCGCTATTATAAAATTTGTTATGTTACGTATTTCAATTAAAGCTAATCCCACGGTATGAGCAAGTCTCGCTCGGGAGTCACGCTCGCACCCCGGAGGCGCAACGTGTTCCGGGATCGCAGTAAAGCGAGGAGAGCTTTCCTCTCCCAGTCAGGGAACAAACAGCTAACAGCGGAAGGTGAGTGGTAAAGAGTAGCGTGGCTGGCATATAGACAAGATGTTTGGCAGAGTGGAAAAGCTCGACGCTGCATTGTTTATGTTGTAGAGACGTATGCACAATACATCTAGACGAAGGTACAAATAATAAAATTACTTCGAAATAGTCAGCAAAAATATCTATTCTGTTTACAAAGTAGATGCTTACTACAATAATATAAAATTTTAATCAACTTTGCTATGATTCCAAGAAATTGAAAGCTGATCTGCAGGTGGTTCAATACCGAGCTCTCAGAAAGGATTTTGGACTTCCATGGGACACCCATGTCAGAGACATCTATTCGGTTTCCGGTATTCTTCCAAATACAGTCCTTCCTAAACATGAAATCACAAGCACCATCCTATAAATTACTCAACAATCAACTCACTAAAATCAAGCCACTTTACAATCAAGACATCCACACTCACAATACTCGAAATAGCAATAAAATTCGCATACCTCAAACACACACTACAAAATATGGGATAAAATTTCTGAACTATGTTGCCTATACACTTTATAATTCGCTTCCAGATATGTACAAGGGAATCCAGCGAAATAAAAAAATTCAGAGTATTGCTTTAAAAGAATATTTTTTAAGTACGTTTAAGGATGAACCTATGTAATTTTCTTGTCATGTTCAATTGTCTTATTTCTTTTTCTCTTCTTTTCTTTTCCATTTAGTTGTAATCATCCATATTTGTATAACTTTGTTCCTGTTTTCTTTAATTGTGTTCTATTGTTGTTTGTTCTACTCAACCTGTCTTTTATTTTTCGTCTATATTGTGTGTGAAACTTATATTTTTAATATCTAAATTCTTACGTAAAATTGTAACGCTTTCTTCCCACCCATGAATTGTATGTTCCTCCTCTCCTAAAATGAGTTCTGAGAACTCATCGGGATTGCTCTAGCAGGAAATAAAAACAATAAAATTTAAAAAAAATAGCAATTTTATTTCTAAGCTGAACTACATAAGTGCATTCGAGTTTTTTTCAGATCCGAAAAGCTACAGGTAAGAACCCGAATGTAATTAGGGGCCATTCATTTATTACGTAAGACGATTTAGGGGAGGAGGGGGGTCGATCATGTCTTATTTTTTTCTTATAAGGGGTGGGAGGGAGTTTCGATAGTTCTTACGTATGATCACAAAAATGCGCAAAGTTAAAATTATTAAGTAGTACCTTAAACATTTCTAAAATAAACATTTCTAAAAATTGTTACTTTGAAAAATAAACATTAAAACAAACCAAACGTGTATTCATTTTTTCCTTTAGATTCTTACGTAATAAATGTTAAACAGGGGGGAGGGGATCGGCCTATTCTTATTTTTTCTTATAATAGGGGGGGAGGAGGTCGAAAACTAGCAAAATTCGTCTTACGCAATAAATGAATGGCACCTTACTGAGTTTAAAAATATTTCTAATTAAAAAAAAAAAGAATTAAGAAAGTATGTTTATCTCTAATATTGATATTTTGCTTTCGATTGAACAGCGCTCTTGAGGCGATTTTTCGCAAAAACAGCGCTATATAAGTTGTCCAAACTTATTATTATTATTATTATACTTTACATTTTAAATATATATGTAGAACCTCTGAGTGGCCACGCCATTTCACGAAAATTCACTAAAAAATCACCACTTTGAATTTTGAATGGAATGTTTTGTTGATTTTTTTTTAGCTATTGTATATTTTATTGACTGAAACACGTTCCTAGAATAATAAACTATGTACCAAAACAACATTACTTGCATTAATTACGTAAATTAATAGGTTTTACGATGTTTTATTCGAGGAACACGCATAAATTGTGACGGTTAAATTCGTGGCAAAAATGACATTTCAATGTCATAGACAAAATCGTTTTAAAAATATTCTGGGGTTGCAAGGTGAATGAAACTAGTGGCTATATCATCTATGATGTTAGTGCAAGCGATTCTGACCGTGTTCTTCATACAAATTCTGTACATAGAAGGGCCAAAAACGCAGACAAAAAGTTTTCAAAAATTATTTTCTCGCGCATGCGCATAAGACGCGCGCTCCCGCGCATCTCCGGCCCATTAGAGGTTTTAAATGAAAACAAATCACCTATTTAATCAAAATTATTAACATGTTTCGATATCAATTGTTCTTTCGTCAGGATAAAATTTAAATTGTTTCGAAGCATGTTGGTAATTTTGATTAAATGATTGGTGAATCGAAAGTGATTTGTTTTCATTTAACTGATTTATTTTCTTGTGTTCAACAGCTCAGCTGGGGAACGATTTGCCGGCCTTTGTGTTTCCTCCTTCCTACAACCAGTATCTTCAGATCAATGTTCATTCCTTTCTCTCCTCAAAAATACACTCCACACAGGATCTCAGATAACATAGGCCTTGAGGGAAATTATTTTCCTCAGAACTTCCTGTGAGAAGTTAATGTAAAAAAAAATTAAATAAAATGAAGCCAGTGAAATCGCGAATATTGAAGAAGTATTTTAAAGATTTATTAAGTTTGCAAAATGATGTTAATTTTTATGTGCACAAATGTATCTAAAATTATAAGCATACACGACGATGTGAGCTAACTTAAGATTAATAAATAAATTAATATTCTACGTTTTGTTTTGAACAGTTTTATTTTCCGTGTAAATTTGTTACTTAAATTCAACACATCCGTGTCATTCAATATCAAACTTAAAACTAAATTTGGGAGGCGGGAATGGATTCCGCCGTCCTGGGAACCATTTATTGGATAACCAACACCTCTGCCATAGGTCACAATAGGTCAAATAATTTTTCTCAGGGCCTCCTGTGTGGAACTAATGTAAAAAAAACAAGTACAGAAATGATTACATTTAATTAGGTGATTTTGGAGGAGGGGAAAAACAATGGGAGGAATCAACATAACATGGAAACATTGTTAATAAGGGATATAAACCTGAAATAATAAACCAAAAAAAAACAAGAAGAAACAACTAAATTTATTATGGGTTGTTGGTAGTGATTTCATTTAATCCTGGTATTTATTTTAATACGTAAATTTTTAATGAACGTGTTTCGGAAAGCAAAAGCAATTTTTTTGGTGGACGGTTCAAGAGTAGAAAGATTTTATTAGAATGTATCTTCCTAAGTGTAAGGCTTTAAATAATATTAATCTTATAAGAAAAGAAGAGTAATTAGAATATTTCATAGGCAATATAAGAAAGCTACTCTCCGGTAGATATATTCAATTAAGGGGTATAAGAGCATAAAAAGCTAAGTTTAAAAAAAAGTAAGAATTAAATGCCTCAGACTAGTGTTTTCCGGGACGCTTAGTTCAGTGATGTATGTTGTAGCCATTTAATTTTGGATTTGTGCTAGCGGGGATTCCGGACGGGGGAGGAGAGCGGGGTCACTTAAGCGTGGCTCCTCGCTCCTTGGAAATTTAGTCACAATGGATCGCTTTATGGGAGAGCAACGCGCTTTCTGGGTAAAACAAAAACCATGACTGTGTTCTTTTCTGTTCATCAATGATTCTATTCTGTTTTACAAAATAATGATGCACGCCGCCTATTTCGTTCGCATCACCAATTACAGAGTATTAATCATTGCACAAGTGTTAATTTAATTAAATCATGCTTTAAAAATTTCGAAGAAACCGGCAGGAAAACAAATGGGCCGGCCATGGAGCGAAATAAATTGGTTAAAGTTAAATTTTTCCTAACAAACTGATCTCACGCAGAGGAAATATTCCATGGCCTCCCCGTAGCCCAGATCTAACCCCAGCTGATTTTTTTAAATGTGATGTGTGAAATTATAAGAAATTAGATACGTGAAATTATTGTAACTGTTGGTTTTCCAAATAAAATAAAATAAAATAAAAATATTTGTGTATATAGGTACTCGTATGTATTTTATCTTACAAGTCGAGTCTACGTAAATAAACCAGCGATTATACTACTCCAATTAAGGCCAAGTGTAATCATTTTTTAATTTGAAATACTGATTATATTATCACGCAAATCGATAAACATAATGTTTTTAATAAGAAAAATATATTTTTTACATTTTTTAAATTAACATAGGCTTAGCATTTATCAAAACCAAATCAGAAATACGACCTTATTTTGACCGTTTTTCGTATGTTTTAAAAAATAGTTTTAATTGCTGAATATCCTCAAAGTATACCTTCAGGGGTTTTCTTTAAAACCACGTAAAGAAATTAAAAGAAAATACATTAATATGTTTTTAGTTAAATTTTTTCAAAAACACCAATTTTCGTGTATTTTTAAACGCTGATAACAAATCTTTGGATTCGTTTATTTAAAAAAACGTTACGATAAATTGTAGGTATTATATTTTTCCATTTTTTAAAGACAATTTTATAATTTTAAACTTCAATTTAACAATGAAAACCGGGAACTTTAATTACTAGCAAAAGCCCTCTGTCGTGTGGCGCCCATTTATCTTTCTGTTTACGGTTCGATTTGAAACTAAAAGCTTTTTTCAAATTATTTCAAAAGATGGCAGTAATCAATCGCGGTGAGAACCTAAGATATTATAATGTTCATTTTTGGAGAGACAATTTCAACCATCTGCCTATACATGTAGGTACCTATTCGTTTTATGGTATGATTTGTACAAGGTGTTTTACCATTTGAGAATAGTTGTGCATGGTCAATGGTGTTTGACCATCATAAACGATAATAAATCACTGGGTATAGGATCTCTGTCTTGACAATACATAACTCCGTGCTAACAATTAATTCCGACGAATTCGACAGAAAAATAAAATCTGTTTTTAGTAGGTTTCAAAAGACATTTTGAAATAGATGGATTATAAAAAAAAGTTTTTTGTGGACTGATATTTATATTTTTATTTGTGGTTTTATCAAATAGGTCCATAGTTAGGTACCTATTGTTCTAATACAATCCTTATTTGTATTACCTACATTATGTTTAAAACATTTTTTTTTAAAATTGAATCAATCACATATGTCGGTAAATTAGAGTTAAATTTATTTACATTTCCTCATAATTTTATTTGCTTTTGTATTATAAAAATAATAAAAATAGTGAAGAACAGGACGTAGTAGGTAGTTACTCTCAGTATCGCCCTGGTGTAAGACCACCAAACAGAATTGAAACGTTACTTGAAATGGTTTTAGCCGTGTTTGATTCCATAGTCTCATTGGCTCCAGACGGGAGCAGTTGGGACTTGGGGTGACTTATGGCAGAGGTGTTGGTTATCCAATAAATGGTGCCGGGGCAGCGGCAACCACACCCACCTCCCAAATTTATTGGATAATTAGCAACAAGAGGTTCGCTACGTTTAGTGACTTGTTTGTGACGTCACACTAGAGGGGAGGGGGTCACACATTTTTTTTTATATGAATACCGCAATTGAGTTTGCTCCCGTCTGGAGCCAGTGAGATTATGGCATCCCCAATTTGGGTATGTTGTGAGGCTGAAGGTAGCGGGGAGGGGAAGGAGATGGGGAAGAGGAAGGTGGGTAAGTACCTAGCTATTCAGATCTGGTCAGCGAACACGGCTAAAAGCCATTTCGAGCAACGTTTCAATTCTGAATGGTGATCTTACACCAGGTCGATACTGAGAGTATCATCCACTCTGGAACGTGCGGCAAATATACTATGTATTATTTTCAATGAATTAGTTTTGAAATAACACAAATTAAATGAATAAAATGAATTTTCCATGCCGGGATTCGAACCCGCGACTTTCAGATTGCGAGTCAAGAGCCTGACCGCTAGACAACGCCGACCGTCAAATGTCAAATGCCAAATGTGACAATGCGTGACAGAGACGGGGGGGGGGGAGGGGAGTCAAAAATCTTAAATTCATGTGACGTAATTAATAGATGGCCCCTAATGAGGTATTCACAATAAAAAAAGTTACTTTATTTATTTTCGTTGTGTAGACCTATCGCTAGGTATTTATGAGGTCTATATATATAACTCTATACATATATGTATATTTATGAGGTCTATGAGAAATGTGGATATCCGCAAATAATGTAAGGCTGATGTAAGCATAATGAGTAAGATTAAGAAAGGGACCCTCAGATGGTTTGGGCATGTAGAGCAAATGAACGAAGAAAGTAGTGTAAGAAGAATATACGACGCGAATGTGAATGGTAGAAGAAGTCGGGGACCCCCGAGGAAGACATGGCACGATCAAGTGAATCAGATACTTGAGTCGGGCCATGTCAAAAGTCAGAATAATAGAAGAGAATGTATGAGACGATGTATGAATGTGAGTGAGGCAAAGAGTGTGTGCCAAGACCGAGTTGTTTGGCGGTCCGTCCTCTCTGCCCACCCCTGCGGGGAAACGGTGTGACGGTTAGTTAGTTAGTTAGTTATTGTATATCAATCTGAATTCGGAAACGTGGTCTTTCAACAGGGTCATTTAGGTACCATACCGTGCACAAATGATGCCATTGCCACGTGGTCGTGAGCTTTCAAATGCTTGAGTCGTTTATCAAAAAGAGAATTCTCAGTGATATTTGTTTGTGTTGTAAAAAAAAAGGAATTTTGATGGATTTGATGTATTGACCTACGTCCAATGTGCTGAGTACTAATACCATATTTACGGCACGTTCCAGAGTGGAAGTTACCAGTATCGCCCTGGTGTAAGACCACCGAACAGAATTGAAGTGTTACTTGAAATGTTTGGTGGCCAGATCTGAATAGTCAGGTACTTCCCCACCTTCCTCTTCCCCATCTCCTTCCCCTTCCCGCTACCTTCAGCCTCACAACATTGGGGATGCCATAGTCTCACTGACTCCAGACGGGAGCAGTTGGCACTCTTGTGCGATATTCACATAAATGTTTTGTTTAATATGAAAAACGGTCAAGGTATAATTTGAGAGGCGGGTATGTGTCGAAATGTTTTCGAAAATCTAATGGCCACATTTGAGGAATGCTAGCGGCGAGATTGCGGCCATTTTGACGAAATTATTTTTACGAGATGATTTTCCAGCATATTTTTGTTCCTATCAATAATCGTTTATTTAAACACAGTGTATTTTTTATGATTATTTCAAAGGTGCAAATGTTTATGGCTCACCCTAATTGTTCGATTGCTATAAAGCCAAAGCAGCCTAGACTACACTAAATATATCAGAAACTAGAAGGTGTACTCGTTACCGAGATGTTTAATGATCCCTGTTCCAATAAATAATACATTTGATTAATTATAACGCTAATTGAATCAATGTTCGCCCTCGCAAGCGAGCCTTGAATGTTAATAAGTTAATATGGTCGGACATGTAGAAAAACAAAGCCTACATTAGCGCCGCATTCCTTACTCAATCTCCGCTATTAGTGGTTAGTGGCGCCAGCGAACGACAATAAGCATCAAATAATAAATTCAACATGAAATTAAAGCTTGTTTTTACCCAAGGCAGAATTGAATACTGATTTAAAGAATAAATTATCTACGGTAATGGTTATTATTTATTATTAATAGATGGACTAGAAAAACTGCGCGCTGCTGTCAGAAATATTGTCGTGTTCGAAATCACTTAAAAAAATATTATTAGCTTATTTATTAGTACAATATTACATTATTTATAAAATGTTTTGGCTACCCAACTATGAGGATCCCTGTTTTAGGACAATCAACTTGTAAATATTTTTAATTTTGAGGAAGGTTATTATTCAATACTAATAAAACTTGGATGATTTGTATTCAAGGGAGCTGTTCAACATTGTATAACTTTGAAACAATACATCTGGAGGAGTAATCTCAAATACAGGGAAGTAATGTGTTTGTCTGAAGCAGTAAAACTCATGAAGGGTGAGCTCTGGCATCATGAAATTTTACACAGATTTTTCTGTTTGGCATTTCATGACTATTTCAGATTGCAGCTTGGTTTCCATTACGAATATCAACTGACAAAATTAAAAAGGATGTCATTTTTCACGTTCTATATTTTGTCGTTCGTTGAAAAAAGTACTATCCCATTAATTAATTAATTAATATTAATTAATCCTATTATAATATTATAAAGGCGAAAGTTTGCATGGAGGTATGGATGTTTGTTACTCTTTCACGCAAAACCTACTGACTTGATTTTAAAAATTCTTTCACTAATACAAAGCTACATTATTTGGGAGTACTATAGGCTATATATATTGGTAAGCTCTGGCGTTATGAACAAGCTCCGACGTTATGAAGTTATTTATTATACGTTTATTGTCCAGACGAAAAGCAAAGTGTTGCTATGTAGTTGTCTGACGTGCGCTGTCATTTTGTAATTGTTTAGGTTACTATGGAGATCCCTTTGATAGTTAAAATTTAAATGGGGATGAAGGGAGGTGGGTGATCCCAAAAACGAGCTTTTTGTTTTTTCTTAAAATTTCCATGTTTTTTTAACTGAAGGGTTAAACGAACTTTTACAGCCGAGTCTATGCTTCGACGCATTTTAAAATGACATATTTTTTTAAATTCTATAAGAAAGCTAAAAAAGTAATACAACAAAACCGATTTCAACGTGATGTAGGTTAACCAGTTTCCCGCGTGTACTACGAGTTTCCGAACACCGTGAACAAATTTATAAATTGGATATTTTACGCATGATTTAAGAAGACATAGCCAGAGAAAACCAGAAATATGTCATTTTTCAATCAGATTTTAGATGAATTGGCTCATTTCCACAAAAAATTATAAATTGATTTCGAAAGACCGTTCTATTATCTTGCATTCTCATGTTTCAAATTTTGAGAAAAATTGTTTACTTTTAGTATAATAAGGATATACCATAGGTCGTTGGCAGATTTGTTAAATTTTCAAGAAAGATTTTGTATTATACCACACCCATTTCAAAACATGTAATCATGCAGTAAAATAAATCAGTATATTATCTGGGTATCAAATGTTTTAGAATTTTAATTTTAGTTTAAATAAAACATTAAAAAATATATACGTACATGTGGTTCTTCACGAAAATTGGTGCGTTTGTGTATTTATTTGCCCACTTACACACTAATAAATTTTAGATTTTTTTAACATTCTTATTTAACTTAGACATTATTGAAAATTGGTAAAAACTTATAATCAAAAAATAATTACAAAAAGTACATTATTTTAATAGTTTTATCATCACGCCTTTCAGCATTTTTGGATGTAGGTATAAATTAAAGCACATTTGGAATGAAATAAAATCGATATTGAGTTATAATTTTAAAAAGCTGGTACGGAGAATAATTAATCTAATAAGAACAACTTTCGACGAAATGTGGATTTTTGGCCGCTGGCTGGTTAAACGCTCTTCAGGGCAAAGTTTTATTGATTTTTTTTATTATTTTGAAATAAAAGTGCTTTCACATAAATATGGGTAGTATTACTTAAACACGAGAAATAAATTTGAACGTGAAAAAGAAATAATAAAAATAAAATTAGAGTAGATAAAAAAAATAAATACTAGAAACAAATTTATTTTAAATACAGCGATCGTATAGGTTTGCAAAGAGGCAACCGAAGGTTTAAGAATGGTGTTGGAATAGGTTGGAATTGGATCCACAAACAATATCACCATATATTCGTTCCAGAAACCGGTGTATCTGAGAATAAGCAATGTAATTGCGCTTATATACTGCAATAAAAAAAAAATAGGTTCGATGCTAAAACGTTTGTTGTTATCTCATAATTGTTTTCTTTGTGTACAATTAATATTCATAAAAAAATTAAATTCTAAATCAAAGAAAAAAGACAACAAGTAAAAATAAATGTCTCGAGTTATTTTAATCTTTATTCATTACCATGGGGATGTTTTTCTTTGTGGACTATTTGCGATGATGGTTATGCATAAGTAAATATCAAAATATTATATATTTATTGGTCAATGCTGATGATCTGTCTTCAAAATGGTTTATAATTTATTATAAATAATATATTGGAAAAACAATTTATATTTTATATTGGAAAAACAACTCGTAATTTTGAAATCAGAATCAAAGAACATTTAAGGTGTCTTAATAATAATAATTTTTCTGAATTCGCTAACCATATTATTGACAATAACCATAGTTTTGAAAAAAAAACACCGGGATAAATATTCTTCAAATTAATCATAAAGGAAAACGTTTAGATAACTTAGAAGCTTTGGAAATTAAAAAATCCCTTAAAAATAATGAATCTATTATCAACAAACAAAAAATATTGTCATATAGCCCAATCATGGATTTGTTCCCCTACCCACCCACTCTACACTAATACCTACCCACCCAATCTACATTATTAACTAACAACGGCTCCACCCCTACCATAATAAAACATTGTTCTAAACTGTCAAATTAGTATAATCTTTCCCTGACGAAGGAATGTTTGTTCCAAAACCGGTCGGATTTGCACATTATATAAGTGGTTTATACAAAGTTGTATTGTTTCATTTTTCTATGAATAATATCTTTTGCTTCTCTATTTAACATTAATCACAAATCATGTTATAATTATCGTTTAATACAAAATGAGATAGGGAGCCCAAAATTGCAAAAAAATAATAAAAATCTTAATGCGTCAAAACATAAATACAAAGCTAAATGAGTGTGTGGAGAATATATTTATGACTCGAATGTGAATGCTAAAAGAATTTAGGGGCGCCCGAGGAAGATGTGGCACGATCTGGCGATCAAGTGAATCAAATACTTGAGTCATATCAAGTGTCGGAATAACAGAGGGTATGTATTAGACGACGTATGAATGTGAATGAAGCAAGGAGTGTCAAGACCAAGTTGTTTTGCAGTCCATCCTCTCTGTCTACTTGTGTGTAGAAACGGCGTGATGGTTAGTTAGTTATAGCAAAAACCTGTTTGTTTGCTTGTAAAACTGCAACATAAAAAGAACTGATTTGTATTATTTCACAATTTATTAATTTAAAATAATATGTAGTATATTTGCGGCACGTTCCAGAGTGGAAGATACTCTCAGTATCGCCCTGACCACCATTCAGAATTGAAACGTTACTTGAAATGGCTTTAGCCGTGTTTGGTGACCAGATCTGAATAGCCAGGTACTATCCCAACCTTCCTCTTCCCTATCTCATTTCCCTCCCCACTAACTTCAGCCTAACAACATACCCCAATTGGGGATGCCATAGTCCCCCTGGCTCCAGACGGGAGCAGTTGGGACTCTTGTGCAGTATTATATGTAAAAAAAAAACTCCGAATTCATGAATTTAGTATTGTTTTTTTTCTGGAATTTAAAAGTCAATGTCGCTTTCCATTTTTGATACTGACAATTCGTGCTGGAATTCTATTTGACATATTGAAATAGTTTTAAGCTTTTTACATTTTTTTTTTTTTAATTTGACAGACAGAAATTAAAAAAAATTATACTAAACTTAAATAAATTATTAGGTATATTGTCATACAATTGTTTCAATGTAATATCATCAACACGTCTTTTTACAGATGGCAACGTAATTCTCAAGAAAAGCTCTGGTTAAAGGCTTTTAAATATTCATTAAACCACTAACCCGCTCCGCAGGTTTTTACTGCTATACCCTGCGGGCGGCTTTTGCTTTGGCTTCGCCCAGTTAGTGTTGGTGACCATTTTATAGATCCAATGCGAACTGATTCCAAAAACAGCCCGTTTTTCGGATCCACTGCAGCTAGTCACCGGGACAAAGTAACCGAGATAGAGCAATGACGTCATATGTAATATATAGCCACTTGATACAACATGTATTACCGTCAATCTTTTCATATCCGGAGAGATACCATATATTCACAAATTCGTAGCAGTTATACCTACGGGGGAGAAGTCCCCGTCCGACCTGCTGACGGAAGTAGCGACTTCTTGTGTCGAATTCTTGAATTCGAAACCGAATTATAACAGTAGCTTTGTGTGAAATTCCATGTACACAGATGTTATTTGTGGCTGGGTTCTGAAATTCAACCGCGCAGACGCTACGGTATTAATACTGTTCGATACTCAGAAAAAATATTGTTTATTTTTTGTTTTTGTTTTTAGGTTTTTTATATTAAACCACACAGGATAATATTTTTTTTCAGGGCCTAATTCACATTTGGGGATACTGTGCGAAGGGTTTTTGTAAGAAAAGGAAGGAAAGGAAGTTCTGGGAAGGAAACGGGTATGATGGGTGGGTATGAATCTAGGGGTCAGTGTGTGCAGGAGAGACAGACGAATGAATTTATTCCTCATGTAGAGAGGTCATAGGTTCTCCCCAAACCGGCCTCTCCAAATCCGGCCCGCCATCCAGCTGGTGGGCAGGCGCATCCGCCGCCAAGGCCTGAACACACCTCACTTGCTGAACCTGTCACCCCATCTAAGACACCGAACGTAGCGAACCACTTGGTGTGACCTATGGTGGAGGTGTTGGTTATCCAAAAAATGGTTCTCGGGGCGGCGGTAACCATACCCGCCTCCCAAAATGTTATCAAGTTTAACTTGTGGAACACCTTGTTATTCATTTTATAATTTTAAATATAAATATTGTTGAATTAAAAAAAATATTGTTTAATTTTATCTGGCAACCCTAAAATAAATATTTGATAATGCCTGCAGAAAGCGAAACAGCTGTCACGCGTAATAATAATCCCAAAGCAGAACTTTTTTATAAATAAATGATTCAATAAAACTATTAAAAAAATTGTTACCTTTTATCTGGCTACCCTAAAATATAAGAAGACTCACAAAAGACGCTTCACCTGTCAAATAATCGGACATTAATGACGGCATGTTCAAATGAAAGAAGTAGGTATGCGTCAAAATAATAATTATTGAGTTCAGGTGAGATCTTTCGTGCCTTTTTATAATTAAGAGGACGCCCAAAGATATTGAAATATAAGTTGAATATCTTTGAGGACGCCTCTCCTACATTCCGTAATGAGAATTTGAACGGCTGTACAGCGAAACAAACGCTTGCAGGCATTTCACTTATAATATAATTCATTTTATTTTGCCAAATTAGGTATTTAATTGGAATTTTTGTTTCGAGACAATGATAATTATACTTATTAGGTACCTAATCCAATTTTTAAAAGAATTCCCACGTGGTTTTATAGCGATTTTTATTGTATTAAAAATACATGTTTTTCAATTTCACTGGAATTTTCTTTTACGAAGTAGAACAACGAATTTGAAACAATTTGTATGCAAGCAAAATATCGTGTTCGCATCTACACTCACTTCTCACCGACTCATTCGAAATTAATGATTTAACCAAGCAATTTAAATCCATAATGATTTAACTAAGCTATTTGAATCCATAATATCCATTTAGCCTTGATCTCGGAAAAGGAGTAGGTCTCGGATGTTCGTAGGTTCCGGTATTAGAGACAATGTGTTATAAATGTCCCCACACATGTCAAGGGAAAATTCTATGATAACCTATCAACTCAACGAGCAATTTCAATGCCTAATACAGGTATTAAAATGATTTATCTGTATTAATTATTGCTTGTTTAAAAATTATTGTCTGTAAGTAATTATTAGATCCACTTTGAACAGAGATTTTACAAATTGAAGGGAAGGCCACCCTCGGCATTCCACGGTCTTTACAATATAATTACAGTTTAAAAGTGCACAATGAAACAGAACATGCAGTTTTTCTTTTTAGAAACTATGAAACTTTATTATTTGTTGTCTCACGCAACCATCACTACCCCTCTCACCTGTGGGGATAGGAATTGGGTAGTTAAATAGGAATTATCTATGTGTTCACCGTGAAACCTTGATAAATAAGTTTCAGGGTAAACTTTTGGTTGAACAATTCCAAATTCAACCCAGGCAAAAATCGTGTACGCTTTCAAATCTCCCTCAACCAATTATTTATTACTAGCTGTTCCCCGGCATGCGTTGCAATACCATTCAAAGAAATAAATCGATTCTCCCTGCATGTCCTTTCCCGTGCGTCCCCGTTCCCTTCTACTTTCACCGCCTTCCCCCTCGGCTCTTCCCTCTCCACGAAGCCCACCTCCCCCGTTCCTCTTCCCCCTTTCCTCCCTGCCGCTAAAAATATGAAATACACACATTTTCATTTATATAAATTTCATAACGCCAGAGCTTACCTTTATATGTATATAGCCTGTATGTTATTCTGATGTTTGAGCTATTTATTGTAAAGTTTCATTAAAATCCATTGAGTAGTTTTTGCATGAATTAGTAAAAACACACATACATCCATACAAACTTTCGCGTTTATAATATAGCTAAGTTAGATTTCTTCATACAAAACTGCTGACATTATATTTAAACAAATAAATGAAGACAATGTAAGCGAAACTCAATCGAAAATCTGGAAACAGAAACATCAGAAAAACATATTGACACCTCTGGGACCTCCCAGAGGTGTCAATATGTTTTTCTGATTTTTCTGTTTCCAGATTTTCGATTGAGTTTCGCTTACATTGTCTTCATTTATTTAAATATTACAATTTGAGGTTTTACTCATAAAGTTAAAAGAAAAAAAATTATATTTAAACAGTTGTTTACAATCAAAATTTTCTCGACAATTCCAGGGGGAAGACGTCCAGTACCTTTCCCCAGAATAAGTAGACGAAATAAATACAGAGGTTGCAAGGAGAGACGTACAGGACCTTTAGTGGACCGAGGTCACCAAATTAGCGCGAGATTTGGTCCCCGGAGGCACGTAGTTGGCTAAAAGACCCGACCCGTTTTAGAAAAGGGGACGAAAATGATAACGGTGTTTTTTTCTCATGCTTTTTATACTTTTCGGTATCTTGACATGACCTATGACCTACCTAATCATGTGGCCAAGCTACCCAAAAACCAGCTGCTCCCATCCGGAGCCAGGGAGACTATGGCATCCCCAATTGGGTTATGTTGTGAGGCTAAAGGTATTGGGGAGGGGAAGGAGATGGGGGGGGGGAAGGTTGAGAAGTACCTGGCTATTCAGATCTGGTCACCAAACACGGGTAAAGCCATTTCAAGCAACGTTTCAATTCTGAACGGTGGCCTTACACTAGGGCGATACTGAGAGTATCTTCAACTCTGGAACGTGCCGCAAATATACTACACATTATTTTATATGAATTAATTGTGAAATAACACAAATTAATCAAATAAAATTTATTTACCACGCCGGAATTCGATCCCGCAACCTTCGGATTGCGAGTCAAGTACATTACAGATCGACCATGCCGGCCGTCAATATCTTGGGCAATGAGAAATATCTTGGGCTCTTACAGAATAAATAAAAAAATCATCGCCCTTAATTGGCATGTTAAAAATTGAGATACTACCAGCACCTATGGGTTGCTTGAGCAAGCTCCCAGACGTTGATATTTCGAATGGTGCGAGGCTTGGCTGGACGCTGAGTGTTCGCAGCCTGTTTTAACTACCAAGTACATACTATGGAGGAAGCCATTTTTTTTGTAGATGCTTTCGAATGTCAAAATGTATAATCGTAGATTCTTTAAATGTGTGCAGGTTTTTATGTTATAAAAGTGCTAGCATCCCATTATTATTGCTTCTTCCCAACGCAAGTTTTAACAGTAAACAACTGCCAGTGTTTGGCCCGGTGTATTGACACCGTATTATAATACATTTATAACATGTCCAAGTGAAATAAACAGTGAAGTTTTTTGCAAGGATAATTATTTTATTTAAAAGGACCCCTATCAATTTTGAACATGGGCCTTACGATCCGGATTGCAATCAGAGGACTGCAATAATATAAAAAAAAAACAAGAACCAGCTGCCAATTAATACAGATGACCAATATTACAATTACCGGAATCACAAAGATGAACAAAGGAAGACTGGATTCACATCGGAAATGAGATAAGTTTTTAGTGCCTTCCCACCCATACCCATTCTTTAACATCCATACAGAACTCATTCGTAGTTTTTTAACAAGATTAATCCCATAAATATTGTATTGTAAAAAATAAAATCACTACCCACGTAAAGATTTTATGCAATTCATGATTCTCAATTAATGATTGAACATTAGGTTCTCAATTAATAATTGCCAGGAATATTGTCGTTGTTGTTTTTCAGGCGGGTAGCTTCTCAAATAAATAAATACGCATTGTCGGAACACATTTTATCAGGGATTAAGCTACGAAAAGGTATTTGTACACAAAATGGATAAGATCAAATCTTTAATAGCCAAGAGAGGCGTGATTAAGGGGAAATTGACGCGTTTCGCGGATTCTATAAACTCCTTGTCCGCGATTGAAATTAAACTGAGGTACGACCGAATAAAGCCATTGTTAGATCAATTCGAATCTATACAGGACGAAATTGAAATTTTATCGGATGAGGAACTGGAAAATTCTATTCAGCGCGAGACGTTTGAAAATCAATATTTTTCAGTCCTTGCTACTGCTAAAGGGGCGATGGACTCAATTAACGAGGGTAGAGTCGACATCAAACTCCCAACTCTCCAATTGAGAGAATTCGATGGGAATCAAAAAGATTGGGTAAATTTCGTTGAAACCTTTAAAACTTTGGTTCATAATAACAGTTCCTTGAGCAACGTCCAAAAATTCTTTTACTTACAATCTGCGCTGAAAGGGAACGCATTGAAAATAATTAGTAATCTAGAAGTTTCGGAATTAAATTACCTATCGGCTTGGGAATTGTTGCACGACAGATTTGCGAATCTCAGGGCTACCGTACATAAACATATCCAAACTCTATTTCAATTAAAGGATATGAAACATGAAGAGCCTGTAGCATTAAGGTATTTAATTGATGAAACTAATGTCAATTTGAAAGCGTTACAAAACATCGGAGTTAAAGTAGATCATTGGGATCCTTTGATTATTTACATAATTTCAAATAAATTGGATATAGCTACCCGGAGAAATTGGGAACAATATACATTGCAAGGTGAATTACCTACATTAAAGGAATTCATAAAATGTTTATCTGCTAGGGCACAAGTATTGGAGCTTATGAATGCTTCAGAGAAAAAATCTTCTAACCTACATAAAATGCAAATAGGCGACAATAATAACAAAAAAGATTCATCGGTATTCTTGGCAATAAAGGCAAACAACTGCATTTATTGTAATGATAAAGGTCATCAAATTTATTTTTGCAAAAAATTTCTAAAATTAAAATTACAGGATAGGATTGATGCTACGAAATCAATCCGGGCGTGTTTTAAATGTTTGAGGTTGGGTCATCAGGCACAGAGTTGCAAGACAAACCTAACCTGCAAAATTTGTGGCAAGTATAGCCACAATACTCTATTACACAAGGAGGTACCTCCGCCGGAGACCTCAAATATGGATGCTAATAACGAGGTTATAGTGTCGAATTTTTCTGCATCGGAAAAGGCAGAAAAAATAATATTATTGTCAACCGCCTACATAGGAATTGTGGGGGCCAACAATAAAATGTTTAAAGCTCGCGCCCTGATTGACTCTGGTGCGCAGAGTAATTTTATGAGAGCTGATCTTGCTAATAAATTAAATTTACCATGTGAATGGATAAACAAACCCGTGTCTGGGATCCATAATAATATCACACACATAAAAAAGAGAATTTCAGTGGAGATGACTTCGCTTAATACGGATTATAAACGCGAAATATCATGTCTGATTTTACAGGAAATTACAACCAATTTACCACAAGTGACAATGGCGAAAAAAGAGTTCAAAATACCACCAGGACTGGAGCTGGCAGACCCGAACTTCAATATAGCTGCACCCATCGACATCCTGTTGGGCGCGGAGAGCTTCTGGGAGATGCTAAACAACGATAGATTGAAACTCGAGTCAGGACCAACGCTTCAACGTACGCAACTGGGATGGATTGTGTCCGGTCCTATCAACGTGTACCCCAAACAAAGGCCTGTATCAGATTTTTGCAGTTTATCTATAAATAAGTTGAGTCATCAAATAGAAAAATTTTGGAAATTGGAAGAGATTAATTCCACTAAAATTCAAACTCAAGAAGAAAAGGCTTGCGAAGCCAATTTTGTAAGTACTCATACTAGAGAAGATGACGGTAGATATGTAGTAAGTTTACCGCGTCGGGCATGCATTGATCAGTTGGGAAACTCATTGCTCACTGCCGAAAAAAGATTTAAAAACATAGAAAGAAAATTTGTGTCACATCCCGAGTTAAAGACACAATATGTAAAATTCATGCGTGAATATGAAGAATTGGGACACATGGAGATGTGTGACCAGTCAAAAGGGGATCGTGACTCCTATTTTTTACCGCATCACGCTGTAGTGAAAGAATCCAGCACTACTACTAAAGTGAGAGTCGTTTTTGACGGCTCCGCCAAAACCTCAAATGGAATTTCCCTCAATGAAGCCTTGATGACAGGACCTGTTATACAAAAGGATCTATATAACCAACTATTGCATTTCAGGAAACATCAAATAGTCATGACTGCCGACATCGAGAAGATGTACCGCCAGATTAACATGTGTGAAGATGACCTGGACCTACAGAAGATAGTATGGCGCGAGTCGCCACAGGATGTGCTCAAGCATTATCGTCTGAAGACTGTGACTTATGGACTGGCACCTTCCTCCTTCTTAGCCACAAGATGCTTAAAGCAAATTGGTATGGATAATAATTTAATTTTTCCTAGAGCTAGTCAGGTCATAGAAAATGACTTCTATATGGATGACTTGTTAACGGGAGCAGATGAGCTGGAATCCTGTAAAAAATTAAAAGAAGAATTAATCAGCATCTTGTCATCTGCGGGGAGGACATTGAGGAAGTGGAGGTCCAATGCGTTGGAATTGTCAGCCGAGTCGGGCCAAGCTAAGTGTGCCGATTCAGGCGATTCCGACAAAATTATTACTGACAATCCAAAGACTGAGAAAATATTAGGATTAACATGGAACAATGAATCTGATTACTTTTCTTATGTAATAATGAAGCCATCAGATCCAACCGAGAGCAAACGAGAGATATTGTCTTGCATCGCATCAACCTTCGATCCATTGGGACTCCTAGGGCCGATAATAGTCATAGCCAAATTGATAATGCAAAGGCTGTGGCAGTCCAAAGCAGCATGGGATGATCAGTTACCTAATGAAATATTAGCACCCTGGAGGACCTACCTGCAAGATTTAATTCAGCTAAATGTGTTGAAAATACCAAGAAAAATTATTTGCAAGCAAGCAAAAGAGCTACAGCTACACGGTTTTTGCGATTCGTCTGAGAAGGCTTTCGGAGCCTGTATCTATATGGTGTCAATGGACCACAGCGGTAAGTGGCATTCACACTTAATAACATCCAAATCAAGGGTAGCACCATTGAAGTCTATTTCACTGCCTAAGTTGGAGCTATGTAGTGCTGTACTACTGGCAAAATTAATGAAAACTATAAAACAAGCATTAAATATAATGAAGATCAACACATATTATTGGTGTGACTCTACGATAGCGCTGTGTTGGCTGAAAGGTCAACCTACTCGTTGGAGCACTTTCGTGGCCAATCGAGTAGCCGAAATACAAGAACTGAGTGATCCAGATCAATGGAGACACGTATCATCATCCGACAATGCAGCGGATATACTTTCAAGAGGAGCTACGGCGGATAAACTGATAAATTCTACAATATGGTGGAATGGACCCAATTGGTTGACCGACGGAGTCAACGATTGGCCTATATCGAACATTTCCTGTTCAAACCCTCCGGAGCTCAAGAGTAAAAATATTCTTTTATCTACTGATATTCAAGAATGGGAAATATTTGGAAAATTTTCCTCATTTATCAAATTGAAAAGGGTTACAGCATATGTACTGCGGTTTGTGAATAACTGCAGAAATATTAAAAGTAAAATTTCAGGTAATTTAAGTGTAGCTGAACTAGAAGCAAGTTTGAATTGTCTACTGAAATCAGCTCAGGCACATGCCTTTCAAAAGGAGTTGAAGACATTAAAAAACCAGGGAAATGTCAACAAAAATAGTAACTTAAAATCTCTTCATCCCTTTTTATGTGATGGTCTTATATATGTGGGCGGTAGATTAAGTTTAGCTACACACCTATCGTACCAACAAAGACATCCAATTATATTGCCAGCTAAACATAAGCTAACCGAATTGATTATACGTCACTATCATTATGTAAACTTACACGCAGGACCTCAAGCGCTATTAGCTGAAATAAGATTAAGGTTTTGGCCTATTTTTGGGAAAAATACTGTTAAAAAGATATTACATAAGTGTATTGTGTGTTTTAGGTGTAATCCTCGTATTGGTAACCAGATCATGGGAAGCTTACCGAGCGAAAGAATCACACCGAGCCGACCTTTTGCTATCACGGGAGTCGATTTTGCTGGACCGATTCCAACCAAAAGTGGGCCACTGAGGAGAGCTCCACTCGTGAAATCGTATTTATGTATTTTTGTTTGTTTTTCCACAAAGGCGGTTCATTTGGAATTAGTTTCGGATTTATCTAGCAATGCTTTTTTGAACAGTTTAAAGAGATTTATATCCCGTAGGGGAGAACCTGATAAGATCTTTTCCGATAACGCTAGCAACTTTCGGGGGGCCAGTAATAGGCTCAAGGAGCTGTATACCAGTTTGAGAGAGAACAACGACAAGATTCAAAATTATTTAGCTAACAGAGGTATTGAGTGGAGGTTCATAACCCCTCGAGCCCCTAGTCAGGGAGGGCTGTGGGAAGCTGCGGTCAAGTCAGCAAAGTTTCATTTGTATAGAGTCACTAGTAATTCTGCTTTAACCTTTGAACTTTTGTATACCTTAATTTGTCAGATTGAGGCCTGTCTAAATTCCCGTCCATTGACTTCCTTGTCTGATGACATCCACGATTACCAACCCCTCACCCCAAACCATTTCCTCATAGGCACTAAATCCTCTATCATTCCGGAGAGAGATGTCCGAGCCATACCAGACAACAGGCTGACCCAATATCAGAGAATCCATGCGCTAATGTTATCCTTTTGGTATAGATGGAAGCGAGAGTACTTGATGGAGCTACAAAAAAGGACGAAATGGCAAACCAGTAATCAACGGGCACTGCAAAAGGATGATCTGGTTATTCTGAAGGAAGATAATTTACCTCCACCATTATGGAAAATGGCGCGAGTTATATCTACACATCCCGGCGCGGATGGTGTAGTGCGAGTGGTTACCCTGAAAACCCCTCAAGGAATCTTTGTCAGGCCTATCACAAAGATATGTCTAATGCCTCTGGACCCGGAAGCTGAACCTGTGACGGACGCCCCGGACCCTTCCGTCAGTCCGGACTCCCCGGACGACCATGATGAAACTTTTTAGGGTGAAAATATTAAAAAAAGACCCTTTAAAGATACCAATCCCAGGAACAACATGACAACCAATAAATTGATGATTGATTGCACCCCGCGCTGTGGTGCTTATATCGTGGACTGCACCTGGTGAAGATCCTAACCAATGGACTTAAAAAAAAAGACAATTGTGTTGTGTTGGGTTGGGTTTTATTATAATATTATTTTGTGTTGGGTTGTGTTCTATTATAATAGTATTTTGTGTTAAGTTATTATTTAAATATGTAAAAAAAAATAATTTTTTTTTGGTTAATTTAAGTTTATATAATTAGTTTAGGTTAATCACCTTAAAATTCAACTTGTGAATGTACATTTTTAAATAATAGTATAATAAGCAGTGCAGGATCATTTAGTTTTGGCTGCTAATTTATAATAGGTAAAATTATTTGTTAGTATTTGTACGGTATTTAGAGTTAGGATTTGTGTTTTTTTTTTTGCTTTTGCTTTGATTGTCTTCCCCTGTTTTTGTTATGTTTTCTTGAAGGGTTCCTAAATCGGTATGGGCGATTTAGTAACCCCGAGGCGGAAGCTATGTTAAAAATTGAGATACTACCAGCACCTATGGGTTGCTTGAGCAAGCTCCCAGACGTTGATATTTCGAATGGTGCGAGGCTTGGCTGGACGCTGAGTGTTCGCAGCCTGTTTTAACTACCAAGTACATACTATGGA
Organism: Limnephilus rhombicus; assembly: GCA_929108145.2. Taxonomy (NCBI): domain Eukaryota; kingdom Metazoa; phylum Arthropoda; class Insecta; order Trichoptera; family Limnephilidae; genus Limnephilus; species Limnephilus rhombicus. Next base: position 32,007,001 of record OV815271.1, read on the forward strand.
GGAAGCCATTTTTTTTGTAGATGCTTTCGAATGTCAAAATGTATAATCGTAGATTCTTTAAATGTGTGCAGGTTTTTATGTTATAAAAGTGCTAGCATCCCATTATTATTGCTTCTTCCCAACGCAAGTTTTAACAGTAAACAACTGCCAGTGTTTGGCCCGGTGTATTGACACCGTATTATAATACATTTATAACATGTCCAAGTGAAATAAACAGTGAAGTTTTTTGCAAGGATAATTATTTTATTTAAAAGGACCCCTATCAATTTTGAACAAGCAGATTATCAAATAATGACAGCAAACAATTTTAAAAAAAGTATTTTATCCTGGTACAATCACATCTTAACTACTTAATTGAAATCTGGGGAAACGCGTATGAAATACACTTACATTAAATGTAATCAAAAAGCTATTTCACTTTAATTCTAGCAAATCTACCATCAAATTATACGAGAAAACAAAATTTTGTAATGAATTTATTTAGGTAACCATTCTAGTTAAATAAGTGAAAATGTTATTTTCATATTCAGAAATTAAATAACGACCTTTTTTCCGTTGATATAATATTCTTCTGACACTCCTTTTTTCGTTGATTTGATATTCGCATCGAATTATTCTAATCGTCCATTTATGAACATTATTAATTATTAAAAATTATTTTTACTTACGTACTCGATCGTACATTATGTCTTAGCTTACATATCTAAAGGATCTAATTTTTGTACATTACATTCTATTTTCCAAGATACGGAGTCTCTCATATTTTTTACATGACTGGGTATTTGTAGTGTTGGTTAATATGTAATTCTGTCGGGTAGGTTCGGAAATACCGAACCTAGCCGAAGCGACCTACATCCGCCATCGGTACGATATAATAGCGAGTTAGTTACAGCCAACATTGTACTATTATATTCTATTAAACAGTTTCCGTGTATCAAAGTACTACGTGTTTTAAATATTAAACCTTGAAATCATCCTAGAGGAATACTGGAGATAAAGGGCCCAGTATTGCCTGCATAGATTGGACATCACAGTATTGACGAAGGACTCTTCTAGTATAAATTATATCAACGATTGCATAGTCATACAACGTATCAACTTGTTACTCAAAGGTTTCAACAAACAACAGTAGGCAGTGTAGGCACTCGGCAAAGTACCTCCCAACTGCAATGGAAAATGGAAACCAGCAACATTCCATAAATAATTCCCTTATCTGCCTCGTAATAAAAGTAAACGTTACATAAATTACGAATCACATCAGTTAGTTGGAGTTGTTGGTTGCGAGCGATGCAAGCGCATGCAATAGAGAATGATACACGCTTCTTGCATTAGATGCAGATTATATTGCAGATCGTCTTTATTCCTGCCAGCTTCTCCTTGACAGAATTATTGAGTTGCGGTAGAGCAGGATTAAACTCATCAGCCGGGTTAATGTGTTGTTTAACGATGATTTAAACGGAGTTTATTGTTAATCTTGGGATTGTAATCTATTTGAAAATCAGCCACTGACAAACATATACGAGTTAGAATTGTAATTTTGCATTGAATGCAAGATGCAAAGCCGTGATCAATGTTGAAAGAAAGTTATCAATTCACAACTCGAATAATTAATAATATTGAGCGCCCTTGAAGTGATTGCATAAGTAAATGGCGCTATAGAAAATTTAGCGTGTACGCTAGATATACTAGAGGGAAACTGATGAATTTGGTGTCAATTTTGTGGTATGTCTTTTTGATTTGAGCTTTCGTTAGGGGGTTAATGTCATCCATTTAATGTCTTTAAAAATGACCACGCTCCAAAAATTTTTTAACCCTAAAGGGTTGCCGAAAATGGAAAAAAAAATTAAATCGAAACAGCCAGAACGAAAAAGGTTTGTAGTGTAGGATTAAGTGTAGGGTTCTGCGTGATATAGATTCACCAGTTTCCGGAAACCGTTATATGATAAATACGAGTATACTTAAGAACTCATATCTGGGATTTAATATTAGAAGCGTCTATGTCAAATTTCTAAATAGCCCAGGGATGAAAATTGTTTATGGATTTCTGGGTGGAAAAACACTCAAATCAATTTTTTAAATTCTAAAATCAAAATTAGATAGGTCAAAATTTCATAAATATAGAGCATCTGTATTCATAGTTTTTAAATATTAAGGGGGGTTTTAGAGTACTTTCCGCTAACTAAATCAAATTACCAAAACTGACATGGGCAGTTCTAGCATTAACCCCAAGATAGGCACGTATTTATTACAAGACTTTTTGTAAATCTTTTTTATGAAAACCCACATTCCCGATCGTTACCATACTTAGGAAAAACTGCATTCGTCTCCATACAACATCAAAATATCAACATTATGGCTGTTTACTTCACAATGTAGCATTTTGATATAGGTAAAAAACGTTAAGTATTTCTCATTAATTTGAGAATACCCCGTTTTCACACAACACTTTCATTTTAAAAAATAGGCCACTTGCATCACATTTAAAAAAAAAAAATTCCGGTTCAGGCAAATATTTTAAGACATTCTGTATTTTTTTTTTAATCGTATTTTTGAAACCTTGGGGATTTGTTGAAAATTTCAATCCGAATAATCAGACCATTTTTTATAAACCGGAAAGTCGGGACATAATTTTATAGGTGTGAAAAAACGATAATTACATAGCCGAAAATCATTAAAAAAAAAACGCTTTTCACACGAATGGCACATGAGAATAACGAGGCATACCAAAAATATTACATCTCATAAATATTTTTGTTCCTTGATCCATCTTATTAATCATAAATCATTCTAATGTACAGCGTCTATATTACTAAATTCAATGTAATATACTTGTACTTGTAAATTATAATAATAATTAGTATATAGCCGTCCGAGTATACATTTAGGCACAATCAGGTTTTAAAAATAATCCACCAAAGTTTGGTAATTAAACATAACTTGATTGACTGCCGTAATATAGTACCATATTATGAATATGAACCAAATTCATTTTTAGAAAATGAATTTTATAAAATATATTATGATAAAACTATACTAACAGACAGAAAAATTAGTCATAATAGACCTGATATAGTTTTACATGACAATATTAAAAAAATAACTTATATCATTGATGTAGCTATTCCAAATTCCTGTAATATTCAAAAAACTGTTTCTGAAAAAATTAGAAAATACACAGATTTAGGAAATGAGATTAAAAGAATTTGGCATTCTCGGACTATAAAAATATTACCATTTGTTATTTCGGCTACTGGCATTACACCTAGGTCTCTGATTCAAAATTTAGGCGTATTAGATTTGTCAAAGAATTTATATATAAAAATGCAAAAATCGGTAATTTTAAATACATGTAGGATTACAAAAGATTTTTTAAATATTTATATTGAGGGATCAGTAGGATATATAGGTTCAATTAGGAATTCCACAGAGCCGAGCCCTCTGATATGAAAATATCTGGAGTCGGTGAATTATTTTCCCATCTGGTCTCTGGTAGGTTGACATGTTGTTCTTGTATTGTTTTGTAATTATAATACTTATATAGTGCAATTGCATAACGTGGATTGACCAGATGATCATTTGGGAAGTGTGTGAAAGGGTTTAGTTTTTCCTGTGGGGAAAATTAAACCCGGACATTTAAATCTGGTGCGTTTAAGATATTATAAAATTTTATTTTGTTAAAATCACCATCATAATCATTATACCTCTAAAACACGTACCGACATCATCTTCACGTTCTGAAGAGAACCCCGTACATCATTAAATGTACGGGGTTCTCTTCAGAACATCTGTCAAAAAGTCGAACCAAATGATAAGTTCGCAGAGAACAAACAATAAATCTAGTGAACGAATTAAAAAATTCGCCTGATATCAAAGTGATGCCATATAAAAAAATAAATCAGTGTGGAATTTTACAAAATTAATAGGAACATTTTCGGAGACGGGACATTTTCATGCAGTGACGTCACGAGCCCAAATAATGGATTTATTTATTTAAAAATAAATAAAAAAAAACTATACATTTCTAAACAATTTTACTAACATTTTCTTAATCTTAGTAAAAAGATCTATCCACATGATTTTTTCCAAGTCGTTGTTCAAGGATTTTTCCTGAAACAATAAAATACCGCCATCTATGAACATGCAGATCATTCATTATTTTATGTTTACCCTCACTTAGGTATCCGTACAACTGTTCATTTTTGTATTCCGTATGATTTGTACATACACAAATTTCAGATTTTTTTTCCTCGCCATCTAGCTGATAAAAATTGGCGGCTTTCGTTTTCCATTTTCCGGTATAACTGGCTTTGCGCGACACTTTTTTATGGATTTTAGGTAGCAGTTCAGGCGGTAGCCATTTTTGTATTTTGATAGGTGGGTTTATGTATGTTTTATCTCGGCCAAGTTTTGACGGCCAAGTTTTAAAATATAATATTTTTCATATCCAGTAGATATACGATTTGTCGTTTTATGCGAAATTCTCTGAGACATAATGTTTCTTCAAATGAAAGTAGCAATAACTTCTAAACTATCGATAAAAAAATAACAACAACAATTTTAAATTTATTTTATAATTCAATTTTATAACTCTACCAATTGTCATCAAGATTCAAATATGTTCTACCACTAAGTTTCAATTCAGGTCTGAAAGGTTTAAGTCTGTAAAACAATTTTTTTCTTTGCTAAAGAGGCTTCGTTAAACTATGTGTTAGGAACTGTATTTAAACCGAATCGAACGGTACAGTTGGCTGCCGACAAACAAATATTTCAATCCCAAACATGGTCAAAAGCACAGAGGCACGAAGGATTTTTCTGGGGTCGAATTTGGTGCTTACTTGGTGCTTACCGTTCGATAATCAACTCACGGTATGCCCTGCCGCTGAGAACTCCGCTTAATAACCTTTCTTTCTGGCATGCGTCGTTTAAGAGAATGAGTGAGAGGTTATAACGGAGCTAAAAGAGAGAATTTTAGAAAGACATTTAACCCTTCAGTAATCGTGCGGGTTAGCTGAGTATTAAGTTTAAAAAAAATCATAAAAACAGCAGAGTATGAATAAATATTATTTCCATTTCGTTATGGTTTGATATGTGGGGGTAATTTGGTAACCTCACATGAGATTCCGTGTTATATTTGCCATTTTAGCTTCCCAAAGGTTAAGCTCGCATTTTGACTGGAACATAATGCAAAGAGAAAATCATACATCATCGTCTACGCCTACGCTCATAAAGATGCAAACTAGGCCAAATTACTCAACTTTAGCACTGTTATTCACCTATGCCTACAAAACCATTCATAAACTATAATAGGTAAGTATCTATCTCTCTTCAGAAGCCGATTATTGCATAATCTCACTAAATCTATCATGACGCTGTAAATAAATACTACATAACCACACAAGGTTCCTAAATTTTATCTAGGTACCTATATTATATGAGAATGCATTGGGAGTACCCGCGATTTATGCATCACTTCACAAAGTCCCCAATCTATGTGGAATGGGGCCCTTACAGTAACAGCATTCAGGGTCGACACCAGAACCTACCACATACTCCACTTGGCAGAACAAACGTACTGGCACCACATTTTCATCACATGGCCATTCTGGGACACCATTCTTTGGACATGTGAAAGGGGTTCCATGCCAACTCAGAATCAATTCAACTCAATACCACTTTGTGAAGTCATTAAAAGCTATGAAAATAATAATTTTAAAATAGCCCTTAACTAAGGGTCGACCGAGATCTCGGTCTCGGCATTTTGACGGCCGGGGTAGTCCAGCGGTAGGGCTCTTGACTCGCACACCGAAGGTCGCGGGATCGAATCCTGGCGTGGCAAATAAATTTTATTTGATGAATTTGTGTTATTTCACAATTTATTTATTTAAAATAATATATAGTATATTTGCGGCACGTTCCAGACTGGAAGATACTCTCAGTATCGCCCTGGTGTAAGACCACCATTCAGAATTGAAACGTTGCTTGAAATGGCATTAGCCGTGTTTGGTGACCAGATCTGAATAGCCAGGTACTTCCCCACCTTCCTCTTCCCTATCTCCGTCCCCTCCCCACTACCTTCAGCCTCACAAAATACCCCAATTGGGGATGCCATAGTCAAACTGGCTTCAGACGGGAGCAGTTGGGACTCTTGTGCGGTATTCATATAAAAAAAAATTATAAAAAAAATTTTCGGCTACAAATTCTACCGAGAACTCTGTCTCGGTTCTCGGGGAAAAATCGCCGAGATTCTCGGCCATAACCGAGACCGTTGTAAGTAGGTACGGCATAGGATAATGGGATTCAAATCTACCGCGCGCGTCCACATTCGTCACTTGGTGTCAGTGGTGAGAGAGCTGTCGATAGTGATTGGACGGCTGACAGCGAGGCGGGTTTTAATTACCGCTGCGTCGCGCCGTTCGTCCATTTCACTAATTTTGTAACAAACAATTGGTGAAAACGCAGAAAATTTGCTTTTTATGTGCTACAACATTATGTTGTTCAATTTTGTATTTAAGCCGCCGCTACCCGAATTTCTACCGATTTCTCACATATCTCCCTTAAACATTTGAAGTTTTTAAGCTCTTAAAAAAATATATAATATTTTTTAAGATAATATCTAGAAGCGTTCTACGCCGAAACGCAAATTATTTACAATTCCCTTGATAGAAAAAAATCGCAAAGTATGCTCCGAAAATTATTTTAAACCCGCTTGTTTCAGTTATTTTACATGTTATAGTTGTGAAAAAATTCACAAGGTGTCTATTCTTAGATACCTTCCACGAGATTTTTGCTCTATTTTAAATAATTCACAAGGTATCTAAGTATACGAGATTTTTTCTCTATTTTAAACGAGTCGTGTTTTATTAAATATTTTCACAATTTTCGCATCGATTTTATCGCTTTAAATATTAGCGCGCTCCTCTAACATTCGTAATTACATATTTCTCCATCTTCTTCTTTTTGAGCGCGGATGCGGCGCCTTAGAACAAATTATTATTACATTCTTAAATATACTACATTATGCAAAAATAGCGCATTTTCATTGTTTTTTCTCAATTTATTTATTCTCGGTCTCGGCCGAGAACGAAAAACCTGTCTCGGTCGACCCTTACCCTTAACCCTAACCTAACGTGACCTATATAACCAATTTTTTATATATTTTGTTCATCACTTTTAATAACTTTTCAAAGGAAGTTCTGAGTTGATTTCATTCTGAGTTGTCCGGTCACCGTACAAGGATACAAGGTACGCCGGTTCTAGGTGTGCTTCAGCTACATGTCGGTTCCATGCCAACTCATAATGAAACTAACTCAGAACCACCTCAGAAAGGTCATTAAAAGCTATGAAAAAATAATTTGAAAGTAGCCGGTAACCCAAACCTAACTTAACCTATTTAACCGATTTTTTATATTTTTTTATCATCACTCTTAATGACATTTCTGAGGTGGTTCTGAGTTGATTTCATTCTGATTGGCCGGTTACCCTATTATATGTCAAAATGAAATAAGCTGACAAGTTAGTGATAGTTGTCCTCTTCTGCTGATCCTTTTCTGATGATGACTTAGAATCGGCATACGACGGGAACCTTTAAAAAAAAAACAAAATGGCGTTGAATATCCATTTGATGTCAATGTTACATTTAAATTTCTGTGAAACAACCCAACCCAACTAAGTATTTCCGATATTTGATGTTAATCCCGCACTCACGATTTAAGGGCTCTTTCAATCAACGGAACAAAACATTTTATTTCAATCTTGTGGCTGTTTCCAGTTGTTCAAGACACTTTTGATAAATAAAATACACAAGTTTTCTGTGGAAAACTCGTTTCGCCTGATTGTGCTAGGTCATGGAATGATGCAGAAATAAGTATCAGGCTACCATAAACTCATGCGGTAAGTATCGCTTTAGCCCGAATCGCTCGATTTATCTTGTGCTCGTCGCGTCGGTCGCTAAGCAATTTTGACGTAGATAAAGAGAGAGACGGGAGAACTAGTTATTGGTCCAACTGCTAGATATCTTCGGCGTTATGTTCTCCTGGTAATGCAACGCTGAATATATTTTAATCCGAGATTTATTTTATTCCATAGAAAAAATATTATTAGATAAGACAGACATAAGCGGTCCATATGTCCATATAATTTGTATAAACACCACGCTCTAAAAAATACAAATTAAAAATAAGTACTTGCGTGCGCTTTTTTGTTGATTGATTAATTAATTTCAATAAATATTATATTGGGTTCGGCGACTGAATGGTTCGTGGGCTGTTTACGAGTCGAAATAATGTCGAAATTGTCCTGTTGAATTCTTAACTTATGGGTTCAACCTAAATTACGTAAAGTAAAACGTATTTTTAAATATTACTAAAGGTTTTCTGTCATGTTTCGTTAACTTATGGAGCCATTCACGACCACCATAACACGGGCATAATGGTCACGAAAAATCCAAGAATTAATGTAACCATAAAATTTTATGCAATGAATAAAGAAATTTAAAAAAAATCTCATTTCGGTTCCATGCCAACTCAGAATCAAGTCAACTCAACACCTCTTTGAAAAGTCATCAAAAGCTATGAAAAAAATAATTTTAAAATGACCCATAATCCTAACGCAACATAACATTTTTTTTCATCACTTTTATTGACTTTTCAAAGGAGATTCTGAGTTGGTTTCATTCTGAGTTGTCCGGTCACCCTCATTTCATTATGTAGAGTGCTAGAGACTCTCAGGTGAAAAACCACCATCCAGAAACAAATCAAATAGGTGTTTGATATGCCTATACATGATTTATATTTGGCTATTCAGATCTAATCACCAAACACGACTAAAGCCATTTCAAGCAACGTTTCGGATCACCACGACGATACTGAAATTATCGACTTCTCATATTTACTCGTACACCACTTTGGGGCATACAATTACGTGAGCAGACTTTCTTCCAATCTAGACCCCCTCTCCCCTTGGTGAGATAAGTTTGGGCCACTTCGTATATTCTTTTCATTAGACGAGAGAATTTGCCCCACTCCCCCCCGCCGCTCTTTTGAGCTAACGTAATTAATGTATGCCCCCTTTCGGTTGTAAGGTATATAACAGGCGAGTAAATTCCTAATAATTTATAGATATTTATAATTTTATTAGGGGTTTGTTAGGTGTTCAATTTCGAAAATTAAATTAAAATTTCAGCTTTTCCACACGAATCTTTATGGGTATAACTATATGTACATAATTGTACATACACATTATTATTTATCATTTTCCTAGAAGCTTTGCCTTTGGTTCGCCTCAAAACGATTATAATTTCGAACAGTTCTCGCACTGAGAGCGGACAATAAATAATAATGAAATACCTCGGCCATATGGTGTTACAACGCATTGCAAATATGTAGTACTTTCCCGAGATTTAATGATACTTCTTGCTTAGGTACTGCTTATTGCATTATATTATAAGCGTTTGTAGAATGTTTTAAAATTGTTAAGTTTAATAGAGGACGTGGAGAAATGAGTGACATGTTTTATAATCTATTGCTTTTTAGGGTTGTTCAACAAACGCTGTAATTAATAAAATATTGTAAATATGTATGTCATTAAGTCACTAGTTTGAAGTCAACTTTTATAAGATAAATCACTAGCTGTAAGTCAGATTTAAGCCACTAGCGTATTAGATGTAAGTCAATAGATATAATTAATTACAAATCTTGGTTATACCAATTTTATTATATACTAGCTGATTTCCGGCATGAGTTGCAATGCCATATTCAAATAAATAAATTGTTTCTCCCTGCATGTCCTTTCCCGTGCATCCCCGTTCCCCTCCCACATCCCCTTCTTCTCCCGCATTCCCCTTAAACCTTCCCCCCGCACCCTCACCCCTCTCCCGCTCCACCGTCACGCAAACCCCCCTCCCGCGTTCAATATATTCAGTCCCCGTACATTCAATTTTCAAACAGCTCCCGCACCACCCATTACAATTATTTTATTCAAATTTTGATTTTTCATATATTACGAATATTTAATTTTGTACATTGTAAGAACAATCAATAAAATTTGGTACCTAACATAGGTAGGTACCTACTTAAAATATCTATAATTTAAAAAATCCATAGACAATTGTTTTGTTCCAAAAAAACAGCTGCCTGCTAAATTAAATTTCATCAAACGCGCGAACTGTCAAACGTGCGAAGTTAAAATAGTCATTAAGTTTTCTGAAATTATCCAATTTTCTGCGCAATTTTCTTTTTATGGTTTCTTTTCGTAAAAACCTTCTACAAAGTATATGGAAAATTTAAAAAAAATGGAATAGGTAAAGTCGTTCTGAAGTTATGACAACAGGGATTCATTTTTATGTATATATGGATTTACTTGTACAGCGCCCTTGAGATGATTTTTCAGATGGCCCTATACAAATAAATCAGCCAAGTATTATAATTATAACTCATACGAACCATGTTCCAAGCTTCTTAATAGAAGATGACCTTAACTACAAGACAGAAAATCTGTTTGTGTGTGTTTCACAAATTACTTGAAGAGCGCGACTTTTTCTATCTGATATTTTAGATCGACATAACTTTTTTTAGTTCGCAACGCTATCTCTACCGTGGTATAATGTGTACCTTGGGGCTGTCTGTTTCAGCAGAAAACTAAATCGTGTCCTAAAGTTAAATTTTAACTGTCACTTAAACTAACAAGGATGTTAAATAGGATCGCGCGCTGTTTCAAGCGTATTTTCGCTAAAGTAATAGTTGTCAGTGTGGCCAGTCTAAAAAGCAGAATTTTCCTCGGAATTATGTGAAAAAAAGCATCGAAATATTTTTGATTCGGCAACACCGTAAACAAAATTTTAAAATCGATTTATTTCATATCATTTTATCAATATTTTGTAATGGACTCGTAAGGAGCTGTAGGATTATTTTTGGATTATTTTAAAGTTTATAATGGTTAAGCGCACAACAACTGTCAAAATGTCCGGTTGTATTTTATTTCGCGTCGTAGGATCTGACAGCTTTGTTCCGATAAAAAAAGTATTTGTATGAATATTTTCAAATAAATGACGACCTATTATAATACATATAATTTGTTTATTAAAAGAAAATAACTTATTTTACATCACTTTATTTTTTATATTTTATAATATCAACATGTTTCGTGAACCCAGTTCACTTCTTCAGGAATAAAAGTATACTATATAATTTACAATATAATTTACTTTCGAGTACTTGTGATATCTCCTTGAATTTTAAAGTGTCACATATTTTATGAGATCTTCAATTCAATTTATTTATGGTATCGAAAACATTAGAAAAACATACATTTTATAGCTTTTTAAAAATCCGTTTGTAAGAGTATTACATTAAACGTAAGTAGTATTATTTGGGGACTCTAACGCAGAATAAATCAATCAAGAATTTATAAACATGATTTTCGTTGAAAGAATGCTTGGCAAATGTGATTTTTTTTTTAAATCCGGCTCGTAGGTCGTAATAAAAACATAGGATTTCCATATGCAACCCCCACCCCCTCCGCCGCTTGAAGTACCCAAATAAGGGGGAGGCGAAATTTTCCTCCGCCCGGTGTTATGAGTGTAGTTTTAATTCACCACATACAGATTTAATTAAAACCAGTATTGTGTTCAGAATGTAAGTGCCGGCAGAATCAAAGAAAAACCATTTTCATGTTCTGAGTGTAGTTTTGATTCACCGCATATGTATGTGTGATGACGATGAGAAATTCTATCACAGGCATACCATTCTCGATTTCTGAGAGCAGTTATATTTAAATTTGTAGTAGAATTTATAAGCATGATTTTATTGGAAGAGTACTCGGCATATTGGATTATAAAAATCGCCTTAAAAAAATGGCTCTCTACCCCCCCCCCCCCCCGCCCCCCGGTCAGCGCTTGAATTTTCCTCCGCCCCGGGCGGCCAAAACCCACGCTACGCCACTGAAGATCTTGTAAAACTTGCAATACATCCATTAATAGAGCTTGTCTTTAAAAGGTAACGCTTAATATGTCGATATCAGAATTGATTCTGTTCAACAGCAAGATTTTTCGACATGCGGTGCCGCGCCAAAAATTCGAGATCATCCCAGATAACCAAATTATTGACGCGGGGTCGAAATGTTTTTGGTTTTCAATGCAAGACATATTGGATGAGGACTTCATCGTTACTATCACCGTCTTCTACAATATTTATCATGACTACTGATTAGTGTATTAGTAATCAATGTTGAAGCTCTCAATTTCGTAGTTTACCTCTAACAGAACTGTCAAATATGGCAATATGGCGGAGTAACTCTAGAGTAACTATCGGTTTTCGGAAAGTAAAAACAAAAGTTAAAAGTAACGTAAAACAAGCAGTCAAATTGATTAAAAAACGCATTTTGGTGAAATTTAACTAGAGTAACTGCTTTCTGTTTTACTTTTCTCTAGCAAGCGTTGAAACAGACGGCCCTTAGAAAATGCAATTAACCGAATGAAGAAAAGACGCAATACTTTTTAATAATTTTCGATAGTCTGCAAGAAGTAATATTTTGGAAAACTTGTGTTGAAACTTTTTGAAACTGTGTAGTAACCATAAGTTATACTCGGTTGTATCTACAGTTCTATATAACTATCCAGTTATTATTTTTATTTATTTTGCTTGAGTACCTACATACCAATCTACTAAAGAACCAAAATATAAATACCTAACATACATTTTTTCACAAAAGGTGTTCATGATTCACCTATGTATGAGTAGGTAGGTCTCAATTTTTTTTCTCCGAGAGATCTCTACCATAATCGGAGAGCATTTTATGGATCACAGATTCCGCTTTAGGTTCGAACTGATTAGAAGTTGGACGTGTGAACCTCCGTGAATGGGAATGGTGACAGTTGTTCAGCCGAGATACCGTGGCTTTCTCGCGAGACCTTTCCGTTCAATTATTACGTGCAAACATTGCACAATAATATCTTTTGCTCGCCATACATAATGCTCTTAAAACTATTAATTATTATTTAATAAAGAAAATAATATCGGAATTTTTTTTATCATTTTCTTGTTGCACAAAATTGAAGGAAGATTTACAATCAAACGTTTCATAATGCTCTTATTGCATATTGTGTTACTCGATCTATCACATTTTTTCATTGTCATACTTTATTACCGCTCAGATTTTTGTATCAGAGATCTCTGCGTGATTCTGTTCTCCTGTCCGAGAGAAGCGTTAAAAATACTGTTACTTTCGTTCCCTTTTGAGTGTCGTGTGTGACGCAGTCCCGGTACATTCGTGGTGGTGTTTGGTTTCACCTACTCGGTTTTTATGTGCTCCTGGTATTTAGGAGCAGTAAACAGACGCCGCGGTGCCGACCGCCGACCAATGATGGACATCTTCGCCCGGAACGCGCAACCGTCATGGTCGCTTGCCACCCATTGGCGCTTCTGATGCGCCGCCGCCGCCTGAAATAGCGACCGCCGAATGCGAATTGCGACAGCGAGAACCACGATAGTGGGGATGCGAGGAACCTCAGTGGTTCTCCATTCAAAGGCGGGAATTCGCATTCGCTCACCTAGTAAAACCAACTGAAACCACGGGATGAGCTGCTTACCTCTTAGGTGATCTTACGCTCCTGTTATCCATCGTGTTGAATATGGGATGACGTCACTCCACCTCCTTCATCCCTTGCGACTGACTGACTTGACTGCTTGTTGACGTCCCTTTTCCGCATGTGATCGCAGTGTGAACTTGTATTAGGAGTGCAGAATGAGTCCTAAGCGCTTTGATTGCCTGTTGAAAGACAGAAAGAGATACATGAATACAAGAATTTAGATAATATCTCTTCATTGACTTGGTCGAAGTAACTCTTACAATACAAGTAGGTATATTATTTATGATTTTAGTCAAATTCCCTCTATCAACAACAAAATCATAACCTCAAAACTCTATGTAAATTGTTGGAAAATCATCATAGGTGCATGAATTTTTTCATAACTTTCTAGCTTTTTGTTATGTCGACACGGAACATTTAGAGTGATGAAACAAATTTGGTGACCGTGAATATTATCGGAGGTAACAATCAGATCATTATTATTATAAATCCTCATCGGTACATTTTTCCTGATTTTGTAATGTAATGGGCACCGTGCAGAACATTCAACAAACATTAATCATTGCACAATAATAATGGTTAATCCATTGTTGAAAGCAAAAATCCAAAACACAAAACAGATGACCGGATACGCGTCCCAAAAGCAAATTATGTAAGTACTACCAAGGTTATTTGATAAACAAACACAAATTAAAATTACGGAATTTATTAAAAGCAAGGTCGTAAGTTAAGTAGATACTTTTACTTTGGACAAATTAGTTCAAAGAGCAGATATGATAAAACTGCAATTGAAACATTAATGCTTTAAAAAACATCGTGGAAATTGTGTAATAACGAATTAATGAACTTTTAAATAGGTAGCAACTGACTAACCATCACGCAATTACTTATCCGCATGGTTGGCAGAGAGGATGAACCACCACACGAAAAAGATTAATAAAATTTAAAATTTTCAGATATTATCTACAAACATTCATTTGTGTACCTATATTATAAGAACAATCAATTAAATTTGATAATCAAAGTAAGTAAAATATTTAACATAATTTAAAATTATTATAATTTTTTATTAGATTCAAAGTATTCGATTATGCTTAGTACCATAGGTGAGTACTTCGATTAAATTCATTTATTTAAAGATTTTATTCGAAAATGGAATTTTGATTGAACAATCGGTGTTTGCAAAATTTCATTCTCAAATTGTGACATTTTGACAGTTTCTTAAGAGTTTTTGTAATGTTAAAAAAACTTTTCAGATGTATTGTCATGTAGTTGTAATAATCGAGAAACCTTCGCGAGAGTGAAAAGAAGTTTTGAAAGTTTCAAACATTTCCTTTGCTTAAAATAGCAATGCATAGCAAAACCCACATAGGGGAACGTACCCATACTACGTGACCAACTTTTTGCAATTTTTAACCCCCCCCCCCCCCCCCCGGTGACCAAAAACCTAAGCAACCCGCCGCTCATTTGTATGGAGCGTGACATTTTGAAGACCCCCCCCCCTAAACGTGTCACGTAGTATGGGTTCGTTCCCTAGGTACATAGAAATAAGCACATTTTGATTTTTACATGTAGGTATATAAATCGGTTCGCAAACAGAATAAGTCACATAATTATTACAGTAATTAAAATTTTCAAATTGTGATGATTCAAATTACAGGTGAGCATACACACGAAGCTACTGAAGTGTTTGATTAACTAAAATGTGTTTAAAAAGTCGGGTCCATAGCTTTGAAATTTGCCTTGACAGTCCTATAACAACAATGTTTGTCATCAACATAAATATTGGCCATTTTTGTTGTGTTTCGAACTTCCCATGTTCGACGGAAAACATTTCCTAAATATTCCTTCCAGGGTGAAGCGAGAAGGCAGGCGGGGGCTGGCGGGGGGGGGGGGGGGAATAATGAATTTTTTGACAGATGCCGCGCAATGCGGTCGTGTATGGAGAATTAAGGGAACGGCCTTTTGTGGTTATGTGCAATGAGCGGGCATAATCACGAGTTTAAAATATTATTATACCTAAATATAATATAATAATAAAAAATATTTGATAATAAGTATTATAACCAAATATTTATAATTATTCTGTTTTTGACGTAAATATTTACGCACTCTAAATTCTTAATAGTAACTTGAGGTCGTGCAATAATCGTTCTTAGTCGGATATCTTTCCTGATAAATAAATATCTATTAAAATATCTGTGTTTTCTCCCTGATGCATCTCTTTTTCACCAGAACGCATTTTAACATTGATATAAACGCCAAAAACGTCAAACGTCAAGTGCTCATTACTTAAGCGTCGACACGTCCTTATCGCAGACCACAAGCCAGATTGTGTGTGATCGCGCTAACTTCGCACCATTCTTTCAACCGTGTTTAGTGTTTTAACAAACGGAGGAGACGGAAAACAAAAAATGTTTGACGTTTGAGGGATTATCACGGCAAATGTTTAAGCTTTGGACCTGCCTTAAGGATTACCGCAAACTAGGAATGAAATCAACTCAGAACCTTCCTTGAAAAGTCATTAAGACGACAATATACCCTAAAATACTATATTCAGAATATTAACGACGTAAGTAAAGAAGCCATGTATACAAATTGCGACTCGCGACCCGTCGAATTTTACTATCTGTCTGTGACCTACTGTCGAATTTTTTGATCAAAGAAAAGAAGAAGAAAAATAATGTGGGAATCTTAACGACGTAAGTGAAGAAACGTGCAAACAAATTTATGCCGCGGCACGGCGTATTGCACGAACGTATGGTCGAATTCACCCTAGCAGGCCTGGATATTCGACCTTTCTGCCGCGTTTATTTTTATTAATTCTGAAGAACGTGTTACAAATATTTAAAACTAGCTGGTTCCCGGCATGCGTTGCTATGTTCTTTAAAAAATAAATTGTTTCTCCTTAACTGTCCTTTCTCATTTGTCCCGTTCCCCCTTCGCCTCCCCTTCCCCCCTCGCGTTCCCACTCCGCCTCCTCCATCTTCCCTCTCCGCACTCCACTCTCCCCCTTCCCCCCTCCCGCGAACCCTTTCCCGAGTTCCACCCCTCTCCCCCCTCCCGCATTCCATACATTCAGTCCCGGTACATTCAGTTTCAAACAGCTCGCGTGCCACCTATTGCAGTTTTTTTATACAAATTTCATAATGTCAGAGCTCACCAGTAGTTTTATACAAACCTTGTCCTGATAATAAAGAACACAGATAAAAAATAATTATCCAATTTGATTCAGTCGTTATGCGCGTACATACATTTCGGCGATTCATTTTTATTTATATAGATGTGTCTCCATGTCGTCCTCCCTAAGTTATTAATTTATCGTCTAGAAAAATAAAATCTGGTGCTTACCGCTAACTTTATAGTTGAAAAACGGGTTATAAAGTGTTAAAATCGTTGTACATAAAATATATTAATGGTAAGGTATTGTTTATATTAATCTAAAATATAAATAACTCGCATTTCTTGTGCGGCATGGAAATAAAAAAGGTCTTATATTTACGAATTCGCAGGAAATAATTAAAATGTGAGATATGAGCAAACAAAAATTATTAGGGTTGTGTACCGCCAAAGTAATGAAAAAAATATATTAAAAAATGGTAAAATAGGTAACGTTAGGTTAGGGTTATGGGCATTTGATACTTTAAAATTATTTTTTTCATAGCTTTAATGACGTTTCAAGGAGGTGTTGAAACTGTTGAGTTGACTTGATTCTGAGTTGGCATGGAACCGTTTTAGTATTTGATGGAATTCCATCGTAGTGGACTAGTGATCAGTCAGATGAGTCAGAAGTTTCATTATACTCAATTGATTAATTTATTCGTGTCATGTTTTCTTGGGGAGTCCTATAATTCTTCATTCATTCACTTGCGCTTCATATGTATGATACCCTTACACTTCTATCTCCCTTCACCTGCTCTACAAGCCCGAACATTACAAGCTATCCTTTCTTAATTTTGTTCATTACGCTTATATCCCGCATCGGCTTTATATTATTTTCGATATACCATGTACGAGTATATGTATTGAGTTTGTTGTGAAACATTGAAATATTAAACTTCACATATGACTCATAAATCATATTTCTAATAGTAATTATGATTTAATACCAACTTGCAACGCTCATACTTTAGTAACTATTAGTTAAAAGATAACTGTCAACAATTGTTTCACTCTCCACCAGGTAATTTATCTTTCATTAATAGCTTTTCAAAGGTTGCAACCGTCTCAAGGCGACCCTGAGAATCCAAACAAACAGTTCGACGTACAATACCTACATTATCTAAAGTATTAAAATTGGATCATCCGTCAGTCGAGAGATTTAAAATAATGGTCCTTGGCATTTCACGATAGGCGAATCAACTTCTATAGCAGCTTTTTACATCGTAATTTGTTAATCCAAACGGAATTAACATTTGCTGGTTATATAACACACCTGAAACTATGAGGGCACTTCATTCCTGGCTCAGAGTCGTGATCTCTTAACAATATAAGTACATTACCTCCACGATCTTTCTTATCCCCTGATAACTTTCACTATTATAATTTGACAATGGTATTAATTAAGCGGCATTACGCAACGAAATCTTTAAGAAATAAATATTAAAGAAACAATAGCTAACACACCCAGGGAAGTCGGTTATTGGATCATAAATTTAGATTATAGGCACCTAGAAATAATATTAAACACACTTCGACTTAGAAAATAGAGGTATGTTTTTTTAGTTTCAGATCTGTTGCCCATTGTAAATTGATTAAAATTTCGTTATTCTGTTTTATGTGATGATATCTTTGTAGACAGGATGGTACCAATCTGATTTTTTTAATAGTTTTTATTTTATTTGCTAATATCAAATGCTTTTGCTATTTTTAGTTTACGCAACGTAATTTATTGGAGGTGCTCGAATTTGACCAAAGAATATCCGAAACGTTCCGGTTCGTAAAATTCATTAACTCTTTCGTTTCTGTTCATTGAAATATAAAAAAAATGTTACTTGTGTACGAGAAGTTAAAATACAAAAAGTTGTTTAGAGAATAAATTTGCACATTTGTAGAGAATAGCATCAGCAAGCATTAATTTTTAGTTTTTTTTTTAGTCTTAACTTATTGAAGTTATTACTTATTTAACTACTTCGTCGAAGATTCCAATAAACAACATCAATGTAGCGTCTTGCCTTTTGAAAGTTCTATACCTCATAATGGAAATTGTTGCGTTGACCTAGAAAACGTTGGACCAGAGAGAGAAAGCTGGACGAATTTAATAACGCCAGAATTCACCAATAGACGCATAACCCTTTTTATAAAATTATCGAATATAAAATTGAAAAAATTGGAAGCCTACCTACTTTCCGGACTGTGAAATTATTAACTTCGTGCTTTATTTTTTGTTGTACCTACTGATTATAAAACCCCATTTATTTGTAGGAAACGAATAAATCGAATTCATTCAATATTTTTTTCTGTTATTTCAGGTGCTCGAACTTTTTCATCTGAATTGAAAACCATTAAAAGTCGGTCGGAAGTTTTAACGTCCACTTTTTTTAAATGGGTAGGAAGGTACCAACCCCTCTGTAACCATCTTAATATTAGATTCTTGTACTGTAGTTTAGGACTGGTATAGTTAAATTTGGTTTTATGTCACGTTTTTCGCACTATTCCGACATTACACCGTGTTTGTAAGTAAGGCGGTTAAGTGTATAGCCACGGTAGCTGGGGAAAAATCGTGTACCCGTAATGTTATTCAGTCTCGAAACGCTTTAAATATCTCGACGTAGGAACAATAGTACCTACTTGCCGTGTGCCTTATTGTTGTGGAACCGGTTTCGCCACCCGGCTTCGTCGGGCGACAGCTCAGTCGCCAGCGCAGCCGTACGGGTGCCGCATTGTTCTACGTCGCTAATGAACTCAACAAGTCATATAGGACTATGAGACATTGCATATCTTTAAGCCCAATTTAAATGGGCCGGTATAATGCATATGTAGTACCTACCTTGGATCGATAAATAACAACAACAAAAAATCCGTTATTTAAAACAATATATATATATATACACCTGGCTTTTAAAACTCGCATCTGAAGTTAAGACAACACGATGAAAATGTGCAGAAAATAAGAGATGCGATGTACAACTTTACAATGTACCTACAAGATATGTTTCTTACTAAAATAAAACTACTACATATAATAGTACATAAGTCTGCCCAAAAGAAAGTAATAGGTGGATTATCAATGAATAGTTACTACTTTAAGATATCCATCGTGGTCTAAAGGTAAGTGAATTTACTCTCGGCCAAGGTTGAGTTCGATTCCCGAAAAGGGGGAAAAAAATGCACATAGGATTTACCTAACTAAAATTACCTAGCTACAGTCTGTTACACACAGTCGTTAAGAAAGTAGACTAAAACCGAGGGCACTGCAATCGTTTAAATGTTGTAAGGAAAATAGAGGCAACTTTAAAAATCACTATGGCTCAAGTGAACATTAAGAAAACTATAGGAATACATATCTCCTTACATACAAAATAAACAAAAAAACTCATACACACAAACACAGAATTCATTAAAACTTCAAATTCATTAAAACACAAACACTTTACACGACCATAACATAAATTTAAACACCATACACACTAACTATGGTAAACAATCCATTGGTTACGACTGTTACGAGGGAGCAACTTATAAAATTGCCGCTCAAACGACATTAAAAACGAAAAAAACTGGGTAAATTTAAAAACTAATTATTAATATTTATTTTTCATAAACAAAATAATGAAATAGAATAGCTCTGTATTGAAAAATTTAGTTTAGTTTAATGTGTTTAATTATTTCTAGTTAAATGAGTGAAAATGTAACTTTCTTTTCACTGGAATAATTTTTTTTTGAATTGTCCATTGCAAGCACCCGCTATCAGCAGATCGATTTAAGAATGTTAATCATTACACTAAAGCACAAATATAGAAAATAGATATAGAAGAATAACTACACAAGTGACTATAAAAAACAAAGGCATAAAATACACAGTTTAGATAGATATCACAGAATCAAACGGTATTCAGAAATTAGTGATAATTCCTGAAAGGAGACGATTCTACTCTGCCGTGCATCATTTTCGAATGTTTTTTTATATTTGAACTTGTTATTTTTTAAGACTTAGCGCGATACCGAACTAAAAAAGTTTTTTTTAAATGCACATATCAGCCTTTAATAAACCATTGTTTAGATATAAAACAAGTAAAAAATAAATTTTAAAACAAAAAATACGCGGAAGAAGCGGAATCATAAAAATTACGTTAAGAAAATTGAATTAGGTAAGAAAATCATTTTTCTCGTCCAGTTAGTCTGTCAGATTCAAAGTAAACCATAACATCACAATTGAACCTACCTTTTTGTTCTAAAATTGGTGATGCAATAGTATGAATAGTTTTTAGATTTTATTAATTTATTAATTTTCTATATTATGTTGACAGTCTCACTGGCTAACAGGATTTCTGTCCGAAAGTATGGAATCAGGAGAAAATTCCCCATTTTATCACCGAGCTAAGAATTTCCCTTTCAGAAATTCTTAGTAGGTATTAACCAACATAAGAAAATGTAAAAAGATTATTCATTCTGCTTTCAAGAAAATTTATTAAGTTGAATGACTTCCAACAAAAGTAATAATACATAACAACGAAATACAATATTATTAACTAATTGATTTAAGTTCGTAATTTCATCCCACCGTTTTTATGTTGAACAAAATCATTATTAATTTTCGAGTGGGTTTGCTTTAGTAAGAATTTTAAGAATGTCATTAAATGGATCTTAACTGAAACCTAATTACGAACCAATGGAATTTTTACAAATTTGCAGGTTGGCAGGTTACAAAGAAGGAAATTTCCAATAAAAAATATCTTACTGGAGGTTTAATTTCATTTTTAGGTTGCCTTTCTAATGTTTGATCAAAGAACGGTTCAAATAAATCAATGTGTTAATAAAAATAGGAAAATTTCTAACGTGATGAAATATTTTGACGACGCAATTAAATTAAAGTTGTGTTGTAAATGTAAGCAAAATAAATAAAACCAAAAAAGGTATGAAAATATTCCCGACAAAAATAATGAAAGGCTCGTTAAGCGAAATGTCGTAATGTTACTAAAAAACCAAATATAACATGTAATCATCAATTATTTGCAAGCTTATGTCAAGCGAAACGAAAACGAATTTTAATTTATTAAATGTCACAAAAAAATGATTGCGTCTTTTCAGGGCAACAATTATTAGTTATTACTATTAAAGTCTGTCAAATAAGTGTAGAAAACATAAGAGGGCGCCACTGTTGATCAAATGGCAATACTAAAAATACAACACGTGGTGGCAATCTAAAGCTGTGTAACCTACATTTTTAGTAAAAGATCAAAAACACACAAAAGTGGGAAAAATATTTTTTTATTGCAATTTTGATACCTACCGATCTCAAAATTAGAATTGCATAGAGGTATATTGTACCTTTGCAATTTTTGTTAATATGATGAGGAATAACGATATTATAGTAATACTAGCTTAAGTACCCAGCGTTGCCCGGGTTTTAGATCATGTCTCTAATTTTAGATCTGAATATATTTAACTCATGCAGACCTAAAAGTAGTGTAACTGCTCACCAATAGTGATTCTTTCTTTTTACCTACTGTTAAATTCAAATTTATGTTATATTAAATGAAAGCAAATCACTTTATAATACACCATTTAATCAAATTTAAAAGATACCTTATTAACAACAGTGCTTCTTCAAATTATTATTTTTTCTTTAAGAACAAAAAAAAAAAGGTTTTTTAAATGTGACTTACAGTGTTTTATACATTCAGGGCCATTGCGATTTGAAAGAATATTTGACAGTTAAATTGGTGTTGCCAGCCTACAAATTTTGTAGTTCTATTTTTAATATTTTCTACTTTTAATTGACAGACTCTATTTATTTTAATGAAAAGACAAGAAGTTTTCTACTAAAAGCATACAGTTGATAGATCCGTTATAGCGTATTCCTTTTTCGAATAAACGTAAAATAAAAATTATTTAAACAGAAACAGATGCTCCAAGTATCCAAATAGCCCCAAGTTGTAGGCCTATAATACTCACCTTACGGTGAATTTGAATATAATATTAGGCAAAAATAATATATTTTCTTGTTTATTTGGAAGACAAAGGGTAAAATGAAGTTATGTTGAAGTTGCAAACACTTCCTTATTCCTCCTTTTACCATTATGAATTTATTTGTTTACCCTTTTGCATTACCGATTTGGTTTCTCATAAGTAAAAGCAGCGGGATTTAACATATTATTAGGGATCATGGAATTGTGTTACGTTTACTTAAACCGAATAGAATACTAAGATCCCATGGTCAAGAAGCGAAGGCTGAAACAGACCGAAGAGATTGCGAAGTAGAAGAACAGCTAGAGCCAGAGGACGTAGCAACAATCGGACGAACATCACACGAAGTTGGATGTGGTCTAAAATATTGTTCTTATTTCGCCACCGGTCTTCGGTCATGATCCGAGAACAGATAACAGATTGCACAATGCGGTCAGTTTTTATATATCAATATAATCTCACAGATGCTGCGGTCCTGGGACCGGAATCCGCAGCCGACATGCGGGCATTTCAACACGTTTAACACCCATGCAATTAGTGGAACAGTATTTTATCCGAACTACGACAAAAAAACGAATTATGGTATTTGAGCAATGTGGATAAAGGTGGACGTTTGGGTATCCGCAACGGGCACAGGAAATGTTGGCATTGCCTATCAAATTGTTTTTAGAAATAAAACTTGTAGTATGCGTTGGGTTAATTGCCGACTTCACTTTGTCGGCTAAGAATAATCAATTTGAACCAGAAATTTACAACTTCGATACCTTCATGTGAAGGCGCAAATAAAAATACAATCTTTTTTTAATGAGTAAATATGTGATGGAACACTAAACTAAATGAAACACAGTAAAATTGTGTGATTTATATTTTTCGCAAAATCTGCACAAAGTGTTTCATTTCAATCTTTTGAAGTTTTGTGAAGGGGATTATAAACGAGATAGCAATAAGCATAAGCATGGAATGATAATATTATGTTGGTAAGCCAGTTTTGCCTGTTTCACATTCTTCTTCCTAGATAACATTCCCATGTTTGAGTCTTTCAGTTTTACTGTCTTTCTAAATCAAGTTTACAACCAATTGCGTTTTACATTCCAAATTTATGCACGGTACTTAAAGTTGATTTTACAAGTTCAACACGTGCAATTACTACATAAATTCAATTATTTTCTTCGGCTACACAAGATTTGTAAATGACCAGTAATAACATAATAATTTTATTCCACTGATATCGACATGGTTATCATGCTTTGAGTCGTTCATTATTGAATAATTCGAGCATTTTCAATCTGCAATCACAGCGCCACTTTCATTTTACAAAGTGCTAAGAGGTAAGTGTTAACTGTTAACACGATAAAGGTGTTATCAGATCACGTTCCATAGACTTATCACGTAAATAATTATGATCTAGGCTAGCTCTCTCGCCCAAAGACATAAACATGTCATGAAATAATGAATAATATGCCAATTCGGTATTGAGCAATAGTCTAAAAACCTAACAACAAATCGACGTTATGTAAAATACGTGCGTTGGTACAGAGAAGTTACTAAATTCGCTTTATTTGATCGCGACAAAATGTAGGACTGCCGACCTACCATGGTAAGTAATTACACAGATAATTTATGGTTAAATGTGTTTTTTTGGTTTGTGAAATGATTTCATGACGATTTAATGGTGTGTGAAAAAATAATGTTTCATTACGAAATGGAATAAAGGTACCTAAATATATAAAGTCAGAGCTATTAAAAAAAAAACCACGCTTGGTCTCTGTGGGGGTCAGCTAGTTTCCAGATTTTGTAATTATATTCAGAACGCCTGAGTGGGTAATGTAATAAATATCCGTATATAATCTGTCATTATAAAACAACATTTATATTTTATACCTACGGATAAACGACTTGTAAGTTAATTGATTAAGGCCCAGTTGTTTCGCAGAAATTCACGAGTGACATTGTCATCAAATGGCCATTCAGAGCCAATTTGTTTTTTACATTTGAAAGATATTTTTTTTCATTAGCTCCACACCGGCCCTGAGGAAAATAATTCCCCTCTATTTTGTTTTTGGGGATGCTGTTTAGAGGTTATTTTGGGGAAAGGAAGGAGAGGAAGTTCTGGGAAGGCAAAGGGTATTAGGGGTGTGTCCAGGAGTGAAGGACGTATGAATCCATCCCTCCCACTGCGGTGCAAGGCGATGCTCCGAGAAAGTACGACTAGAAAAGTCAGAGGGGCTCCCACAAACTTTCTCTCCCGATCCGGCCTGCCATGCAGCTGGTGGGCAGACGTATCCGCCGCCAAGACCCGGACAAACCTCACCCCATGAACCTGGGCACCCCTGCTAAGTCACCAAACGTAGTGAACCACTTGGGGTGACCTATGGCAGAGGTGTTATCTATCCCTGTTAAAGACCGATTTAAGGTGCGTTTCAGCATTCTGTCAAATTGTTATAAGCCGACAAGCTCAACATGATAGTCGTCTTCTGCTGATCACAATTTGTTTAAGAGCTGGCGAAAAAACAAAATGGCGCTGAATGGCTCTTTGATGACTATGTTACATTTGAATTTCTGTGAAACAACTAAACCTTATTCTGCGACTGTGTCAAAAGTTTCCCGTGCGCAAGTAACATTGGACCACTAAAGCAAGTTCAAAACACGAAATCTGCCTTTGAAATGCTATACTGGAGATTTCTGAGAATACGATAGAAAATAATTATTGATCCCTTGCCCGGACTAATCTTGTATCCAACAAAACAATCAATATTGAGTTATTGATGAAATAATGTTGGGCACATTAATATGCATCTTAAGGCAGGGATTATGGTAATGAAAAATTTTTTAGGACTCAGCATTTTAAAGTTTGGTTTGTGGAAGAATGTTGTTTAATGCCATTTATCGAAATCACGGAGCATGGTTTAATTCATGGAAATAAATACTAACGTCTTATGGCTTCAACTAGAAATACTTCATAGCCAAGAAGCTGAAGAATGCAGGAAAGTAGAATTTTTCCAGAAAAAATATTACAGCCTGCTTTTTAGTCGCTGAAACAGTTTTGTGAAATAATGGTATATGTTGATCTCATGACAAATCCCGAAAGTAAATGGTTTCATTTATTCATATCGTTTTTTTTTGCTTTTTAAGCTCAAAAAAGGAAAGAAGTCATGGTGTTTGAAAGGGAGAGTACGAAAACAGTATGCAAAATAGTTGTGAATGATGAATACTTGGAGCAGGTGGATGAGTTTGTGTATCTGGGTAGTATGTTTACGAGAGATGGGAAGGCTGAAAGAGATATTGAAAGAAGGGTGAATGCCGGTAACTCCATTAATGGTGGACTGAATGCCGTTGGCGCTAATAAAAAACTGTCAAAAAAGCGAAGCTAGCAGTCCACAATGGAGTCCTGATACCTACCCTGATGTATGGCAGTGAGGCATGGAACTGTCAGAGGAAGGATGAAAGTAAACTGAATGCTGTTGAAATGAGATCCCTGAGACTTATGTGTGGTAAAACAATGTATGACCGTGTGAGAAATGTGGATATCCGCAAAGAATGTAAGGCTGATGTAAGCATAATGAGTAAGATTAAGAAAGGGACCCTCAGATGGTTTGGGCATGTAGAGCGAATGAACGAAGGAAGTAGTGTAAGAAGAATATACGACGCGAATGTGAATGGTAGAAGAAGTCGGGGACGCCCGAGGAAGACATGGCACGATCAAGTGAATCAGATACTTGAGTCGGGTCATGTCAAAAGTCAGAATAATAGAAGAGAATGTATGAGACGATGTATGAATGTGAGTGAGGCAAAGAGTGTGTGCCAAGACCGAGTTGTTTGGCGGTCCGTCCTCTCTGCCTACCCCTGCGGGGAAACGGCGTGATGGTTAGTTAGTTAAAAAGTAAAGAAGAATAAAAAAAAAGTTTTGTGGAATAATGTTAATGCAATATGTCCTAAGTCCTACATTCTAAAATTGATAATGAAATTAGAGAAGTGGTTTCCGTGAGAGAGGAACATTCGTTGGTGGACAAATGTTTAAGGGATTAATGAGGTAATCTGGTACTGGTTAGCTGAGAATTGGAAAAGTTACAAGTAAAATATTATTTCAATAATAGAATAAGGACACACGCCAACCCCTGAAAACGATATTGACCATTCACAGCGAAGGTTTGACGGTAGCCATACATGGCGAACAAAGAGATGGGTTGCGCTGACCCTCAGAGTAACAGAGACCTTAGTAGGCAGTATGAATGGTTACTGATTTAAAATTGTTAAAATCCCTTCACAGGCAGCAGAACCGTCCAGCAGTGTTGCCAACTTAACGGATTTCCCGTCATATCTGGCGGATTGGAGTGTCCCGAAACGGGAAAATTTTGTGTATAACGGAATTTACAGTATGACGGATTTTCTAGCGGATTCGAAAAAAGTGCCAAATTACATACTTTTATAGGCGAAAATCGCCTATATTTTGATCTCTGAAATTCTCTAGCCACCCCCCCCCCCCCCAGAATGGACGAAAATTTGTGTATCTGACGGATTTCTGACCGTTGATCCGTCACGATTTAGCGGGAACAAAGATTTCGAGTTGGCAACACTGCACTGCCGTCCAGTACTGTCTTGAGCTTGAAGATGATTGACGTCGTCAAGACTATAGAAATAATAATGATATAGACCCTCCGGCGGTGTTCTAACATCAACTCGGCTGTGAGACTGAGAGAGTGGTGTGGAAGGTAATGGAAAACCACAACTGTGCTCCTTTGGAATTATCGTGCCAGACCAACAGATTTCTTGAATATTGCCAATGTACTCGTACGATAAAAGATGAATCCAGAAAAATATTTGGATTAAATTATTAATATTTAGGTGTCGAATAGTCTACTAAAATCTTTAATAATGTACAAACATGTGGTCGGTTGGGTTTTTAAGAAAACAGATGACATGTTAGCAGATGTTCAATTTCGTTAATATTTTAAATTTATTTTGAAATTTTATTTTATGAATCATGTAAAGTCGTTACGGTGCGAATCGTAAAACCGAGAGATTGATGAAACAATATCCTACTCTGTGTAAAGACCTTTATCGTTGTACGTCCATTATTTTCTTTAACGATCAACTTTAACATGGTGCCCATGATGTTTTAAAAACACGATTCCTTATGAAGCTTCGTGACAAGTTGAATCTATTATTTTATGTTGGTAATTACTTACCCATTGAGGATAAATAAACCAACACCCACTTAAAATACAAAAGTTTGAATATTCATGAATCGTCTTTTAAATGTCTATCTAAAAATATGCAGATTTTCATGTCATAATACTTACAATAATAAATTCTCTTCATGATAGTTTTTTATACATTATTGTAGACCTTTCTTTGGCAATGAAATGTGATGTATTTTTTAAAATATAGAAAGGCAGTATTCAATGACTTTTCATTAAAATGTAATATTGCAGTAACATAGGTTTTATTTAGCAAACCTTGAAAAACCGTGAAACTGAAAGCTGCGTCGATGGGGAAGAAGTGAAAATATGTCCTATTCCTTCTTGTGGGACACGTCGCCATCGTGTTGATTGTTAAAATAATTGATGGTCCTCAAAAAAAGTTCTTTAGCTGCTGTGTGGCGTGTGGTACGTTCAATGGGTTATAAAATGTACCGTTTTATGTACTACCTATGTATTATGTTACTTTCTGATAAAGTACTAATTTTCACACGTTCTCTCTCAGGCGTTTTGTGTGATTTCGATCGGTTAGGTGAGTTTATTAATCATGCTATAGTGAGTTAGACGAGCATGAGGAGAATATCGGGTTTTCACCCGAAGAGGACGTGTTTGAAATCAGATCTGACCATTAAATGAATTGAAACGACACTTGGTAACAAAATGTTTCCATTTAAAATATGATAGTTAAATAATTATGTAGTGTACACAACGCTTATACCGGAGACAAAATCTAAAAGTACAAGCTTAAAAAGAGATTTATCTTGTAACTATATCCATTTGAATCTGTTGTAGGTAGGAATGTGTTTTTGTCAGTTAGGTAACCATGATTACACTTTTTAGGTATTTGAACTTCAGACCTCTAGTGGCATAAAATGATCGAACCAACACCATAATATGGTCTCATAAAAAAACCAATCAAACTTGAAAATTATATAAAACATACCATAATTATGTACATATGCCTTAGATGAAGTTACTTATACCCGATGAATTCCGTGAGAAGTGTTTTCGCTGGTAAACAGTGGTCTCCGTGGTTCCGAGTCCAAAAATCACGGGTTTAAATCCCAGCGTGCGCAAGTAAGTTTCATTTTATTAATTTCCGTCACATTTACAATTTATTAATTAAAATAGTACATGTTGTAATTGTGGGCCGTTACAGAGTTTTAGATAGTAGATACTTTCAGTATCGCCTTGGGGAGAGATAACCTTTAAGAATCGAAATAATAAAGAGAAATAAAGAGAAATAAAGAAAAATCGAAATAATAAAGAGAAATTAGAACATAAATACAGCACTAGATTCACGCGTAACGACGGGTTAATAGTTCCGAAATTTAACAATAAGTACGGACAGTGAACGTTTGAATATATCATACCGAAGATATTTAATTTATTACCTGACACTATAAAGCAATGTAATTCTATGAATAAGGTTAAATATATGGTGAAAAATTGGCTATCGGAAAAAAAAGATTTATATTGATTTTGATATGTATGAAAAAATGTTGAATCTGTAGATATAAGATGTAAATTTTAAATTTTAAAAATGTATAAATATGTAACTAAAATATAAGCACCTGTTGACAAGCCGATTCAATTGGCTTAGCAGGACTTCTTTGTTAATTATATTATGTATTATCTACTATTTAAAAAAAAAAAAAAGCTTGCATTGGCTTTACCTGTTTTGTGACCAGATCTGAATAGCCAGGTACTTTCCCGCTGCCTTTCCCTCCCTACTACCTTCAGCCCTACAACATATCCCAATTGGAGATGCCACTGTCTTGCTCCAGATGGTTGGGAGAAGTTGGGACTCTTGCGCGGTACTCACATAAAAACATAAATAAAAACCACGCGATATTATTGACGTACAAATTGCAGGAAACTTGGATAAATGCAATCTATTAATCATTCTCAACATATCCTACTTTGAGAATTTCTCAGTCACACCTCGATCGAAGTCTCACGCTGGTTTATAACTCCATATTATGAGTTCTTAATAAATGTTATCTGGCATTATGATCTCCTTCATCGATCAAAATAGATGTATCAAACCTTACTGGTGCGTTTGATCCAGAACAGCGATGGGCAACTTTTTTTATGAATATTATTATGTTGGTTGAATATTTTTATGTTGGTATATTGAATATTGATTCTATTTTTGCGTTTCATGCTTCTTTGAACACATTGTAGGGAAAACTAAACCTATCACGCGTAATTTAGAAACAATAACACGAAGTAGCTACCAAACCAACTAAGCAAATCCCTCTGTACACAGGGTGTTAAGGGACGCAGGTATTTGACGTACTTTCCGGTGATTCCTGATTTTATTTTGAGTAAAGAATAAATAAATAAATAAATAAATAAACCTACATGAAATTTCCGTCTCCGGTGATATTTTTTATGTGTTTTTTTTCAATCTTAAAACAGTAGTTTGGACAGAGTCGGGGTTAGAAGCAGTGGCGGCCAGCCCTAAGGTGCGGCGGTGCAACGCACTCCCAAAATTTCTGCCAATCTAAAAATTCCCGATCACCGAAAAACATACTATATTTCCGACATGCCTCATCACAAATCACAATACACACTTTGGTTCTAATGCATACATAATATAGGTTTCTATGTATACCCGCTCGCGTAACAGATACTGAGATAACAGAATCAGAACGTTTTGTTACTATATTCAGGCCGGGAGTGCATTTGCCAAAGCGATCACAGAATCGAAGAGAATCCTTACACAATTCTCCATGAGCCAGAATCGTAGGTAGGTATAATCCTTTGCAAATTTAAATAACCCATGGACGGCGATCCGGGAATTTCCACCATGTCAAAAGGACCGTTTGTTCAGTAGCATCTTAATTTGGGACGCGGTCGCGTCATTTTATTATTGATATTGTGTGTTTAAATTAAGATCTACTCTTTTTTAGTCAATGTTCCGCTCAGCGTCGACCATTTCTTATCTCTACAGCATACCAACCAACATAAACAATGAGACCCGTTGTGACAAGTCGCAGGTCAATACGCCATTGTTATTAGTTTTTTGGATGAGTCGGGAAGAATAAAAAATGAGTTCCATTATTAATGTTCATTTTATAAAAAACAATGCGCTGAACTTTGAAACGATTAGAAATTAAAAATAGTGGCCCACCACGGCCCATTTTTAATATTAAACAAGAGTGCAACTTAAAAACAAAAGAGACAATGGAGAATCGACCTAACCTACAAACAGGTAAGATTTTTTTTTCATAATTAAATTCATTTTAATTAGAGTAGCGAGATTTTTAGCGCACTACCGATTTTTGTGAGCACCAGCCGCCACTGGTTAGAAGCTGGGCGTTTACTCGGCGTGACCAGTGATGACGTGCGGAAGATTTTTTTTTGTTAGGTTTTGGAGAAAAAAAAGAAATCAAAAATTTCATTACCAAATAGTATTTGGAATAACCGGTTAACGTAGATCAAGTATCTCCCAAGTAGGTAAATCAATTAAGTCTTAATACCTACCCTGTTTATAATTATTTTATTGAAGGTAAACAAAAATAACTTTCACGAGTTTTTCACCGGAGTGGCTAAACTGACGCAGACTTTTTGATATTTTATTTAGTATAAGCGGATTGGATATCACTGATCTAGAAGAAGCGAGATATCATACAACTGATTTTAGAAGGTTATTTTAATCGAATCAGTAAAATCTGAAGGCGCAATAAAGTAATTACTCTATAAAATCATTTGAGCGAGCACCAGGAGAACAAAAGCATTAACGGACGATCCTTTTAAAGTAATTGCACCATTCCTGGATTCATTCATTCATTACAATGATTGTCCGGCTATAAAAAGCTGACGGTACCTTCAAGTGATTTCGAAATGTGCAGTACTATAAATACAGCATTCTTACCCAGCGGCGGCTGCACTGAAACGTGTGGAATCAGATTCAATAATCACAACGATGGTTACTTGATTACAGTTATTATATCGATACGAATAAACTCTCCTTGATCAGTCTCGAGGTGTATCTAATATCACGTGCATTTACAACTTCCGTTACCTCCACGATAAGGATATAATTATACATTGAAGAACTGCACTACAGACCGCATTTAATTCAACAAGTTAATTTTGATCACACGACATTGAAAACATATTTTAAGGGCCATTAACCAGCAAGCGGCCGAGATTTCAAATATCGTCGAAAGATGTTCTTACGATCGTGGAGGGCGCTTCTTTTTTTACATGAGCCTCACACAGGAGGCCCTGAGTGAATTTATTTTCCTTATTTTTTTTTATACGAGGCCCTGAGGAAAATAAATTCACTCAGGGCCTATGTCATCTTTGGAGATGCTGTGTGGAGGGGTTTTTTTTAGGGAAAGGGAGGAGAGGACAGTTCTGGGAAGGAAAAGGGTTTAAGGGATGGGTATATATCTGGGGTTCAGTGTATCCTGGTCATCGGCCTCCAGTCCAAGACCTAGACAAACCTCACCCGATGAACCCGGGCACCCCTGCTAAATCACCAAACGTAGCGAATCACTTGGGATGACCTATGGCAGAAGTGTTAGTTATCCAATAAAGGTTCACGGGGCAGCGGTACCCATTCCCGCCTCCCAAATTGAAATATGAAGTTCTAATGAGAAAGATTAATTATTCTTCGTACCAGCTTTTTAAAATTATAACGCAATACCGATTTTATTTCATTCAAAATTTGCTTTAATTTTCACCTAAATTCAAAAATGCTGAAAGGCGTAAAACTATTAAAATGATGTACCTACTTTTTGTAATTATTTTTTGATCATAAGTATTTACAATTTTTCAACAATGTTTTCAATTTAAGCAAAATAAGAATGTGATTTTTTTTAAAATATATATTAGTTTGTAAGACCGTAAATAAATAGACAAACTGAAGTATTTTCGTCACAAAACACGTACGCGGAACTTTTATCAAATGATTTTATTTAAACTAAAATTAAAATTCTGAAACATAGCTTTCCCAGATAATTTATTTATTTAGTTTACTGCATGATTATATGATTTGAAATGTGTGTCGTCTATTACAAAAGTTTGTTTGAAAATTTAACAAATCTGCCAACGACCTACGGTATTATAACCTTATTATGCTAAAAATATACATATTTCCTCATAATTTAAGTCATAATTTTACCAGATAAAAGAAAAATCTTTCGAAATCAATAAATTTTTACTTTTTTGTGGAAAAGAAATTTTATTTAAAAATGACATATTTCCGGTTTTGTCTGGTTATTTCCTCTTAAAAAACTTTGTTCTAATATAGGCTTTACACCACAAAGCCTATTTCAATATGTTTCGTAGAATTTTATATTATGTAACGAATCAATATGCTTCATCGAGTATTATAGTATTATTTTTTTATATTGGTATGGAACTAATATAAATTAATTTTTATTCACGAAGAATTTGCGTTTCAAATAGTTTTTCATAAAAAAAACACGCTCATTTTATTAATTTCAATCAAATCAAGACGGGCCATAAACAAATTGGTGACATAAATTCACGAATCTGAATATATTTTGAATAATATATTGTTTTTAATGGCGACCGAAGTCAAATGAATTAGTGTTAATCCGGAATCCTCGGTTGTTAAGTTATTTATGGGGGTTTGACACAACTTAACACTTACTATCTTGTAATTATTTAAATAAAGTTTTATTTTACAGTGACTCACCAACGTTACGAAATTAGTTTGAAGGACACATTGTTATAAACTCCGGTATCCCGAACAACACCGTATTGCACATATGTGCTGTGTTGCGTTGAGAACGAAACGTTACTGAACGCCACATTACGCACATTTTAGTGCAGTCAGTAGTTCGAAAATCCACCAACTGAAGGACATACCACAAAATCTACGGCATGTTAAAATTCGCCCTAGGTTACAAAAATATATTTAGGTAAAATAAATCATTTTTCCCAGTTTTTGTAAAATCACAAAATAATGTGCCGTAGGTACAGCTTTGTTCGGGTGACGACTTCAATTATCTGATTTACTTTACCTTCATGATTTTCTACTACAATACACATCACAAAATTTTATCTCTATTGAGGTCATTAATTTAATCTTTATACTTCACTTTCTCCTTGAATTAAAAAAAAAGAAACATTTAAGGTCACTAACGTGATTAGAGCATGGTTACTGCTTATTTAGATTTCGGCCGAAAAAAGATTACGGCGAAATAGCGTTATTCCGTAAATTTACATGTATCCTTGGACATAAATCCAAGCTCAATAGACTTTTTTTTAGGAAAGGTACTCAAGTTGGTTAAAAAACCATTGTTTTTCAACAACCAAAAAAAGTGAGATTGATGTTTCCCACTCGTTCAACTTATTTCCAACGCTCGACCTTTGGAAATTTTCTAGATTTCGTGTTTTTGGTTCATTTATCAATATGCGCCATCCGTACGCAAGAAATCGAAAGAAAATTCTAAAATGCCGTGCCTGCTTTTTACTTACTTCATGAATTTCCCCGCAGCCTGCGTGAAGCTAATTCTAACCCGTAGTTAGCGTTAGTTAAACTCCATTCAATAGTCAAAAAGTTCAAAGTAATTTTTCTGAATATATTAAGTGTTATTAAAATGAATTTCGATTTCCACAAAGTGTCTAAGAAAATACTCAATTTCGGCAGATTGAATCAGCGCCACACAAGGTAGAAGTTAATAAGAATAAGATATGGATCAGCGTGACGCTGTTTGGAAGGGGACAGAAGGGGGTGGAAGTTGATGGGGTTTACGAGAAGTTAAATTAAGGGTGGCTTGAACACTCCGTAATGTGTATACTGAACAAGTTATAGTTTATACCTTGAACACTCTGGAGGTGAAAGTGAGTCACGTTTTTCAAGAAATATTTGTGGAATTAACATATTTCAATGGAAAAATACTGTTTATTCAAAACGAAGAAGACCATCGTGGTACAACAATAAAATAAATAATGTTTTATCTGTGGGCCGGCGGTATTGGGTTCGATTAATGGTGTACCTAATCTTAAAAAAAGAAAAACGTCTTTCAGAATTTTTAAGGTTTTCGATACGATACATTACGATTGTACCACCCCAGCCAGGAGCACTCCTGTCCCGGTGAGACCGGTACACTGATTTGTTAGGACTTGGAACACATGCTCTGAGGATAGGAAGGAAGTTGGAGTTTAGGTAATCGACCGGTATACATGGCAACCTAATAAGCCAATATTGGAATTTAGGATGGTCAGGAATAAAGGAATGGATTGAGCGTTATAATTTTTTTCTTTGTTTTAGTCTTCGTTCCTCTTGCCTCTTTTCGGCTCTTCTTGGATCTTGCCTCTTGTCTCTTCTAGGATCTTTTTGTCTCTTCATGGCTCTTCTAGTCTCTTCTTGGCTCTTCTTGTTTCTTCTTTCGCCTTTTCTTGGATCTTCTGGACTCTTCTTGGCTCCGCTTGATCCTGCTTGGCTCTTCCTATCTCTTCTTTGCTT
Source organism: Limnephilus rhombicus (assembly GCA_929108145.2). Classification (NCBI taxonomy): domain Eukaryota; kingdom Metazoa; phylum Arthropoda; class Insecta; order Trichoptera; family Limnephilidae; genus Limnephilus; species Limnephilus rhombicus. The sequence goes on from OV815271.1 coordinate 32,042,366, forward strand.
CCCTTGTCCCTTCTTGTCTCTTCTTGCTTCTTCTTGTTTCTTGTGATCTTCTCGTCTCTTCTCGGCTCTTCTGGACTTTCCTTGCATCTTATTATCTCTTCTTTTCTATTATTGTCTCTTCTTGGCTCTTCTTGCTTCTTCTTGGATGTTCTCGTCTCTTCTTATCTCTTCTTGTATCTTCTTATCTCTTTTTGTCTCAGCTTATCTTGTGTCTGATTATCTCTTCTCGAGTATTCTTATCTCTTCTTGTTTTTTTCTTGAATGTTCTCGTCTCTTTTTGGATCTGCTTGCTACTTCTCGTCTCTTATCATCTAATATTGACTCTTCTTAACTCACCTTTGCTTTTAATGCACCTACTTTCCAATTTTCAACCGTTGTTGGCTCGTCTGGATTCCTCCTGCCTTTTCTTGTAACTTATTGTTTCTTCGAGTCTTTTTTTGTCGCTTCTTGCTTCTTATCTTTTCTCGCTCATTATTGGCTCTTCTTGGTGTTTCTTGCGACTTCTTGCGGTGTTTAATTCATCTTTATACATGGCAACCTAATATGCTAATACTCAAACTAGGTTGGGCAAGAATAAAGATTTTGATTGAGTGTTGTTTTCTAAGTTCTGTCATTTTCTTGATTCTTCTTGCCTATTCTTGCTTCCTTTTGCCTGTTTTTCGTCAATTTCAGTCTACCCTAGTATCTGCTTAGAAGTTCTTGCTTCTACTAGCCCCTTCGTGGTTCTTCTGGCTTCAACTTGCTTCGTCTCACTTCATTTCGCTTGAAGTGAAATATCCCAAAACTGCGCTATACAAATGTTATGTTATGTTATTATTATTTTTTTTTCTCTCCTAATTTTTCTTGCATCTTATTTGTCCTTCTAGTCCCTGCAGGTGCCTTCTTACATCATCTTGACCTTTCTCGACTTGTAGTGGCATTTTTTCTCTCTACGTGAATCTTTTAGCCTCTTTTGATTTTGCTCTTCTTATATCGTCTATCCTCTTCTCGAATATTCAAATAAGATAATCCCAAAGAGAACAGAGGAACTCATCCAAAGAGTAGAGTAATAAGAGTAATAACCCGACTGAATTAACGATAACATTTGAGATAAAGATAAAAGGTTTAGGTACCTGAAAAGCACTTCTTTCAGATTTTGACTAAACCTGTAAAAAATCTAAAAACCAAAAACCTGTTAACCATTAAGAAAAGGAAATTTTTATTTATTTATATTGTGCACGACAGAGGGGAAAATATAATATTAAATATAAATATGAAATAGTTATTTGGTATGTGTGATATTCTATTATGCCCTAAAAGATGCTGAAAACCATCAATTGAACTTTGACAGATGCGCGCCTAGTCGTAAATTCAGAACTCAAAAGGTTCTGCAATCCTTTCTGTTGTGCAGCCCTGTCATGAGTATCCAGCTGAAATTTAAACCCTTGTAATATTAGATTTAAAATAGTAATTGAAACGATCTTATCTCGATTTATGGCCTTCGTGGTCCTGTGACTCCAGTTGATACAGTTCAAAGCATTTTTAATCCTATGCACTTGAAGTGTTTTGTTATCACAGCGAGACAAGCTCGTTCACTCAAACCGTGTCAGGACGTAGACTACAAAACAATCGTTATTTGAAAAGATAGAAAGGAGCTTTCTACATGTGACCTGTCGTAACTACGCACCACTTAACTCTCAGAATTTTTAAGTTTTTCGATAAGAAATATGTTGGTACACCAAACCTTCACTCTTCGGCAGCATTGTGGATAACCTAAGCCCAACTTCTTGGAATAAAATAAACAATTTAGATCATCACTATTGGCTCTACAACCCCTGGTGGGTCTTGGCCTCTTCAAAAGTCTTCCTCCACTTATTATAAGCAATAATTATCAGCCTGAAACACTCATCCACATTGAAAAATCTTCCGAGAAAAGATACATAACGCCAACGGGACTTGAACCCGTGCCCTTCTGATTGCCGGTCAGCTGCTCTCCCAATTGAGCTATGGCGGCTTATCTTATACCCGCCAAATGATTCAATATGTACTAGGGTTTCATTCAACAATTACTGCTTATTATATTTTTTCCACATGAAAACAACCAACTTTATTTTTGCGAGAGAGATACTGTTAGTGTTAAATCCGTCGCTAGGTGTATCTTCTTCCTCCACTCATCTCGGTTTTGTGCCAGCTCTCTCCAGTTTAGAAGCTCCAAGATAGATATGTCATTGAGGACGTTGTCACTCCATCTTAGTCTTGGTCTTCCCAGGCTCCTTCGCCCTATTGGTCTTGAGTTCAGCAGGGACTTTGGTGCTTGATGCTCGGTCATTCTCTCCACATGACCCAGCCACCGAAGTCTTCCCAGTTTTATAAATTTTGCGACGTTTAGCTCCTTAAACAAAGTATAGAGCTCATTGTTATGCCAAAATCCATCTTTAGTCTGCGCCAAAATCCATTTTCTAGGACCGGTCCGAAGATGCGCCTTAAATTTTTTCTTTCAAAAACGTCCAGTGCTCGCTCATTCCTCTTAGTTAGTACCCAAGTCTCAGCTGTGTATGTAAGTACTGGTCTGATAAGTGTTTTGTACACTAATATCTTCGTGTTTCTGAACAGCAGTCTTGACTTTATTGGTTTTGTAAGCGAAAATAACAGCGATTTGCGTTCACTATGCGCTTCTGGATCTCCTCTGTGGTATTATTTTCGTTTGTTATCAGGGAGCCTAGGTATGTGAATCTTGGTACCGGTTCGAAATTTTGGTTCCCACATGAGAGAGTTGGGATTTGTTGGTTGCATCCTACGGCCATGTATTTGGTCTTTTGCTGGTTTACTACGAGACCCATATTTTTGGCAGAGCTTTCAAGATTTATGAAGGCGTTACGGAAAGCATCTGGAGTTTTCGCGATTATGTCGATATCATCAGCGTCCAATAGTTGCACAGAGTTGTCAAATATCGTTACTCTTATCTCGATGCCTGAGTCACGAATAACTTTTTCTAAGGCTATGTTGAATAAGAGGCAGGCCAATCCTTCTCCTTGTCTCACCCCGTGGAGCGCTTCAAAGGGCTCGGAAAGATCACTGCTAACCCTGACTCTACACGTTACTGGGGACATTGTTAATTTCACCAGATTGATCAGCTTATGCGGTATACCAAACTCACTCATTCCTATTTATGCTATCGTACGCGGCCTTGAAGTCTTGATGAGTAGATGTGTTTCGACATTGTGTTCTAGCGTCTTTTCCAAACAATTTAGATATAATATAGGAATACCTTTCTTGTTTCATCGTTTGATTTTCGTACCTATTATCGACCTTATAGTAAAATCAGAGACACTGTTTAATATACAGGGCCGTACTTAACTTACTTCAACTGGTAATTCTTGACATTATTTGAAGCAAAAAATGTAAATGAAATATTGTTTTCCGGTTACTTTATTTTCAATTTTTTGTTCTTCAAAATAAAAATAAATAAAAAATCTTCCGCATGTCATCACTGGATACTCAGCTGAGTAATCCCCCAAACTACTACCCAACTGTCCAACACCGTCTTTTTTTAAATGTTTTTTAGAAGAAAAAAAAGTCGAATATATCACCAGAAACCAAAATTTCTTTTCCTTTTTTTACGCGTAATGACTCAAAATCGAGCATTATTATGACAATTACTTGGACCAATTGCGAATGAGGTAAAGAAAGTAACGTATTTATTTAATAAGGTGTTAGCCACAGACGACGCCGACGGTCGTCAGGCAGAAAGCTTTTCGTAAACAGCGCGTCGCCCTTGAAAATGGGCGAATCGATATGATTTGAATCATGTGGGCTTTTCCATCACGAGAAAGGAAGTCTACTCACCATTCACTGCCTGCCCCGACTTGAAGTTAAATCAACACCGAACTGAAGCACAACTTACTATTAGCCGGGGCTACACGCGCCGAGCAGTGGCGTGTGCCTTGTCCAAGAGTCACAGGGCCAAAAGTATTGATATGATTAATTTTTGGGTTATTATGCCGTGTTGTTCTTCGTTCATTTTAAGCCAACGTCAGACGCTAATCACGATAATATTTTCAAATTGATTATTTTGGAAATCTCATATTATGCTTCCTGGACAAAATCGTGTGGATAGATGTTTCTACAAAGTTTACGAAAATATTTAGAAATTAAATAACATTAGAAAATTTATAGTTTTTTAAATGATAAAATAAATAAATCCGTTTTTCAGCTTGCGAACTTACTACATAAAAATTTCCGATTTCGGACCTTTCAAAACTTTACATAAACCGTAAATTACAGTGTCATTGCAAAAATTATCCTTGATTTTAATATATATATATATATATTTTTTTTTTTTAAGAAAGACAAACATTCCCGGGTTACGAATAACCCAACAATGTTTGAAAACTTCCTACTACCACCACAGAAAGCCGAAAATGTTGCTTGTGTTGTGATGGAGGACTTAGCCAGCCGAGGAATTGAACACGCGACGCCCGGATGGGATCCAAGCACTATGCCCACTCAACCACTGACCGGTCAAACAATATATTCTTACTTGTTTATGTATATGTTCCATAATGTTGATAACCCCCGACTTTTATTTATTTTAATTTTAATTAATAAGCTCTTATTATCGTAAAATTATCGAATTAAATAAAATAGTTTTGTTGTCCAACAACCTTGAACATTACGATCATCAATCAGATGAATCAAGGAAAAAATTTAATATGAGATCTAATATTTTTGAAAGCCTTGTTATTTCCCTCTTCCATTCGCATGGATTTCGTCATTTTTTTAAATAATATTTGGCTATTTCATTCGTTTTTTCGCACCCATAAATTATATCCGGTCTTTGAAGTTTATAAAAAATGCTCCGATTTTGCGGATAGAAATTTTTAAATAATCTCCATGGTTTCAAAAATACGATTTAAAACAAACGTATAATGTCTGAGAATTTTTGTCTTAACCGGAAAAATTGGATGCAAGTGGCTTATTGTAGGTGTAAGCAATATCTCACACCGAGCAAAAGAGCCTCTTTTTTTGGTGATGTACATAAACAAACTACGAAACCCGCCCCTTACCTTCTGTTCTTCTCATTAAATAAGATTTTTTTTATTATCATTATTATTTTTTTTAATATTTGTATGTTTTTACGATAATCATACATTTTTTTACATGTTAAACATATTTGTAATATGAATATAATAAAAGCCTTTCCTCACCATAAAGAGACAAGGCTCTTGTGTTTGGTGAGAGAATTCATGCTCAAGTATATGTTATCATTCGAGTAAGTAAATAATAATATTGCAACTAATAACAATAAAACACAACTAAAAACTGAGATATACCAATATACAGATTACAGATTTCAAGATTTAAATGAAATATTGATAATAGTAATGTACTCCTACAGTTTTTTCGGGTAATTTTTAAATTTAATTTGGAATTTACGTTTATTTACGATAATTTTTAGTTTTAATGGGAATTTGTTGAAAAAATTTATACCTATGTATTTTGAATGTGCTTGGTATTAAATTTTGGGATTTTAATATTGTTTTGATATCTTGCTGATAGATTGAAATGTAATTTTTATGGCTGTATTTCTTTGAAAGTTTGAAGTATTGAATATTTTTTTATATATATTGTCTATTGTAGATACTTTGAATATTGAAAAGATTTTTTCAGTTGAAAATGTAGATGGTTTTTTTAGGATAACCTTAATTATTAATCTTTGAACTATTTTGAGAGGATTTAAAATAAAATCATACTCGTAGGTTCCTCCCCATCCTACAATACCGTATTGTTATATAGATTGAACAATTGCATTGTACACTCTTTTTAGGTTTTCCAGTCTAAGAATATTTCTGAGTCTTAAATATACATAGTTATACATTTCCTAATTCTTTTGACAAGTTCACAAATATGTGTTTTTCATTTAAAATGTATTATTTTTATTTTTATTATTATTTATTAACATTTAAGCCTGCTAAACTACTTATAAAGTTTGTCAGCAGGTACATAATGACAACATTTTATGCAATAACATGGTACTTTTTCAAACGGTATAAATGTAATGTTGATGATAAAATAACAATTAGATAAATTGTTTAAATTACTGAATAGTATAGATGTAAATGCATAAATAGCAGTATAAGCCGTATATAAACAATTACAAATGAATTTAATATAAGCAAATGAATATAATGAACAAATAAACAAATAGTTTCATATACATAATTATAATGTAAACGATATTCCATTTCCTTCGAAAGTGAATTCCAATTGGGAATACAGGGGCTTCGGTAGGGCATCAATATGAATCATCAGTATCTAATAGCCATTTCCTTAGATTATATTTGACTTTAGCAGTAAATACGTTATTATTTTTAATTGTCATTCGGAGTTTATTAAATATTTATGGTACAATATACTTTAGGGTTCTTTCACCGTATTTATTGGTACATTTCGGAACCACCAATCCTTCATTTTGAGTGAATCTTGTATTATTTTTATGGTAAACTCTTTTCCTATATATGAATCAGACAATATAACATGTTGACTTATAATATTATAAAAAAATCAGGTAAAACATTCAGAGACTTGTAAATAAATTTAGTATTGCTTCCGTGTGCATTAATATACTTATGGATTAACAATTTTGTTTATCTATATATAAACCAAGATACCTATTTAATTTTGGAAGTTGAATTAAGTGTAGAACATGCTTGATTGCAATTAGTTCCACTACATTTACTCCGAAGTAGTACAATTTTTATTTTTGGTTTTGATTTAAATTTATCGATGGAAAATGGGATAAAGTTTATTTTTTCGGTATTTAAAGAGAGGAGATTTTTATGGTTTTTTTTTTGTTTAAACTTATTTTAGTTGTCCCTCTACCTCTACCCCCTATATCGCAGTGAAGTTAGTTATTTCAAAAGAAAACATGTTTCGTATCTTCGTTGACATTATGTAATTTACTGGCGACTATGAGGACTGCAATAGCTAATAATTAATAACATATTCTTTAGAAAAGCAAAATTATCTTAAACGAATTCACAGTGATTAATAAAAATCATCATTTCATGAATAAAACTACAAATGCAAAGCAATCAGAATTGCTTGGTAGTGCTTTATAGCGGAATTTTCAGTACATGACGTTTAAAGCATTCAGCTTGCTCTTCTATGTTCTTCGCCTCTAACATGGAATAATAGCCGGTTGCCAGCATTTTCCCACATGTTATAATACTACTTACTTTAATGAGCGTGCACTTATTCAAGGTTGTTTTTAAAGAATCGTTTAGAAGTGAAGCACGGCCATTATTTCGTAAACGGCTGGGGCTCTCCGCACGATTACGCCACTGCCCCGGGAGAAATTCGTAAGGCGAACCCTCGGTTTCTCGAATTGCTATAATCAAAGCCAAAGGTAACTTTCATAAAAACAACTTGAGGAAATCATGCACGTAGCATTAGTTTGTGTTTTTTTTTTATTGCGGGGAGGTGTAAAAAAAATCGATAAAAGTGCATTAAGCTCGGGCTTTAATACCTAACGATGTTGCTTGAGAGCTGGTGCGAGCTTTGTGAATGTGACGCGGTTTCATTAGTGTTTAATGGAAGTTTGATGTTCAACGTGATTAGGAAAAGCAGGAAGTTATTGGGTAGATGCACAAGTTCACAGGTTTTTTTTATTTGATTTCACTAACAAATAGAAATTTTCGTGCATTATTCACGATTGTTAATTTTACGATACTTTCGATTCAACACCCAAAAAAATCCGGTGGTTTTGTTGAAGACGACGCGATCCCATGAGAATGGAACGGATTTGAAATAATCTCCTTAACCAACCCTTATTCCCGCTGCAGTAAGTGGTAATGCTAGCAGTCCCCTGGCGTTTTTCTGGAACAAAAAATACTCTAGCGACCTCCGATGTCGAACTATCATAACACCCACCTTTAAAAATGTCGTAGGAATTTCCTGTTACTGTGTATTTTCTTTAGTGGGCTATTTTTAATCCAGATTACATTCTGTCGGTTACTTCTGAATGGACTAAGAACTAAATCAACACTTCTTTTATAAATGCCCAGACACTAACAACATCACTAGCAGCAGATAAATAGAAATAAAATATTATAAGCAATAATTTTCAGCCTGAAACACTCATCCACATTGAAAAAATCTTCCGAGTAAAGATACATGACGCCAACGGGACTTGAACCCGTGCCCTTCTGATTGCCGGTCAGCTGCTCTCCCAATTGAGCTATGGCGGCTTATCTTATACCCGCCAAATGATTCAATATATACTAGTGTTTCATTCAACAATTACTGCTTTTTATATATTTTTTCACCTGAAAACAACCAACTTTATCTTTGCGAGAGAGACACGGTTAGTGTTAAATCCCTCGCTAGGTGGCGTCGAGACAAATTATGTCTTCATTTATTGGGGAAATACTTAAACTTGTCAAATATTAATTATTATTTTTAATTGTTAAACTAACGTTTAAGACAAGATTTTTATGCATAGCACAAAGGGTAACTAACAATTATTATAGGCAATAATTATCAGCCCGAAACACTCATCCACATTGAAAAATTCATTATATTTATTTTTGTCACCTGAGTTCCGAGAAAAGAGGTATAAGATCATTCGGCAATCATCGTGGCTGTCAGTATCTAGGCATTTATATGAGGGTTCTGGCTAAACACTGAATGGAGAATGCCCAGGCAGAGCGGAGAGACTGAATAACTGCAGATGTATTCCCTTATTGGTTGTGTGGAAATAATTAAGATTCAGCGTGAACAATAATGGAAATCGTTTTCATTGCTTCGTGATGGAGATAATTACAAGTTTGGACGTTCGGTCATCTTTGCGCAAGCCATGGCGTTCGCTTCGTGGGTCTCTCGTTACGGAACAACACATTCTAAGCCCAAACCCATAGATATCGTCCATTGTATCTTGTATCGACTCACAGATCTCCACGATAGTCCAACAGACCCGGGATGGAATACAAAACGTGCTGTGCACAAACCATACACAGATTTAACGAAATATTTCATCTCGACACTACAGTGCCGTTATTTTATAATTGTCTGTTTTGTTTATTTGGTGTAGTCTCAAACATACCCACATACAACTTGCTTAGCTGGCAGTGTGACTTCCCATGTTAAAAAAGGGATATTCAAACCTACCAATTATTACAATTACTTAATCTTTTATTTGATTTTTATACGTTGTGACTCCTTGACTGATAAAATGAGATGACAGGCAATTATTCTCACTGACTGACGTGAGAAATTCAAACGTATGTAAGCACTTGTCGGCACAACGCCGCGAGGCAAAAGTTGTCATCAAGTTCAGTAATATTTATATTGCACTATGAATAAGTATAGACAGCGATAATAACTGTGCAAATAATTGTTATAGTTTATCCAGTACATAATTTCATAAAATATTATCTCTATATTCTTTTGACGTTTTCCCAGCGGAAGTTATCTCGTTCTGAGAGAATGTCAAAACCCATAAAATTCGCATGTCAAAGGAAGTTAACACTCCACTTTATTGTTTCATCAGTTTGTGGGCTAGTGGTCCATCATAGCAAATATCACATTTTCAGTTAATTACGAAAGTAGAAACCATCTAAAATCCAAATATTGAAAGGTTGTCACTTTTCAAAGAAAATTGGCACTCTTCAATAAAACGAACAATGATCAATTTACAATTTTGCTTACAGGAAAGCATTGACACAAAGTATTGCATTAATCTCCACTACCACTAAGAACCAAAATAACAGGTAATATTAATAAGTAACCGGCGTAATACAGTTTTATTGGCAAAACGTAAGCCATTAAATATTATTCAGTAAGAGAAAATTTCCTTCATTATCAGTATTATCACGACTGGCTATTTCAGTGACCGTATTCAAACAGATTCCAAACAATCAACGAAACATAATTTTTTTTTCAGCGTCGTACCGCTTTTATTTTACGAGTTTATGCGTAGATTGTTAACGGATTAATCTCCTATTATTTTGTGACCTTTGGGTTCTTTTCATAATCTTTGGCATTGCCCAATCATATTAATGTCTTAATCACATAATCTTTTACCCAAAGAAACCAAACACGAATATCATCTAACTTAAGAATAAAAATATTTATCTTGCCTCCTGATAAATGGCGTCGAACTTTAACCGTATTTTACGATACGTAATTTCAAGTTATAGTGGTCTAACAAATGAATTGTGAAAATTGGCAAATGATATCGGCGAAAAATTTCTTCTATAGCTTATTCTACTACTAATTTCTGGACTGGGAATATATCTATTTTTCTAAATCCATAATATATTTGGTTTTTGAATCACAGGAGATGAACCGATTTTGACCCTCACGATAAATTGACAGTTCTTATTAAAAAAACATTCTTGACTTGAACCATTACTTTAATAATGTCCATGGACGGGGATTGGTCTTTAAAAGTAGATTGTTTACTTGTTTAATATTTCTCTCACTGGTGAATTTAGTTTCGTTTTTGTTTACAAGTTCGTTTGGTTTACCGTACCGTTGAATGCTTGATTGAATATGGGTTGTTTTATTTTGTTTAGTCTCGTTTTAGTTAAGTTTGGCATGTTTTTAGTTAATTTGGTAGTTCACAGGTCATATATATAGAAACTTTAATTGGACCCCTCATTGGTGAGAATCATTATACCTTACCCGAATCGTTAATCACTCAACACGAATTCATTTTATCAATGTCGAAAGTCATTGGCCAGATAAGACATTGGTATATTTTTGAAACTATTTTGGAAAGAATTTCAATTATCAACACAGAACAGAAACGCTTTTTACGTTAGTAATAGTAATCTGTTAGTAAAACAACCCAGCTAGGGAATGCAATCCCGGTATACCGGAATCCCGAAATATCGAGATCGCGCAGACATTTTGCGGGACTAATCTCGGTCGAAAATTTTGCGGGATCCCGCTGGACTGGCGGGATTATAGAGAAGCGTAGTTCATTTCATATGTGTTTCTGCGCGCGGCGGAGGTTTTGATAAAGAAGGAAATGAATTACTTCGAGTCCGGTGGATTAAGGCACATACCTTCAATTCACTTACAAAGCGAGACTATTGTGCCAACCAGCGTGGAAGCTGAACGAGCTTTTTCAGCCGCTGGGCTACCTTGTGTCCAATATCAGAAGCCGTTTATCAGACGACACAATTAATACTTTAACTTTTTTACGAAGCTATTTCCAAATAATGTTTAAACTTATGATGCTTATTGTACAAGAATATTGTTTATCGTGTGAACGGTATTATTTAAATTTAAGTTGTTTAAATTTAAATTTATGTCTTATCTTATTCTTTGCCAATTTCTGACTTAAACTTTACCTATGTCTAACTAAAGGTATATTAATAAACCATTTAAAATGTCTTAAAGAACATGTTTGATTAGGCATAAATTTAAAACTCTAAAAACAAGGTTAGTAGATCGAGGTATTAGATCTTTATTATACGATCGATTAGATATCTAAGTCCACCCTGTCCATTGTTCAGTCCCGCAAATACCTGGATTGACATGGTCTTGCGGGATTGCATTCTCTAAACCCAGCTGATTGGTCAGGTCACACAGGCAAAACCTTTTATAATTTTTGAATTATGAACAAAAAACAATAAAGCTTTAAATTGAGCAATGCTTCGCAATACAAGTTTCCAGCAGCAGCAATGAAACAGTCATTATTTCTTGTTACCAAACAACAAAACACGAATAATACAAACCCTCTGAACCGGTTTGAACAAATTGTATACAATAAACCGCGGCAAGATAGTAATGTACTACCCGCTGCCTTTAATCAGTCAATGAATCATGCCCAATGACGATTACAATTATAAACAAATAATGCATTTCGATAGTCGATAAACTGTTTAACATTATAGTGACGTGTTTCCACATCATGTTTGCCTGTTCCAGTTGAGCAATAAATACTAAATTTTAAAGTGAATTAAAAAGAATGCGGTAAATCTTCATCAATTTTACCAATCCGAACAATATCGATCGAAAAAAATAAGTTTGTAAAATATAATACTTTCTTTATCAAAATAGATTTGATGGCTTCTTATTAGCATTGAACGGCAATACCTTACAATAAAAATATCAGTTTTTTTATTATTTTTAATTTATAAACTAACGTTTAGACAAGATTTTTATGCATAACACAAAGGGTAACAATTATTATAAGCAATAATTATCAGCCTGAAACACTCATCAACATTGAAAAATCTTCCGAGAAAAGATACTTGCCGCCAACGGGACTTGAACCCGTGTCCTTCTGATTGCCGGTCAGCTGCTCTTGACCACTGAGCTATGGAGGCTTATCAAATACCCGCCAAATAATTCAATATATACTAGTGTTTCATTCAACAATTACTGCTTATTATATTTTTTCCACCTGAAAACAACCAACTTTATTTTTGCGAGAGAGACATTGTAAGTGTAAAATCCCTCGCTAGGTGGCGTCGAGACAAATTATGACTACATTTATTGGGGAAATACTTAAACTTGTCAAATATTAATTATTATTTTTAATTTATAAACTCACGTTTAGACAAGATTTTTATGCATAGCACAAAGGGTAACAATTATTATAAGCAATAATTATCAGCCTGAAACACTCATCAACATTGAAAAATCTTCCTGGCGGCAAGTATCTTTTCTCGGAAGATTTTTCATTTTTCGAGGGATTTAACACTTACAATGTCTCTCTCGCAAAAATAAAGTTGGTTGTTTTCAGGTAGAAAAAATATAATAAGCAGTGATTGTTGAATGAAACACTAGTATATATTGAATTATTTGGCGGGTATTTGATAAGCCCCCATAGCTCAGTGGTCAAGAGCAGCTGACCGGCAATCAGAAGGACACGGGTTCAAGTCCCGTGGGCGGCAAGTATCTTTTCTCGGAAGATTTTTCAATGTTGATGAGTGTTTCAGGCTGATAATTATTGCTTATAATAATCAGTTTTTTACAATTTTACATTAGAGCAGTTCATAGAAATTATACATAGGTATATTTTTTGGAAACTCGTAGATATTTGTACTTTAGAATGCAAATCCAGTTTTGTAATGAAATTTGTGACTCCATGCACCAGAATGATATATTTCTTTATTTCACGAAGCGGAATAAGGCCGTTACACACGACATCTTTTTTCAGCCCGATTCCAATTAGACACAAAAGTCAACATTTTTCGCTCTACGCGATCGCTATTTTCATCTCTATTTTCATATCTACGATTTCAATTGTCATCACTGCAAACAACACATAAACCATGCTGTTTGCTGTGATGCCTAGATATGAAAATAGAGATGAAAATAGCGATCGCGTAGAGCGAAAAATGTTGACTTTTGTGTCTAATTAGAATCGGCCTGAAAAAAGATGTCGTGTATAACGGCCAGCTTTCTCTTGTTTGATTTCGAGCAATGAGTTCAACAATCGAACAAATATTTGAGCAGCAAAAAATAAGACCATTACTATATTGTCTCAACATTGGTTGTGGTTAGTTTGTTTACATCTATTATATATTTTATGATTACCAATATAATTAATTATAAAATAAATTTTTGCGGACATTTCATTTTTGAAAGCATTTGAAATAAAAGAAACAACTGTAACCACATAAGGCATTTAAAAAGTACTGCGTGTAATGTAATTACGAATCAATTTTACCGCAGCATCGTAATAGAATTGCAATTACGTATGCACGAAAACTACCGTATTCTTTCACATCAAGGTCTAACTTCAAGTTCTACTTCACGACTGTTGGTATAATTATTGTTTATCGATTCACGGGAATTCCTTCAGGAATATATAATTTAATGATCTGCTGTGGTTCCGAACCCTACTCAAGGGTAATGGTCAGTTAAAGAAAGGAACGGGAAGGTAAATCAGAAAGGAATGGCGGTTTTACAAATAAATTAAAGTGGAAATTCACGTTAGCCGTCACATTTAACATGAACTACAGGCCTAGGAATCTTTAAATAGTTGGTATATTTTATTATTTGCATTTTAAGGAATTTGCCACTATTTAAAATGAAGTCATTTTACTGCATTTACCTACGGTGGCAACAATAAAAATATATTTTAGGTTGTTTCAATGTACTTCAACAAATGGAATTGTTTCACTCGTTTTAATACTATAATTTTGGTGGAAGATCCGATAGCGAGTTGTGAGTAGGGAAGTTTTATTTTTACAGGTAGTGTTATTTTTTTTTTTTCACATGAATACCGCACAAGAGTCCCAACTGCTCCCATCTGGAGCCAGTGAGACTATGGCATCCCCAAAATGGGGTATGTTGTGAGGCTGAAGGTAGTGGGGAGGGAAGGAGATAGGGAAGAGGAAGGTGGGGAAGTACCTGACTATTCAAATCTGGTTACCAAAGACGGCTAAAGCCATTTCAGGCAACGTTTCAATTCTGAATGGTGGTCTTACACCAGGGCGATACTGAGAGTGTCTCCCACTCTTGAACGTGCCGCAAATATACTATATATTATTTTTAATGAATAAATTGTGAAATACACAAATTATTCAAATAAAATTTATTTGCCACGCCGGGATTCGATCCCGCGACCTCCGGAATGCGAGTCAAGCGCCTTACTGCTGCACTACGCCGGCCATCAATGTTATGGTTATGACTAGCTGACCCGGCCAACCGTTGCTGTGGCTAATAAAACACAACGTCATCTACTGGATGGTTATCCAACCTTTATAACCACCACAGTCTTTGAGTTTATCGCGAAGAGACAGACAGATGCCACGGAGGACTTTAATTTATAATACGTTGAGATGGTGTGAAATATTATAGGAGTAACTAACGTATTTAAGTTAATAAGGATTAATACTGTATCCGTCTAAATACCTTTTCAATTACCGCAATGCACGTGACCATTTTTTTAGAAGATAGAATGGGTAAAGTAAGCTATCCGTAAAAGATAGATATATGCCTTCGCGGACTTTTTTGTAGATCTATAAAAGAGGAATATCCCACCATGCATTGTTTTGTAATATCCCAAAAGGACTAGGCAGCGTTTTCGATGAAAGCTACCATGCGGCTTGACTTTTTCCGACACTTCAAACAATTATCGTTATGTTTCAACCAATTTACACAAATCCTTGACAAATTACATACCTAAACATTCCTCACGAAACACTCTATCTATTGGTGAAAACTGCATGAAAATCCGTTCAGTAGTTTTCGAGTTTATCGCGAACAGACAGACAGAAGACGCGGGGGACTTTAATTTATAATATGTAGAGATAGAGATGATGCATTTGGTTTTTAAAAGGGAGATTCTTAGTTTAATACCCACGCAGCTCAAAGATATATACAATCTTCTTGTGTATATTATACATAAGGGCTTTCCCAGGAGTTGTTACTTCTATGATCGACGATAGCACAACTTTGTGTTTTTTTTCCATTTGGACCGTCTAGTATTTTCGTTAGATATTTCAATTTCACAAAACCTTCACATTTAGCCTATACGCCTCGTAAATGTAACACTCGGTGACCAATTAAAATACTTTTCCATTCTTTCCATTCTAAAGCGAACCATTAACACTAAAGCAAACTAGGTATATATAGGAATACCCACTTACCATACCGAATAATACGGTTGACTTCTGTTTAATCTCACCGCTGCTGTTGGCCGTTACATCATCAGTTTTTACTTTCGTTCGCGAGATATCCGAGTTTCCAAGTCACCGTCATGATTGCAGGGATATGTACTGAACAATATACCCAAGACCCAACTAGGTATGGAGGTATGAACCCGTTTCATATTATGCTCACCTGGTAGGACCGCTTTAGTATTATTTCTCGGCGTTACGTTATTTTTCCATTCCGTAAATAGAATGCGAAACAAACAACAAACGAAATTCACGCTTTGAGATACGAATTGTAAGGTTGTAAGATTGTTTCAAATCGGCAGAACTTTTGTTTGAAAATAGGTGCTTGCTACGTACGTACTTGAAATTTAACCAGATGTCTTTCAATTGGTAGGAATACACAAGCAACCTTATGTCAATACCAAAACTTTAACTTTCCCAAAATTGTAAAAAACACTTATAAATTGGATCTATCACAAATAATTTCCGTTTTCACATGACAGTACTGACCAGATTTTTAAGCGTGAAGAGGGATTGAATTGAAGAGGGTTATTGTCGATTTTTGAGTAAGGAAATTCTTTCTGCACTTAAATGAAGCATTTGAGTTGTTTTATATTCAACTAGCTGACCCGGCGAACTTCGTACCGCCTCAGAATCAATAACTGTTGTGTTAACTTATTAGCTGAGTTAAATAAAGTTTTTTTATTAAGTTAAAAATTATACAACGAAGCAATTATCGATGTGCAACTGTCCGTGATTTGTTTTTGTCAGGATCAGCGATGCAATTGTGTGCGGATTAATATTTTTTGTGATCTTCTTACTTTTCCACTTACTTACGGGAATTGCATTTAATTTTCTTTATACGTATGAGGGGGACTTATTACAATTATTATATTTTTTTCTTTCGAGGGGTGCAGACATACGTTCATCGTTTGTCTCATTTTCGAATACTGACATTTAGCGTGTAAGAAAGAGGGGCAGCATTAAACATTTAAGAAGAAAGGTAAAACAATCAGCGCATTGACATTTGACATTTTTAATTCTTTGGAATTCACTCACTATTCAATATTATATTTATCACAATATTGCTGCAGCTCTTTAAAAATATGAGAATTCGTTCCACACAAAATCTATGAGGAAAAGAATTTTCTTTTTTTTCGGGAATTTTTCCGATGTTTTAATAGCTATTCTGCTATTCGGAGCGGAGACGTTCCTTGAGTTATAAATGGTGAAACTAACCCGACTTTGTTTTATATATTAAGATTAATTAATCATGTCAAGAAATCAATAGGCAAAACCTCATGATTTCAATTTCCGTCAGACTCATTTAGTGAATCGGGCTCCAGACATTGACATGTCCCTTATGAATAATGAATAATAACTGCATCGAATTCATAAACCCAGATTAGTATTCTCAATGTTTTAAGAGTCCCTCCCACAGTCATCGGACGGTAATGTTTCAAACCGTCTGGGCTTTTTTCGTTTAAACGCCATGGGTTGCATATGGTAATTAAATTAGAGGACAAAGGCTCTTTTGAATTTATGCGCCGTATAATTTTAAAGGGACGACGTCAAAATATCTTTGTTTACATAAACAATGATACTAATAATATGAAAAATGCATTCAAAGACAACCCATTCAGAATAAATGATGTTTATTTAAACTCAAAACAGCATGCATTTATACCTGAGCTTACAGGTTCATACCTCGATAGATGAAAAAAATTGTACCTAGGTGTGAGGATAAAATATATATTTATTATTTTAAAAACCACTTCGTAATACACCACCTTATTTTTAATATTTTTTCGCTGGGAAACAAGCCAAACGCGCGCCCAACATTTGAACACATTGAGATTTTTCTTATGGTAAACGGGTCGTGCCTACAACTCGTTGTTGATTTCATCAGCACGGCTGTGAATTGATTTTCCGATCTCTATGTCTCCTCCCTCGTACAACAAGGGTCTCTTCAAGACCCGGATTCACTCATCCATTTCCTCAAATTATTTTCCTCAGGGCATCCTCAGTGGAGTTAATACAAAGAAACATACCCTAGTATTCTAGTACACATGTGTTTAACCTCGACGAAGGAATAGTAGCTCCGAGACCGTTCTGAAAAATACTCAAAGTTAAGTGATGTTTAACCAAATGAAATTCTTTTAATTTTTTAATGAAAAACCAGAAAGTTTAATACAATACGACAGTACGTTTTAAATTTTTTTTTCTATTTGGTGGTGTTTTTAAGCAATCTAAGTATTGTACCAGATAGAGGGTAGGTACACTTTAACTGCATACTCAACTAAAATTTCGATTTTTCGGAGATATCTGACTAATCATATGGACGATCGATACGTTAGAACTGCGATACGATTCAATACAACATATTTAAATGGAGGAACTGCCCACTGTTATAAATATTATTACCAACAACGCCCAGCGGTGAACAAACAATAGAGAACTCCAGTCCGATTTTTTAAAATTTTTTTAATGAATAACGACCTTCTAACTTAAATAACTGCTTTTTTATTTTTATTTTTAGAGTTAGTTTTAATAGTTAAAATAATTGTCAAAGTTTTAATTTTTCAAGATCCCCCTAAGACCACCGTATGTACGGTGAATCGTGTGACGTCATCACTTCTGAAAAATTACTAAAGGATTGGGCAATCAGCTGATCAAGTGCCGCCATTTTGAATAGCGTTCGTTATTCGAAGCATTTTCCCTAGAAGTAACATTAATATTTTTTTGTGCAGTAGTTCTTCAATATTTTAAATAATAGAGATAAACTAATAGAGACACCTCTATTTTTGATACTGAATTATTTAGGCTAAATATTGTTTCAATAAACACAACAACTAAATCTCTATAAACAGTATGAAATAACAAATAACATAAAATGTTGTTAATACCGATGGCTTATGTCATACCTACATAATCAAAGATTTCAATAGAATGACTGGTGACGCTTGACGTCAGCACTAACCATTCAGTAATACCAACTTTAATTTAACTTTTGTGTTTTAACGAGAGGTTTAAAAATGCACTTTTTAATAATTTTTTAAGAACTCTACGTTTAATATTATGAAATAAAACAAATATATATTCCGAATCAGCGTTTATTGGTCTATATGAACATATTTTTTTAAAGCCATAATATTTTTCACTGGAGTTCCTTATTGGCTTTTTATTTTGTTTTGAAGTTGGTACCTACTAAGATACTCAGTTAAGTGAAGGGGATATTGATTACCGAGTGAAATACTTTTACCAACTATCTTAATAACCATTTCACGAGCAAGATGGGAAGCAATTATTATCATTCGCCTGTTATTCCATTGAATAAACAATTAAGTCAGTCAAACCTTTAGAGGCAAATAGTCACAATGATGCCAATAATTTTTTTACTGTACAACGAAACGCTTTATTTCATTGTTACAGAGCATTTAAGAACGTTCAATGGACCATGAATTTTCATCCGTATTAGCATTGACTAACTTGCTAATAAAGTAACCATCACGCCACTAGCAGGGGTATGCGGTGAGCATGGTATGTCATTACAACTTTGTTTAAGTACTTATATTTCTTTTCTTTCATATCTAGTTTTTTACTTCTTCTAAACCTATTGTAAGATTATATTACATATAAAAAAGTAGATCTTCAAACATTGGGACATAGCCCTCGAAAAATAGCAATACTTTTATCTATTTATTTAACGCCCACGGGGATTTTACATGTTTGGTAGTACAATCAATTCACGACAAAAAAAAATACAAAAATGCAGCGATTTGACAAGTTTACAAAAATATATATTATTTATATAAAATATATATATTGTCAAGTTTACAAAAATAATAATATAATATATAAATTGTGTTGAATAGTGTTGGAATAAATATTTTACAAGATCCACAAAACTCGCCAAGTTGATAATAAATATATCAACATCACCTAAGTACTTATTTCCCATAGTGTGAAATCGTTGTATCGGAGAGTGGGCAATGTCGTTCCGCTTACGAATACTCCAGTATAATAGCGTATTTTGTTGAGTCGTTACTGCGGGTATTCGTAAATTTATGAGTTGCAGGAGTTCGCAACAGTCGAACTTAGAATTTAGTATTTGTTTCATAACGCTGATGGATTTCATTCGTTTTGTGCTCCGATTTTCATACGGGATCGGAGGAACGCAGATTTTGGACTTCCGCACAATAAGGGTGCCTACCTACACGGAAAACAAGTGTCAAGCGCTTTATCGTCAGTCCGTTGCTAACCACCGATCATATCGTGACATTTCGCACCACGCCGAAGTGTTATTCATCATATCGTCACATAAAGTGTAAATCCTACCGTATTCTTTCGTATACTTTGTGTGAACTCGTGACTCAAACTTTACCGAAGTTCTAACAATCAAATAGAACAATCTCGAACGCTTATGGACATCTATGACTGTCACCAAGCCAGAAGACAACAGACGTGAGTACCACTTAATTGTGATATACCTTTCTTGTTTGGTGGTTGGGCATAACTTATCGAAATCCATAAGCGTCTTAGCAAGAGTAGCCGCAAGGTTACGCTCACCCCCATGCCCCGTGCATGATCAGTATTTTTAATAAAAAGGTTAAGTCGTTTGTTTTAAGTCTGCCTTTTAATGTGTTTTAGCTTCTTATACATTTAAAGGAAGTACATCGAACATTTTAAAATCCCATAATAAATATTATTTTGTTTTCCCGATTTGTCCTGGCACGAACAGCAAAATACCTGATAAACCTACTTGATTCTGTGCAAAAGAGAGATGTCCGTCTGATCGACAATCCATTAATCAGACCGATTGCCATCTCTAATGCACAGATACAAATGCCGAATCTGTTCTACAGGAATTTTAATGAAACCTGCTCGAAGGAGCTAGAAGCATTGATCCCCTGTGCACATACGCAAAACTAGACGGATACGAGCAAAACACCCGCTCACAATTGATGCTTCATGAGAACGGGTCGTTTCTTCCACTCGTTCTTGAAGATTAAAATAAATCATATACAGCCATAACCCGCCGCACAACGCTGCCTAACCAGGTTGTGATATAGTTCGCCTGTCTTTACACCTTACTGATACTTTTGTGAGGTGAAACATAAAAATAAATATGGACATGCACGACCCGACTCATTTATTCGACTTATTCCATGGTGTCAACTCTCCTGAAGTGCCAATTCCTTCTTACCGTCTGTCAACTTTGCTTATCAACCTCTGCTCACTTTTCTTAATCTGGTTCATTACACAAAGGAAAGTTATCCAAGAATTTGTAATCAGGACAAAGGCAGATCAATTTAACCACATATGCCTCAGGGATCTCGTTCATTCTCCCGTTGTAGGCTAATGTAAGCGTTATAAATAACTCTCACCCTCTTATGGGACTCTTATGTAAAATGGCAAAGAGGAAGACAAGACACGATCAAGTCGGGTCATGTCAAGGATCAGAATAATAAAATAATACTTAGGTATGCATAACACGACGCATGAATGTGAAAGAAGCAAACAGTGTATGCCAAGACTGAGTTCATCCTATCTGCTTATCCTGTGGGGAAACGGCGAGATGGTTAGTTTGTTACTCTCACCCTATTCTCCAGCTCACACGCATACTTCCTTACACTATAGCACGAACGAATATTTTCAATATTTTTTGTGAAATAAACGATCATTGCCTCCCGGCTAAAGCATTATTACATCTCCTGCTTCAACATAATACTATTATCTTGTGGGTACCTCTTCAAGGATCCACGGATTTCTTCCCACATACCAGCGCCCATTGACCATACAAATCCCCTCACAATATGACTTATGGCTTGGTTTCTTATGGCTATCATAATATCTAATAAGGACGCAGACTTGCAGGGTGGGTAGAAATCTACATACATCGAAGATAATATTATTTCTTCTATTCATTTGCAACTCAGAAATTATGTTTGGTGTTATATTATAACTTTTAAAGTCCTTGGGCAAACACATAAAGGACGTATGTGTATGTGTTCTGATAATCGCAGTTTGTTGCATAATATCCATTAGTACATTGTCATAAAAATACACAAATCAACCTACCGGGAAAATATACGCCATCTAAAATACAAGAGAAAATATTTTTTAAGTGGTTGATACTTGTGAAAAAACATCATTCAGGATCGACATGTACTAGAAATGACTTTAGTCGCACCTATTTGGTGACCAGATCGTACTGCCAGAAACATTCCGACCATCTACTTCCCTATTTCATTCCCTTCCCCACTTTCTCCAATTTCACAAATACCCCAATTGTTCATGCCATAGTCACACTGGCTCCGAAGAGTTGGGAGCAAGCAGTTGGGACTCAAGAATTATAAAATTCAAACGTAGGTACTTTAAAAATAATCAAGGGATTCTATCGAAGGATCCCGACTCAAACAGCTGTACTAGTTCTTTCTCCTGTGTCGAGTGATGGGGGCATTAATTTATTAATTTAAATTGTTCAGTATTAAACATATTTTCTACATTATAAAAAAACATGGATTGGATTAAACATTCCTCGAGCACATACAACTGTCATAAAGATGCCTTCACATTTATGTTAATTCTGCAAAACCCCTACTCCAAAGTTTCAAAGACTTTATATCAAGAAATGTATCCTTCTGTCTTCTTCCCTCAAGTTACCAAGGAGAAACGAAGAAACCCAAGCATGTCTAAAGCGTCCACATTCCGCATAGCATTAGCTGGTATCTGGAATCATTAGTATTTATGCATTCGTGTATTGGTGCACCGTCACAATCAGCAAAAGCCGTGCGATGGGGCTAAAATAACGAGAAGAAAATATGAAAGTGCCCTGGGCGGGATCACGATCGTGCCCGGCGATTACGTGGCTGCAAACATAATCGATGTGAAACAAATAACGAAGACCTTAATATAATTGGGTAAATATAGATCAGTCCACTTCCTAGAGCTGACAGACCATCCTAGGGCATACCGATAATTATTAGCCAAGAACTGCGCAATATTGTGATTGTTCTGACGAGGCGGGCTCGATCTGATGCAAATTGGGATTTTTTCCTACGATAAATAAAATTACAGAGTAGAGATGATGATTACTCTGGCTTGCGCTTTTTGTAAGAGTGAAAGTTTGATGGATGGTTGAACCTTGGACATTTTAATCATTATTTTATAAGTTGATTTTAGCAATGATTTTCTTAGAAACCTTTATCAGGTTCTTAGAAAATAATTGATTGATTGATGAAAATATTTATCCCAGAAACCCCCACCAAAAAAAGTACACCTTGAAACGAACTTACAGAAAATCGGAAAACTGTGTGAAAATAAAGTATGCCTATTAATCCACAAAATTCAAACTGGATTTATACATGCGAACACAACATTTAGAAAAACGTCGCAAGTACATAAACACTACACAAGACATAATAAATTATGCACTACTTCAATAAAAACTGAAAGCGGTAAAAGAAGCACAGGCATTAAAGGTATACCCAATTACAATTACATCTCCTTCCCGATGCAATAGATTGAAAACTAATTAGAAAATAGAATAAACGTGTGAAAATCCTATTTTTAGATTTTCATGGACAAAAGTATTTTCGTTATTTGTTTTTGGGGTGTTATGCCGTGTTGGGTGTTACACATCTATCGGATCTGCCGGATCTGCCCTGATGATGGACACTGCAACGCTGTCCGAAACGATGGCTAAATAAGGAGGTAGCGCAACACGGTATGACACCCCAAAAACATTTAACGAAAAAGTGTGAAAAAACTATTAAAATTTATTTAGTTTAAAATTAATTAGTTAATTAGTTTAAAAATTAATATTTAGCGAGCGAAATTATACTATACTTTAATGTGGAATAATTTTTAAGGCAAGGTATTGTAATTTTTTTTTACATTAGCTCCACGTAGGAGACCCTGAGGAAAATAATTTCCCTAAGGGCCTATGTCATCTTAGGGGATGTTGTGTGGAGGGTTTTTTTAAGGAAGGGAAGGATATTTATTTAACGCCCAAAGGGCTTTTACATGTTTGGTAGTACAATTAATTCATGACAGATGATTTTTAAACAGATAAAGAAAAAATATAATAAAATTAGATAAAAAAAGCACACGTCATCAAAATACAAAAATACGAAAGGTTTACAAAGATACAGATATGTTTAGGAATAGTTTTGGAATAAGTTTTTTACAAGATCTTAAATATGTCAACATCACCAAAGTACTGTGTGAACTACTCCCATAGTGTGAAATCGTTGTATCGGAAAGTGGACAATGTAGTTTCGCTTATGAATACTACAGTAGAATAGTGTATTTTCTCGCGTAGTTACCGTCGGTATTCGTAAGTTAATGAGTGGCAGTAGTTTGTTCGCAACAGTCAAATTTAGAGTTAAGTATTTTGAATAAAAAGTCGTTTATTTCTGTCTTCTAGGGCCAAGGTGGATTACCTTGAGGATTGAAAGTTCTGGGAAGAAAAAGGGTATGAGGGGTGGGTAGGAATCTGGGGGCGAGTCCAGGAGTGACGGATGTTTGAATCCATCCCTCCAGCTGCGGTGCAAGGCGATGGGTCGAGAGAGTCCGGCTGGAAAAGTCAAAAGGCCTCCCTCAACCAGACTCTCTCGATCCGGCCTGCCACGCAGCAGGCGGGTAGACTTGTACTGTATTGATCTTTTTGTAAATAATTTAACTTGTTTCAAGAAATATCTCCACGTTTTGTGCACCTAAAAAAAATTTTAAAAAATGCTTGTTGTTTTATTATTTTTCAATAAATACTTCATAAATATTTTCTACTTATTATGTATTTTAAATTTTGTATTTAAGTTTTCAAATTATGTATAAATAATATTTACATTGTTGTTTTTTTATGTGTTTGCTTCTGCAAATTTGCAAATGTGATTATCGCAGACATATTAGTCTAGGGATATTTATATTTGTATTTTAATTTGTTTTCTATTACCCAAAGAAAAAATTCTGTAAATATCCTGTTTGTATCTCAAAAAAAAAGTTTTTTTTAAAAATAAGACCTGGACAAACTTCACCCCACGAACCCGGGCACCCCTGCTAAGTCACCAAACGTAGCGAACCACTTGGGGTGACCTATTATGGCAGAGGTGTTGGTTTATTATTGTTATATTACGTAAAATTATTATTGTTGAATTAATATTTACCCATTATATAGCTTTGAATTTAAAGTTAGTTAGAAAGTGATATATATTAATTTATACATGCTTTAAAAAGTTTATTAAAAAAATTATTTAATAAAAAAATGTTGCAGATAATAATATAGGTAATAATGGCCTTCATGTCAGCAAAAGTTTCAGTATTCATTTAGTATAATCTCACATATCCCTTATAGGGTATAAATACATACCAATTTATACACAATTTGAATTTTGATGCTATTTTTCATAAATATTGGGCACACAGATATGGATTGGATAAAAATTTGACCAATAGCTTGGGACTGATCGGATACAAGATATACGAAGAGCAAAAAAGTGGGCGACCTTGCCAATAAAAAATATGTTTTAAAAACTTTTTTGTAGAGTAGGTCCATGGCTGAATAGTTAACAGGTACCTGAAGATAATGGTAGGTTATACAAATGGTGTAGAATGTTGATTTACGAAAGCACACATAGTACAATATAATGTTATACAATCATTTTAAAAATATGAACCATGCACAGGGGAAAAAACCAGAGATTTAATCAATCATTTTCTACTTGTAGATTAGTTAGAGTAGATATGGTATCACTTTTTATGGCACGGAGATTGACAAAAAAAAACTCGCGAACCAAATGATGTTTGTATACCCGCGGAGAAATAGAATGGCAAGAACAATGAAAAGTTATTCAGGTTTAAAACCTAGTATATATTTCGTAATGTCATTTAGTTTTGGGCGCTAAATCTGATAAAATAATTTAGGTATTTACATTAATAAGTATACATGCTGAAATAGAAGTACATTATTCTAATTACATAAGCAAAACAGTTGGTTGTTCAGAAGTCGTGACATACAAATTACTTTCATATAGAAATGACACCGTATCCAATTAGAATTTAGGGCGATACGAATTACGATCGTAAATAATAATACATACATACATCGAAAAATTAATTAATGTCCGCCGAAAGTGAATAGCTGGCCCGAGGCGAGTTGCAACAACGACCATTGTTGCAAAATACAGATTGAAAAGAAAAAAACGGCTAGAAAAATGATAATAATGATCATTCATAATTCTCTACGTTGGTACTCGGTACGCGGGAAACAAATTTGTAAAATTAAGCTCACCTCATGTGCCCGGTGTAAAAAACTAGATGAAGATTAATGGAAGTAGATCTCATGACGTAATGATAACCTAATCTTCTGACGTTTGATGAATCTGCCGGGGCTAATTTTGTGTATCTTGATGTTTTTTCCCCATCATAAAAATGAATCACATACACTAGAGTTATAACACTTTGATAACGTTTCACAACCCGCGAAAATATTTAATTTTTGTCCTTTGTTTTGACTATTTGCTGAGTCCGTTATCAAGAAAAATTGCACAAAAACTCATTGTAAACTGTTTGTATTAGTTATAAACTTTTGTTTCATTTTGATTTCAGTCAGCGCTAAAATAGTTCGACCACTACAATCGGGATAACAGAAAGATGAACAGGTAAGGCGTTCCACATACAACCACTGCAAGCACTCTCCGCGGCGTCCTGCGATAGACTGAGCTTTACTGCTGGCGGTATATTGTGCACGGGGCAATAATAGGCATACGCTACCTACTAGGCGAAGGCATAACATAACAGGCTTTCGGACAAGACGGAAAAGTGGTAGAAGAGGGAAGGTAAGGAGAGCTATGCAAATTCACTGATAATTTTAATACACCGAATAAAAAAGGAAAATCAACACGCAAATAAGTGCCACTGAAATGAGGCATTTTTACGAGGTGCCTAATTGTTTTCTTATAGATTTTCCTGGACGTAGATACTCACTGGTCAGTTTAATGAAAACCAAGGGTTTATCGTTAAAGTTTCAAGCCGTAGCACAATAGTTCACCGTGGGGTTAATAATATTTAAGTTCTCCGGGAACGTTGATTAAAATGTACCTTGACCAGGAAGACAGATTAATTTTATGATTAGCATAAGTGCTTGTCAAAGAAGATGAATGCGGTGTAAAATAAACACCGCTTATCATCTACGAGGAAATCAATCAGAGTTACATAACAATATTTTTAAATTGTTGATTAAGTGCGGAGAACAGGGAAGTGCATTTTAGACAGTGATCTCATTAACCTATCAGAATAAAACAAAAACCCAGATGATTTGGTTGGGCCGTTGTAAAATTCCATAAGCTATTACTGATAATAAATATAAAGTATTTTATCTCCATGCTAATCTCCCAATCGTCAACAATCCGACGTTACCATAAAAAAGCTTTCTAAGTTCCGAAAAGAAATGTGAAATAATTTATGATTTTGTAACATTCCAGTTTTTAAACGTATTTGTAATATGGAGTAAAAACCATTGCTGCCAAGTGCACTGTATTACAAAACGATACCTGAACACTGAATGATAAAAAGCTTAGAACTGGTCTTGCGCGTTGTTCTGTAGTTCCTGTCTAATGGAGGAATTTTAAAGAATGGCATTGATCGGATGGCGTCTAGAAATAGCTGAAGTTATTATAAATAAACATTTACCTTTGTATTCTACCCACTTGTCACAATGTAATGTTTAGAAGTTGATGGCAACCAAGGTAGGTCGGTGACATTTATTGATAAGAAAACTCAGACAACGTTGATTTGTCTGGTTTGTTTTGACTGCATAATTTGAATCCGTAAAAAGTTTAATGTTTCTACAAACATGAAAACATTTAAATTGACGATTAAAGAATGATATCAATACGACAGTCGCAGGTTTGGGGAAAATGTGCGTTTTTGCTTTACAAATTAGGCACAGAACAAAGGGGGAATGAGAAAACGTGGACGGTAAGTTTTTTTTCTGGGAGGTATAATTGATATGGATTTTTACTATGTCTACTATTCACAATATCCAACCCTCATAGAAAAGCCACATTATAAAAAGTACGAAAAAGATTTTAGCAAATATTATGAACACACTTTAAAAAGAGTTGGTAATTTGCCAATGTATTGATTCAGATATTAAATGTTAATGCAGGCATTTCAATGGAGTCTTCATTGGGGAGGGTGCTCCCATCAAATTACACCAGATAGCCATTTATCTCCCTATTTGCGGAAATTAGACAAGCTTGGGTTTTTGAGACCTTACCGGTGGTCAACTTTTTGTCTCAACACTTCCCGAGCTGTTTGGACAACGTAAGTGTGGAAAGACAATTCGATAAATAATCGTTTTAAAAAATATTGAAAAGTGGGCACAACATTATAAGAGTCCAAGATACCAACTTAAAAGCTCTTTAGTTAAATTATATATATTTTTTAAATCAAGCGTTGATATTGAAACGGTTATTTCGTTGTAATTAAAAAAAAATACCTTAGGGTCAACAGGTTCTCACGACTTTTACAAATCCAAACGGGAAATGTGTAGTGCAGTAGTAAAATAATATATCGATGTGCGGAGAACGTAAGTCTATATATACAGGAATAGGAAGTCAATGTAAAGCTGTCGTGTTGTCAAGTCTATTCTGATCTTTGGATGCTCTTTAGTATTTTTTTACTAATAAAGGTTGCTAATAGAATACGGAAGTTATCTGTCCTCTGTGCAAGCCTTGCACAATGGCTTCAGTGTCAAATGAAATCATGGTAATCGTATAATGATGAGATTAATCCCATTAATTTAAGGTACCTACAGATGAAAGCAAACTGTCTAAAAATTTACCCGAAGATTTTATACAAAAGACTTTTTACAAAATGCACCGAAAAATATATCAGAACAATTTTATTATAAAGATCTTGGATTCAGTCTATCACGATCTTGATAGTGTCCAAACCGGTAAAGCTTGTTATTATAAAATATCGATCTTTTTAGCAACGGTCTTCTTTTAATCGGACGTAAGGAGCAATTTGTCATATTGGAGTACCAATAGATACAACACGCCTTTGTTATATTGTTGCTCGAATGCAATGGGAACACGGTCGCAGAGAAAAAAGCGGTCAATCAAAATTCCACAAATAGCGGAACAAAACACAACGGCGAATGGTAGAA
The DNA here is from genome assembly GCA_929108145.2 of Limnephilus rhombicus. Taxonomy (NCBI): domain Eukaryota; kingdom Metazoa; phylum Arthropoda; class Insecta; order Trichoptera; family Limnephilidae; genus Limnephilus; species Limnephilus rhombicus. Next base: position 32,071,145 of record OV815271.1, read on the forward strand.
GAAGGTATAAATTATTGCCGTAAAAAAAAGGTTCCCGGCTTCAAAGGATCAACATAGACGTTTTAATAAATTGGTTAATTTATGAGTGTGGATAGTATTTTAATGGTTGAGGCATAAAACTTTATAGGTCGTGTGTTTATGTAGAGACAAGTTATAGGGATGTTTAATTTGATGAATAAAATTAAGGTAAACCATTTACGTCTAGTATTATTGACCATTTTCAGATGCAAAATAACCCTTTTAAATAAGAATTTCATCTTGAATGGTCATAAAGCAACGGTTCAAAAATTAATTCGTAATTCATAATATTATGTCTATTTTATACCTATTGTTGTAATAATAATACATTCACAAAATATTTTGACGGAACTGAACGCATCACGGATCTTCAAACTATAAAACAAATAAATTTATTTATCAAGAGTGAACCTTCGCTTATTTATTGTCTATAAAGTGAGTTTTATAATGGTCTCGATATTTAGAAGTGTCTGGCGTATATAATCCGATACGGATCATCGATTTTTTTACTGCGTTTCCCATTCGAACTAAGGCCGTTCTAATCTCACATCTATAATAGTGCTCCGACTACGAGTAGGAAACCACCTACTACTAATAATAAAATAAGATAAAAAGGTGACCAGAGAAGTAGAAAGAAGAAACAGAGAAGGTGAGAGACGAACAAATGGATGAACATGATTATTCTAGTGTTATTTTTTCGGCTCGAGGCAGGTAGTCACGATTTCAATCTCCTTAAAAGTCTGAAACAAGTGCACAAAAGCCTTCGCACCTATTTGATGTGTGAAGAAAACAAAACAGCTAAAACTACGTTTGATTTCATCTTTATCGTGCTTTTAAAGTTTAAGGGTAATCTTGAATTCTCAGATCATCCAACAATCTGGTCTAACCGTGTCTACTTTTACTAGACAGGTATAGTTCGATAATTGCGTGTATTAGTTTGAAATGTTTTAAAGTAACCCTTTTTGATAGAGGGTTTCGAGATTTGTAATTGCTCCTAATTTCTGTATAATTTGATTATTATGCTCTTCCATCTATCGCACGCATTGCCAAAGCCGCGGGCGATACATATTTGAACGCAATAATAACAATAATTGTATACACGTTAATAGGAAATGTATCATCAATTAGGCAAGCCTAGACCGTGCGATTTCAAGGCTTTTGAAGCGGATGTGTAATGTATTGACCGTATCAGATAATCTCAAGCACACAGGAAAGTTACACACCTAAGTTCAAACAAATAACAAGTATTAGGCAAAATTAATGGATTTGGCACGAACCACACCTTTTCTAGATCTAAATAGCAGAGCTGATTGCGATTTTTGATATTTTTATATCTACAACCCAATTAAGAAAAATCGTTTTTTAGTTGGTTTAATAACCAACATGCATTTTAATTATTCGAGGTCAGGTAAATTAAAAACAAGCTGTAGATCATTTTGATCGACCAATGAAATTATTTATTATTTTTTTATAATGATAAAAACATAAAAACGCACTGTGATAATATCGTAATAAACTGCGAAATTTAAAACTTCAATCTAATTTATTATTTTTCATTTAATAGTTGGTATATAAGCATTACAAAAACGCAAGAGTAAGCTTTCGCAATCCGGGCGTCTGCGTCTGTCCGCTCTAATCATTGAGTATTCGTTTCAGTCAAATGGTGATTTAATGATTATAAATATCATTTACATATACTATAATTACATTTTTTATTGTAAGCACACCGTAACTGGTGTTACGTCTTAAATTATTTTTAACTTAACAATTTCCCGGTCATTACATATACAAGTACCTACTCATGGCCTCCCTGGAGTAATAAAATTAGTAACGTAGTAAACGTAAGTATTTCACTTTGAGTTGCCTACCTCCCTCCCAAATTATTATTATGATCAAATAATTACTGAATACAACAGCAAAAAAAACATTGTGAATTGGAATCGAAAAATCGTGAAAGGGTTTTTAAAAAAAACATACACAGCTCCTTATTGTCACAAGAAAACAAAACCTTACAATACAATAGGTGCTCATAATTGCCATCTAATAACCCCTTTTCAAAAGCGTGCCCTGGGTCCCGTTCATTTCGACCCTTTCCTGCACCTTCCTTCCTCCATATTGAATGGATAATATCCATCTCGACAAAACCATCAAAACAATAGTTATCATTGTTATCAAATATAATCTCCATTGTTACTGCAGCACCGAAGGTGGGCACCGATTAACGAAATTCTACGAAAAGTTTACCGGCTTTAGTAGAAAAATTCTCTTTAAACTTTTAGCTTCTGAATGACTGCGGCTAGTACCAACAAAATTACACCTAGAATATGAGATGAATCTAAAAACCATTTCCTGCTAATTAACACGAGACAATGCGGATTTCTGCGTAAGAATTTTTTCGTTTAAGATGAAGCCATAGTAAATAATGCAAAATCATACAAAATCATATGTTTTGGTTTTGAAATTTTGATGGCTTAGAAGTATTATAGATGTTTCAATTAAATACTGCGTGTAGAACACACCTTGGCCCTTAAAAATTAAAGTCTTTTAATAAGACTATAAAAAAATAAAGTATAAGGTATATAAAAAACACTTTCAAGTCCAAACTCTCCTACTTATAAACCCCTTTTCGGATTTGGTTTTATTGTATAATGTGGCAAATTTAGTTTATTTTATTATACATAATCGCAAAAAAATGATATTTACGCCCGAACTTCACAAAATAAAATAAAATATGTATTTTCTCGTTGATATTTTTGACATCAATCAATACGGTCGGCACTCTACGAATTTGGATTCTTGAAGTGACCCTTATAGCATGGGCACAAGAACCATGCACTGGGCACAACTATTTCGTATCAGTCACGCCCCGTCTGGAGCGGGAGACAGTCGTGTGACTCCGCGTCGCTTAGTTTCGTGAAATCAATTTTAAATTTCCGTTTTCTTACAATAAACAATGCGTAAAAAAGGAATTAATATTTTTTACAGGCCTTTACGAAATCAACCTGTAAAAAAAAATTCTCAAATACCTTTTCCAACCTTTCCAAAAGATTTTTCTCAAGTATTTTTAAACTCCTCCCATAAAGGGCGTGAATTCCGATTTCGATTTTTTCCTGAACTATTGGATCGCCTTAAAAGGCGTCAAAGTGTTTCCAGTAAAAGCACCTAATCCGTTTTTTGCATATTATTATTTATTTGAACGGATGTTGGAGAAATACTAGGTATAACATTATGTTTAAGTGTAAAACCAAGTGGACGAGATTGACTCTAGTAGTAAGTACCGCAAATTCCACAATCATCGGTCTGAAAAAAAATCGTGTTGCCATCACTCGCTACAAATCAATTATTGAGTAATTAATTCAAGTTTTATTTTTTAGTTTTACAATTTGGGAGGCGGGTATTGGTACCGCTTCCCGCAGAACCATTTCTTGGATAACCAACTCTTTGCCACAGGTCACCTATTTGTGGTTGTGGTTCGCTACATTTGATGACTTAGAGGGGAGCCCGGGTTCGTGGGGTAGTGTTTTTCAGGGTCTTGGCGGCGGATGTGTCTGCCCACCAATAGCGTAACAGGCCGGTTTTAGGAAGACTGGTTGAGGGAGACCTTTGGACCTCTCCAGCAGGACTCTCTTGACATCAAATTGCGCCGCAGTGTGAGGGATGGATTTATACGTTTGTCACTCTTGAACACATTGACCCCCAGAATTCTACCCACCCCTCATACCCTTTTCCTTTCCAGAACTTCTCTCCTTTATTTCCTTAACCTGTTGAGTGTTGGATGTTTAATGGTATTTTAGATTGATATTGGTGCAAGCGATTCTGACCTTTTCTTTCATACAGTTTCTTTATACATAAGGGTTAAAATCGCATTTAATAGCAAAGCCCGCCGGCGGGCTCGCGACAGATAAGAGGTTAAAATATGCTCCATACGGCATCCTCAAAGATGACATAGGCCCTAAAGGGAATTATTTTCGTCAGGGCCTCCTGCGTGGATCTAGTATTTAAAAAAATGTATTTGTAAAATGTATCAAACTAAAGCGTCATTGGTTGGGGATGGTAATTTTAGATGGTCCAAATGGCACCTGAAGCGGTTTGAATTTTGGCCTCATGAACGGATCAATTATCGTTATTTATTTTTGGGGTGTTATGCCGTATTGCGTTACCTATTTCTTTAGCCATCGTTTCGGACATCACCGTTTCCCTCATCAGTGCAAATGATGAAGAAGGAGGTAGCGCGATACGGCATAACACCCCAAAAATAAATAACGATAACACTTTTGGCCGTGAAAATCTTAAATCATATCTGAAAAACGGATCAGTATCGATAGTGTATTTCTCGGGACAGTGAGGAATGAACATAATATATTATAATAGGCAGCAGGTACAATGGAAACCAGAAGACTCGGACTTGTGATGTGCTGTTTGTTGTTGTTTAGGTAGGTAGTCAATAATAGTTGGGAGATATACTCGTAGGTAAGTAATCAATATCTCTACATAAATTATAAATTAAAGTCCCCGCGTCGTTTGTCTGTCTGTCTGTTCGCGATAAACTCGAAAACTACTGAACGGATTTTCATGCGGTTTTCACCAATAGATAGAGTGTTTCGTGAGGAAGGTTTATGTATGTAATTTGTCAAGGATTTGTGTAAATTGGTTGAAACATAACGATAATTGTTTGAAGTGTCGGAAAAAGTCTAGCCGCCTGGTAGCTTTCATCGAAAACGCTGCCTAATCCTTTTGGGATACCTATAACAAAACAATGCATGGTGGGATATTCCTCTTTTATAGATCTACAAAAAAGTCCGCGAAGGCATATATCTATCTTTTACGGATAGCTTACTATATCCATTCTATCTTCTAAAAAAATGGTCACGTACATTTCGGTAATAGAGAACTCCAGTCCAATTTTTTTAAATTTTTTTAATGAATAAAGACATTCAAACTTAAATAACTGCATTTTTATTTTTATAGTTAGTTTTAATAGTTAAAATAATTGTCAAAGTTGTAATTTTTCAAGACCCCCCGAAAACCACCGTATCTATGGTGGATTGTGTGACTTATCAGCTCATCACCCACCGATAGTTTTATTTACTTTAAAGTTGTCATTTTGAATGAGTGATGTTATATCTAGGGAAATTTCCCTAGATATAGGGAAGAAAAATATTTTTTAGGGAAAAGGGAAAACAGGACAAAATCTAGGGAAATTTCGAACTTTGGCGAATTTTTTATTACATATGACAATATTACTGGTATTATTTATATATATATTTTGGAATTCCTATGAATCTTAATTATTGTTCATGTACTTACATGCAATGTTATTTTTAACACTGACAACTCAAAATGATGTTATGTATCTAAAAAGATAAATGGGACCTCAGAAAAAAAAATTGTTTTAATTTCCGTTTTATCGGTGATTGCGGTTGATTTTTATTGTGCAAATTGTTTTTTTAAATTGGAATTCAGTTTCTAATTCAGTGGTGAGTGTATTCGTACTTTTAAATTATTATTTCACGTAGCAAAAAGTGTTTTATTTGGAAAAGCACAGTATTATAAGTACATTTACCAAATTCCGATGTCTTTCCAATTAATTAATTATATTAATTAACATATAACAGGATTAGTGTTACACAATCAGGTGGCTACGTAGGTAATTGCGTAAATGTGAAATTCTAGGGAAACTTCACCTCGAAATCTAGGGAAATATTTTTTTTCTGCAGAACATCCAAACACGCCAAACGCGTGCCCAACATTTGTACACAGTTGACATTTGTCACATGAGAACGGGTCGTTTCTTCGACTCGTTCTTATGTTCAACAGCTCGGCTGTGGAATGATTTGCTGGCCTCTGTGTTTCCTCCTTCCTACAACATGGGTCTCTTCAAGACCAATGTTCATTCCTTCCTCTCCTCAAAAAGACCCTCCACACAGCATCCCAGATGACATAGGCCCTGAGGGAAATTATTTTCCTCAGGGCCTCCTGTGTGGAGTTAATGTAAAAAAAAAAAAAAAAAACATCCCTGTTTTGAAGGGAAGAATTAATGGCGGAATGACTATAGGATGACTCGATGACTTTTGTGTGAGAAGTCGAGGCGTTTTTTTATTCAACATTAACTGCTTTTAATATAGAAAAACATTGGTCAAATGTCCACATCTCACCGCTACTGTTATTGTATTTTACCAAAGTGCAATATAAAAACAATAAATCATCTTTTTCATTGCAATTATAAATGACATCGTAAGCCATCGAATTTTGTATTCAGGCGTGACTTTGTATATCTATCCCCTTCCACGAAGAAGGTTCCCGTTTATTCCTGAAGGGCGTGTTTTTAAATAAAGGATATAAAGGCTGGAAGTTTCGTCCTCTTGAAATTTCTAGAACGGTCCAGAACATTCGAGAGTGTTCGAGAGCATTCCGCAACATTCCAGAACATCCCGGAACATTCTGAAATGTTATGGAATGTTCGGGAATAGTCTGTAACATTCTGAAACATCCCGGAACATCCCAGATAATTGTAGAATATTCCAGAACACTCTCGAATGTTGTGGAATGTTCTGGAACATTGTGGGCCATTTAAATTTTTTTTTATATGGGTTGGAATACCCATTAGTAATGGTATATACAGCAAGATCCGTCGTGGGTTTGAACGTCACATTCAATCTATCATCAACTCCCTGGGCGAAGCCGGGTACCACAGCTAGTTTCAAATAAATCGCCTAATAATTGACCAGTAGGTCCGCATGCTCCAGAATGTTCTATGTCAGTGGTTCTAACGGAATATTTAACATATTTTTGACACTACCTGCGGTTCAATAAACCTACACAATTCACCAGCTCGACTCACGGCTCACGGCATCATAATAGGTGTTTTTGCACCAACAGTTACGTTAGTTCGGTCCATTCACGGAAATTATCCCGGGCCGAAAAAAATCTGTGCAATTTTCCGTTAATTGTGAATTATTACGGCACACAATTCGCACTTTACCGCAAAGTATTAAAAACCATATTTTGAGGTTCTGTTCGGACGTGTTAAATCGAATAAGAAGAGTGTAAAATTGAGTAAAAGTTTGCTAATTTGTCCCGCTATGTGAACCCAAAATGATAAAATATTAAGTAATAATAGGCAGTACCTACTTTAGAATATTTAAATTATGTAGGTGCCGCATTGGAAGTAAGTTTGTGCCAATTTCATTTCAGAAATCATCGACGAATTCTTCGGATGTAAAATTTTCTTTGCCTTTTCTTAGCGGGGGTTGAGAGCATTCGAAGTTTAATTTTTTTTTCGTACTGCGACCTTAGCAATTGCTCTCGTATCATTAAAAATGTTTTCATTAAAAATAAAGAAAAAAATCTCGTCTAAGAACAACTTTACATGAGTTCTATTTGAATGCCTCCCACTATTATTTGTCATAAAAATGTAAAACGAATATTGCCGTTTTGCAATAATTGACTAGCAGATAAACCGAAGTTAGCACCTAAACAATGATTTTGATGTTAGACCACTGGACTACTAACAAGATATTGCGGTTTTTACTAAAGAAAATTCGGTGAAAAATCTTCAATGAATATCACTGTCTCATTGTAATTAAGTGAATACAAATCCCTTGTTCTGAATAAATGACGCTAAAAGGGGGACGGAGCGATAGATATTTTGAACGAAGGTATATTGAATGGTTTGCGATGTGGTACTTCCAGCATACGAGAAGGATATTTTATTTTTGCATGCATTCATTTTGATTAACACAACATAATAAAGGAGAAATCGGTATCCTGGTTAATTTCTTTAAAATGTAAATTTATAATGAAAAATGTTACAATTATGTATTATCTATATTTAATTGAATACTCGACGGCACACTGCATACACATTTCGTGTTACAATAATACAAGGTTTTCAAAAAATAAATCAAACCCTTTTTTTATCTTTCACATTTTTTTCAAAATGTTTTACCTAATATTTAATTACGGTCCGAACCTTCCTTGTATTTTTATAATTATCGTTAATTTAAAACATTTTCCTATATTCTTTTTTTCAAATGCGGCTTTACGTTCAACTTCTTGAGAGTCCTAATTAAGGCTTTAAACCGATACCGAAGGGATGAGGATAACAAAGAAATATAAATTACGGTTTAAATGGATTTTGATGGATGGTCGGGAGGGAGATCGCCACACATCAGTCACTACAAAACGGCTCTCGATAATATAATGCACACTCTTGTAACCACAATTCACTTTACCATGTTGGGCTTTCAATATTATTAATTTATTTATGTTAATAAAGCGTAGGTATACGCAAACCATTAAAATACTTAACGTCTGCCCTGCCAATTCTGTTAAATAAAATTTTACCGAACCTACCATAACATATTATTATTATTTTTGAATGTAGCTATTACTTTGTGGTTATCCATTATAATAAAATGAAATAGAAATAGGCAATGAAAAATTAAACTTTTTGGATTTAACTTTATCTATTATAAATAATAAAATCGATTTTAGTATATATCGCAAGCCAACATACACTGACATAGTAATTCATAAGACCTCCAACCACCCTGTCTCACAAAAACACTCCACCTTCCATTCCATGATACACCGCTTAGTAAATGTCCCAATGTCTAATAATAATTTCCTTTCTGAACTTTCTATAATAAAACAAATTGCTATAAATAACGAATATGAACCAAAATTAATTGATAACATCCTAAATAAAAAACTTAGCAAAATTTCAAAAAATAAATATCTATACAATTCTAATAATATTATTGATAAAGAATGGCGTAAAATTTTGTATATTAATAATTTTTCAGTTCAATGTTGCAAAAATTTCCCTTCTAATATTAAACCAGCGTTTTATACAAGAAATAATATCGGTAATTTTTTGAGAAATACTAAAGATAAAGACCATAAATTGACTAATTCCGGAATATATAAACTCAAATGCAATGATTGTCCCTCATTTTATATTGGAAAAACAACTCGTAATTTTGAAATCAGAATCAAAGAACATTTAAGGTGTCTTAATAATAATAATTTTTCTGAGTTCCTAACCATATCATTGAAAATAACCATAGTTTTTAAAAAAACACAGGGATAAATATTCTTCATATTAATCATAAAGGAAAACGTTTAGATAACTTAGAAGCTTTGGAAATTAAAAAATCCCTTAAAAATAATGAATCTATTATCAACAAACAAAAAATATTGTCATATAGCCCAATCATGGATTTGTTCCCCTACCCACCCACTCTACACTAATACCTACCCACCCAATTTACATTATTAACTAACAACGGCTCCACCCCTACCCTAATAAAACATTGTTCTAAACTGTCAAATTAGTATAAGCTTTCCCTGACGAAGGAACGTTTGTTCCGAAACCGGTCGGATTTGCACATTTTATAAGTGGTTTATACAAAGTTGCATTGTTTCATTTTATATTATTAGTATTTGTTTTAAATTAATATTAAGTAATAGATAGTAAATTAGTCTTTTTTATCACGTGCACCACCATTTTTTTTAAATTCTATAACTTTTTTTATAGTAACAAAAAATCGGAAAAGGTGAGCTCTGTCTTTGAATAGTTGTAATTTATGTGATTAAAGTTCGTTTAGTATGTGTATACCTAATTAGGATGAAAAACAAATGTGTTAAAACTGGAATCCTGGTAGAATAACTAATTATTAGTAAGTTGGCTGATACCTTCATTTGCAGCATGAAAGTAGAGGAATTAAGATCCGTGTTGCACATAAAAAATTAAGATCCGTGTTGCACATAAAAAATGTACATTTTAATGATAACGCATGTTAAATATCAAGAGGAACAAATTATTGTAAATATAACGAAGTAATCACGGTCGTTTTTACAAGATGCTTTTTTGACCAGTTTTCATATGGGTCGTCTTTTCGCATGGATTTGGAATGAAAAAAGGCACGTGTTCTTTCAGATTTCATTATTTTACATCCGCTGTCTGTCATTATTTCACGCAACAATGTATGCGGAAATTTTGCATGTTTATTTCGTTTTGTATTTAAAATATTGATGAAAAGGCGACAATGTAATATTATGTTTATTACTTTGATAATTTGTTAACGGCAACGGAATTTTTGATTGATTGACGGAAACATCAAAGGATTGCGTTATGTACAAGGTGTTGCCATTTTTGACGATTTTTTTTTTACAGTGAATACCGCACAAGAATCTCAACTGCTCCCGTCTGGAGCCAGTGAGACTATGGCATCCCCAATTGGGGTATGTTGTGAGGCTGAAGGTAGTGGGGAGGGAAAGGAGGTGGGGAAGAGGAAGGTTGGGAAGTACCTGGCTATTCAGATCTGGTCACCAAACACGGCTAAAGCCATTTTTAAGCAACGTTTCAATTCTGAATGGTGGTCTTACACCAGGGCGATACTGATAGTATCTTCCACTCTGGAACATGCCGCAAATATACTATATATTATTTTAAATTAATTAATTGTGAAATAACACAAATTAATCAAATAAAATTTATTTGCGCATGCCGGGTTCGAACCCGCGACCTCCGGATTGTTCGTCAAGAGTCTTACCCACTGGACTACGGAGGTCGTCATTTAGTACCGTTCCAAAATATTATTTCTTGTGTAATGGCAACAACCTATGTGCATCAATCGTTAGTATGAGAATACTAATCGTGCGTATTAGTGGGTTCAGACGATTTAAATTTAGCTAATTAACTTTATTGAACGCCAAAAATGGATTGAAAAAACTGGTTCAATTTTTTTGAAAGAAGGTTCACACGTATCAATATGCATTCAAGTGTCGAATTGATCAACTAAAATTGAACCGTCAGAATCAGAAAAAGTAAATTTTTTCATTTTAATGTAAAGACAAATAACTTTGTTTACATCGCTTTTTTTTTTTTTTTTACATTAACTCCACACAGGAGGCCCTGAGGAAAATAATTTCCCTCAGGGCCTTATGTCATCTGGGATGCTGTGTGGAGGGTCTTTTTGAGGAGAGGAAGGAATGAACATTGGTCTTGAAGAGACCCATGTTGTAGGAAGGAGGAAACACAGAGGCCGGCAAATCATTCCACAGCCGAGCTGTTGAATACAAGAACGAGTCGAAGAAACGACCCGTTCTCATGTGACAAATGTCAACCGCGTACAAATGTTGGGCACGCGTTTGGCGTGTTTCCCGACTATGCACCGGTGCCGAAGGGATCAATGATGCTAGTTCCTCGGAGCATCTTCCATTGTAATACCGGTAGAACAAGGATAGTATTCCCACCCGACGCCTGTGCTCTAAAGATTGCAATCCGTCTGTTAAAATGGGAGAATCTATCAAACGGACGGCCCGTTTCTGCACAGAGTCGAGGGTATTTTTCAGGTATTTTGGAGCTCCAGACCAGAGATGGCTGCCAAATTCAACCGTGGGGCGTACTTGTGATTTGTACAAGGTTAGCAGTTGTGTACTATTAAAGTATCTGCGGGCCCTGTACAGTACGCCCAGCTTTTGGGAGGCTAACTTTACTCTGGCTTCGATGGAGCCCCCATACCTGAGCTGGTCACTTAGGGTTACACCAAGCATATCAATGGAGGGCCTGTTCGGAAGATTGCTTCCGTTAAAGGATACTAGTTATTCATTTCGATCCCTTTTAGACGTAATCAGACAAGATTGGGTCTTTGAAACATTAAATTCAACGAGATTATTTTTACCCCAAAAGAAAACACTCTCGAGGTAACCGTCCATTCTTTGCTTCAAAGCCCTACGAGCTGTTGGAGTTTGTGAGCCCTGTGGGGGCTTGTCAAACAAAAAGCTATCATGAACTGTATTGTCATCCGCATAACAGTGAATTGGTGCACATGACAAAAGGTCGTTGATGTGCAACAAAAAGAAAGTCGGAGACAGAACCGATCCCTGCGGGACGCCAGCATTTATCGAGTGTGAGGAAGAGGTGAAACCATCGACTACCGTCTGAATCGACCTCTCCCTCAAGAAGTCGGCAATCCACGTACACAAGGATGCGGGAAGTCCGTAAGAATGCAGTTTGTTGACAAGTCCTCGGTGCCAAACCCGGTCAAAGGCCTTCGAGATGTCCCGTGCAACCGTTTGGGTCTCACCGAAACGTTCCAGGCATCGCCCCCAAACATGCGTCACATACGCGAGAAGATCACCGCACGAGCGGTTCCGCCGGAATCCGTATTGACGGTCGTTAATAAATTTGTTCTTCTCGAGGTATGTGAGCAGTTTGTCGTTGATCACACGTTCCATCACCTTAGACAGAACTGATGTGATCGCTATGGGGCGGTAGTTGGCCGGGTTGGAGCGGTCACCCTTCTTTGGAATAGGATGGATAACCGCTTTTTTCCAACCAGAGGGCACAGAGCCAGTCTTCAGGGACATTTTAAAAAGCTTCGTCAAAATTGGAGCTATTTCTGCAGCGCACCTCTGCAGTACCAGGGCAGGCATTCCGTCAGGCCCACTAGCTTTATTAACATCAAGCCCTCGTAAAACATGGAGTACTTCCCGATGCCGGATCCTCAGCTTTTTCATACGAAAACCGCAGTGATCGAGGGTTGAGTTATCCGCAAACATAAAATATATACTCCTAGTAATTTATATACAATCAACATGTTTCATGAACGATGTTCTTATCATCAGGATCAAATGTATACGAATGTGAACATCGTTCATGAAACATTTGATTCACATTCGTATACATTTCATCCTGATGATAAGAACATCGTTCATGAAACATAATGATTGTATATAAATAAAAGTGATGTAAACAAAGTTATTTATCTTTTCATTAAAATAAATAATGCCATCACAAAGTGAAAACCTTTCCAAAGAAGTTTTCTTCGAAAAATTAAATATTTTTAATATGGTCACGATGTAATTTCGGTGTGTAGATACAAATGAACGAAGCAAATAGAAACCTTGGTAGGTTAAAAATATTAAAGATTTCTTTCCTGGGATGTTTTAGTGTGTTCCTACCCATAAATCAATGAAACATACCGATCCTGGTAAGATATTCCTTCTAGGTGTCCCTCCTGAAGATTGTTGAAGGATAGTCACTCCCAACCAAAGTGCATTATGCGCTCGTGTGCATAGAACCGGTTCACGGTTCTTATCTCCCCAGCAAAGGACACGGGCCCGTGTTTCATGTGCAGCAAACCTCCGAGGCCGGGTAGTGTCGGTTAGTAATTTTACAAATCATTCTCGAGAGCAGAGATTAGACATTTTGCATCGGATGCGAGGTATGAAAATGCCTTGGCATCTACTTAGTCTCAATCAGAATCTTTTCAGATTTTCTGTATTGTCTTCAGTCATCAATCACTGTCCTGAGACATGATCTTCTTTATTACCACGATGTATTATATAACTGGAGGTTTTGATTGGATATTCTAGTAAAATTCACACAAAATGTTTTCTGAAGTTATCGCTAGGCGTAATTTCTCGATAACAACACAGATAATGATTTATAAGTGCTTGGTAATATAAAATTTTACACCTTACTGGTAAGCGAGTACCTTTAAAAGAACGATATTTTTGGAAATTTTGAAATTATTAATGTTTAGCTTTTTAGAGGATATCAGACGATGAAGGTTATTTTAATGTGATTATTTTCAAGTAATTTTGATGTTTCTGGCCATGTTAGAATTTATCTTAACTTTGAAGAGTAAAAAAAACAAATCATGAAATTGGATTTGGATTCACTGTTAATAAATATTATTTTATTATTTTTAATTGTTAAACTAATGTTTAAGACAAGATTTTTATGCATAGCACAAAGGGTAACAATTATTATAAGCAATAATTATCAGCCTGAAACACTCATCCAGATTGAAAAAATCTTCCGAGAAAAAATACATGACGCCAACGGGACTTGAACCCGTGCCCTTCTGATCATTTTTTATCATTTGGCGGGTATAAGATAAGCCGCCATAGCTCAATTGGGAGAGCAGCTGACCGGCAATCAGAAGGGCACGGGTTCAAGTCCCGTTGGCGTCATGTATTTTTTCTCGGAAGATTTTTTCAATGTGGATGAGTGTTTCAGGCTGATAATTATTGCTTATAATAATTGTTAAATATTATTTTGCTAATTTTCTCTTACATAAGAGCGAATCACCTCAAGACATTGATATATTATAATTGTTATCAGTAGTATATCTTCTATGCCTCGAGACCATTTTATAAATAAAACCAAAATAAATAAACGACGAAGTTTGACAAATAACTTAAGACACGGTAGGTATCTCCTATATTTAATAATAACCGATAAATAATACCAAAGACTATTAGGTGTGTTGAAGGAAGAAGGATGTATTCTCTTTTTGAACCAAAGTCCTTTATAACCGCAGCATCAACGTCAGTTTCCGATACTAATCTGTTTTATTTTGTGTTATTATCGTAATATTAGGCCTACTTATAAGAAAATACACGTTTTTGTAGCCTCATCAGGACGTGCCTGGTCTAGAGTGGGATAATTTTGATTGTGGTTTTTCAATATGGTGTTTTGAAATCTCGACATCAAAATGTGGTCAGACGCTGTGTCGTCTAATGACGATAATCACTTAAAATTATGCAGCGAGTAAGATTCCTGTACGCTGTGCTTCCTGAACTAAACTTCAGAACATCCTTTGCTCTTGTATTCACCAAGTGCCGTGTTGCTGAGGGGAAAATAATTGTGATAGTCTGTGCCATAACTTGGGAAAGATATTCTGCTAAATAAATAAAAAAATTGTATCTTCGGAAAAGGTGGCTCATTTATTATTCATAAATTTTCAGATAATAATATTTCATAAAATAAATTGTGGCTTATTACAATCAAAATGTTCAAATAAAATATTTTATTGCTCATTGTATACAATTTGGGAGGCGGGTATGCTATGCCGCCCCGGAAACCATTTATTGGATAACCAACAGCTCTGTCTTAAGTCACCCCAAGTAGTTCGCTACATTTGGTGACTTAGCAGGGGTGCCCGGGTTCATGGGATGAGGTTTGGGGGCAGGCCGAATGGTTGAGGGAGTCCCTTTGACTTCTCCAGCCGTATTCTCTCGGAACATCGCCTTGACACACTGACGCCCTGACTCCTACCCACCTCTAATACCCTTTTCCTTCTCAGATCTTCCTCTCCTTCTTTTCCTAAAAAGACCCTCCACACAACATCCCGTTTCCCTTCCGCCTCCTCTTCCTCTCCCGCGCCCCTTCCCCTCTCGCGTTCCTACTTCGCCTCCTCCACCTTCTCTCTCCCCACTCCACTCCCCCCCCTTCCCCCGTCCCGTGAACCCCCCCTCCCGAGTCCCCTTCCCCCCTCTCAGGTTCCCCTCCCCGACCCAGGTTCCCCTCCCCCCTCCCTCGAACCCCCAACACGCGTTCCCCTCCCCGTCCCGCATTCCATACATTCTTTCCCGTACATTCAGTTTTCAAACAGCATACGTGCGACCTATTGCAATTTTTTATACAAATTTCGTAATGC
Source organism: Limnephilus rhombicus (assembly GCA_929108145.2). NCBI lineage: Eukaryota > Metazoa > Arthropoda > Insecta > Trichoptera > Limnephilidae > Limnephilus > Limnephilus rhombicus. The sequence goes on from OV815271.1 coordinate 32,086,621, forward strand.
CAGAGCTCATTAGTAGTTTTATACAAACCAACAACGAACACAAAAAAAAATAATTATCCAATTTGGTGCAGTCGTTCGGAAGTTATGCGCGTACATCCATTTCGGCGATTCATTTTAATTTATATAGAGGATAGATATTAACTACGATACTTATGTACCTGAAATAAAATTTCTCGCAAATACATCAAACATATGACGTTAGCAATAACTCGCTTTTGCCAGGAAATTTATTTGACAATAAACGTATAATGAATATAGTATATTAATATCTATAATTTCATTACGCCAGAGCTTACTATTATATACAGCCTATTTTACTCAGTTTTCTATTCGCAAAAGAATTTTTAAAATCGGTTTAGTTGTTTAGGCGTGATTGCATAACAAACAAACACGCGCACTTTCGCATTTATAATATTAGTATGGTGAGGCGACTTTTTACCTTGACTGGCTTAGGTTTTAGATTTTATCTTTGTATTGGAAAAACGATGGCTCGGCCCGACATTATTATAATGTATCTAAATCAATTTGGACATTCAATTCAATGAAATTTTGTGTGTACCTGGAATTATGATGAAAAATTTTATTGACCGTCGCAATCAATAATATTTTACTTCCAGACACTGTGGCGACCTTTAACTATTAACCTTGCTTTTAAATGACCTAAAATTATTCATATTTCGTTGTATAAATTACTTTTCAGAATCGCTTCATAAATTATAAATTATAAAGAGAGCTTTTTAGATGGAAAAAATTACGAATAATCTAGCAAGCCTAAAAATAATTACACGGCTCCGATAGTTTAATTATGTTATAATCGATTTATTTAACAAAGGTGGTGTGTGAGTGACAAACAAATGTGATAAACTCGTTTACTTTACGTTTTGCGAAACATTTAAGTCATGATTTAACAGTATGACACAATCACAGCATGTATATCAATATATCTTATCACAGATACATGGATGTGTATCGCATTATTTGGGAGGCGGGTAAGGGTACCGCCGCCCCTGGAACCATTTACTAACACCCCTGACATAGGTCACCGCAAGTGGTTAGCTACTCTTGGTGACTTAGTGGTGCCCGGGTTCATGGAATGAGGTTTGTCTAGGTTTTAACGACGGATGTGTTTGCCCATTTATTGCGTGGTAGATCTGATCGGTTCTCTTTTGAACTCTCCAGCCGGACTCTCTAGACCACAACACCAAGCACCGCGGTGGGAGAGATGTGTTTATACATCCGTGACTGCTGAACACATTGACCCACCGCTCATAAATAACGTCCTCTATCTCCTTTCCTTAAAAGACCTTTCACACAGAATCTCCAAAAAATCCATAGGGATTTTTTTCCTCGGGTCCTCCTGTATGGAGCCAATGTAAAAAATATATAAAATACACCGAATTGCAGTGCAAACATTCTGGAATAAACCCACATATTGTGATGATGTAAAAATAGCATTCAATGTCCCATTCCGCATTATTATGACTTGCGATACTCGAAATTTGCTACACGTTCGGCAATGATTTTAAAATAACATTCAATACACCAATCTGCATTATCATTTATCACTGCAATGCAATGGTAATTGCAGTAGCGACTGTATGACTATATCCCGTTAAAGATGTAGGTCACATGCAACAACCACATACTCTAATATTGTTCGTGTGACAATCACAATACATGAATCAGACATAAAATATCTACGCGTGGCTAGATAGTAGATCAGCAACTACAAATTCAAAGCGGGGGGTACAACTAAACATTTTCGTTAGGGTGGATCAAAGCTTTACTCGAATACCTTCCGATAAAATTTAAAAAATCTGTACTACTTTTGACCAATTATCAGAAGCCAAAGTTTTTGATAGTTTTTTTTTTATATCCACGTTCATTTTTTCTTAAATTAAATTTAGTAATATTATTTTTAAGTTCTACAAGTATTTTAGTTTTTTGAAGTGAAACTTCTTTTGCACCGTTGTGATTTGAATGAAACGGAAATGGCACTAAAAAGAGACAAACACATACATCTATAGGATTTAGCTTGCGAGAGAATGAGATAGAATGAAACCTTACCTACCTACGAAGCGTCGCGCTGGCCGCTTTGATTATGACATCACTTTTCAAGGCTCCCATTGGTTGAGATTTTTTTGGTGAAGTTTCGCTTCTATCGCGTGTGAACTGCACTAGATTTTTTTATTATTTATTATTGTGACAGCGGTTTTTACGGGCAATTTTCAAACTGTTGTTGTAAGACGAAACAGCTGTCACAATAATAAAAATTTAAAAAGAATGTTTGCAGAACTTAAAACGAACATAAAAACATTTTATCCACGTTCAATATTTGTTTGCAGTCAAAATTATTTGATTTTACTTCTGGAGGGCGGGCTCTTTCCCAATGAACCCTTTGCATCAGCATATTAGGGAACGTACCCATACTACGTGACCTGTTCAGGGGGGGGGGTCATGGGTCATCAAAATACCACGCTTGGTCACAACGGGGGGGGGGGGGGGGGGGCTTAGGTTTTTATCACGTAGTCAATCTAGAAATCTCGCTTTTTTTTTCGAGCTACGAGGGGAGGTTTTTAAGTTCGCGGAATGGGAAGGTAAGTGATTAATGGGGGTACCGCTGAATTAGATACTAATTGAACAACTCATTTTTAGGATAAACACCGGGTTTTATCGTAATTAGGTCATTAGTCTTTGAGCTATCGTCGACCAAACACTTCAATCGGGAAGAAATTGTGAAATGTGGAGAAAATTGAGTTCCGCGCTGTTATAAAGTTTCTTTAAGTTAATTTAAAGATCGGAAAAATGTATTAGGGTAGTAGGTAAATATGTTGAAAAGGAAAAATAATTTTGGTTTTTATTTCCACTCCTTACCCAATCCGCAAACTTAAAAACCCACCCTCGTACATTCAAATAAGTGAATAAGTTCAGGGAACGTGTTTGTTGAAGACGATTGAGATGAAAAATGTTTATAAAAATAACAAGACTTTCGTTTCCTTAAATTACGTTCCGGTTTCAATATATTTTGACATAAGTTTTATCTTGATAATATTTTTTCCACTTGTAATGCATGCACTCTTGCTGTCACGCAGCAAGCGCCGTATTAATAAAGACAAATATAAGCCAAATAATGCATTTTTTATTTTTTGTTAGCAAAAAATGATTTGAAACCATATTTATGAAATACTACGTGAAAACTGTAGGGGGGGGGTCTTGGAATATACTACACGTGGTCACCGGGGGGGGGGGGGTAAAAATTTGCAAAAAGTGTGTCACGTAGTATGGGTACGTTCCCTTAGCAGACGTTGTTGTGAGAGGTCGCATTCAGCTACAGTATTTATTTTAGCATAAAAATATTCACACCACATACCACAAACGAAATTGCTTTTCTTCTTGAAAACAACAATAGAAGGAAATTTTTAATGTGAGATTTTAAACTAGCTTCGTTAATATATATTATGTATAGGACCTCAAAAACCTACTTTTCTTCATACTCGAGTGATCAAACTGCTGACATTAGAAAATTATTTATAATTGTATCAGAATCTTTTTTTTGCAAAATCGATCAATTGTCCCGAATTAAAGCCTCGATCGAGTCAAGAGAACCTAATACTGAATACGAAAACGGCGAGGTACTAATCTAAATAGTCATACGCAACTTCTCAGACCCCCGAGAGACCTATTTTCTCAAAAATAGTCCTACGTGGCGGCTCACCCTAATGTTCGCTCTACCTGTTGTAAAATTCGATTTAAAATGTCGATATTTTAAAATACAAAGAACGTTGCTTTTTTATGCAAATGGTGGCTAAACTGTTTGTAAGAGACCCATCTGATCAAGGTAGGTATGCATTCACAGTAATGCAACGAATAGTGAGTGCACTTTTTACAAGAAATGATGACATTATTGTATTTCGGGAGGATTATTCCGTTATATCTTTACACGGAAATATCAACAAATAGATAGTATTGGATAACATTCGTACAATTTAAGTCATCAGTAGTTGCCTACTTTAACCAAAATTTACGATATTTGGCCATAACTTGATGAGTTTAATTACAATTAGCGCACTTATCACCTTTAAAAAAAAATCCAAAGAAATGTTTTCGTTATTTGTTTTTGGGGTGCTATGCCGTGTTGCGCTACCTCCTTCTTTAGCCAACGTTTCGGACATCGTTGCAGTGTCCATCATCAGGGTAGATCCGGCAGATCCGCTAGATGTCTACTACATCTAATGATGGACACTGCAACGATGTCCGAAACGTTGGCTAAAGAAGGAGGTACCGCAACACGGCAAATAAATACGGTAAATATCTCAACATTATATATTCATCTTGCTATAATGCAGTATCTACGTTAGGCGCTTAAAAAAAATAACACAAACGGCAGCCAGTCATAATAATTAAGATAAATTTAATTAGAATCTATAATGAACACTAAATATATATTGTAGTGTGCCATTTACGATAATGTCAGTATCGTTAAATCCTTCTTCTCAGTCTTGGTCTTAATTATTTTAAAATAATGAGTATCAATTAAGTTTTTAAATGGTGATAATCGACCCGGCTTAAGCGAATTGCATAATCAATTTTATTGGTGCACATTCCCAAAGTAATTAGTTCTTGTCGGCATCTTTTTTGAGCGGTTTGGAAATGCAGTTTTGTTTTAGTTTGGACCCGGAGTTAATTATCTTTATGCAAAACAGCACCTTTACATGAACACAAAAACTCACCCATTCAATTTATAAGATATATATAATTCTTATTATTTTGAGATTGGAAAAATCCTTATAATAAGCGGATTTAGAAAACTAAAATAAAAGATATTACAATTTACTCGGGAACGAAGGAAGACAATTTAAAAAAATATATACTTAACTAGCCGACCCAACGAACTTGGTACCGAATATAACTGTTCTGTTAGCTTATTAGCTGAATTAAATTCAGTTTTTTTATTAAGTTAAAAATTATACAGTGAAGCAATTATCGATGCGCAACTGTACGTAGTTTGTTTTTATTAGTATAGGAGATGGCCTTGTATACGGAATTATATTTTTTGTGATAATCTTACTTTTCCAATTACTTATGGAAATTGCGTTTCATTTTCTTTATACGTACGAGTAAGATTAATTATAATTATTGTATTTTTCCTTTGGAGGGGTGCAGACATACCTTCACCGGTTTATCTCATTTTCAACTGTTGACATGTTGTGTGTAAGAAAGGGGGACAGCATTATATGAACAAAAGCTGAACACGCAGCGCATTGACATTTGACGTTTTCGAATTTTTGGAATTCACTCACTATTCAATATTATATTTATTACAATATTGCTGCAGCTCTTTCAAAAGATGAGAAATCGTTCCATACAAAATGTATGAGGAAAAGAATTTTCTTCATAATTTTTTTTCCTGGATTTTTCCAATTTTTTAATAGCTATTCTGCTATTCGGGGCGGAGAAAAATCCAACATTTCAAAGATCATAAAAATCAATCCAGCCGTTCTTGAGTTATAAATGGTGTAACTAACCCGACTACTAAAATTTTAAATTCCCTTTTCGTTACTTTTGTTGTTGTTGAACAATTGAGCTATGCGCAACCAACATATAACGTCACGTTTTACTTCACTTAAATGTTACACGTAGTACTACTTAAATATTAAGGATATAAGGATATAGCTTTTCGCTCCCGACAAAAAAAGTTGCGAATCGAGAAATTCCATAACGAAATATCAGAGAAAAAATCATAACCATTCGCATGTGCATTTTTTTTAATCATATTAATGTATATACAAGGTGTTGAGACGTACTTGACTTACTTTACTGGTGATGATTTACCGGTGATTCCTGAAATCATTTGGAGAAAAAATGTAAATGAATTTTTAGTCTCCGGTTGCGTTTTTCAGGTTTTTTTTCAACTAATATCATAAGAAAATCAGAAGATATTGGACAGTTAGGGGTGGGGTGAGGGGTTGGTCAGTAACTCGATTGAGTGACCAGTGACCACAAGATTTTTTTATTTTGTTTGATTTGAAGAATACCTACATACATCTATAGAATTTAGCCTGCGAGAGAATGAGATAGACCAGTCGGGCACCTTTTTGTGCGCTGCTTTGTAACCTATCGGCCTCCTCTTTGTGCGACGCTTCGTAGAATAAAATGTAAAATAAAATAAATAAACTTGGTAATATTATTATAATAAATTAGTGTCCGACCGAAACTAGTTTTTACGGCCGAAACCGAAACCGAAACTTCCATATGGGGTCATGTTTTTGTGGAAAAAAGTAGTCAATCTTAATCAATCAGCCTTTATTTTAAAATCATATACCTATATTAATCATTCAGTCTCTGATATTTGAACTAAAAATAAACAAAACATAAATATCACTCCTTATTTCAAATAAATTATTTATGCTTTTCGAAATCGTAATCGTAAATCGCTTCGTAAATAATATTTTTAAAAAAGAAATACTAGGTATTACCTATTTGAACATTTTTAACAAATAACATAAAAAAAGGTAGAAAACAAAATTACTTTTTTTAAACCTGATTTGTTGAGGTACTCTAAACAAAAAAAATCTCTTTCATCTTAAGAACAAATCACCCACGCATAACCAAATAATTTCTTCTAAACTTTGGTCATATTGTGTGGCACTCTTTTTAATAAACTACAATATAAAATTAAAAAGCACCTACCTACCTACAATAACAAAATATTTTTAATGCAAATAATACTCTTTTTAATGAATTACAATAATACAATTACAATTAAAAAGTACCTAGCTACCTAAAAAAAATATTTTTAATGCAAATAATACTTAATTATGAAAAAAATAAGCGTTTTCTCTCAAACTAAATGAAGAGCTTTCATCTTAAGAACAAAATAATTTATTCTAAACTTTGGTCATATTGCGCACCGAACATGTCCGATCGAAGAACGAAACCTCCCGAATTCAGTTTCGGTTTCGGCCGTAGTTTCAGCTGAAACTAGACCGAAACCGAAACCGTAACCGAAGGTTCGGTCGGACACTAAATAAATAAACCCTACAATTATCCTACTCCTGATATTCGGCATTCGTCTCATTCTCTCGAAGTTTAGTTTTCCGAAGGTTTCACTTCTACCGCGTGTGAACTGCAAACTCTGATTTTGTAAAGTATCTACTTAAAAAAATCAATTCAATTAAACACAGAAAATAAATGAAAAACAAGAGAGAAAAAATTTAAATTGTACGAATCAGAAGTCAAAACGTATAAAAGTTTCATATAATGAATACCGTTTTCCTTTTTCACAGCCAATTTAAATTTCACCCTCCCTCGCCAATTAACTTTTCACCTCTCCCTCTCTCTTATACGCATTGCGTCTTTATAAGCTCCAAGAAGCGTTGTTACAATTTTACTTGTTGCAATTCTTTTGTTTCAAAATTCAATTTATCCCCAGACCCAAACGAGCTTGAAATTTAACTGCTTGAAATTGAAATCACTCACGTTCTCTGCGGTGATTTATTGCGCAGAGTCAATCACTATTAAAATTTATGTGCGGACATTCTTTCGCTTTGCGTTTATGTTTAAGTTTGAAGAATTTCCGACGAGAATAAATACTTACACGAGAAGCAAAACAAAGCACGTCAATTTCTGAGCTTTACGATTTTATAATTATATAAAAAAAAGGAATTTTGAATAAACTAAGTACGATTACATCATAGTTTATTTTCTCTAGGCTTTCGTAACTGAAGATTAGTTTTGCATAAAATCCCTTAAGGACAATGTACGATGTCTCATAAAAAAAATCATTTCCTTTCCTCTTCCTCAAGAATAAAATTTTTGAGGCTTTTCGATTTAAACGCGACCTTAGGAGTGACTCTATTTAGCGCCATTTAATTTTTTTAATACTATTTTTCAAATCCCTACTAAGTGTTGGGACTCCAGCTAGAGGTTAGAAGACTCCACTCACTCCAATGTAATGAATTCGTTTCCTCTACCAAATATTCCTTTTTGAAAGAGTTAGGCACGAAGCTGAATTCGCTTAATGTACTGCTACAATAATAAATTTGCGAATATTGACGTAAATTCTGACATATTCTTAGAAGTTAGAGGAGTCGACTTATCATTAGTTAGGTGCGAATAAAGCAATAAAAAAATTCCAACCCCCATCCTTCTATCCTTACCCATCTCAACTCCAATAACTGTTTCCCAGTATATCTATGTATAGTTGTAATCACATGTATTGTGTCATTGATGAACAATACCTTGTTCTATAGTTTATTATATTAAACAGGTTTTTTTATATAATTATTTTTTTAAATATTTTTTAGATCTTTTTTATATTTTAGTTTATAATGTATATTCATTTAGTACCTGATGGGTTGATTTTATATTTCTAATTCAACCATCCATATAAACATTCATAAGTGGTGTGTTTTCTTCATCATCTTCTGTACCTACTTACGCACATGTATGTATGGAGACTATTTAAGTTCCAAATATATATATATGTAAATAATTAGTTTATAAATAAATTATATTTTTGATCAGTGCCTAAAAGTTACACACAAATAATTATAACAGCATCAAAGGCATTTTACAATATGCACCTGAATTTTCTTGGAATATAGTGAAATTTCAATAAAACCTTTTTTCAAAGTTCAGTGCCAAAAATTTTATAAGCCAAGATCTATTTCAAAGTTGTCTTACACTTCTCTGGAATGCAATGAATCAGCATAACAAGAAGCGTTAGGCACATAGCTCGAATTTTCTTAAAAAAATCGTTGTCATAATAATTGGGTAGGGATACAAATCTATTTGTAAAAGAGACAAGTAACTAAATAATGTAATATGGAAAATCAGTCCTTTCAATTTGAATCAGGTCATATCTCATATCATGTCTGATTATGTTTAACGGTAGCCACAATCCTGAAAATAATTTATTTAAAAATGTAAAGGTCGTCTGGAAAAGATGGGAATAAGTTACTATCGGCCATGCGATGAATACTGGCTTATGACAGTACATGTAGTTTATGTTTGCGACACGTAACCTTATGTCATATTATGTTTTACTGCTTTTTGCAGAAGCCACAAACCTGAAAACAATTTATTTTAAATTGAAAAGGTCGTCTAGAAAAAGGTAGGTATTATCGGCCGTGCGTTGAATTACCTCGCCTTACAGTAGTTTATGTTAGCGAGCGACGATACGTCATCTTGGTTGCCCTATAGCAGCAATACCGGTTACCGGTGTATTATACAACACACAGTTTGCCATTAGAACGGCCACTCCAGTTTGTCGATGGGTAGTAGTCGTAAGCATGTAGTAACAGATGTAGTCGGTTCAAAACAAGCTGTAACGATGACCATTATGCTGTTTTTGGTATTTGGGAAAAAATTCAGTAAGAATGTTTAATTTTGGATAGATGTTACTATTTCCGATGATCCGCTTTGTATAAATTATTTTGGAAAACGTTTCATAATATATGAGTAAAAAGTAGATTATGAAGCAAGATTTAGGAAAGTTGTAAAGATGACCCCTGCGTTACATGCTTTTGAAAGAACGATGCTAAATACGATAAAAATTCCAAAACCTGTCGGTTTACAGACGACATGTGTATTTGGACTATCTAAGTATCTAATAATAATTGTGATTCACGATTGGATTAGGTAAGAACTTTATCAATTGGTTTTATTATTTTGGAAAACATATCAAAACTTTAGTATACCTAAATAAATGTTACATCAATTTGAATGAAAAATGAAATGTGGAATGATCATCAAAGCAATGTGGAATGCAAGACACATAGTCGCCAGCTGGTCGGTAAAAGAGAAATGAGGATGTAAAATGCAAGAGACGGAAGTACAGTATCATGAGCAGTTTGAAAAAGAGGCACTATTGCTTAAATGGATTGGTCGGATACAGCGTCCAACGAATAAGATGTTTGTGAAAGGTTAAGCTATATCAGAGAAATATGTAGTTCAGGTCAGTCCACAAAAACTAAAGGATTGTGAAATTATGGTATAAATTTTAACCTTTAAAAAGTGAGCATAAGCTAACGTTATGTACCGCCCAAGAAAAAAAACATTATGTACCAACCATATTTAAAAAAAAAATCTGCACACCTTATCAAAATACTAATTTCGGTAGTCTGTGCGTCCTGCGTAACTCTAGTTCAATAAACTCAAATTTGATTTGAATTTAATTGTCATTTTCAAAATTGGAACCGATTTGTCAAGATTTTTCGCGGGTCTGCGAATAATAATGCTATCTCTGTACACGACGCAGTACCTACTCTCAATTGGTTATTTGGGCACCCATATCACCACATCTTACGCCCTACAATCCCATACGTCCCACACGAGACAGATATCTAGATGATATGCCGTCGTCTGCAAACCGAACATCTTTGAAAATGACGCTACTAATATATGAATTAGGGAGATGCCGTGGTCACGCGGCTGTCAGCTGTCAAGATGGCAGATTCCGTAAAAATAAATGATATTCCGTGCTCTCCCCCCCCCCCCCCCCCCACACACCTTTGCTCTCCCTTTCTATGATAGGGGAGAGATAAAGCTTATCGCTTCAGAGTGTAGAACATATTACTATCTGTACCACGCTCACTGGCCACGCTCAAATACCGCATTCATAGTATAGCATCGTGTGAGGCTACAGCATAAAGAAGCCAGTGTTGTGGTAAATTTATACATATTAAGTGACATATCTGAATAGTATAATTCAATAGTCAAGTAATAATTCGACTACCACAATACGGGCACGTGCCTAGAGTATGGCAGTCTCAATTTGGGAGGCGGGAATGGGTACCGCCGCCCCGGGAACCTTTATTGGATAACCAACACCTCTGCCATAGGTCACCCCAAGTGGTTCGCTACGTTTGGTGATTTAGCAGGGGTGCCCGGGTTCATGGGGTGAGGTTTGTCTAGGTCTTGGAGGCGGATGACCGGGACATACTGAACCCCAGATTCCTACCCACCCCTTAAACCCTTTTCCTTCCCAGAACTCTCCTCTCCTTCCCTTTTCCTTAAAAAAAACCCTCCACACAGCATCCTCAAAGATGACATAGGCCCTGAGGGAAATTATTTTCCTCAGGGCCTCCTGTGTGGAGCTCATGTAAAAAAAAAAAAAAAGTCGAAAAACCTGTAAAAATGCAAAAAAAAGTTATTTTATGAATTAAAAAAAAAAATCGCCCAGCGTTTCTCATACTTTGTCTTTCTCGTCCCCTTCACTGACGCTTCATCTTTTTGTGCCCTTTCCTATCGGAGGTTGGCTATCATCAGAACAATCTTCCCCTTCAGCAACTCGGAACATGTTAATTTGTGTGCCTAGGTACCTACTTTTTTCCGATCGTTCCTTTAATTTGTTTTTGCTATAAATAGATTAGCTGGCTGATAGGTTTGCCCGTACCGTACATTATCAGCACACTAACAAAAGACTGGGTTGCGTGACCGAACGATGACCGAAGAATAGAACTTTGCATATAGCACGAGTGTTTTAGTCCTCTACACAGTACCAACTTCACTTAAACCTATCAAACCTTCATAATGTATGAGAACGATATTGTACACGGAGCCCAGTATTTCAAGTCGCAATGGCAATTGGAATTAATGGCATTATATTTGACGCAAGGCTATAGTTATCGCGCCCTTTAATACAGAATGCTCGCGTACTTACACAATTTGTCTTCCACTTGAGAAATAACTCCTTTGTGACGGCTGTGCAGGGCACTTAGTGGGTTAGGCAAATGAACACGAACACTAGAAGTCAGGAGTGCCATAAATTATAAAGAAGGACTTAATCATGAGGAAACGTCGCTGATTTTGACGCGAATAATTGATCAGGTTGAGAACAACATGTGTACTAACTGTGAATGTACAGATGTGTGTGTGTTCAACTTAAGCGGATTGCAATTCTGAATGTTATTTTAATCCTTAGATAAGTAGACGAAGAAATGTAAAATCAAAATATATACAGAGTGTCCGCGAATAAAGTGCATTCACATCGGGAGGTAATTCTAGACGATTTTAAAAGATATTCGAAATTCAATTGTTTTTTTTTCTCATCTAAAATTATTCTTTCATAGTAAAATATTTTTTCCATATAAACAATTCAATGTTTTAACTTAAAAACTACCTTTAAACGTTAGAATTTAGAAAAAAAGTAATTTACCTTTTTACTTTTATTCTATCATGTAAAACTCTTCCCGAAGTAAAAAAAATTAAGTCAGTGAAAAATGTTGAGTTGTGCTCGATTGGAAAGTAAATAAATTAGCAATGCATGAAGCGATGTATGCGTATTATACGCACCATATTTATATGCAGCAAAGGCCCTATTCATTAGAGAATAAAGAAGAGTAAAATGTTCAACAACAGACCTTCTGGGATGATCATTACCGGTAACATGGCGCTATTTTTCCTACAGGCTACGGTGAATAATTTTCTTGCTACTCATACACGATCACAATTAATTTATCTATTATTTCGCTATTGTTTCCGTGATGACAATGATGAAATTTAATATTTTTTTTAAACCTGCATATTTTTTACGCACCTACAAGCATAATCGTCGATCACAAATGAAATAAGCATTATGAGTACTGGAATTATACTGGAAGAACGACAACTTTTGTAGGTCTTCTTAGAAGTTACTTTTGTGGGGAAAACAGTTCGAAAAATTTGTTGGACTGAAACTATTCGGAGCACGCTCTTTATTATATTCCATTCAAACCGGAATATTTTTCATCACTGCTTATATTATGAACTTCTAGTACAAGAGATGCTTTACACAGCTTTTCCTAAAATGAATTTCTTCATAAAGCCAAAAAGGTACTGTATCTACCTAAGTAGTATAGAGTTGTTAAAAATTCAAGCTACAAAACATCATTTTAGAAATCAGATATAGGTCAAAAATAATGATCAACAAATTTTTAAAATTTTCAGAAGGAACCCAATAATAATTCAATCGGACTGATTTTAGGGTATTTTGTGACCTTCCTCAATAAGGTAAAGTATGTCAATTGAGGTCTATTAAATATTTAAATGATTTTGTTTCCTTCCTTTTACACAGTCTATAAACTGAAAGTTTCATATGAAATAATCACATGTTCATGAATTAGTAGGTACCTCATTCTCTGATTGAATGTTTGCTTAAACCTATTCATAAGTCCTTCATCACATTAATGTCAGAAAAGTCGATAGCAGACCCGCTTTATAGACCTACATAATCGTGCGGTCATTGTAGTTGTTGATATTTCAATAAAAAAATCATGCAACATTATTAATGCTAAATCGGCTTGCGCAAGTTTAAGTAGGCTGGCGGGCGCTTAAAAAAATATACTTCAACATACTTGGGATTTTTGATGTGTTTTCTCTCGACCATCGAGAACCAAGGCCAGCACAACCTTTACGCCGTAGAATCCATTATATTTATGTAGGATATTATTTGACATTATGAATTGTGGTAGATTAAAAATAATATTGTTGTGTGAACAATGAAATTCCAGCTATCGAATTTTTTTATTGATTCAATTTTAATAAAAAGGCTAATGATTTATGAATGTAATACGTTGTATGTAATGAAGTGTTTTTTGTGTTTTTAAGTTCAACCCAAGTGTTTAGCGAATACTTTGGTAAAAATCTCAGGTACTATAAAAAATGTTGTCCGAGAAACAAAAAATACATTTATTACAAAGTGGTTGAGTGGTATGTGCAATATTGTGCAAAATATTTACGACAAGAAAATTACAATAAAAATCGAGCTTTAATTTAATCAAAATATCTTACGAGTTAGATTCTTATACGTCGTTCTTATATTGCCACGAATATAAGTAATAGACTTAAAAATCGCTTGGCAAACGGAGTCCAAAGGTCACGATTTCAAGCGCAAAAGTGGTTTTTATTTAGTTTGTGAATAATTCTATAAGAAAAAAATAATCAGTGGAAACTATCACAGACGATTTTAGCAATAAAATTATATTTTTAAAAATTTGTCTTTGTTGATACATTTCTTATGAAAAAACCAATTTTTAAGTAGTTTATGCTTATTTTTTATATTGTAATAAAAAAAAAATATTCTGCTCAAAGGAAACGGTAGGAAAATCTGCAATTTATCCGAACGCATATTTTTTGTGTTTATAATTTAAAACGATCGTAGTAAAGATTTACCGAAATAGTGATTAATCTTCGCATTCATGCCCTTTTAAGGTTAAACGTCAAGTACGTTATAATCTACGCATTCATAGATGGCGCCAATCAAAATATTTTAAGTTTTTAATACTTTTTGCACGTTTTGCTTTGAAATATTAAGGTAGATTAATTGTTTGCGCCCGTAAATATTTAATATGAATATGAATAAATAGTTTTGCCCATAAACAAACCCAAATCTTTCAAGAAAGGCTGAAAAATTCAATTTTGTATCGGTGACTTAATCCAATATTGTATTTTTCAGCCTTTTTTGAAAGATTTGGGTTTGTTTATGGACGAAACTATTTATTTATATTCATATTAAATATGTACGAGCGCAAACAATTAATTCACCTCAATATTTTAAAGCATAACGTGCAAAAAGTAATATAAACCTTAAATAATTTACTTGGAGCCATCTGTGAATGCGTAGATTATAACATACGTGACGTTAAACCTTTCAGACGCCGCCGTGGTAATGAGTCAAGTTTTTCACTGTTCTCCTTCTCTCTCCCTGGTTTCAATCCTGGGATTGGTTTGCATGGAATTTACTATATTCTTCTCTTCCCTGTCTTGTGCGGCTTTTTTGTAGTCTGCATATGATAAGCAGCGCACGTCCACCAGCAGGTCCTCCAGGTACATATTATTATTTAAAAAAAAATTATATTATTATCTAAATTATTATTTTTTTAGATTTACAAATCGAAATCAATATTATGGAAACCGAAGCATCGCCTTCACAATTGTAGGCAACTGATAAGATACAGCATACAGCGCCGAATCAGCTGTTCATTTTGGAGTTCAGAGTTCAGGGTTGCGAGTGGCATTACGATTTTTTTTGTACAGTTCAAAGTTTTTGAATATTTTAAATTTTAGAGATACCTTTATTTTTAGGCCTAAATAATGTCTCAATAAACACAACAACTATTATATGTCTAAATCTCTATAAACAGTATGTAAATAAACCAATAACATGAAATGTTGAATGGCTTCCGTCATACATTTCAATACAACTTCAATATGCTACCACCAAGTGACCGGAAAATTATGAAGAGCAGTGACGTAAGCACTAAAAATTCAATACCACCAACTTGACAGTGTGTTTAAATGACACGATATAAAATGGACTTCTTAATATTTTTTTAAGACTCTACGTTTAATATTATTTAATAAAACTTATTTATTCAGAAATTACCGTTTATTGGTCTATAATATGAACATTTTTTTTAAAGCCATTATATTTTTCACTGGAGTTCCTTATTATAGAGATTTTGAGTTTGTTGAGTTTTTCCCCGAAACCAACGACCGTGTATGGTATGGTATGCAAAGTTGTGAAGGTGGCCTTTGGCAAACATCATCGAGGCGCTGCAACAGCGATCCAATTATACAGGTATCATATTTGTTTTTCCCACACTCTACTTAAACAGTAAACTGGACAGACATTACGATAAATGTTTAGATCCTCCGTCGAATGGATGTTAAGTGAGAAACTGTTTTAGACACCCAGAGAAGAAATATGCAATTTTACTTCATGTAAGACACCAAATAGGTATTCTTTGAACTGGAAGTTCAATCAACCGCAAAGGGAAGTATGATGGAAGACGAGCCAGACGAAAACGCAGCACCTAATGAGAACCAAATTATTTTGAGAATTTACAATCAGATATAATAATTTAAAATGCAGAAACGTTAACAAAATACCTAGGTACAATGGAAAATTAAATCACATAAAAGAAAATAATTACGTATCTGCCAATATCCACCAAATCATCGTCAATATAATACGTATAAAGCTGTGTTAAATTGTTGTTAACAATGATAAACTATACAAAGTTAAAAAAATGGTTATAAAATACACCCGCTTCGTGTACATATTTACCAAGACTTTGTAAAGGTTGTATTAAATATTGCAAACCATAATTAAAGTTAAATTTACTTTAACATTTTATTTATTTTAATTTTTTAAACTTTATGAGTAAAATCTCAAATTATGACAGAAAAATCAGAAAAAGATTGGCTCCGCCGGAGCCAATATCTTTTTCGCTGGTCTCGCTGGTCCCAGCGGAGCCAATATCTTTTTCTGATTTTTCTGTTTCCAGATTTTCGAGTGAGTTTCGCTAATATTGTCTTAAATTAATTAAATATTATAATTTGAGATTTTACTCATAAAGTTTAAAAAATTTAAATAAATATTCATCCTAGACTTGAAGAAAAAGTCAATAGATATCGCGTATTAAAAATAAAATGAATAAAACATTTATCCAGACACTATCTAGATTGCATTTAGTTCGAGTTGAATCTTGCAATCATGTATAAAGATAGCTGCCAATAATATGTGCGTTAAGAAAATGAAGATAATGTTGGTAGTTCTTAGTCGAGGTATGATACAGTTAAAAGTGACCGAATTTGATATGGGTTCCGTAGCTTAATCGGTAGAGCTCTTGCCATGTAAGCAAAGGGTCCTGGGTTCGTGTCCCAGCGGAGCCAATTGATTTTTCTGTCTCCAGATTTTCGAGTGAGTTTCGCTAATATTGTCTTCATTTAATTAAATTTTAACATTTTACATACCTACGTAAAATGTTAGTGTGTGTCTAGTAGTTGGTTAAGGTACATGTAGACTGATTAATAAATAAATTACCCCGAATAAACTCGGCTGGAACAATGTGCAAACTTGATATATGACTTCTTTGCAGTATTTAGCCACTACTATTCAATATGAGAAACCGCAAGGAGATGAACGACGATAAAAATGCGAGTCATGTATTCTAAAATGTTTTAACCAGCTTTCATCGTTTTCCGAACTCAGTTGTCTGTGAACCGCGTCATAAAGTTGGATACAATTATATTTAAGATTCTTGAAACCATGGGTTTTGTTATTATGCCAAACGTTATGTCTTACAGCATAATACGATGTTATTTATGTTCAAATACGTGAGATCTTATGCAGTCTTAAATGTCAACTGATTTATAGTTATCGTTCGTCGTAATTCGAGAAAATTTATCATAAAGTTCGCGAACTCACACTTAACAAGTTTATGATAGGTAATTTAACATAGGAAATATCCCAGAAGCTGGGCATAATCTGTAGAGCCCCCAGGCACCATAACAGTGGGTACCTAAATAACTGTTGACCCTGCACAAATCGCAAGTACGCCTTTGTGTAGTTTAGTAACCACCTCTGATCTAAAGCCCTGAGATACTTGTAAAACCATGTAAAACCGTCAACTAAGTACGGTACTTTCGGTAATTCGCCGGAGAAGGTGTTCAATGTTCGGAGAACAGACGACAGGAGGGAATGTTACGTTTTTTAAACTTGATTTCAATGAAAGGTGCTTCAAGGAACCAACTTTATTGATACATTCGGTTTTCAATTACATAGTCGGCAGGAAACGAGTGCCCGAGGGGTCGCTTTTACTCTTATTTTAAACAAAAAGTACCGAAGCTGACTTGGGGTTTATAGATAATTCACTTTAAAAAAGGGGAGGTACAATAAACAATTAGTGGAAACTCTCGTGAACGCTGCATGGTGTGTGTGTGTGTGTGTGTATAGTATCCTCAGATTTTAGGTAAGGAATAAAATAACGTTTATAATGTACTCGTATATATATTAGTATTATGTCCTCAGATTTCAGGGAAGGAATAAAAGTACGTTTATAAAGTACTCGTATATTTATTAGTATTATATCCTTAGATTTCAGGGATGAAATAAAAGTAAGTTTATGATGTATTCGTGTATTTATTAGTATTATATCCTCAGATTTCAGAGAAGGAATAAAAGTACATTTATAATGTACTCGTGTATTTATTAGTATTAAAGTATTATATCCTCAGATTTCAGGGAACGAATAAAAGTAAGTTTATAATGTTCTCGTATATTTATTAGTATTATATCCTCAGATTTCAGGGAAGAAATAAAAGTACGTTTATAATGTACTCGTATATTTTTTAATATTTTTGTTGATTTGGGGGATATTGACAGATTACCTATTTTTACTTAACAATACATTCTATGTTACCTACTTTGTGTGAACTCTTATAATTTATATAGCCTATATTTTGATTCTTATATTTTATGTTACCTATATTTTGTCAACTGTTTCTTTTCTTTGTAATTAAAAAAAAACATGTACTGCATTATACATAAAAGCCCTATGGGTATTTAAATAAATAAATAAAAATAAATATATACATTATTAAGTAAATATGTATACAATTTAAAAATATTTATTATGTTAGAAAATTTTGCTTAGCATTGCACTTTGTCTAGGTAGGTGGGTACTAAGTACCTAGTTGATTATTTATGCTAACATTTCTGTAAGACTTGTAATAAATTCTATTTTTGTGACCTTGCAATATTTTCGCCCTTTGAATATCGCAACTTTATAGTCGCAACCAGAGAACGAAACTGTTTCAAAACTATATCGCTCTGCAGTGGCGCGGCGAAAGCTGACGGCCGCCAAGTTGCCAGGCAACCAGGAGGTATACAACGGATATCTGGCCCGTTTGGCGTTTGACCGGCATGACGTCATAAGGACGCCATTATTCCTCCCACCCCTCCCAACCACCCCCCGGACTGACCGGCTCGCCGGCGAATAGACCCCGCCCCTTCCGGGTCATGGTCCTCATCGGGTGAAGGGGCAAAAGCTGATATGGTTTATTTTATAAATACTGCTACTAAAAACTACGAAAAGCTTAAAGGCGTGATGTCAAAAAAGTATTTCCAAATAAAAGAATGATTTTTTATGCATCGTTTTGATTATTATTTTTTAATAAGGGGGGATGTTATGTAGTGCTGATTTTCATCGTTTGTTCTGGGGCGATCGGGAGTTAATTTTACCAGGCGCCCACAAACGGACGCAGGTTCGAGGAGGTAGGTGGGATTGAAATATATTTATGTTTGCCGACATTTGAACGGTAGGTAACTACATAGGTAGGTACCCTTCTAATGTAGGGCGACTATGCGAGCGATGGATGGTAGGTCAATAATAAAATAACTTTAATCGCGGGAATTCACTGGCGGATAAGCTGAAAGTCTAGCGCCTGAAAGGCAATAATTTAACCAATTATCTATGGCAATGGTAGCATTGGATAAGAATGACGATATTAAATTTAAGGTTATGGTGAATATTTTAGTTTTCATACTTATA
Source organism: Limnephilus rhombicus (assembly GCA_929108145.2). Taxonomy (NCBI): domain Eukaryota; kingdom Metazoa; phylum Arthropoda; class Insecta; order Trichoptera; family Limnephilidae; genus Limnephilus; species Limnephilus rhombicus. The sequence continues at coordinate 32,105,940 of OV815271.1, forward strand.
TTTTGGGTTTAAGTGAAAGTAGAATAGGTACATAAATTATATCATCGGTCAGCGGCAATGCCTTACCTTTGAGATCCCTATACAAGTACCTACACGTACCCCAATGGTGTGTGGTGAATTTTCTTTTAATATTTGCGATTTTTCAAATTGCAGAATAATTTAAGTTAAAGTCTTCTGAAGATATATTTGTGGTGTCTCTCTCTCTCTCTCTCTCTCCTCTCTTAGCCGTGGTGATGAAAAATCCCTCGAAAACCCTTTTTTGCACGGATGTTCTCAAAATCGCTACGAGGGATAAAAAGCTAATTTCCAACTCCCCTCCCCTAAATCGAGAACCTGTTTATATTTAATATTTTAATAACTTATTTTTTATTATGTTTACACAAACTTTTTTTAAATTCCCACTAAGAATCTGGCTGGACTAGTAGAAACTGATGCATTAAAATAATATTGAAGGGTGGCAAATAGCCGGTGTATTTTGTGACCTGTGTAACGTGTATATATAGGTATATGAAATTAGCATGTGCCTGCAGTGTGTTGTAATTTGTGAATAAACTAGAATAAGATGCTCGAGGGACTTTTTAACAACTTGGTTCAAAATCTCCCGTTAGCATCTTATTCTAGTGTATTCACAAATCTCAACACACTGCAGGCTATTAATCATAGTAATTTCGGTTATTAGTACATAGGTTAAGTTAAAGAATCCTGAATAATACGTAATATTGCACAAGTTAAATGATCATTATTATATTGACAACCCTGCCATCGTTGCTACTATTAAACTTCATGTACCGACAAGGAATACTAGACAAAGTATAACATTCTTTTGCAACACATACACAACTAACTATCAATCACACTCACTTACCAATAGGATGCATTACTTAGGCAACAAGTTTGGTGGTATTGTAGATGTATTCGCTGATTCCCTTTACATTCTAAAATGCAATTTAAATCAGCACTTTGTGGAATCCTACAAATTATTGTAACATGGGTATAATATATTTAACGATTTGATTTGTTATTGTAATGTTTATATTACATTTTGTTCTATGTTATTGTTAAATATTACATTGTTTAAAATATTTCAAGGTTTTCCAAAAGATTATACAAGTGTTTTTTTTTTCTTTAAAAACTACTTGTATATTCTTAAAAGTTTTTTCACTTTTATAACTTTTGGTATAAATTCTATGTATGTGTAATCCTCGATATCTTAAATATTATTTTCTATTCTATGTAAAAGCCCCTACGGGCGTATAACAACAATAAACAAATTGTTTATATTTGACAAGTGATAAAGTATTTGGGTACCAATTTTTTTTTATCAATTATTATCAATTCTTTTTTGAAATGCTTATGAGTTCAAATGCGTGACAGATGGTTAAATTAATTAATTAATAGAGTTGTTAAAAAAATAATTTTATAGTTGGAAATACTTTTCATGTCAGACAAGTGATAAAGTTAGAAGGTACCAAAATTATTTTATGAATTATCAATTATTTTTTGGAAATGCTTATTATTTCAAATGCTGATGACAGATGGTATATATGATTAATATAGAGTGAATAAATGTGGTTTACTAAACTAGGTCCATGTACAATATACGATTATACATATACTTTGAATGGATATCCTTTTGATAAGCGGTGCTAAATATTTTGTTCATTTTTTTTTACATTAGCTCCACACAGGAGGCCCTGAGGAAAATACTTCCCCTCGGGGCCATGTGAATGGTTTTTTAAGGAAAGGAAGAAGAGGAAGTTCTGGGAAGGAAATAGGTAAGGGGTGGGTAGGAATCTGGGGGTTAGCGTGGCAGGAGTGACGGACAAGGTGATGCAAGGCGATTGGGTCGAGGGATTCTGACTGGAGAGGTTAAAAGACCTCCTCAAACAGCCTCTTAATCCGGCCTGCCACGCAGCAGGTGGGCAGATACATCGGCCGCCAAAACCTTGACAAACCTCACCCCATGTACTCGGGCACTCCTGCTAAGTCCCAAGACCCGCCTCCCAAATTGAAATTAGTATGAATGTAACGTATCTCGTATGTTTATAATGTCATTGGATAGATGTTGAAATTTCGATTGGTAAGTTTTTTTCTTTAAAAAACAAAAAGAATGATCCTGAGATATATAAAAATAATGATCCTGAGGTGAATATTTTTTAAAAATACGTTATATTTTCACGGATCTGCTCAAGCAATATAGCACTGCACGTCTATAAGTTGTATCTTTTGACTGATACGTTCAACTAACAGTCAAGGATTTTTCTTCTTTCGATTGAGATTCTCGGAAGAACTTCATAACTTCATAACATCAATCACATGGCGTTAATTTTTATAAAATCACTGGGAAGCTACCCATTGTGGCTTCGCGATCCCAACATTACTTAAACTGAGATGTATAACCGCGTCGTAAAATTTACAATAGCCAGTATGCAGTAGTCTGGGGCTATCGGGTCAATAATAATGTACAGTCGGTACCAAAAGGTTAATTTAAATTCCATTTTTGAACTTACCCGAGCTTTCCACATGGTCAACAAGCCTGATGTTAATGTAAATGAACTCGTAATATTATAATAAATGGTCATGGGATGTACAGTATACTGCATGTCTTCCGACACAAGAACTAATAACCGCGCTCTTCCTTCGCAAGTCGTGACAACATTATGATTTATTCCTTACAATTAGATGGGAACAGAACGAAATAAAAGAGACATAGATTATTTTGAAGTTTCATCTTGTGGAGCTTCGTTAGGTTGTAGGTTTAATGGTTTGCGTTGACTTCCATAAATCAGACGTAGACGTGGACAACTTACTCTCATTAAAAGATGTATTATTTAAATGGCAGGCATGCGATCCATGCAACTTACGACGTACGAGTATGATGAGGCAGATAATCAGATGAAAATAAATCATATTTTTTTAAATCGAAAGAAAAATATTATGATCATGATTTTGCTACTAATTAACGACCTCCGTGAGCGCAGAGCGGTAAGCCCCCTCAGCTTTGAACTCAGAGGCCATAAAAGATATTAAGTTTTGTGGTTTTTTTTCACAGTAGAATACTTTAAAAGTATTGTTATTTGCATCACCTTCCAATATGGTGGTATTCCCAGTACTCAGTACTGCGTAAATTATCCTGTTGAGATTTATTTATTTTGAATTTCATGCCCGGCTGGGCTTTTACATGTTATGTTTTTATTTATTACAAAAGAACATCTAAATAAGCACAACAAAATCAAAGCAAAATCAAAAAATAAATCAAAAACAAAATAGAAGACAAAATCAAAAACAACATCTGAAGCAAAAACAAAGTTAAAAAAAGAAATAAAATCGAAACTAAATACTCCAGCATGCAAGACAGAAAAATGTAATTCTAGGAAAATTACAATACATTGGTAAGATAAGGCAATGCTGAGCTACGTAGTTTGTTTAGTTAAATTAATTTTAATTTGATGTTCTTCTTTTCGATATAAATTGGGTAACGACTTGTTTATATTTGGTGAATGGTGTGTTGAGTATATATCAACCACATCTTTATAGTCATTACATTACCCAAATTTTGTATACGGTAAACGGGGTATACAATTAGGAACTCCAGTGAAAAATATTATGGCTTTTAAAAAATATGTTCATATAGAATAAACGCTGATTCTGAATATAAAAGTTTTATTTAATAATATTAAAAGCAGAGTTTTTAAAAAATTATTAAAAAGTACATTTTTAATCCGGTCATATAAACACGCCTTCAAGTTGGTATTATTGAAATGTTTAGTGGTGACGTCACTGAACACCGTAAATTCATTGTATGGGAATGTAGGTATGACACAAGCCATCGTATTAACAACGTTTCATCTTATTAGTTCATTTACATACTGTTTATAGAGATTTAGTTGTTGTGTTTATTGAAACATTATTTAGACCTAAATAATTTAGTTTAAAAAATAAAGGTATCTCTTATTAGTGTATCTCTATTATTGAAAATATTCAAAAACTACTGCACAAAAAAAATAGTAATGCTATTCTAGGGAGAATACTTCGAACTCTGAATTTCAAAATGGCGCCAGTTGAACAGCTGATTGCCCGATCTTATAGTAACTTTTCGGGAGTGATGACGTCACACGATTCACTACATAAACGGTGGTTTTCGGGGGATCTTGAAGAATGAAAACTTTGACAATTATTTTTACTATTAAGACTAACTCTAAAAATAAAAATAAATATGCAGTTATTTAAGTTAGAAGGTCATTCATTATTCATTAAAAAAATGAACTGGAGTTTCTTATTGTGATTCTGTGTTGGAGTTATCACAATAGAACGATATATATTGCCTCGATGTTGGTTTGCGAGGTATATGTAAATACATCAAATATAATAGTTCAGAACTGTCAATTATTGAATTTATGATTTTATATAAACATGTAAGGTCATTAACTTTTCCACGTTCAGATAATTTTAATAAATTGAGTTAACATAGTAGATAATCAATACCCATTCTAGAATTTATAATGTTCAGAATTTATTTTGAATTCTTTCTATCGTGAGCGAATGACTAGAGTAACTAGATGCCCACACTGTCGAGTTGTACTTAATTTGACTCCTAACCAATGACATGTACAAATTTTTATGGGTTTAAAAATTTTGAAATTGACTGCAAATTCTTATTACACAGCCCAACATTTTCAACGCTTTATGTGATTTAATTTCAATATGGTTTTTTTCATATGGTAATTTCAATATGGTAATTTCAATATGGTAATTTCAATATGGTAATTTTTAAAATTCAGTTTTTGAACAAATTTTACACCTAAATCATTCACCTTAGTTACAACTACATCATTGATGGAGTATTCATAAATTATTGGATTTTTTATTCCATGACATCTCATAATTAGACATTTGCTTATATTTAGTTGTAGATAGTTCTCTTGGCACCAAACAAAAAGTTTAAACAAGTTAAATGACAATGTTTAACAGTCATTAATATTTCTTGTAGCTTTGAATATTTTCATATCGTCCTAAAAATAAACTTTAAAACTTGGACATCGTTGAAAATAGAAAGAATATCGTTCACAAATATCAAAAATAAAATTGGTCCCAAATGTGACCCTTGGGGAACACCGCTGGTAGCAATAAATTTATATGAAGTAAAGCCATCAATTTTAATGGCTAACTGCCTGTTACTTAAATAACTGTTAAACCACATGTATACACCACACGCGAATTTAATATCACTGAAACAATTATATACAAAAGATATTCTAATGTAAGCATTCAAAAATCAGGATAACTTTACACAGACAAACTCGGGCCGATTCACAAGATCTACATTACAACATACATCCCACCAACCTACAACTAAAACGACCTTTGGACAAAGAAATATGCAATAATTCTCTATAAAATTATTTAATTTACTCCCTCTTGCAATAAAAACCATGAAAAAATAACCGCCTTCAAAAGAAGCATAAAAATATAGATTATGGAAATGGGAAAGAAGAATAAAGATACAATTTTGCAACCTAACAAAGAATAATGCTTATTTTGTACCTTCTTTTAGATTTAACTTCACAATTTTCCTCGGTAATATTCTAACATAGGTATTTACTAATAATTCAAATAAAAAAACTTGTACAATGTGTCCTTAGAACGGGGTACCCCAGTAAGGACACATTTTCTCTAAAAAACTGTAAAACAAAGAAAAAAAAACCGTGCTATTCCTAATTTATGAAGCTTTTTTAACAGCAGGTCATGATTAACTCTATCGAAAGCTTTGCTGCAATCAGTATAGACTGAATCAACTTGTAACTTCATGCATATGAAATTTAACCGATTTTTGAAATTTTTTTACTCAGTTTGGTGAACGGTTTTAAGTAGCCAGATACTCACCAATCCTCTTCTGCCTCTTCTATTGCCATGCGCACTTTATTCGACCTCAATTTTATTCCCTTTATTCAGATTTTTTTGGACAGCACTCCATACAGAAGGCCCCGAGGGAAATATTTTTCCTTAAGGGGATGGCGGTTTTTTTTTAAAGCAATGAGGGAAAAGATGTTCTGGGAAGGAAAAAGGTATGAGGGGTGGGTAGGAAACTGTAGTTCAGAGTGTCCAGAAGTAACGGACGTATGAATCCACCCTCGCACTGCGGTGCAAGGCGATGGTTCAAGATAGTCCGGCTGGAGAGGTCAAATGGTCTCCCTCAATCGGCCTCTCTCTCTAGATGTATTCGTCAAGATATCAACGTCACCCTATTAATCAAGGCACCCCTTTTTTATTTTTTTAAATAGGCATCCCTGTTAAGACCCAAACATAGCCAAACCATATCCAATAAATGGTTATTAGGGGCATCCATAAATTACGTCACACGAATTTCATGATTTTTGACCCTCCCCCCGTCCCTGTCACACATCGTCACCAATGTGGGACCCCCGTTGATGTCACATATTTTGCAATTTTGACCCCCCCCCCCCCTTAAGGTGTGACGTAATTTATAGATGGCCCCTTAGGGGGAATGCAAGACTCAAAAGCCAGTCAGCAAAGTATTTCAGGGACCCTTGGGGGGATCTATTTTGTACGATTTTTATGAAAATTTGTCAAATATCGGTCGGAATACCTACCTCTTTCCTATTGTTAACCATGTTCGAAAATATTGATAACTGACCTTAAATATGAGATTTAGTCAATATCGTATTGATTTGATAAAATCCAATATCGTTTACAAATAGGGTTTTATCGATCTCCGTGCGCGACCTCCTGGCGCTACAAGAGAATTTTTTTAGGATTATAAAATTTCATTATAATGAACCTGTTGCCTAATTAATAAATGGTCGGTTCCAAACGCCTTATTCCTAGGTCTTAGGACAAAATTAGTAGCACAGTTGACCTGAACGACACTGACGATATTATTGAAAGACAGACGAGAGACGGAGGCAAGAGCGAAATCCATTGGAGGAGGTATTTATTTACTTTTAAGAAAGACAAACATTCCCGGGCTACAAATAACCCGACAATATTTGAAAATCTCCTACTACCACCACAGTCAGCAGAAAATGTTGCTTGAGTCGTGATGGAGGACTTACCCAGCCGAGGAATCGAACACAGAACGCCTGGGTGGGACCCAAATGCGATGCCCACTCAACCACTGACCGGTCAGTGATGCTATCAATAAGTTTTCAATTTTATAACCCTAAAATAAAAATAACGAATCCCTGCCTAAGAACTGTTGGTTGGATAGATATAAAGCACCGCTACGGGAAAAGCTGAACTAATCGTATTTTAGGTACATCGCTACTTTTTCAGTTTCCGAGTAATTATGGCGTTATAGAAATTTTCATCCGAAGCACTTCTTGGAATGCATGGCATAGCATTATTGCTACAACTACCATACATAAATAAATCCATTTAATATTTTAATGCCTATTACCTAAGTGCAACAAATTAAGTTCATCCTTAGTCTCCCAAACACTTCACTTCATAAATCGGTTTCGATTATTTTTTTACAAAACCTCCCGTAACTGATGTGGTCTGCTTTTATAATTCCCAAAGCAACGGCAACGGCAACGGAACGCAGTATCTGATTTCTTTAAAGTGAGCGAGGGAGATGCAAAATTTTTTTTTACTTTGGGGGGCTTCCTGCAATGTCTGCTTAGACATGTAGATGTAGTATCACTATCATTTAGTGTATACGAAAGAGCTGCAGCATTGTTGTGATAAGGAACGTACATTTATTGCCTTTTTGTACCTTGCCGTCGTCGTGGGAATATTAAAATTCCATTCGCGCACCATTATCATTTTATTTTCAGCATATTATTACTTTGCCAATTTATGTTACGCAAGTCTTTAAGATCCAATCACTTTTTGTATATCGATATGCGTTAGCTAAATGGTTCATAACAGGTAAGTAGATAACGTATAAACGGTGTGCATTATCAGTGGCGTAAAACGAACTTTTAAAGTAATAATGGATTATAAACGCACACCGCGCTATGTTTAAACCACAAAGTTTATATTTACAGCAATACATTCTTGAAGGTACTGTTGTTTCTGAAACCTTCAAAGTAATCAAAGTAGAGAATCTAGAAAACTAAACAAAGGGGCAACACCATAGACTTGTAAGCAAATACGTTGATATAAAACTTATCAGATTGGTAATAATGGCAGCGAAAAATATCGTACAAAATAGGTACAATTCGGTATGAAAGTGGTTTCTGTATCTGTAGGCTGGCATATTTTTGATTTAATACAACAATTTTGAAGCTTGATTTGTTTTTATTCGGAAAGGTTGTTTTAGTTGGGTATAATTTATTTAGTTTTTTATATGCTAGGTGATACGTATATGATTACCTAGACTTTTAATCGAGTCTGTTTTTTTATCAAAAAATTAACGAACAATTAATTTTACTAATATTTAATGAAGAAGCGTGTCCGGTATGCAATCAGAGAAAATATAAAAGTACTTTATTTTCGGTATTATTTTGTTGTCCATTACACTTCTCAGAACAAGGACGGTTGTATCCGACACTAGTGTTTGACTCTAGTAATTTGGTATTTGTGATGTCCCACCACTACTTGTATTATTTTATGTATTTATGTAGTTTGTCTATGGCACCAAGATATCAATATAAATTTACTGTAGCCTAACCACTAACCACGCCAAGCAACTAATAATATGGAGTTGTTTATCTTTGAATTACTCGTAATTAAACTATTCAGACAATCGTTCGTAAAATAACATAACAGAGGTAACAAATACATGGGTTCTGAATTTAACTATTCAGAATGCAAGCACCTACATACAAGATAACTTTAACGACAGATATTTGGTTTTTAATTTTTTAGCTTTATGAGTAAAACCTCAAATTGTAATATTTAAATAAATGAAGACAATATAAGCGAAACTCAATCGAAAATCTGGAAACAGAAAAATCAGAAAAACATATAGGTCCCAGAGGTGTCAATATGTTTTTCTGATTTTTCTGTTTCCAGATTTTCGATTGAGTTTCGCTTATATTGTCTTCATTTATTTAAATATTACAGATATTTGGTATCGTTATCCACTTAAATTATATTATATTTACAATTTCTAATTTAGTTTATTTACTTTTCATTCTTATTGCATTTAGATCGCCTTTACGAGTATATTAGTTTAACAAATTAATTTGCTGCTTATCGACTATTTTATTTCTCTTGATCCAATGTTTTATCTTCTATCGGCCTGATAGTTTATTGTTATTTTTCTGAGATCAATAGTCTTCGTCTCTACCATACACACACGTACCCATATAAAAATACTAGCTGACCCGACAAACGTTGTTCTGCCATAAAAATTATTTCTAGTTAATATTTTAATTGTTAAATAAAAATTAACGAATGTATATGTTACCTAAGTGTGGGGGGATGGGATCTATAACAGAAAGAGGAATGGAGCGCTGTAGATAGATGACCGCCGATAAAAACAAAAAACAAAGTAGGAAAATGAAATAAAGAAAATCAATTTGAATTTCGAAAAGCAATTGAGTGTACGATATTTTTTGTTAGTCCGTCTTTAGCCAACACAAATAAGCTCGATGGTTTGCCCACGCGAGAACATGATGTCTTGCGCATGTGTTGATGAAAGTTCGATGAGGCGGACGTAGCGCCATCTGTCATTCAACAACATAAATTATTTCGTTCTGTTTAAAATACGAAAGACGGTTAAATTTGTTCATACAAAAATACTAAAATAGCGATTAAAAAATGGGAGGATGGGGGTAGGAGGGTTAAAATTTGGGATTATAGGTATTTTTTGATGCCAAATAAAATAAAAAAATACAAAAAAAATACTTTTTTTCTGGATAGGGACACCCTAATCACCTAGCAGTATGAAATATACTTTAAAACCTATTCTCATACCTACCAAATATACATAAAAAAATTCATAAAAATCGGTCAAGCCGTTTCGGAGGAGTGCGATCACAAACCGTGACACGAGACTTTTATATAAAACGTGTCCCAAAATTCAACGATAAACGGGCACCAGTGGGTGGGCCTACTCGTGACTCCTCGAGAAAAAAATAGAAAAAAAATTATTTCCCATTTTTTTGAAAAAAATTGAAATCCTTTGAAAATTGACACCTATTAAGATATTTTTAACTACCATGACCACAATTTTTCAAATATTTCAGATTTTTTTAAATATTTTTTTTTGTGGCTAGTTTTCCTAGAGTATTATACCATTTTGGAATACTGATTAGATGCGTAAACTTTTTAAAAAACTTGCCAGTAAAAGTGGACTGAAAATAAAAATCTTTCATAATTTTTAGAAAAAACAATTATTTTGATTGATTTTTGTGTAAAAACTAAAGGCATTCTTGGATTTTTAAGGCTTGTGGTGTATAACCGTGCTACTTCGTTTGCCGATACAAAAAAAACAGAAATATTTAAAAAATTGTGGTCATGGTAGTTAAATATATCTTAAGAGGTGTCAATTTTCAAAGGATTTCAATTTGTTTTTGTACCTTCAAAAAAAATTTAAAAATATTTTTTTTCAATTTTTTTCTCGAGGAGTCATGAGCGGGCCCCCACTGGTGCCCGCTTATCGTTGAATTTTGGGACACGTTGTATAAGAAAGATGTATATATAAAAAAACAGTACCATCCGATCTGGTTCTTTGATTGTAGACATCAAAACATTAATTACTTACATTGGTTTTAGATGTTCCATGACAACTCAGAATCAACTCAACTCAACACCTAATTGAAATTTCATTAAAAGCAATGATTATTTTTTTAATAGCTCATAACCTAATCTAACGTAACCTACTTAACCAATTTTTTAATTGAATTCCGTAAGTCTAAACTTAAATTTTAGGGCGCACAGTTTACATATTTTTTCATCACTTTTAATAACTTTTCCAAGGAGGTGTTAGGTTGATTCGATTCGTTTTCCGGTCTTAGTCACGTCAATTAAATCAAATATCTACATTTTTTCAACTTTCACGAAAAAAGATAGGTAAATATTATATACTAATTTTAATCACTTTTTATTTTGATGCTTATCAAAAATAAAGTATGCGGACTTACAAAGGCGTCATAATTTTTATTATACTGATACAAAGATTTCGAAAAAGAAAACTATTCCTATGTACTTACCTACACATTCCATTCCGAAAATGATTTGTAGGGCAGGTGCTATAATACCTATTACTGTATAGATTTAGATGGTTCAATTCAAGAACTCATATCTATATATTTTTTCTGTACTTACACATTCTTCCTTTCTAACTAATAAAATTCTTTGTAACATCCGATAAAATCGATAAATTTAGTGTGTTCGATATAATATGATTATTGATTATCCTCTAGCAGTGGCGTATATTGCTCTACGATCAAAGGTGTGTGTGTTTTTTAAGTTTGGAAGGAATTTGAATTAAATATTTGAAAATGGTAATTTTATTATCATTTCCCGCTGATTGTTGTGACAACCTAAAAACCGTTCCTTTGTCAAATTAATGGAAAATATTATTGATTTTACCGCATTTTTTTTTTCTTTTTGGGTTTGTTTTTTGTTTAAATACCTATTTATGGTTTTTCAGAGTTTGTGGACTGCACGCTGCTTCCCACAAGATTGATGGCTTCTCTAGCATATTTTATATCGTGTCAAAATAATAATCATTATTATTCTAGATTTGAAGGCTCCGCTAATAATCACCTTATCAAAAAGTCAATTTTGAATTTCAACAGAGCTACAACAGAGAGTGGCGTGTCTGGTCCACTCTGGAAAGTTCGTAGCGTGGGCTAATGCGTGTTTAAATCAACTCTAATTTGTAATTGATTAGAAAATTTCAACACGTAACTGTGTAACCTTTCGGTTGACTTCTCTAAACACAACAATTATCACCATGGACTGGCAAATGGTTTGCGTAAATACGTCAGTGGTCTGGTGCTGGTACCGATCGCATTCTTGTGAAACTGTTTGTAGAGTAATAATAATTAGAGAGATAATAATTACGGTAAAACGACAGCCGAATACTGGAATTATTATTGATAATCTTGTTATTATTTGGTGGCTGACTGCTGGCTGGATAATTTCCCTCGGGGCCTATGTCATCTGGGATGCTGTGTGGAGGGTCTTTTTGAGGAGAGGAAGGAATGAACATTGGTCTTGAAGAGACCCATGTTGTAGGAAGGAGGAAACACAGAAGCCGGCAAATCATTCCACAGCCGAGTTGTTGAACACAAGAACGAGTCGAAGAAACGACCTGTTCTCATGTGACAAATGTCAACTGTGTACAAATGTTGGGCACGCGTTTGGCATGTTTCCCGACTATGCACCGGTGCCGAAGGGATAAATGATTCTAGTTCCTCGGAGCATCTTCCATTGTAATACCGGTAGAACAAGGATAGCATTCGCACCCGACGCCTGTACTCTAAAGATTGCAATCCGTTAGGATGGGAGAATCTATCAAACGGACCGCCCGTTTCTGCACAGAGTCGAGGGTATTTTTCAGGTATTTTGGAGCTCTAGACCAGAGGTGGCTGCCAAATCAACCGTGGGGCGCACTTGTGATTTGTACAGGGTTAGCAGTTGTGTACTATTAAAGTATCTGCGGGCCCTGTACAGTACGCCCAGTTTTTGGGAGGCTAACTTTACTCTGGCTTCGATGGAGCCCCCATACCTGAGCTGGTCACTTAGGGTTACACCAAGCATATCAATGGAGGGCCTGTTCGGAAGATTGCTTCCGTTGAAAGAGACTAGATTTTCATTTCGATCCCTTTTAGACGTAATCAGACAAGATTGGGTCTTTGAAACATTAAATTCAACGAGATTATTATTACCCCAAGAGAAAACACTCTGGGGGTAACCGTCGATTCTTTGCTTCAAAGCCCTGCGAGCTGTTGGAGTTTGTGAGCCCTTTGGGGGCTTGTCAAACAAAAAGCTATCATGAACTGTACTGTCATCCGCGTAACAATGAATTGGTGCACATGACAAAAGGTCGTTGATGTGCAACAAAAACAAAGTTGGAGACAGAACCGATCCCTGTGGGACGCCAGCATTTATCGAGTGTGAGAAAGAGGTGAAACCATTGGCTACCGTCTGAATCGACCTCTCCCTCAAGAAGTCGGCAATCCACGTACACAAGGATGCGGGAAGTCCGTAAGAAGGCAGTTTGTTGACAAGCCCTCGGTGCCAAACCCGGTCAAAGGCCTTGGAAATGTCCAATTCAACCGTTTGGGTCTCACCGAAACGTTCCAGGCATCGCCCCCAAACATGCGTCACATACGCGAGAAGATCACCGCACGAGCGGAATTTTGTTCTTCTCGAGGTATATGAGCAGTTTGTCGTTGATCACACGTTTCATCATCTTAGACAGAACTGATGTGATCGCTATGGGGCGGTAGTTGGCTGGGTAACCTAACCTAACTTAACCTATCCAAATTCGGTTATTTTTCAAATAAATCAAATATGTTTTAAACATATATAACACGGGCATGGCCTAGCATGATTTTCAATTTGTGAAGCGGGTATGGGTACCGCCGCCCCGGGAACCATTTATTGGATAACCAACACCTCTGCCATAGGTCACCCCAAGTGGTTCGCTACGTTTGGTGACTTAACAGGGGTGCCCGAGTTCATGGGGTGAGGTTTGTCCAGGCCTTGGCGGTGGCGCGTCTGCCCACCTGCTGACTGGTTGAGGGAGGCCTTTTGACCTTTCCAGCCGGAATCTCTCGACCCATAAGCCTTGCACTGCAGTTGGAGGGATGGAGTCATATGTCCGTCACTCCTTGACACATTGACCCCAGACTCCTACCCACCCCTCATACCTTTTTCCTTCCCAGAACTTCCTTAAAAATACCCCACACAGCATCCCCTAAGATGACATACGCCCTGGGGGAAATTATTTTCCTATCTAATTTAATAAAATTATGAATGTAAAAAAAAAGTTCCTGTATGAACTACAGTTACATGACGAAATTACACAGCGAATTACATTTCCAGAATTACACACAATGCACACAATTGCACATGGACGAATCATAATATATATTTAATACATATCTTTTGCAAAAACTTCACTTTTATGCAACCTGGTAAAAAGATTTTTTTTATAAAATATGTATTTAACTGCTCATTTACCTAATAAACTAAAATAATGTTACTAAGCCCAAATGTAAATACCCTAAAATTAAAACAGATTTTTTTCTCTCCATGTATAATATCGTCCACGTGTAATTCCGTCCACATATAATTCCATCCGCGTGTAATTCACATAAACTACGACATGGAATAAAGATATTTGGACACATTGTTTTATTCTTCTCCGAAAAAAAAATAACAACTGTATTACATGTAAATTTGCAACCTACAATTGGAACTTCTTCTTTATTGTTGCTGTAGTGTGATAATGATTGAATGAGAGGCGGTGAGTTTGATTCAAATCGAATTATCTACGAATTATAAAAAGCGTCACGAGTCATTTATTCAAAATTTGTGAATTTTTAATCAGAGCATTACAAAAACGGAAATCAGGCTCGGGAAGATTCTTGATTTATCTATATTTCTGTATGGTGTGAGCACTTGGACCATAAATGAAAAACGAAGGATAAAAATGCGGTGTCAGTGCGATGTGGTTTTGGTGCCAAATGCTGGTGACTCCCTGGATAGTGGATAGCCCTAAGAAATGTGGTCAGGGTGTTTAGTAGTGTGGGATTTTCACAGCTCAAAACTAACAAAACCAGAAATGCTTCAATAGCAATGGCTTTCAATATGTGGGTCATTGCTCAATTTTAAATGGGATGAATGAATAATTTGTGATCTGGTAAAAAAGGAGCTTTCTGGTTCATGACCTATCCTCGAAATGTTGTTGTTCTCAAAGGTGAATAGGGCTTTAAAAAAAATTAGGAATTCTTGTGATATAGCATTATTATTTATTATACGTGACGAGCTACAAAACATCTAGAGTTCAAGTCTTTTTATACATCATTCCTGCATGCGAAACTAAACTAAACTCTTCAAAACTTTCCAAGAAAGCCTTTGGGAAAGGCCTATTGTGATGCATTTATCGGTAGACTCCGCGGCAGAACACAAAGGAGTCGATCGAATTTGTCCATTGTTGTGTCGAAAAAAGCCTATCTATCTTTAGAAGAAAGATGAGCGTTTTAGACATTTTACATATACACAAAGGGAGGCACGAACTTGTCCTTTTAACACCAATTTGACAGTAACATTTTTTGTGTTAATCTATGTTTTGATAGTCTTCCTACCTGACTACTGATTTAAGTTCCTAAGAAAGAAAGGAGGTGACAAATAGGAGTTTAATTTTACTCGGAAAAACTAAAAAACCAGTAAAACAAATTGTTAAGAATTTTAGATCATTATTCCCATTTTATAAAATATTTTACTTACACGAAACATTTAAATATTACTCTCTAACGGTTTGTATTCAAAATAAATTAAGTAGAGCAGATTATAAATTAAAATAAATATTTAAGTTTAAACTAGCCAGCAGAGAAAGTACCTACATACCTTCTATAGTCGTACCGACGCAATCTGATGTTTTTGTCAAAAACGATTTGTTGAAATTTGGAGAGATTAGTTACTTCCATATTAGATTATTAATAATTTTATGTGGAAATGTGTTTCATCTTATCAAATCTCACCCACTTGAAACAGGCAAAATTTCTCTTTACGTTCTCAGCCCATCAAATCTGTGAGTGATCTCTGTTTTTAGTCCAACGTGAAGGAAGCCAGATGATGATACTCGGAATTATTTGATTATTTATTATTTTTTTATTAAAATTTTAACACTCTGGATATTTTTAACATTAGTCGGCCGCCGTATTGAATAATTTTGACCCGTCGGTGGCTGAGTTGACAAATGCGCCGGGATACCACCAAGACGTCGGGATTTCAATTCCTAGTAAGTGAGTTTCAAATATTTTCAGGTTAGTTGTAATGTTATTATCCAGCGATATTTTGTGCACTTTAGTGACCGGTATTTTTTTTAATAGCCATTTGAAGTGAATATCACTGAAAAATGAATAACATTTCTATAATCCATAAATTGGTAGTAAAATGATCGTAAAAAATATTTCTTAATTAATGAAAAAGACACTATAATAGCATACTATAATATTAGTCAAAGAGAATCTATAATACCTTTGCAATTTAATGTAAAACAAAAATACTCAATCATTCAAGCGACGAATGATTGATGAAAACCTGTAAAATATGTATTTTTCAATGAAAATTTTGATTTTAAAAAATTCGCACAAGTTATTAGTCAACAATTTTTCTAACGAGTTTAATAAAAAAGATTAATAACGAACATTTGAATTTACAAAAGAAATTTAATCAAAAAACAAATTTATTTATTAATGCCCTTTTTAGGGGTTTTTACTTTTACATGTCGCTACAGAAAAAATATACAGTATTTATTGTACATACCTAACTGAACTGCTTTAGTAACAACATTTTGTATTTGTTTAATGACAAATTGAAGATGTTCACTTAATTGGTATAATTATTTCCCTCCGTTAGTATTCTGGGCAAAGACGAATACATATGGTAGTTAGTCCCAGAATTTCTACACTGAAATAAATCCCAACTTCTAGTGTTACGTAGTGGAATCCGAAAACTAATCAATGCAAGCAATTATGGACTATCAACTACATAATTTAATATTTTATATAAAAATACCCAAGTCGGTGAAAATATGAAAATTCGAAAATAATCTTCGTGTAAGTCTTAGAATAAACTCTAGAACTATGAGCACTTTTATTTTGCTTTTTTCTTTTTGTTATTTAAAGGCTCACGCTTTTTTTTCATTTTCAGCTCGCAACACATTTTCATCATGAGCGTAGAAGAGATCAATACTAAAAATACCACAATTTAAGTTCCATGTTTTCAATTGGTCAATAAAAAAAAATGATGGCGAACTTGTTTACAGGGTTACCAGTTTAAGAATGTAATTTAGGCCGATTTTACATAAATTTCTGGATCGTTATTATTTATCTTCCAAACTTTGTAGTTAATTAAGTTCTTCAATAGGCGTAGTTACCTACAAATCGTGGTAGGTACGTAAACCCATTTTCATTGTTAGTTACGCGAAGCGCAAAAAACTGATTAGGAATGTAATACGTTCGTATTATAATATTTTGATAGTGCTTCGAATGGATTTAGTTGGAGAATCCAGTTTTTGTTCCCTTAAGACTTTTTTAGCATAACGCCTGAGGCCGGTATTACATAGACACCTACAAGAGTTATCAAATAATTATTTGTTGTTAGATGCGGATAGAATTCCGATGGCATGTGAATGATTAAAATAAATTAATACGGTGCCCAGAAACTGGTGAATCTACTTCACAAAGAGAATCCAAATATACGTTCTGAGCATTAAGATTTTTTTAAAGTTTTTTCCATATTTTAAAAAACAATAAACAGCTGATGTTGACCCCAGCGACCAATTTTCAAATTTGATCTAAACATTGGACTTGATTTAAAACTAAAGCTCAAATCAAAAAAGTAATGCCATAAAATCGACTTCAAATGTGATGTAGATTCACTAGTTTCCCGCCTGTATTATGAGTTTATGGACACCGTGTATAATTACAGGAGTTGAATTTTCCCTTCGGGACCTTTGTCATCTCCGAGAATACTGTGCGCAAGTAGTATGTATGCGAAGGATACCAAGTCATTGATCATTTTTTTTTTACATTAACTCCACACAGGAGGCCCTGAGGAAAATAACTTCCCTGAGGGCCTATGTCACCTTTGAAGATGCTGTGTGGAGGGTCTTTTTGAGGAAAGGAAGGAGTGAACACGGGTCTTGAAGAGACCCATGTTGTAGGAGGGAGGAAACACAGAGGCTGGCAAATCGTTCCACAGCAGAGCCGTTGAACTCAAGAACGAGTCATAGAAACGACCGGTTCTCATGTGACTAATGTCAACCGTGTACAAATGTTGGTCGCGTGTTGGCATGTTTCCCGTCTATGCACCAGTGCCGAGGGGATCAATGACGCTAGTTCCTCGGAGCATCTTCCATTAGCACCGTCCTGACATCGCGAGGAGAGCGACGCATGACCTAGAACCAATACCCATGTACAATAGAAGTAGAACTGTTTCGACAGAGGCATTATACAAAGAATGTAAACTATTCAATCCTCGTAAACTATTTATATTGCAAACTACGAAATATATCTTTAAAAACAAAAACCAATTCGAAAAAAATGAAAACAGAATCAACATTAGAAATAATAATGTATTTTATACCCCCCACACGAATACCAAAACAATGCAAACACACAGCAGTTTCATGGACCTCGTACATTCAATCTTTTACCGCAAATTATTCAGGTAGCAACTAAACTTCCCCAGAGTTTAATATGGGGCTTAGCAATGCAGATGTCGAAAATTTATTTTTATAACTAGCAGACCCGGCCACGCGTTGCTGTGGCTAATAAAACACAACGTCATCTACTGGATGGTTATCCAACCTTTATAACCACCGCCGTCTTTGAGTTTATCGCAAAGAGACAGACAGATTTGCCCTTTTGATTGCAATTTCCAATTTGGGAGGCGGGAATGGGTACCGCCGCCCCGGGAACCTTTATTGGATAACCAACACCTCTGCCATAGGTCACCCCAAGTGGTTCGGTACGTTTGGTGATTTAGCAGGGGTGCCCGGGTTCATGGGGTGAGGTTTGTCTAGGTCTTGGACTTGGAGGCCGATGACCAGGATACACTGAACCCCAGATTCCTATATACCCATCCCTTAAACCCCTTTCCTTCCCAGAACTGTCCTCTCCTTCCTTTCTCTAAAAAATCCCCTCCACACAGCATCCCCAAAGATGACATAGGCCCTGAGTGAATTTATTTTCCTCAGCGCCTCCTGTGTGGAGCTCATGTAAAAAAAAAAAAAAAAAAGATGCCGCGCAGGACTTTAATTTATAATACGTAGAGATGGTGTGAAAGATTATAATAAGTGCATGAAATGCTTGGGGTAACTAACGTATTTAAGCAAATAAGGATTAATACTGTATCTGTCTAAATAACTTTTCAATTACCGAAATGTACGTGACCATTTTCATTAGAAGATAGAATGGGTATAGTAAGCTATCCGTAAAAGATAGATATATGCTTTCACTGACTTTTTTGTAGATCTATAAAACAGGAATATCCCACCATGAATTGTTTTGCTATATCCCAAAAGGATTAGGCGGCGTTTTCGATGAAAGCTACCAGGCGGCTTGAGTTTTTACGACACTTCTAACAATTATCGTTATGTTTCAACCAATTTATACAAATCCTTGACAAATTACATACCTAAACCTTTCTCACAAAACACTCTATCTATTGGTGAAAACCGCATGAAAATCCGTTCAGTAGTTTTCGAGTTTACCGCGAACAGACAGACAGACAGACTGACGACGCGGGGAACTTTATTTTATAATATGTAGAGAAGAGATGTAGAGAAGATAGAGATGGTGTGAAAGATTATTATAATGTGCATGAAATGCTTGGGGTAACTAACGTATTTAAGTTAATAAGGATTAATGCTGTATCCGTCTAAATAACTTTTCAATTACCGCAATGTTCGTGACCATTATTTTAGAAGATAGAATGGGTATAGTAAGCTATCCGTAAAAGATAGATATATGCTTTCGCGGACTTTTTTGTAGATCTATAAAAGAGGAATATCCCACCATGAATTGTTTTGCTATATCCCAAAAGGATTAGGCGGCGTTTTCGACGAAAGCTACCAGGCGGCTTGAGTTTTTACGACACTTCTAACAATTATCGTTATGTTTCAACCAATTTATACAAATCCTTGGCAAATTACATACCTAAACCTTTCTCACAAAACACTCTATCTATTGGTGAAAACCGCATGAAAATCCGTTCAGTAGTTTTCGAGTTTACCGCGAACAGACAGACTGACAGACTGACGACGCGGGGAACTTTATTTTATAATATGTAGAGAAGAGATGTAGAGAAGATAGAGATGGTGTGAAAGATTATTATAATGTGCATGAAATGCTTGGGGTAACTAACGTATTAAAGTTAATAAGGATTAATGCTGTATCCGTCTAAATAACTTTTCAATTACCGCAATGTTCGTGACCATTATTTTAGAAGATAGAATGGGTATAGTAAGCTATCCGTAAAAGATAGATATATGCTTTCGTGGACTTTTTTGTAGATCTATAAAAGAGGAATATCCCACCTTTAATTGTTTTGTTATATCCCAAAAGGATTAGGCAGCGTTTTCGATGAAAGCTACCAGGCGGTTTGACTTTTTTCCGACACTTCTAACAATTATCGTTATGTTTCAACCAATTTATACAAATCCTTGACAAATTACATACCTAAATCTTCCTCACGAAACACTCTATCTATTGGTGAAAACCGCATGAAAATGCGTTCAGTAGTTTTCGAGTTTATCGCGAACAGACAGACAGACAGACTACGCGGGGGACTTTAATTTATAATATGTAGAGATTTATATCAATTTTATTTTTCACACAAACTTTAACTATTTAGACAAATTTTAATCATGTTTTTTCTTAATATGCCTACTGTTTTGTTTTTCCTATGTACAACAAAATATATTTATCTATATTACCCACGCACAGGCTGCGCATTAGTGGGTCCCATTACTCTTATGATTTTCATAATACGAATATATAAAATGTAAATTTGGGTAAAAATAAATGTTTAAAAATAAATAAATACAGTACTAAATAGCAAGCAACACATACAGATAACAATATACTGTAAATATATGGCCATAAATGACTTAAAATCTCTTAAATATCCTTAAATACGACTTAAATATCCTTTGCCCTTTTGATTGCATTTTTTTATTGTTCGTTGGGATTGATGGGAACGCTACGACTGCGGTGTGGGGATGGGGTTAATGAAAAATGGACAAGCGTTTGGTGTGCGTACAAACTGTTCACCGGTGATGTCGAAGGGGTAAAAGAAGCTACTACTTCCTCAGAGGGTTGATTTGAAATATCCTTGCTTACTTTTTTTAATGCTACCAGTAAAAGTAACAGCTATAGTACCTATTTTGAGTATTTAAATTAACTTTGCAGGTAATAGACAAGTTAGCCCGCCTAAAGATGCTGTCAAAATCAAAAGCTGTCATAAGTAATAATATTAATATTCCTCCAAATTGATTTCGTATTTTAATGAAAATGTACATTTCGCTATAAGTTTTACCAGTTGATTCTCAGATTTTATCATATAGAAAGCGCTATACATAAAACTGGTTTATTGCTACTCACAAAGTTTATTTCCACACCAACACCTATGTACAAAATAAAGAAAAGTTAATATGGACGTAAAAAGTTTTATCATTAATTTTAAATATTATAACTATGAACGTAGGTACATATTTCCTAACTTGGGTCACATTGTGTTCAAAACATTTTATTGTTATTTATTTCCGTATATACGTAAATGTATTTATATTATTTCAAGAAATATCTGCGCAAAAACATAATGAAATATTCATAATAATAAATAACTAATTATGATTGCAGTCAAAGATTTATGGAAGGAATTAAATAGGAATTAAATTGTGGAAGGAATTAATATAATTAAATAGGAATTATTAGCTTGAAAATATTGTATTAGTGGCCTTGTCCCTTAATAATGCTTACAAAGTGCATCAAGAAATATGTTTGTTTCAAACAGTCAATTGTGAGGGCACCCGTAAACGACTATACATCTTGCAAACTATGAAGTAGTAAAACTTCAAAACAAACAACTTTAAATTTGTTGAACCCCTTGAAAGTAAACAAACTTTTCTCCGTTCGTACAAACTTACGAGTAGATGGGATGGGAGGTTATCTAAAAACCTTTGAATTATAAAAGATTTATTCCTTCATTGGGAAAGTATGCATTGTGAAAGAATGCTTGAGTTGGCTAAGGGTTGTTCTGATGTGTGGGGTATGATAATCAAAAACATCGTTTTAGATTTTAGTTTTATTATTTTTTTTTTTTGTGCATTTACATTACAAAGGTATAATATATTGTCCTCCACACTAGGAGTTAACCTGTGTTTTAGAGGACATTTTTCAGTTGTAAATTATAAATTTCGAATAGTGAGAAAACAGTGTTCATAGTTTAAAAAGGAAGAGAATTTAGATCGTCAGATATGTACTAAACTTCGACCGGGCAGTGGTTGAGTGGGCATTGCATTTGGGTCCCACCCAGGCGTTCCGTGTTCGATTCCTCAGCTGGCTAAGTCTTCCATCACGACTCAAGCAACATTTTCGGCTTACTGTGGTGGTAGTATGTGATTTTCAAATATTGTCGGGTTATTCGTGGCCCAGGAATGTTTGTCTTTCTTTCTTTTTAAAGCAACTGACCAATCATAATATTATATCATCTAATAGCTATCTACAGAACGCATGGCTCGAGTATTATTACGTTTATTAATGACCTCAAATACATATTATTAAAATTAAAAATTAACTCTGCTTCGTCGTGTGTGATTTTAACTTGAACATTAATGAAAAAATATAAAATAAAAACAAAACTGAATACATCGATTGTATGACTGAACAAAATTTCATATCTTGCATAAATAAAAATACTAGAGAAATAAAAGAAAATACTCCATCTGGTTTAGACCACATTTGGACAAACGCAAACATTAAAGATCTTCGCAAACTAAAATCAATTGTTTGGAAAACTTACATAACTGATCATCATTCATGCTTACTTCTGTATAATAATAATATTAATAAACATAAAAAAAAACATAATTTAATACCCAAAAAATCAACAGACGATTCTCTCTGAAAAACTAAAAAAGGAAGATTGGAACAATGTTTTAAACAGTGATGATACCGAAATTTGTTCGACTAACTTTGAAAATATCCTGTCACAACACATTAAAAATTCGACAACTGAAATAACAATGCACATAAAATCAAAATTAAGATGTTTAAAGCCTTGGATTACCAAAGGACTTATAATATCTGTCAGAAACAAAAAACTTTACAAAACAACTTTAAAAAATCCCCATGATGAAAAAATATATTTTCTATAAAAAATATAAAAATAAATTAACATCTTATATTTAAAAAAATTAACAAGAGTTTTTTAAAAATAAAATATTATCTTCAGAAAATAACCATAAACAAATGTGAAAAACTGTGAATTTGGCCATAGACAATACAAAAAAACACAAAACATTAAGTACATCGAACATGATTAAAAAAATATAGATTCCAATATACAGCCTAAACAATGTGCAAACATATTTTATTCTTTCGAAATCTATATATTTGATCTTGCGAAAAATATTCATAAGCCTTCTCACCTGGAAAAACATAAAAATATAAATTTTCGATAGCATTTCCCATGAGATGCTATTAAAAAAATTAAATAATATTGGCATAAAAGGCAACGCGATTAAATGGATCCCCAACTACTTAAAAAACCTCCCTCAAGTGGTAAAAATCAATCGTGTTAATAGTGATCAAGATATTTCAAGCTTTGGAATCCCCCAAGGTACAGTGCTTGGACCAATCCTATTTACCATATATGTAAACGATATTTTTTTTCAACATCTACATGGTCAAATTACATCATACGCCGACGATACAGTATTAATAATAAGTGAAAAGACTTGGGAAAATGCAGAATTAAAGGCCACAGAAGACATCAATACGCTTAAGAATTTTTTCGACAATAATTTACTATCACTATATAGTGAAAAGACATTTGTAATTCCATTTGCAATCCATCCAAACGACGCTCCCAAAAATTTTAACATTGTCATACACGATAATACTAAAATTCATAGCCAAAATTATTGCAAATGAATCTGTACAATATTAAAAACAACAAATAAAATTAAATATCTCGGAGTAATTATTGATAAAAATCTGAAACGGATGGAACAAATATGTCAAGTAGTAAACAATATCAAAAAATTTATATATATATTTTTAAGAATTAGAAATTTTCTGTCGATGAAAAATCTATATTTAATCTACTATGCCTTAGTTCAATCCACTCTACAATACGCTATAATTAGTTAGGGATCCGCGTATAAATGTAACCTTCTTCCATTAGAAATAGTACAAAGAACAATTATTAAAATTATATTAAAAAATCCTTGGACTACCCAATAGAACGCCTGTTTGAAGAATTTCAAGTACCCACATTTAAAGATTTATATATTCAAAATTCATTAGTTCAAATTATAAAAGAAAAAGATAAATATTCATTTTTAAATGAAAACAGAACTCGACTTAAACATTTTTTTCTATGCCCGAAACTAAATAGTCTTTTGCACAGCATCATTACACTTACCAGGGAAGAACTTTTTTCAATCGTCTACCAGAAGAAATCAGAAACATTAATGATAAAACCCGAATACTGCTCTCTGTCAAGAGACATTTTAAAAATATTCTAAAAAAAAAACTTTTGTCACTTAATTAATCTTAAAAAAATCCTAAGTTTTCCATATAATTCTTTATTTTTTTTTAAATACACACTATTATCAAAATAAATACTGCAGCTCACATATATTTATGTACAATGAATAATTTAAGTTCAAATTAATAATAACATTAATGTACACTCCGCTTCCATACACAAGCTAATGCTTTCAATGGAAGGAGAGTAAAAAAAAATCTGAGATGTAAAATTATCATGTAAATACTATGTAAAACATATTATTAAAAAAAAAAATAATAATTTGAATACCTAGACCCTTTACAGAATTTTGAAAAATATCTTTGAAAATTGATGAATTATTCAGATTCTATTACCTAAATTGGCCCTTGGGCGGCTACCTACGTCGGCATTTACGTAAGTATTAAAACAATCGTAATAAAATGTATGCCAGATACGCACGTAATCGGAAACCTTATAAGCAAAAACTCAACCAAATAAAATTTCATTAGTTATTTCAATTTATTTACCTATTCACAATACTTGGATCACGATAACAAACAGCGCCCCCTTAATTAGGTAGATAAGTAGGTATATAATATTATCAAGTTTCTATTGCTGTCTATGGCTTGTACCTTGAACTAACTGCGTACCTGTTTAGGTAATATCTATAAATGTGTAATTTTTAATCAATAAATATGGAAAGAAAGGGACATATTTCGCATACTGGTACTAAATGCGCATTCTTGAAAATGCGTTAAACCTGCAACCATCTTGCAAACAGGAATAATTCCCAAGTATTACATTCTCGATTCAGCGTATATCTGTTGGTAAATCGTTAGCGATTCCCGCCGCGTATTCCGCCGATTTCTTCAGCAGATAATCTAATCAAATATTACGAGGGAACTCCATTCGTAATCTGGCTGATTGCGTCGGCAATCCTACAAGTTGGATACAGAAACAAGAAACATGGCATCGAATGACCGTTTTCACATGGCTGGTACAAACCTCGGACAGTTCGGCGCCGCTCGCGTCTGAGTGGGCTTTCAGCTGTCCTCATACATGGTCCAGTTGGCTGGAAGTTGAAATTGTTGAGATTGTGCATGTACAGTTGTACACGGAGAGCTATTGTTTGAATCCCTGTAGGTTGGCTTTTGATACTTTTATGAATAATAAATCTGACGTGATTTATGGATGGAATTCGCTCTGTATTGCGTGTTGTGAGCAAATATTGTGTACATTGTTGAGGGTGCAGGGGCGTGCTGTCTATATAGCGATCAATGATGATTGATGACAATGATTCAAAGCAGCTTCAATTGAAATACTGGTACAACACACGCTGTTTTACCCACTGACTTGAATTTTCTATTTTACAATCAAACCTCATACAATTTTGCAGTTTTTCAATAGGTACCCATACTGCCGTGATAATCAAAAAGAAGATTGGTGCCCTTGCAATCTGCGTAGTGCCGGCAGTTGTGGACTATTTTAGGATCTTAGCAAAACGTTAATTTTCAAAAAAAATGATTTCTCTCTTCAAATCTAGAGTGCTTTTATGGACTGGCTTCTGCAGGGTGGCTATATTATTCACTTTGTATATTATTATTATACACATCTCTGCGACGTATTCGACTTAAAGTTTTATGAGCTTGGGGTAAACCTCAGTATCATGAAGTAAATTAAAAAGTTTTTTAAATATTTAATTTTATTGGATAAGATTATATTCATCAATGCAATATTTTCTGTGTCTTGTTTTGTTTGAGAGTGATTCCCACTCCACTCCCCCCCCCCATCCCCCTCCCCAACCCTCCATCCCCCACCCCAACCCCCGCCAAACCTACTCCCCCTCCCCCCTCCACCTTCCCCCATCCTCCTACACTCCTCCCCCATTCTTTCCCTCCCCCCTCTCACTCCCCCAACCCCCTCCAGCACACCCTCCTCCTCCTCCCCACACCCTCCCCCCTTCATACATATATATATATATATAAAAAGCCTTCGGCTTAACGTGACCGTTCGTATATTAGACACCTACGACACGAATACTCTCCTAAGGTACTACTTAACTGACATCTGTTGAGACACCACAAAACTACGTATAACTAACCATACTCAACTACGTATAAATAAGGATCTTGAAACTACATAAAAAATCCTAAATAACACAAATAATATTTTATTGCTTCGAGAAAAATACTTAACAGTTGATGACATCTAAATTGTGCGCTAGAATCAAATTACATCTTAACGTTTACTCAGTTGAATGGCGAAAGCGACATTATACTGTACCTATCACTGTTCAAATGTATTATTTAAGTACTTAACTGAGTGAACGATACCCACAATTATTTCCATATGCGAGTTAAATTTTCTGTTTTTCCTTTGATTTATGCTGGCATATGTGCATTACGGATTTATCTTTCTTCGTTGCCTATCACTTCTCATTGCTAGACTGGGTGAATGCATTGTTCGAATGCGTTATTTTCTAGGCGTTCCTATAATTTTCGCCCGCGGCACGATCATCATTTATATTAAGCCCATAAGAGATTAAATTGACACAATAATGCAGTAAATCTGTAATTTTTTAATCGGTCTATTGTTTGCATTCACAACCGCTGGGAAAGGGTGGGGCCGTTTAACAGGCTTACCTTGGGGAGCGAGAGTTTGTCGCCAGGCCGCTGAGGACAATGCCGTGAGGACAACTAAAGAGGTTTAACCTCTTGGAGGACAACCTTGACCAATGACCACGCGTGAAAGCTAGAAGATCCGGCCGATGATAAGGCTCTCGACTAGCAATCCGATAGTCGAGGGTTTGAATCCCGGAGTGCGCAAGTAAATTTTATGTGATTGATTTATGTTATTTCTTAATTAAAAAAATATTCATATTAATTTTAAAAAAATGTGTAGTATATTCGCGGTACGTTCCAGAGTGGAACGTACTCTCTGTATCACCTTGGTGCAAGACTACAAAAAAGTTGAATAATTGAAACGTTGCTTGAAATGGCTTTAGCCGTGTTTGGTGACCAGATCTGAATAGTCAGGTATTTTTCAACCTCCATCTTCCCCATCTTCTTTCCCTCCAAACCACCTTCAACCTCACAACATACCCCAATTGAGGACGTCACAGTCTCACAAAGCCCTCGTCCTAAAAAAAGTTAAAAGTTACCGCACGCCGTTGCAACAATGTTAGCTGGTAGATCAAATTTAACAATCAACAACGCAACACCCAGACTGGATTTATTCATATTCATACATGAAATTACAAAAAAATATTTCAAAATAATGTTTGCATGGCGGCGAGAATCGAATTCACAAACTCCTGAAATCAAATGAACTACGTGTGTGTGTACGGAAGCCGTCAAAGAATTCTGCTCAGTGGTCACAAACTGATGGCCCGCACAACGACTTCATATTCATATTGATTTTTGGTTTATTGATTCCCATTTTCCGTCGATTTTTCAGTCAGTTTATTCACATTATACGGTGTCCATTCAAAAATATCAAATTTTATCTCCCCCAATAATGACACTGATATTAAATATTTTATTGACGACTTATTCTCATTGATCGATGCCTCCAAACCACCAAATTTTTTCAGGTGCGGAATTGCAAGCCTGCTGGAAACACCTAACAAATAATTGCTAGAAGTGATTTGAAAACTTATGTTGTCTATTTTTATAAGCCCATCACAGTAATAAATAATTAATTACTTTCTCTTAACTGCTTTTTGTTATATTTCCATTCTTCCTAGCAACCTTCCATATCCTTCCACAAAAACTGAAAACCTTAAAGGTTAAACCTTAAAGGCTCATTAGTCATTAGCATTCCATAAATTACCAACATTAGGAGATGAAGAAATACAGCCGATTAAAAATATTTATTCTTAGTCACCAACAACGTTGTTGACAACGACTGTCTTCTAGAAAACTGTCCAGTACGAAATACCCGGTAAAACCAATCGATGTATCGATATTTATTAAGATATCAATATCGACGTCGATATATCGAGGAAAAAATATCGATATATCGGTCAAATTTTCAAAAGATTTTGCGTTTTTAAAATAATAGTGTATTCAGCTCAATATTATCAATAAAAAAAATTATACACAATGTGCGTTTTACAAATACATGTTTTGCGTGTACAAAAATCTAGGTATTTTTATAAAATGAAGGTATTTATATCAGTATTCATTTTTATTAGGCAATAATTACAAAAATATCAAAAAAAAGCTGTCTTCCAGCTTATATGTAAACTGAGACGCATATAAATATTGTATGCGTCTCAGTAACATTCTATTTCTGTCAAAAAGGACTTCGTGTTTCGATCAAGGTATATTCAATAATCATAGACAATTGGGAACCAACACATAGGCTTAGAAAAAAAATGGCGAAAAATAGCATACATTTCTATGTATGTACCTACACATATTACATAGTATTAGTGATCAATGTGATCACAAATACTTATGCAAACACAATAGATTTCTAAGCAATTAATAGTTAATATTTCAACCGCCTGATGTCATGAACCAATACAGTTACTTTTTTTCCGTTCGTTCCTATACGGTTTTGGATTCTAGTGACTTTAGTTACATAAATTTAAAAAAAATATATCGTTTTTGATACAATTTTCGATATTGGATATTTTGTATCGATATATCGGAACAAAATATATCGGCTAAAAATATCGATGTATTGAATTAAAAATATCGATACATCGATACTTTTTCAACAAGCCTACTTTACCCCACCATGTTTAAGTTCTTTATTATGTTGTTTCTTTATCATCTCATTTTCATTATTTTGTTTTTCTTTTTTTATCTTTGAACATTATTTTATAATAATAATAATAATAATTGGAGGATTTATAGGGCGCGGTTTTTGTGACAAATCACATCAAGGCCTCATGGGTGCTAAAAAGACTTATGATGTAAGTGTGTATTATTTAATGAGTACTTGGTTTAATTTTACATTAACTTTCTATACACTTTAAATCTGCGCTTTTGTTAAGATTTTTCTTTTCTGTCAACTCCACTTTGTGTTTTTCTTTAAGCATTTTTTTAATATTTAATTTTATCCTGTCGAAGGATTTTATACCAACGACATTAGTATCGAAACAAGTTGATAATTTCGATTATATGAGTGGGGTGTACAAAGTACAAAGTGATTTGTTTTAATTTAATTATTATTTCCGTTTATTTTTAAATGATGCCACATAATGAATTTGGAAATCACGTTTTTTTTAAGGCTACGAATTTATGCACTATCCCAATAGATGAATATTTTTGTTCGCTTTTACAGTCCGAGTGAGCTTTAAGTTTAAGACTACTGTTTTTCACTTCGGATTCCTTCAACACTTCACTTTGGAATTCAGTCAGTATTAAAAAGCTATCAACGTGTTGTGTTCCTGGTATACAGCATACAGGAGTCTCTCATTACAAAATAATGATTAGACATGCATTGGCCGGTATAGGGTCGCCAGTACATGCGAGATGAACCCAGGGCCAGGGAGGTATAAGGTATAAGGCGGGAGGTAGGAAGGGGTTTGATATTCCGCCCGGAGTGCAACTGGATAATAGCGTAGGAAAATTTATCGACTGTGGTATGGTAGCTTAATGATCCGATGTGATCACAATGGTGAAACCAATGCTGATAGAAGAACTGCGAGGAAAGTGTTATATTGTCCAATTAACATGTACATTATTTTAATGAATGTGGTGATTTTTTCGGGTGTTGGGGTTCAGTTTTTAGGATAGGAAAAATAGTTACCTATCATAACAGATTTCAAGAAAATTATATTAAGTTAACATTTTAATATTTTGTAGCCAGTGTTATAAAAGTTTTTTATTAGTTTATTTGCCTTTTTTAAAATTATTTTTTTTAATTAAAAAAATGACGGTAGGTATTTTTCATTTTATGGCCATTAAAGCTTATATCTACTTATTATTTTAAAATACCATAAAATGGTTTACAAAATTTGTGAAAATGGAAAACTCGCGTTATTCCGACGCCCAATTTTCGGGTATCCTCGGGTATCGGGTAACCTATAACTAATTTTGAAGTCCAAGGGTACATAAAAATGACGGGTACTGTAAACAGTTTACGAGTTTCGTAAAGACCCCACTTGGAGAAAGTGTAACGAAAATTTAAAGCAGGTGGATACCTACTTCCGGTCTGAATTTTTTCTTGCGGTTTCCGTGGTGAAAAAGTATATTTTTATTTTGATAATCAACATTAATCTTCTAGCACTGTTACGTATCTTATCAACGGCATAAGACAAATCTTGTTATTAACTAGTGATATTGGGCGAATATATCCACTACATAACTATAATGATAAAGCTGTAGATATTGAGCTTCCTCGCGTAGGGAAAAATGTAGCTAAATGATTCATCGAAAATTCTCGTGGAGAGTGTACATGTAAATGTAAATGTGAATATAAATGTAAATGTAACTGTACAGGTAAAACGTATATAAATAAAGTCAAATCATATGGACATAAAAATCGGCACTGCCAAAGAACAATGTCTGATGTGCAATTTGTAGCTTTGCGCCAGAGCTGTTTAAAGTTGTGTTTCTGCATTTTTACTGTTTTTGAGATCAAGAAACATAGTTTTGTTTTCATATGTTGCATTTTATTAAAAATTCTGAAAGCAAATACTTTTAAATCATAAAAAGGAATTTAAAATCCTCGAACAAAACGTTTTTCATTTTTTAAGTAAAACTTCGTGACAAGAGCGTTATGAAAAGTTTTATCGGGTGCGGCGAACGGTCGGGCCAGGCGACCGGAAGTTGAGAGGGAGATATAAGTTAGTGAAGTTTTACTTCAGTCGTGTGGTCTCATTTTGTTAGCAGAACCGACATTGTTCTTCAGGACCGTCGAAATAAGTGGTTAAGCATTCTTGGTTCCACTCTTTCACCCTTATGAACCAGTGTGTGATCCTCTACAGTTACACAATCCAGGGGTGAAACATACCTGCTCCTTGCGATTTCAGTTCATTTTATGTTGGGTTAATCCCCGATCTTGGTTTAATATCTGGCTTCACGAATAAAGGAATTCTCCCATTTAGCCAAGTGCAAGTTCGTAAATCAGACGATAATTCCAAGACAATGTTTTCTGTCAACAAAGTGGTTACATTATAGTAGTTATGGTAACCAGCCGAATAAATTGCAGATTAGATTTAACGACAGCTTACCTCGGGTTTATGGCTAATTTCGAACCTAAGCCTCACCTAAAATAGATATATCTTGAACCACAGTTACAAACTTGTTAGTAAGTACATTCTTGGTTAGATAAAAGTTATAAAAGGCTGAATCGCGATTTAATTTCCAATTTCCAAAATAGCGATATCAGCAATTGAACTGTTGTAATATTCCTATCAAAACCTACTAATTTAATAAATAACTGATTAAGTATAGTTGTAATATTCTGATTATAAAGCGCGTGAGAAATACTTTTTTAAATTAATTAATGATTTTTTAAAATTTACATATTGTAATTTTTTTACGTAATTAATAAAAAAAGTCACCAGTTTCAGACAAGACTCTTTGGGAAGATATAATTATATTTAATACATTTTCTCGAAGGTTTGTGGTAAAAAGTTTTGTGGTTTAAAAGTGGTAAAGAAATAAAAACAATTATTTACATATAAAATACGAAAATCATTCGAGGAGAAGTCAGATTTATTAGGTAAAAAAAATATTATTTATTTTAATTTTTAACTTGTAAGTAAAACCTGAAATTGTAATAATTAATTAAATGAATACAATATTAGCGAAACTCAATCGACAGCAGAAAAATCGCAAAAGGATACGGTCACATCTGGGACTCGAACCCAGAACCTTCGCCTTTCCGGGGCGCAACACTACCAACTGAGCTAATGTGTTACTATCCGACATATTTGACTGTATAATACTTAGACTAATTTCGAAACAGTACCAAGATTCACATACCTAGGCTCCCTGATAACAAACGACAGTAATACCACAGAGGAGATCCAAAAGCGCATAGTGAAAGCAAATCGCTGTTATTTCCGCCTACAAAACCAATTAAAATCCAGACTGCCTGCCAGAAACACCGAGATATTAGTGTATAAAACACTTATCAGTCCAGTACTTACGTACGCAGCTGAGACTTGGGTACTAACTAAGAGGAATGAGCGAGCACTGGACGTTTTTGAAAGAAAAATTTTGAGGCGCATCTTCGGACCGGTTCTAGAAAATGGATTTTGGCGCAGACGTTATAACAATGAGCTCTATACTTTAAGGAGCTAAACGTCGCAAAATTTATAAAACTGGGAAGACTGCGGTGGCTGGGTCATGTGGAGAGAATGACCGAGCATCAAGCACCCAAGTCCCTGCTGAACTCAAGACCAATAGGGCGAAGGAGCCTGGGAAGACCAAGACTAAGATTAAGCGACAGCGTCCTCAAAGACATATCTATCTTGGAGCTTCTGAACTGGAGAGAGCTGGCACAAAACCGAGATGAGTGGAGGAAGACTCTTGAGGAGGACAAGACCCACCAGGGGTTGTAGAGCCAATAGTGATGATGATGATCATACTTAGACTAAGACCAACTTTATCTCCATTTTCTTAACGCATATTTTTATTGGCTGCTATCTTTATGTATGATTGCAAGTTTCAATTCCGAACTAAATGCTATCTAGATCGTGTCCTGGATAAAATCTCAGATTTTCGATTGAGTTTCGATAATATTGTATTCATTTAACTAAATAAAAATGATTGCTTACGATCCATTATTATTATTCATTTTGTGAAATGTGGACATTAACTCTTTACGATAGTACGCAAATATTTTTTCAAGGCATATACATACATGCCATATTCAAAACTTAGATTACTATACAATATATCTCTGTCGATATTGGCTTAACAATAATGTATGTAATGAAATGTAGCATTACTTTAAATTGTGATTTCAATATTTGAAACGTTTTTTTTGTGCAATCATTCAACCCTAGTATTTATTCATGATCGGTATCAGGCGATATCAACATAAGATTCTCCACCACCAAACAATTACCAGAGGTTGTATGTTGAAAAGCAGACTTTTTCATTTGGTAGAGGTACTTGGTTTACGTATGGTATACCAGTACATTATTCAGATCGATCTCTAATGAGGAACATCGTACGCAGAGTGCATACTATTAGGACCTGCAGTAATTATTCATCTAGTTAAGACCGAAGTTACTCTGCTCAGCATTCAGGCTACATACTCCATCAGTCCAGGCGCATCGCTATGAGCAATTAGCAAACGTATTTATTATTGCTGTTTTAAAAGGACTTTTGTTCGGTGAAAAGATGAAGTCATGTTTTGAAAACTCACTTTTTTGGATGTGTATCATTTTCTAATGAACCAAGATTATGTTTAAAATTTCTCGGTCGCGGCCATCTACTTTCTCTCAAACGACTCGATGCGTTGAAGAAAAAGGAGGGGAAGGGTAAGCTTTTAAAACTTTTTTTGCATTTTTTTTCTGAATTTACAACATATCTAGAGTATTGTGTTCAAAATTTCAAGCAAATCGGAGAAAAACAAACGAAGATACAGCGTTTCAAGCGTCCGGCCCTCATGCTCGATTCGAGTATAAAAAACTTCAAATCGATTTTCACGCAAACAATATTTTTGAAGTTCGTGAACATCATAACTCAAAATCTACTTGACCGATCCCTTTGAAATTTTGTACACTATTTCTACACATAAATCAATGGGTAGTTAGTGGCAGTTTTTTTACCATTTTTTCCATTTTATAATAACAAATTCACCGAATTTTTTTAGCGAAAATCGTGTTTTTCACTTCAAAATGCTGCAAAAAAAAATCTAATAAAAAACTTCTCTCTGAATACCTAGGAAAACATTATAACTTTTTAATACATTTCGCCTTTTTTGTTTCAGATAATTTATCGAGGCGCCTCCGGAGATTCGCTCTCACAGATTATTTTTCGATATTATTAATTGAAATTTTTTTCAAAGATACTTCAGATATAACGTGTATATGAAAATAATAAACCAACATTATTCAAATCTCCAAAAAAATAACTAAAATATGCCTTTTTTCGCCTCTAAAACCTTAATCCCATCATGAAAATAAATGAAATGTATATGTAATGTGTGTACACGTAGAATATGAAAATAATTCACTTCGTAAAACAATGAATATGTTTCTTCTTGACCGATGGTTTTTTCTTATCGTGACGAAGAAACCAGAAACACGTAAATAATGTTGATTAAATAAGTTATGTTTTAGAAAGTGATTTGTTTTCATTTAATGAAAATGATGCCACAGGAAGAAGTTTAAGAAATATTAGCAGTACTTTAATATCATTAATTTTTAAGCCGAAATTCTATTTTTTGGGTCCCACTGAAAACTCTTGAACGGTGAGCTCTTGCGTCATGAAAATTACTCAACCTCTCCGTCAGGTTTTGCTACTTTACTTCTCTCTCTCTGGTTTCAATCGTGAGATAGGTTTGCAGCAATTTCATCTATACGTTTCTTCCACTCTTCCCTGTCTTGTGCGGCTCTTTTGAAGTCTGCATATGATGAGCAGCGCACGTCTACCAGCAGGTCCTCCAGGTACTCTCGGCGTGGGCGTCCCCTAGCGTTTGTCCCCTCGGTCATACCCTCCATTATGGCATGCAAGAGGCCTTCTTGTCTAATTACATGGCCGATCCATCATGCGCGCCTTTCGGACAAGGTCCTGAGCAGGTGCCTTCCTCCTTCGATTCTTTGGAGAACCTCCTCATTTGCGATGTGGTCTCTCCAGGAAATTCCTAATAGTCTTCTATAGGACCACATCTCAAAAGCCTCTAGTCTCCGTCTATCTCTTTCGGATAGGCACCATGTTTCGCAGCCGTACTTTACTTATTCGTTATAAAAAACGGAGTCTTGAAATATCTAATTAATTGTCGAGAATTAAGATGTAATACAATGTCTGTCTGGCCCTGTAATTCAATATTTCAATTTAAAAATAATATTGTTATTATTCGGGCAAAGCCATATATATTATGTAAAATATCGTCTTTGTCTTTTTTATGGATTAAACTTGAAGTAAGAATACATTAATATATTATTATTGCATTCCTTAACTTCCATAACTAAACAAGTCCACTAAAGCAAATGGGTGCTTGCCGATAATGGAACATTAGTGCTCACGATCTAGGCATAATTCCTAGGCACTGTTAATATTCAGGCACCCGGGATGATTACGAGAAGACATTCACCTTTGTCTCCCGTTTAGCTCCGTAGATCATCACAATACCCGGAGACTGCAGACTGCACAAGTAATATACCCGCTCCGCAATGAAACAAATTGCAAATGTAGCTGGCCAAAAACTTTTGCGAAAAAATGAAGATTCGCAATACACATATTTCATAAAATAAAATTAAGTTTTATGTTTATTTTCAACGAGATTCACATTACTAAACTAAAAAAAAAGATTTTCGTTCGATCTTCCTCGGAAAACCCAGGTCTCAATAAAAAAATTCCTCTGAAAACCGTTTTTCAAAACGGGGAATTGAGTCGAAAAATAATTGAATATCACCAGAACATCACCAGTTAAAATCAGGTAATAAAATTCAATAAAATTATTATAAACATGTAAGTCAATCAACAATAAGTTTCATGACTAAAATTCGGTGATCAATTATTGTAGCCCTAAGTATACTCGTAAATGCCTACGTTTTGGACTTAAAGAATAAGAAATAATTGTTAATTTAATGAAATAATCATATACTCGTGAAGAATTCGTTGCACTTCGATGCCATCACATGGAATATGGATGGCGAGTCGTGTTAAGGGCAGTGCCATTTCAGACTATACTGTATTTTTCTTCAATTATTGTACACTTTTGTGATATTTACTATCCTTCTATCAAAATACATTGATTATACTTAGCTATGATTGTTGACGAAAATGTAATTTTGGTCAGCTGAAATTGCGATTCGGACTATTGTTTGTGCGGTCGTTAGCTAGCTTTTCACTTAATATCAAGGCAGTTAGAAGTCAGCGAATGTTGTTGCGTTCCATCCTTTTAAAGGTATGAAGGATTGTAGTAATAATGAAGTATTGTAGTATAGGCAAGGCATCAGTGTTTTATACCCGGCCACTCTCGCAAAGGTCAGGATGAAGGATCAGCAATTTGACGAAAGCAATAAACGTTTATGCCCCTATCATTCTTTCAGGACGTGTTGGATGTTATGTTTATTGCGGCAAAATTGAAATTATTTACGCCCATATTTTACAATGCGGATCAAATTATATGTAATTTCAGCAAATTAAAATATTTTTTTAACTGGTCAAAACCAGAGGATTCTGATATATTTTTGATGCGTCATTAAGTACCTTTAGTTGCAAAATGAAAGCTGTTTTCATGTAAAACTTAATAAAAAAACAAAGACTTCAACTTACGTCGTTTATATCAGCATTACTAAAAAAACGTCGTGAATATTTTATTGAATCGAGTTGTATAATAAAAAAAGCTGGAGAGGTCGAAGGATCTTCCCAAACCGGCCTCTCCCGATCCGGCCTGCCACGCAGCTAGTGGGCAGGCGAATCCGCCGCCAAGATCACATCAACCGATGAATCCGGGAACCCTTTCTAAGTCACCAAAAGTAGCAAACCACTTTGGGTGACCTAAGGCAGGGATGTTGGCTATCCAATGAAAGGTTCCCGAGGCGGCGGTAGTCGAGAGATTTTTGTTCTATTTAAAAGTCGTGTTTTATATTTTTACAATAGTCGATTACGCCTGTTAATTTTAATCGTTTTTTTTTTAAATGTAAGCGCTCTCCCTATATCATTCGTGTTTACAAACACATATATCTCGCATTAGTAATTTAACAATATTTTCAGAGTGAAAGATACTCTCAGTATCGCCATGGTGGAAGCCCACCATTCAAAATTGAAACGTTGCTTGAAATGGCTTTAGCCGCGTTCGGTGAACAGATCTGAATACCCAGGTACTTCCCCACCTTCCTCTTCCCCATCTTCTTCCCGTCCCCACTACCTTCAACATCGCAACATACCCCAATTGGGAATGCCATAATCTTACTTGCTCCAGACGGAAGCAATTGGGACTCTTGTGCGGTATTCATATAAAAAATAAATAATATCTCCTTCTTTTTTAACGCTTCTAACCGAGCCCTCCCACGTACTAAATAAAATAAAATGATTCACTTTCATGCTGAATTTGAAGTCAAAAATTATTTATTTACAAAAAAAAAATTTCTTCACTCCGACCAAGAAAATTTATCCAAACGATTATTTCACGTACCGAAATAATTTCAGAATTTGCTTTGAGTTTCCAGGTGAAACAGGTTTGGTTTGAAAAACTTGAATACCAATTTCCAAAAAATGGTACTAAACGTAATTCCATTTTCACAGAAAAACACAAAAAAAACACGACCCGATACTCCAAACAATATCTCAAAAAGTGAAATTGTTTAGCTGTGATCATAAATAAATCATTTATTTATTTATTTTAAATAATAATCGCGCGGGTGACGTTGCCGGGTTTGAAATGTAGAAACCAGGAGAGTATGTGACGCGAATCGGTGGAAATCCGCCGTCGACGTTACGCCGCCGCCATTTTGGTTGTGCTCGCGGTTGCTGCAGGCGTCCCTTCACTACCAGGAGCGCAAGGAAAAGCGCGGATAAAATCGCGATACCCGAATGAAATAATTTCGCGCAAACAGCATCCCAGAAAAGGCCTATATCGTTTTGTCGCTATACCGTTATCTTACTATTCTTTTAATTCTAATACAACATTTAATAATATTAAATTAGTAGTAGTAGCTATGGAAAATTACGAGCTGTAAACTTGATTTGCCAATATGAAAGCTGAAAAATGCTGGAATCAATTAATATATACATAAGTACACATTTCAAATATGGAATAAAAATAGTAAATTACGCCATATTTCATTATTTGTACGTACGAGTAAATTAATCAATCGCTTGTCTGGATTTGAAAAAATATTTTTAATTTGACGTTTTTCTTTACTCGTATTTTAACGTAAATTTGAGAAATTCAAACTGGTGATAAATAAAACCAATACAAATGTGTGACTTATAAACGCAACAAAAAAATAAAACTTTAAAAAGACATAACGCAATAAATTTTTCAAATCCTCCTGAATCTAATTCGCTAATTAAGTAAGTCATTAATATTTCAAAGCATATAATGGAAAAATTGCTAATTTGCATGATAAAGTTATATTTTTTTAGTTTTAGTATCAGGATTCCATAAACTGTTTTGTTTATAACGGCATTGAATAAGCAATAAAGATTGTTTAATATAGAAATGGCGGCGACATTGCACCATATGGTCAGGATCGAGGGACCGGGAGGGCGCGGGCCGCAGCAGGACTGAGGAGGTAAACGACTAGTAAATCCGACCATTGTACCGAGAGTTTCCGGCAAGCGCTTAATTGATGCGTTCTCGTTTATACTATACAGGGGATTTGCGCTCGCGGAATATGGAATGAGGTGATTAGGGGGGTCACTCCGAGGGAAATATAAGGGAATTACTGTAATCTAAAAAGTAATGTGAGTGTAATATAAACGGTCGGTAACTAGATTTGACGTCATTTTCTGCGATTCTTACTGATTCTCACTGATTATTTTCTTACAAATTTTCAATATTAACTAAGAGTCCAAAAATACCTACGTCTACATTTTGTTCTGGAAATAGAAAAAAATGGTGCTTGTGAAAGTCGCATATAATAATCGTAAAATGAAATTTCAGAAATTCACTTTTCTCATTAGCTTCACCCAGTAGGCGCCGAGGAAAATAATTTCCCTCGGGCATATGTCATCTTTGGGGTGCTGTGCGGAGGTTATTTTTAGGGAAGGAAGTAAGGGGAGTGTGTAGGAATCTAGGGGTCAGTATGTCCAGGAGTGACGGACCTATGAATCCACCCTTTCCACAGCGTTGAAATTCTATATTCCCAGAGAGACCGGCTGGAGAGGTCCAAAGGTCTTCCTCAACAGACCACGCAGTTAGTAGGCAGACGCATCTGCTGCCAAGACCCTGGACAAGCCTCATTTAATGAACCCGGGCACCTCTGCAAGTCACCAAACGTTGCGAACCACTTGAGGTGACCTATGGCGGAGGTGTTGGTTATTCAATAAATGGTTCACGGTACCCATACCCGCCTCCTAAATTGAGAATAAGAAGAATTGGAAGGAAAAAACAATTAGGTACATATTAATTTATTTATTAGGTAGGTAGGTCTATATAAGAAGGGCTTACACATTTTTTTACTAGATGTCTCTAGGGATATTGTTTATCTAGAAAGGCTAGTTTACAACTATTTTATTTAAACAATAGGTACATTCTTCGATAGATGCATTTTTTCTAGGAAAGAACATTAAATCAGGTTTTTTATTTTAATTTGGGTAAGTTGTAGACTGGGAGACGAGATAGGTAAACCCTACGTCATCGAGTACACGGATGAAACTACTTTATAGTGATAATGGACATTTAGAAAACCTTAAAAAAGCTGGTCTGCCGGTGCGCCCTTGGCAGGAGCTACGCAGTCATGGAAATAGTGAGCGATTTTTTTCGAAAAAATTACGTCATCTAGTACACGAACGGGAATGGTTTCATACGGTAAAGGTCGATTAGAAAATGAGAAAAAAGCAGGTCTGCCAACCGGCAGCCTGGCACGTTGGCAGGCAGCCGGCGTCAAAGTGGGGTAAAAAATAGTAAATTTTACGTCATCGAGTACACGAATGAAACTAACGAATAACTAAAGTTCAGATCATTCCATTGTACCCATCCCAGAGTTCCGAGTGTACAGTGTACCCATCTGTCGGGCGACCCTTTCGACGCCAAACCACTTACGAAACCTGCCGCGTTGCCCCTCACCGCTGTCGCGTGTCCATATTAATGTACAAATTTTAAGAATAATAGTCCTTTTGAGATTGCCTAATAGTCCATAGTAGTTGGAAGTTCGAACGACCAACGCAAGATCGTCCGTAAAACGACGGAAATTTCCAAACCCCGTCCGTTTCATATCGGTTTCGCTTGCCCTGCTACATCGATTATATCGAATACAAGATCGAAACTAATGAAAAACTGTAGTCTAGATTCTAGATCATCCCATTCATGACTTCCTTGATCTGCCGACTAGCAGCCTGTCAGTTTTTTTGTGTACGATTTTTTAAAGTTTTTTTTGTTTTTTTAATTTTTAAAAAAATATTTTCAATATCTTTTTTTTATTTCAACATGGTTTTAACAACTTAGAATGCCAGATCTTAAATAAAATAAGTTGTAATGATAAAAAAATAAAATTTGAGTGTTCCGATTGTACCCATCGGACGGGAGAGACTTAAATTAACGAAACTATTGTTTCCAGTAAGTTGCCAAACAACTTACTGGAAACTGGCCGCGGAGACCTTCTCATATTATTATACAAATTCACCTTACCATATGAAACCATTCCCGTTCGTATACTCAATTACGTAATTTTTTCGAAAAAAATCGCTCACTATTTTCATGACTGCGCGGCTCCTGCCAAGAGGCGCACCCGCAGACCAGCTTTTTAAAGATTTTCTAAACTTCCATTATCACTTCAAAGTAGTTTCATCCGTGTACTCGATGACGTAGGGTTTACCTATCTCGTCTCCTAGTCTATTGGATTATATTATTGGACAAACTTTATTGATTATCCAATGTTTATTCAAGATTTAATATATTTTTAGATTTTAAAATTGCATTGTTTTATCAGGTATATTTTAGCTTAATGTATTTTAAGTGTACCAGTTATGTGAAAACTTTTGTATATTTGACTCACTGCAATTGCCTGAAAGTTTTGTTGCTTTTCGTTGAATTTCACGATTTGGCAAAATTTGCATTATTTTGTGTGAAATTTTTGGGAAAATTTTGGGATTTTTTTTTTAATAAAAACAGTGTTATTTTGCAAAAAGGTACATTTTATTTTATTGATTCTATTTAAGTTACCACTCTAAGTTAAGTTAACTTTTTTAGAGGTGTATTCTGGGTCTAAGTTGTTTATAATTGTAATATATCAAAGAAGAAGAAGATATAAAAGGGAACAAGACACAGGAAAATAAAAAGATAAGATAAAATAAAAGATATCGCAAATGTGACTCGAAAGGTTCTGGGTTCGAGTCCCTGTTGCGAGCCTTATCTTTTTATATTTTCTGTGTCTTGTTCTCTTTTATATTTTCGTTTAGATTATTGGTGTTATCTTCTTCATCAACAACTAATATTTTATCCATCCATGAGCATTTCCATAGCATCTGTGATGCTATGGAAATGATCATAGATGCTCATTCATATCTTGGAAGTAGGAAGAGTTAACTATGAGATTTATTATAAGATACCTTCAACTTTAGTCATTGGAATTCTGTATTATGGTTGACAGTCGACACATGGTTCTGCTTTATGAAAATATGTAGGTTTAGTTATCATGAATCCTTTAGAGTTTAAAATTTGAACTGAAAAAGTGAAAATATCTTGAGAGCTTTCCTGTTTTATCGTAAAATGCTCTTTTTTGTCTATTCACTTCCACAATATTTGTGAATATATAATATGAAGGTAGTGTAGGTACCTACCTACAGTATCTATCTTTGTCAGGTATTATATATCTGAAAGAACTGGAACGCGTATTTCATCTAATCGTGATGAGGATTTTCTCAGGCTACCACATTTACATAAAATAATAAATAAGCGTTGGTTTCTTGGATAAGATACAAAATTTTGATATTTTTCAGCAATATCACAGCATAAAGAGTTGCTTCAGAGCACTAACTTAAGCTTGAAGAATCATGTCTTCGACGTTGATATTTTGGATTGCTCCTAGGATACAGCAATCAATTTGGATGTCATTAAGTTCATTGTGTCAGATATCTAATCTACAAGTGCAGTTTCTCAAGTCGTTTTGGACCTCCAATGCGAGAGTGCACCAGAATAAGTTAATTCATTAAAACAATAAAGATATTTGATAACCGAATGATTATGCTAATTTCCTTGCCAAAACCAACCACCCTGTAAGAAGCTTGCCATCTCCAGTCTTCTACTATCGCACACCGTATCAAGCTGTAGACAATAGGTGTTCGAAGGTGAACCAATTTAATGCGTAGGTAGGTACTGATATCTATTTCCTAAGCAGTAAAGTAGATAAGTACCGACTACCCAGTGTCAGTATCAAAATAACTCAAGTTCACTCATACGAGTGGTTTATAGAGCATGGAACATGTAGCCAGTC
Source organism: Limnephilus rhombicus (assembly GCA_929108145.2). Taxonomy (NCBI): domain Eukaryota; kingdom Metazoa; phylum Arthropoda; class Insecta; order Trichoptera; family Limnephilidae; genus Limnephilus; species Limnephilus rhombicus. The sequence continues at coordinate 32,148,580 of OV815271.1, forward strand.
GGAAGTGAACACGGCAGTGTTTATTATGCATTGATCATGAATATTTACACAGCTTATCCGATGCGAATTTATTTCAAGAATTATTCTAAGCGTATGGGACGTACACGCGAAGGATAGAGAATGCAGGACATGCATTTATTGATTTACGCAAACTAAATAAAAACTGTAACTTAATTTTATTATTTTGTCATCGAAAAGTTCCAGCGGTTGGTTGTATTAGAAAATATCAATGTTTTAGGGAAAAACATCAGTTAATTTGGGACTAGGTACTAAAAAATTAAAACGATAGAGTAAATAATAATAAATGAATAAATAAACAATTACGTTGATAAAAGAAAGGTATGAGCTTGTCCGCGAACCCCATGTTACTTCATAAAATTTTCCTTACTTCAAGATAAATTGATTAAACATTTTCAAATATCGAAGTCCTTTCTTGAACAGATAAATACATAGAAACACGTTCCATGGTATTTGCACAAGTATATACTCGCACATACTTTTGTTACGTACGTCTGTTCGTACGTCTGTTCTCGGATCTATTCTTTTTAAAATGTACATTAATGATATGGTAAAAGTATTGAAACATTGTAAAATAAGATTATTTGCAGACGACTGCTACATATAGCAGGAGAAGATTATGAAATCATAATGAATCATTTAAATGAAATCCTACATAATATATCAATATTGCTGAAGAAAAATAAACTACAATTGAATGAAAACAAAACTTAATCTATGAACTTTTGAAAACGAGAAACGCAAACAAAAAAGACATATTGATAGACGGTGAAGTTTTGAAAGAAGTATTTGAAATGAAATATTTGGGAGTAATAATTGACTCCAGGTTGACTTTCGCTCAAAATACAAAACAAATTATTAAAAAGATTGCCAAAAAAATTTCGCTGTTGGGAAGAATAAGAAGATTCCTTGAGTCTCCAGTAAAAATGTGTACAACGCAATCATTGTACCACACATAAATTACTGTAGCAGCATTCTATTCTTAGTCTACGACGGATTAACGAAACAAATGACTTATTATTTTTTAATTTATAAACTAACGTTTAGACAAGATTTTTATGCATAGCACAAAGGGTAACAATTATTACAAGCAATAATTGTCAGCCTGAAACACTCATTTACATTGAAAAATCTTCCGAGAAAAGATACTTGCCGCCAACGGGACTTGAACCCGTGTTCTTCCGATTGCCGGTCGAATGCTCTGACCACTGAGCTATGGGGGCTTTAAAGCCCCCATAGCTCGGAAGATTTTTTCGGAAGATTTTTCAATGTAAATGAGTGTTTCAGGCTGACAATTATTGCTTGTAATAATTGAAACAAATGACAATTCTACAAAACTGATCTATGAGAACTATATTGAAGAAAAATAGGTATACTTGAGTCAAGAAAATTTTGAAGAAGTTGAATGTCTTGTCATGTAAATAAATTATTGACTTCAATACTATATTGTTAATATACCAAATAATCAATGGCCATAAGTCTATTGAATTCCTAAGAAAAATTGATAAACTACAAAGCAAACATACACATAAGACGAGGAAAAGAAATGAACTAAGGCTCCCCTACAGGAAAAAAACACAGAGTCAAAAGTCATTGATGTACGGAGCATTGAAGATATTTTGTGAACTACCAGAAGAAATAAAATTGGAAGAGAGCATTAAGGCATTTAAAATTAAATTGCGAAGATATGCGATTGATTTGGTATAGATGTGATATTATAAGTTTATCTATATATAAGGATTGTAATAGGACATAGATAACTATGTACCTATTTAAAATACCGCAATAAACAATAATAAACTTGTCAATTATTCCAAGACAAGTACAAGAATAACTCACGTGATTGTGCAATGTCTTCCCGGTACGATTCCCTTCGTTCATCTTTTGCCGCGTCATGAATTCTCCTGACACTCTTTTTTCGTCCCTCCGCTGAACCTACGTGTCAAACAATCTAAGCGTCCTTTCTTATTCTTATACTTTATTTTATTTGTAGTAGAGTAAGTAAGTTTTTTTTATGTAGGTACGTATTAAGTGAAATTGGGGTTGACATCGTACATTTATGGTATATTTTCGCTTGGTATGCCAGGGATGTCCCTGGATTATAGCTTAGGAAATTGAAGAAAAATTATGATCAGTGCGTACATAATAGCGTAATATAATAAATTAAGGGCCTTTTTGTAAAGCAGAATCTACCTACTTGGATGGAGAGAAGGGTACACATAAATAAAACATACTAAAGTACGTACTGAAAATCGTATTAGACTTAAAACATATATTTATATGCTCCAACGTAAAAACTTATTTTGCGCAGCACCATTGTAGAGACCAAGGAAAATGTTTCTTTAAAAAATTACCAGATGAAATTAGAAGCATTAATGACAAAATACAATTATTTTTACAAAAAAACTGGTTCCCCTATTTCCACCTGAAAATCACTCCAATAATCACATGATGCTCCGTTATTATCCCCGCAATATATATATAAGGGACGTACTTGACTTACTTTAACCAGTGATTCCTGACATTATTTGGAGTAAAAAATGTAAATGAAATTTTGGTCTCCGGTGACATTTTTGTTTTTTTTTTTTTCTACGAAATCATAAAAAAATGGTAGTTGTTGAACAGTTGGAGGCGGGCTAAGGGGTTTGTCGGACACCCGGCTGAGTGACCAGTGACGACATGCTGAAGATTTTTTTTTTGTTTGATTTTAAAGAAAAAAATTTTGAAAAAAAAAAAAGTCGTCAAAAAAAGTCACCGGAGACCAAAATTTCATTAACATTTTTTACTCCAAATAATGTCAGGAATCACTGGTTAAAGTAAGTCAAGTACGTCCGTTAACACCCTGTATAAACATTTTTTTCTTGCTAAATACGTAAATATTTACGTCTTCTATTTTCATAATATTTATTACGGTGTAACTATATTAACTGTATGTATTTTTTAACATCCTTAATTATAATAACAGAAATTTAAACAGTAACTCGTATTTTCTTTTTTTTGTTTTATGCCACCCCAAAAACAAATAACGAAAATACTTTTGGCCGTGAAAATCTAAAAACGTATATAACTAACTCGTATATTGATACATGTACATAATATATTCCCAAACATAATATATTTTATTTATTTAAAAATAATTATTATGATTTTAAGAGTTTTATTCATAAATTTTTGAAGAGTTTTATTCACTTAATTTTATTTATAATTTTTTTTAAATAACAAATGTGCGCTGTAAATAAAACTCATCGAAACAAAATGTCTGGAAATGGTTACATAGTTAATGCCCAAGAAATTGACAAAATTTAAAATAAATAAACAGAAGACATATTTAGAAAAAGTCAATTAAAAATGTATCTTACAAAATTCGGAAACTTTTGGCCCTTTCGGTTGATAGGTACACCTACACAATTAAAATCCTATTTTAAAGGGATATTTGAAATCTTTTCGATATAAGTTAGTTAAATTTATTACACAAATTTGTAAAATTTATTATTATTGATAACGACTCATTAATCAATAAGATTTTGCCTTTAAAAATTGCAAATTTACTTTCTTTGCATTATTTTCAATTAATTAGATTTTTATGTACAAACTCCTTTATATTTTGTCTCATTCTCCGATACGCGGTTTCACGCTGCGGGAAACCAATTCTTGCTTAGTTTTGTGGATCAATGGATCCACACTATTCCAACAAATACCAACACTATTCTTAAACCTTCGCTTGTGTCTTTGTAAACTCTATTTATTTAAAATCTTTGTTTCTTTTATTTTCATTTTTATTTTATGAATGTATGTATTATCTATTGTTATTTTATTTTAATTATTTCTTTCTCATTTTTGTTATTTATTTTTGGGGTGTTATGCCGTGTTGCGCTACGTCCTCCTTTAGCCAATGTTTCGGGCAGCGTTACAGTGTCCATAATCAGGGCAGATGTGTAAAGGAGGAGGTAGCGCAACACGGCATAGCACCCCAAAAATAAATAACAAAAATACTTTTGGCCGTGATAATCTAAAATCATATCTTTCTTTATCGTGTTCATACTGACATTTCATGTTAAAATTTTACCACCTATGTTTATATAAAAGCACTCTGCGCGTAAAATAAATTAAATAAAAACATCTAATTACCTACACTACCTACAATGTACATTTATAGATTAATTAGAAAAACAACAATCAATAATAATAAACAGTTCACAGTGACAATTATTAGTGTATTACGAGTATATACATTTTCGTTAGCGTTGATTACATGTTATTTTTATTTATTTATTTTTTTTATTTTATTTTTTATTTTTAGAAATTTAATTAAAATTAAATTTGATAATGTTATTATCGAGTTCTGCAAGTTTTTTGGTTAGTGTTTTAGTTACAGCTGATTCGACTTGTAAGGTCATTTTCAAACTGTGGTAAAATATAAACGTACATAGTATACGTACACGTACATAGTATAAAAAATCTTATAAATAAGTCGTCCGTACGTGGCTTCACCACAGTTTGAAAATGACCTTACAAGTCGAAACAGCTGTAACTAAAACACTTACCAATAAACTTGCAGAACTCGATAATAACATTATCAAATTTAATTTTAATTAAATTTCTAAAAATTAAAATGGAGTTCTACGAATTAAACACAAAAACAATGAATATGTTATTTTTATGGTTTCTTGGCAATTGTTGTTATGGACTGCAGATTTATTAAATATAGGTTTTGAGTATATGTGAGTAAGATTAAGTTAGGTTAGGTTAGATTAAGTAGATTAAGTTAGATTAAGTTAGATTAAGCTAGACTTAGGATGTTAAGTAGATTACTAAATGCATAAGGTAAATGTATTATTGCGGGGCGAGAATTCCAATAATCCATGCGCTTGATAGCTGCAAGACGAGTTTTTATCTAGCCTCCTACATAATTAAGTAAATTAAAATACGTACATATAAAAAGATAATTTATTTGATTTATTGGGGGGCTGGAATTCCAACAATCCATGCGCTTGATAGCTGCAAGACGAGTGATTATCTAGCCCCCTACATAGTTAAGTAAATTGAAATACGTGTATAAAAAGATATTTTATTTAATTTATCGGGGGGCTAGATTTCCAATAATCCATGCGCTTGATAGCTGCAAGACGAGTTGTTATCGAGCCTCCTAAGTTAAGTAAATTCTAATGTAAAATCCATGCTAATTTGTACAGCGCTCTTGAGGCGATTTTTCGCAAAAACAGCGCTATATAAGTTGTCCAAATTTATTATTATTATAGTGTTTTTTTTTTCAAATATGCCACGCGTTTCTTGATGTACCGAAATGCAAGTACCTACGTCAAAAAAAAATTATAATTATTAAAAGTTCGTTGTAAGAATGTTATTCAACTCGTAGCTACACTACAAAAGAACACAACCATCTTATCAGAAATCTTATTGTTTACCAGATTTTAACATCACAACATGACAAGAGCCCATCGGGGGGCTAATTGACTACAAAATAATTTTAAATATAATTAGTTCTAATTCACGGTAGGTACAACTTATGCAAGAGGTTAAGATCCGGTTTACTAGGTGAGCAATAATGCGAGTATATTATAATAGATGGTGAAAATACAATTAGATTCTTAAACTTGACGACGCTTAACACTTTGATGTTATAAATAAACGAGTTTATTTTGACCACTTGCTATTTGAATTACAACAGAGATAGCGAAATAGTTTAAGTCTAAATTATTACTTAAAAAAAACCTGAACAGGAACGAATTTTAAATTAAGGTTGTCCATATAAAATAAGTTTTTACAGTTTTTTTAACATTTTTTTTACATTAGTTCCACGCAGGAGGTACTAAGGAAAATAATTCCCTTCAGGGCCTATGTCATTTCTGGGGATGTTGTGTGGAGGGTATTTTGTGGAAAGGAAAGAGTTAAAGTTCTGGGAAGGAACGAAGTATGAGGAGTGGGTAGGAATTTAGAGGGCAGTGTCTCCAGTATCAGGAGTTCAGGAGTGATGATCCATCTATGAATCCATCCCTCCCACTGGGGTGAAAGCGATGTTCCGGGAGAGTCCTGCTGGAGAGGTCAAAAGGTCTCCCTCAATCGGTCTCTCCCAATCCGACCTGCCATGCAGCTGGTGGGCAGACGCGTCTGCTGCCAAGACCCGGACAAACCTCACCAAATGAACCCAGGCACCCCTGCTAAGTCACCAAACATAGCGAACCACTCGGGATGACCTACGGCAGAGGTGTTGGTTATCCAATAAATGGTTCCCGGAGCGGCGGTACCCAACCAGCCTCCAAAAATTATTTTAATGATATTAGTAGGAATAATAATGAATAATGAATAAGGACTCGCTTTTCATCGTTCTACTAATAAGAAGAACCTTAATTGTCTTTTATTGCGTGGAGTGAATTTCTATCTATTTCCATCGCACAGCCCCACTTGCGTGTGTGCAAGCAGGATGCAAAGCTTGTAGGAAATTTTGTTTACAATATACATTAAATAATTAAGCATACTTTCAGGAATTCGTGTTTAAATTTTTTTTTTCTTTTTACAGTGAATACCGCACAAGAATCTCAACTGCTCCCGCCTGGAGCCAGTGAGACTATGGCATCCCCAATTGGGGTATGTTGTGAGGCTTAAAGTAGTGGGGAGGGGAAGGAGGTGGGGAAGAGGAAGGTTGGGAAGTACCTGGCTATTCAGATCTGGTCACTAAACACGGCTAAAGCCATTTTCAGTTTCAATTCTGAATGGTGGTCTTACACCAGGGCGATACTGATAGTATCTTCCACTCTGGAACATGCCGCAAATATACTATATATTATTTTAAATGAATTAATTGTGAAATAACACAAATTAATCAAATAAAATTTATTTGCGCATGCCGGGTTCGAACCCGCGACCTCCGAATTGTGAGTCAAGAGTCTTACCCACTGGACTACGGAGGTCGTGAAAATGATCTAAACTAAAATATGTGACAGTAAATATGTAAAAATCACACAAATCTGACAGGAGATCACGTCCGTTATCTCGATAACGATCCCACAAAAGATATAGAATCGCTCGGCTGTTCTCCTCGTAATTCCCCTAATTGCCCCTTCCCTTTGATGACTCCAATACCGAAATATTTATGTACATATTCTGTCAGCATTTTGTACATTACGTTAGTTTTTAAATTATCCTGATGGATGATGGAAGGTCCCTTTCAAAACCGGTATATCAATAATAATTTATTACAATTAAGTGCTTTCTAACAAATTTATGTGTTTATATTGTTATATTTTCCTTGTCCAATAATTGCTAAATTACTTTGTGGCATAATTTTAAATTAAATGAAAATAACAAACTTTGTTTACACAAATATTTTCTAATTGATCAAGCTGGATTCAAAGTGCTCGCAGTGACTATAAAATATTCCGATACTACAAATATTTCCACGTATTCTGTATTACAAACTTCATCCCACGCCCACGATCATCGCATTGGCGCCATCTACAACTACAAGCAAAGCCAGCGATAATAATTATTATAAATCTACTATTAATTATCTAATTTACTATTCCATAGGGCTTGGTTGATTGCGGTATATCCCTTTTAAAAGCCGGTATTTTTTCTTATCGTGAACTCTGGTATCACGGTTCAAACTCGATCTTTATTTATTGAACCTAAACTCATAGCACATTTGTATGAGAAGTGCTAAAATCAACATCTTTGAAATCTGTACAGGAATAGGAAGGAGTGTCAGAAGACTCCAAAGTCTCCATTTTAACTGCAAAGCTTTAAAGCCGGCATAGAACCTTGATTTGATTTATCAGCCATACACAAACTACCTACTACTACTGGACAAAAACCTCCCGTATGTTAGGGTAGCAGGCTCGCAATTTAATTTCATTTGCTATTTTGAAAATAGTTCTGAGATTATATTATCTTATAATCCGTAATGCTTTTGTAAATTTTTCTTCACTAGTGTGGAGGGCTGTTATTAGGAAATTTGTATTCTTCGGTATAACACAAAAAATTGTAAGTTTGAGATAGCTCATCATTGGAGGTTATCCACCACTTACCCGCCCGAGTATAAGTAATAGGTTACTCCTTCAAGGATCTCGCAAGATTCTAATTTTTTTTAAACTAAGCTACATTTATTTATTTTGAACGAATCTAGACCTCCAGTGTCCCTGCATGCGTTGTGAGTAAGCAGTATGTAAGTGTGTAACCGGAACAACAACAATGCGAAAATAGGTTATTAAAGCAAAATGAATTAAACAGGGCAAAAGAAAAACTCATCCACGAGGCTCCATGAGTCGACAGTGCATCGTGTAAAAAGCCTGCAAGCACCTGCATAAAATAGAGAACATAAATACAATAAATCTAAAATCAATTGGTAAGTACCAACAAAAAATGTGAATGGCATTCGGTCTGATCATAAAATACACTTAGCTTCCGTGTCCCTTAGTTAACCACCCAGTAAAGCCTCAAAGAATGTTGACTAAATATTCGGGGTAAAATACCCGAAGACTAAAAAAAAATTCAGCGTAGATACGTAGCGAGATATGTTAATCATTGGAGGTTATCCACGACTTACCCGCTCTGGTATAAGTAACAGATGGTTATTCCTTCAAGGCTCTAGCAAGATTCTAAGTTTTTGTTAAACGAAGCTACATTTATTTATTTTGAACGAATCTAGACCTCCAGTGTCCCTGCATACGTTGTTAGAAAGTAGTATGCAAGTTCTTAAGATGAAATTATAGTGAAATCCTATTTAGATACTATTTTGATTAATCTGTACGACAAATCGACTTATAGAATGAATATCAATAAATATGCTACGGATAAATCGTAGCTTTTAATAGCTTTTCTATGTTTTGGAATTACAATATAATTATTATTTACGTAACAAAAAATATAAGCGTAAAAAAAAATATTTTTTCATGGCTTAACTATGAAGTAATACAAAAATCAATTAAAGAAAAATACCCCTTTATGGCTAAGACTATTTTTGAGGTTTTCCATGTTCTTACTTTTCTTCGTTCTTATAAAATTATGAACAAAATAAATAAAAGCAACTTTTTCACTCTCTTGCCTCGTGCAAATACGACGCTCGATTTTAAAATTTTGCAGGCAAGAGATTCGAAATATTTCTAGCGTTTATATTCCTCTTAACAGGAAACATAATACAACAAATCAGGTTAGTAATACAAGCAAAAATAATATTTAAAATTTAGATTCGTTCATCAGAAAATCCTCAACATAATCCTCTGAAAGAAGATCGTTTACCGCAAACAAAAAGGCAGTAGGCGGTAGTGCACACTTGTGGAGCAGCCGTCATAAATACTGCGTTTAATTGGTCTCGGTACAATATATCGCAGTAATTGTATTTCTAGGGCCCTTCTGCCGCCTACCTCTTCTGGGAATTCGAGATCCAGTTGTTATATCTGGTGGCAGAGGTATAGAGTATACGAGGTACGCCCTTGCGGTTCCAAGAAAAAATAATTTTGCAAATTCGATCACCCTAATAATACAACCATCATATTTTTCACGGTGGTCGTACTAGGTTATTGAAAGGTCGACTTAATTTTTTTTCCATTTTTAATAACTCTTTGAATTCGTGTCATTAATTACTAATTAATTAATATAATTAATAAGGAAGTCTAAAATGATTTTTGAATGATCTGAATCTAAAAACAATTTTAAAAACGGAAAATTACACACCAATTACAATTTAAATACAATTTAAATACAGCACTTCATAAAACCAACAACTAGGTAGTTAGTTGGCATTAAACTAAAAAAAGGTATCAACCAGAAACCGTATATTTTTGTAAGGATTCAAAAATATTGATAGAGAAAGGTTAGTTTATTACTTAAAAGTTCCATAAATCAACCCAATTAGTTCGCTACGTTTGGCCGCTGAGCAGGGGTCCACGGGTTCATGGGGTGAGGTTTGTCTAAGTCCTGGTGGTGAGTGCATTTGCCCACCTACTCCGTGGCGGGCCGGATCGGGAGAGACTGGTTGATGAAGACTTAACCTTGACCTCTCCAGCAGGACTCTCTTGACACATCGCCTTGAAATACATTGGGAGGGACGAATTCATATGCCAGATTCCTACCCACCCCTCATATATTTTTCCTTCCCAGAAATTTCTCTCCTTCATTACCCTAAACAGACTCTCCAACAGCATTCCCAAAGATGACTTAGGCTCCGAGAGAATCATTTTCCTCAAGGCTTCCTGTGTGGAGCTATTATAAAAAAAATAGTAAGTAGGATTATCTTGCATCAAATGGGGTAGTTATGATTTATTTGTATATTGTACGTGATGGGGTCCTAATGAAAAAAACATCTTTCCGACCACGGCCGATCTCCGGAACTTTGTCAAAAATCCAAAAAAAAAACAAAACAAAAACAATTTTAAGGTCTAATTTTTCACCAAAGAATTTTCTATATATATTTTTTAAATTTCTTGTATTTAAAAAAAAAAATTATTTATTTAGTTAGTTTATACGAGTTCTACATGAATATAAACTAATAAGCACACTAACATTTCATTTGATAAATTTAAACATTTTTGAAATTAGCAGAACATTTCCGTTTAAATACATTCATTATTTCTTCATTCCTCATACTTTCAGGCATTTCATCATACATCTTTAGTCCTTTATACACTATACAGTTCTGTGATTTTGATTTTTTCATATGTAGCAATCTAACTCTATTTATATTTCTTGTTTCTTAATTATGTACATCTCTATTAAAAAAAATTTCACCCACAAAGAATTTTGGCATTTGGTTTTTCATAATTTATGCACAAAAATTAACTTATTAAATAGTAGTATCTTTTTAATTGGGATCCAATTTAGCTCCTCTCTCATTTGATTAACCCTTGCGTATTTGCTTTTCTCCAGTATTCATCTCATAGCTCTGTTCTGTATAACTTCTAGCTTATTAAAATTTCCTTCACTGGTCAAATATAACATCGTAGAGCAGTAATCTAAATGTGGAGCAACTATAGTTTTATAAATGAGTTCTATAGTGTTTCTATTTAATTTATTTCTTAGTCTTCTAAGAAAATTTACCTTTTTGATAACTTCTTTGTGTGTTTCAGAAACAGCTGTTCAAAATTAACCAAATTATATTTAGTCAAATTTAGCAATTTCAGCGGTTGGCTTGTAAAGCTGTGAAATACCTGCCGACGCGACGGTTCAGAAAATTTAATAAATCCAAACCTGGCCTCAAAAGAGCCCCCTCTTCCCCTCCGATCATTGATTTTGAAAAATTGGTCAACAAGTGACTAATAAATATAAAAACAAGATTAGTGAATTGGAAATTTAATTGCATTAAGATTTTTTTTTTGTAATTGTCAAAACTCGTCAACGCATATAAAAACAATTTTCTTGATTTCAATTAAGTCAATATCTTATATGCTTTGATTATATAAATGTCTAGATGCTCGAGTGACGAAGCGCCAAAAAAAAATATATGCCAAAGGTTGGCAGATAAGCTCGGCCTGTCCGCTCAGTGGCGACACTATCGTTGTACGGTAAACACGTGTTGTGTGACATTTGAAAATGACGATTTGCGCTATATCAGTATGCAGGAATTACATAGGATGATTGAAAACAACTAAAAATGTTACCTATCATCGGTTAGTTACCTTTAAATAACCATGTAGTTAAAGAAACAATTCAGTTTTAATAATGTAATTTGGTCTTAGGACAACGCCAATTGACGCCATGTTTTGACGCCATGTTTACAGGGTTGCCTGTTCTTCAAATTAAATTTTCCCGATAATTATTACGAAGTAAAAACCGATCATATTTACGGTCTTCTGCATCAAGTTAATTTGATAAGATTGGTCGTGGAAAAATATTTGGCCTTAAGATATCACTATAAGACAAAATTGGATAATATTAACCGGGTTGTAAAATCTATACGAAAACTGTTTAAAAAACAAATTCAAAGGGAAGGTTCGTTTTTTTTTTTTTACCCCTCAAGGGTCAGCGTTTTTTGGAAAAATCGCGTGGAAATTACCTTAAGAACAAGAATGGAGGAAGCTATTCTGACCTTTTCCTTGGTTCAGTTTCTTTATACAAAAAATTTAAAATCGCGTTCCAAATTATTTGAATCAATATTCTTTTTTGAAATTTGATCCGCCCGCAATTCCGCGTCTCTGGCAAATGACAGGTTAAGAATAAATAATAACTATCGATAGCTTTAGTTTTAAAAAGTTGCATTGTCTTTTTTGCGTGACATGTTAGTGTGACATGTTAGTGTGACATGTTAGTGTGACCCGGCGATGTACTGTGTACTGATAGGTGGACAACAGTTCTGCATCGAATACAGAGGTTTGCAACCATGTTTCAGTTAGAGCAATAACTTCAGTATTTTGTGAAATAACATTGTTCGAAAATTCACCTATTTTAATTAATGAACTATTCGAACATTTTGGTATTTAAAAGATAGTTTTGCCATTTTTAGGTAGGCATAGATTTACCTGGATGTGGGCCACCTTCTTTATTTGATGATGATAAGAATTTAAATTTAGACACAGCGATACCTGCCGGCCAGTTAGCAGCGTCTAGGAATGTACCTTTCTTATTTTTCGTATTTCTTATTTATTTGTTAAAAATAATCAAATAAAAATAAATCTCTTTTAACAATGATTTTCTTTTCATTTATATCATTATATGTAGAAAACTATCTTACTTAAATGAATTCAAAATTAAACGAATTATGGGTCATACCATATTTTTTACACACTTTTATGGGAAATACTCGGGAGCTGGTATCACTCAACACGCCTACAGTGACGTTAAGTGCTTAACGTCAACAATATAAGTTACGCATACTTGTGTGCGTGCCACGCACACAAGTGTTTCAAATCTGGCCTGTTCTTTTGTAGGAATTACAGCGCAACACTCTATCTAGACATTTATATAATCAAAGCTTATATGTAAGGGCCCATAGATACTTAAATAATTTGTTTAATAATACACAACTTCAAACCCAGTACAAATCGCAAGTGTGCCCCACGGTTGAATTTGGCAGACACCTTAGGTCTGGACTGTCTGGAGCCCCAAAATACCTGAAAAAAACCCTCGACTCTGATTCTCCTTTCTGAAGTTGCTAAACGCAAAAAATGGAAAACGCGCGCTCAACATATGATCTCTTGAAGGCCCTTGTTCACTCCTTCCCCCCCTCCAAAAGACTCTCTACGTGGCACCTTCAAAGATGACACACGCCCAGAGTGAAATTATTTTCCTCAGGGCCTCCTGTGGCCGCCTAATGTAAAAAAAGTCTGATGATGGTAGCAAAACCGTAGCAATACAAAATAACAACACTCCCGGACCATCATAGAGAGCTAAACTTTTGTATTTACCCAATTTTAAGAACAAAAAACATTTTTATTAAGACTTAATAAAACACTTATTTATTTCTAGAAACTATTTGATTAATTTTTTCAAAAAACCCCACATCCGTCAACAGATGCATCTAATGGGTAAAGATTAAAATAGACCAATTCACAAATAATATTGAAAATATGTATTACTACAGTTTTGCTTTTAGCATAGCATCATCAGATACAGACTTACAGGAAATTTAAATTCGTCTCATTTACGTGTGAACAAGATAGTCACAAAAATCTCATGAAAAAAAAAATAATAGAAATTTTTCAATACATTAAATTTCTATTTATGGGCTCCTAGTAACATTCAAAAGCATTCAATGGTTTTGGCCCACGTTTTGCAATTTTTTAAAACCGGTGATCGAGGTAGGGTTACCATCCGTCCGGATTAATCCGGACATGTTCGGACTTCCGGCCCTTTAATTTGTCCGGATTTTTTGGTTTAGATGGAATATGAGTTATAAAACTTACATCAGTAATATCACATAAGACTTTCTTATTAATTTCCCACTCATCTAAAAACAAAATATAAATCTCCTTTAACAATCATCTCATGGAGATCAAACAATAAATTTCCGGACTGTGATTAAAATATCCGGACTTTTCTTGGATTGTCGGGCTTTTTGCCAGGACTTTTCAATTTTCTAAATGGTAACCCTAGATCGAGGGGAATGGAGATTCTTTTAGAAATATTTTCAGGAAACCCCGGCGTTTATTGAGATAAAATAAAACAATCTTAAAAAAGCAAGTAAGATACCTGCCTCACTAGATGATGTCGGTTTTTTTGAAGCTAGATTTAGATTTATTGAATTTTCTCAACCTCTGCTAGATATTTCACAACTTTACAAGTTAAAACCGCTAAAATATGAAATTGACAAAAATAAAATTAGATCTCTAAGAACTAAACCTATCCGTATCGGTATTGAGGGAGCGGGCCGTATCGACAGAGACGGGGCGAGAAATAAAAGGCGTCAGTCGGTGTAGTGAGTCAGTCTTTATTGTTGCGCTACGTAGCGAGGTCGGAGCGGAGCGGAGTGTCAGTGGTGCCGTTGGTGTTGCTGCGTGATGATGAGTGAAGAAGGTCAGGAGACTACGGCGGTGAAGATCACTGGTCTTCAGGGAGCCGGCGTGTTGCCCTACACCATGGCGGTGTAGAAGTGACCTTGGTACAGGCGGTCGACCGTCGTCGTGTTGACGAGGTATGGCGGCTGTGTGGCCTTTGAGTCGACACACACACGTGACGCAGGAAGGAACCTCGAGAGGCGATGAGGATGCTGGTTGCTGGCTCGTTACCGGTTGCTGGTTGCTTGACATCTCATGTCGAGGCGCGATGGGCCGGACAGCGAGAAGGTAGTTGGAAATGGAGTCCTCGAAGGTGTCATGAAGATGTTCCTGAAGTCACACTGGATATGCGTTAAATCACTTGCTGCGAGAGCGATATCAGCCCGCGTGGGCTGAATAATGCGTAGCGACACTGTATCACCGCCCGATGTGTAAATGTCGAACCATGAATGAAGACTGAACTGAGACTCAGCGAGCGAGCGCTTGCTTATATACTCGCTGCGAGTAATTAATCTCACGGTAGGCAACGCTGGGTGAATTCACGCAAAGCTGAGAAATCACTCGAACCTTCTGTGGGCACTTGTATGGTACAGCCACACGTTCTAGGCCTTTCGCGTAAGTGGCGGAATTATTATTTACTAGGCTGCGCGGCCGTAGTAACTGACTGTAGGTATTTCGTAGTTTCCAGCGTGTTCGGTGGGAGTCCAGTGACGGCGCAATGAATTCGGCAGACGTGGCCGCCACAGTATCATTATGTTAAAAGAAATTTCTTGATCATAAATTATAGAGAATTTAGACTACCTTCGGGTCAAAATGGAAAAAAAAAATACAGAAAAACGGTCAAAACTTTTTAGGAGTTTTGGATTTTGACAAATTAAAACAGGTTGGTCTAGGTCAAAATCTTTTTCTCTGGCCTCTGACTTGTACAAGTACAACATACAAAAAATCATAATTACTCCATTTGATGCAATATTCGATGTTTAATTACTGTACTAACTAAAATCAATGGTTACTGCTAATAAGCTGTTTTGAAAAACATGTTATTTTTAATACAGCCCATAATTACACATCAAAAAAGAGCAGCTAAATTTAAGCAGCTCTCTAGATTTCTATATGTGAGAATGGATGGCGGGATATTTATAAAATTTCTCTGCGCAGACCATGATATATTGTTGATTAAGTGTTGATTGATCGTCAGCTTTGTGTGATATCAATTATCTATAACAATACTCAAATCTAGGCAAAATAATAACAAACCGTTTTCATTGAATAAGATTTCTGTCTTCTCCTAGGAATCGAACAATTTTTATGTGGTGAAAGCACAAAATAATGTAAAAGAATTAACCGAATAAACACAGATATAGTATATGGATATTTTCATGTTTAGAAATATCACGCAAAAAGTTCTAAGAAAACAGAAAGGAATAAAAAGAGGCAATAGAATGGTTCAGAGAAGTATCTATACTGGGCCAGATCTCGTTTCTAAGCTAAAAGCTAAGTTAAAGCTCTGAATAGTGGTAGTCGCTTACTATATATTATTATATCGATGATGAAAATTAAATAAATCTTCACTATGGAAATATGAAATTCTAATAACGGTTTCTTTTTACATTAGCTCCACACAGGAGGCCCTGATGAAAAAATTTCCCTCAAGGCCTATGTCATCTTTGAGGATGCTGTGTAGAGGGTCTTATTAGAAAAAGTTGGATATACATACATATAGATATAAATCCATCCTCCCACTGCACTTCCGAAAGAGTCCTACTGGAGAGATTAAAATATTTCCTTCAGCTAGTCTCTCACGATCCAGCCTACCACACAGTTGGTGGACAGACGCATCCACCACCAAGATCCGGACAAACCTCACCCCATGAACCCGGGCACCCCTGCTAAGTCACCAAACGTAGTGAACCACTTGGGATGACCTTCGGATGAGGCGTTTGTTATCCAATAAATGGTTCCCAGGGCAGCGGTACCCATTCCCGCCTCCCAAATTAGGTAAATTTAAAAAAAAAATTTAACTTTTTGTATGAAAATATAAAACACAAAATGTTGAAATTTTGAAGAAAAATAAAATTCATTTTCAGCTACAGCAACATCAATAACGTCGTATTTTTCAATCTTAGCACTCTAGCTCACTTAAAACTCACGAACCGCCACTTAATTATTACGTTTATTTATATCCGCCACATTGCTATCCCAAAAATGGAAAGAAGTACATAGGTACCGACTTATTTTTTTCTCCACATTGATGGTGGGTTGAGGGCAATTACATATATCCGTCAAAGCCATTGTGACCTTTGGGATGCAAGAATACGTGAAGGGTCTTTTTGAGGAGGGTCGAAGGAGTAAACCTGGATCTTGAAGAGACCCATCTTAAAACACAGGGATATTGAATATAGCGGACGAAAGTGCTTGGAATAGCCAATAATTTAATTAGCATTGTTGAATTGTTAATGATGCTTATAAAATATTCATAATTATAAAGATATATCAAACATCATGATTAATGTTTACCATAAAAATTAAGATATTATGACAATAAATGTATATACTTATAGTATTATCATCAAAGGATAACTTACCTATTTATCACACACGATAAAAATTCAACATGAATTTGCAACATTACAATAAAAGCTGTCAATATATTATTGTCACCGGAGATGAAAAACGCAAAGAACACTCCTAAAAATGTTAATATTTTCTCATTCATTCCTTTGAGATGAATGTTTCGGTCCGATGTTAAAATTACTTACACGTACGAACGAATCGATGCATCCTTTGGAAACATTTATAATAATAATAATTGGATAATTTGTAGAGCGCCGTTTGTGTGAAAAATCACCGTAAAAAACACCGGGCGCTGTAAAATTTATTAAGAATTCTTAGGTTCTGTCTAATTTTACTATTTACAAATGGATACAGAAACATAGGTATTTACCTGGCAGGTCACTTCCGATAAACACACTTTAATTAGAAAATTTATGCTTGGGGAAGATACGGCTTTGCACGCGGAGGACATTATGTTTAAAACACTGGACATTGCACGATTTTACATTTGCTACCCCCATCAATATTAGTGTTACATTTATGAAAAGATTAGTGACAAAAGTAGAGTTCATATTTATTTTGAAAGATTGGAGAGTTTAGGACTCTTTAGGGCTGGAGAATTTTCATGAAAAGACCTTTACAAACGCTTACGAATAGGATTTTTTTCAACATTTTTACAAATTCGTTATTTACAGTGTCGCGGGCGTTGAATTTTAGAAATGATAAAATAATTTTTTGTTTAAACATATTAGAAATGCCAAGGAAATGGCGGGTTCGATCACAAAGCATATCCAAATTATATTGACAAGATTGTTTTTCATTAATTTCGAGCATCTGTTTTTATTTCATAGATCTTACAAAAGGTATTTGCAGCTGTTGAACAAAAATTGGATATAGATTCCTACCTACATAAGGAACCTGAGACTCCGACTGAGATGACTACACATTTAAAAATATTATTCAATACATATTAAAACAATGGTCATCTTTTTTGCTGGCAAATTGACATTTCAAAGCCCTTAGCTCATGGTGGAAGTGAAGTTGTGTAAGTTTCATGATGCAAAAGCTCACCTTTCGATAACTTGGCCTACTTTAGTACGCAGGTTGGATCACATGAAAAAAAATGAATATCGATCGTCCAGTTGATTGGTCAGATACCTACTCCGAATTTTTTAATTTGAGTTGAGTATGCAGTTATATGTAAAAGTGTACCCCCTATCTCTCTGGTACTAAGATTAATCATAAACATCACAAATTCAATAATACTGGAGAAAAACTTGTGTAGTGAAATAGTCAAAATAATTATGTTTTCTGGGTTACTTAGGAAATTTCAAAATGTCATACCGTTATGTCGGATCGTTGTGCTTCCCGGTGTTATTTTATCGCATAATAATATGTAAAACACACGTGTAAATGATATTTGATTTATGGCGAGCATTTGAATGTTGATTTCTGCATTTAAAAAAAAACCTACATTATTCTTGTTGAACTTCTAAAGGGTCATTTTATTTATCAAGACATTGGACAAAGAGGCATATTGTTTGTTTCACGTTTGTTCGTATTGTTGAACAAGGAAAATGGATTTCAAAAAAATGAGTTACAAGTTACAATCCACTATAATAAGGGACAAATTAAATTGCCAAGCAAGACCAGTTAGTGAATACAATAAATTGAAACCAATATATTTTTAACACACCACCTCTAAGGTGAACAGGGCAACTATTGTTTCTGGGGTCGAGCCAAGATCCAAGAGTCAGCCGATTACATTGTATTGTTAGTGTTGAAATTTACCAAATTAAAAGAATGGTATAATACCCGCCCAAAGACAATACGCATATTATGTCGTTATTATGCTAAGTGTCCCCACTCTGCAATGAGGCAATACCTCGCTTATGAATTAGTAAAATTGTATTTCGGATGAATTTAAATATCCAGTAGCCTAATATTTCTCGTGTGGGTTTAGAATGCGTAGCCTTATTAAAATGATGGTAAAGTGGTAGGGGGTCAATATTCAGTCATTCGGAATTATTCATGTGGGGGTTTAGATGGGATATTAAGATATGACAGGAAAGGATGCATCATTAGAGAATTAATATCAACATCAGTTTTTGTGTTAGCATCGACGTCGGTAAGAAACCTGCAGACAAGATTGATGTTGCAGAATAAGAACGAGTAGTTTCTCAGAATCTTTGTTGTGTAAAACGACACACATCGTTAACGAACTAGCTACCGGCTTGTGTCTTTTCTCCTTCATTTATTTACATATCGAGACCTGTTTTTCAATCCTTTACTTCCCCTTACCACTACAAACCCTCAACCGGATGGCGAAAGAGTTCAAAGTAGTCCCATTTTTTTTTACTACATTGATGTAATGTTCATACCTACTGGACATAAGGTACGAACCATAAATCAAATTCAAAAGAGGTGTTAAAGCCTTAGATGAATTCATGAAGTGAAGATCCGTTACTGAGACGACGCGCGTGGTTTTATTAAAAAATTGTGGAAAATTCATTAAAAGTAATGAAAAAAAATAAGTTTACCTATTTAATCTACTGTTTTTAATCACTTTCATTGACTTTTCAAAGGAATGATGAAGTGCCACTTTATTGAGTTTTCCGGTCACCATTCTTTAGCTGGCCGTTCTTACAGCTGCTTCATTCGTACACACATATTCATTGAACGACTTTTCATAAGCGGTGCTACATTTTTTTTGTTCGATTAGTGTGAATTGGACGCATCTAAACTTTAAAATTTTAAACGCGTTAAAACTGAAAATATTTCAACATTTCCAAAAAATGGGATTCTTTTACGTTTGTTTAAATTGACTAGGTTAGGTAATGGTATCCTAATCGTATTATGCCAAAGGGAATCCGGTTTAGTTTGAGATTCAGGAATTCCACTGGGGGTTTGTATGCCCCCTGGAGTTTTAATGGCATGTACATCCGAAATATTTAATTTTTGTTTATTTGAATTGTTATCAAATGAGAAAACAAGAATGCACCAAAAGGTACCCCAAGTAAATACGCTCCTAAATAACAATGCACATAAACTAGAAGAAAAACCTCTATAAAAAGGAGTTAGTCATAATGAAAGCGCAAATAAATAATAATTTCATTGATTTAACCGTTTTACTCGGGTGCTTCCAGTTCGTTATCAAGATTGCATCATGAATCCAAACATGACAACACTTAATCGTATCTTGAGCAGGTATAGAAATTATAAAAAAGGTTGAAGAATCTATTCGAATTTAAACATTGCTGTTCAAATGCTTCATACCTTTTTGTTTGAATGTTGTAAAATATGATGACTTTCGACCATCAACGCCCTTTAGTTTCCTGCTGAGTTTCTTCTACGAGACAATGCCCCCCGCCTGAGGGGCAGAAAGGGTCGGACTACAAAACCATAGTTAACAAAATTCCACACGAACAAGCTAATTCATTATTATACTGTGAACTGTGACTTAAGAGCGAGTACGGTTTATCAATCCTCCCTTTAGGGAATCTAAATCAGGGACTAAACGTTCAACAGAGCTCTTGTTAAACCTTTACATCTAATAAGTTAGATTTCTACAACTTTCGGAGTTGGGAAGAAATAAATAATTATAACAATGGCAGTTACAAGACGAGAGCCTTTCAAAATATTGCAGGGGGTAGTACTTACATGCATTCTTAAAGCTAGGAGAAAAGTATTTATTTATTTTTGGGTTTTTGAGATTATTCACAGGTGAATGAGAATAATTCACACCAGTGACGGACTAACGGGGGGGCGGAAGGGGCGGCCCGCTCCCGGCCGGTCCTGGGGGGCCTCCATATTATTTATTTTTCTGAAAGATGCGAATGCTCTCCTCACCAAATGTTAAATTTATGTGAAACCGTTTGAAACAGTTTGTATGTTGAATTATACTTCAACAAAACTTTCTCGAAACTTTTTAACACGTTTTTCAACCTGGTTGACAACATATTTAAAAAACTGGTGACCCGACAATTGGTCCGGCGATAGTTGGTCTGGCCGGCAGTTGGTCCGCCGATAGGTCACCCCAGCATTATCAAAGATAACATAGGCCCTGAGTAATTTGATGGCAGGGGTGTTGGTTATCCAATGAATGATTCCCGGGGCGGCGGTAAGCATATCCGCCTCCTAAATCTTAAGTATATAGCAATATATAAGTATGTCTGTCATATTTTGCTATTAGTCAGTATTCATTCAGAATCGAAACGTTACTTTAAATGACATTAGCCGTGTTTAGTGACCAGATCTAAATAACCAAATATAATGAGCAAAATTAAGAAAGGGACCCTCAGATGGTTTGGGCACGTAGAGCGAATGAGCGAAGAAAGTAGTGTAAAAAGAATATATGATGCAAATGTGAATAGTCGAAGAAGTCGGGGACGCCCGAGGAAGACATGGCACGATCAAGTGAATCAGATACTTGAGACGGGCCATGTCAAAAGTCAGAATAGTAGAAGAGTATGTATGAGACGATGTATGAATGTGAGTGAGGCAAAGAGTGTGTGCCAAGACCGAGTTGTTTAGCGGTCCGTCCTCTCTGCCTACCCCTGCGGGGAAACGGCGTGATGGTTAGTTAGTTGGTTTATCTAAATAACCGGGTACTTCCTAACCTTTATCTCTCCATTTTCTTCCCCACCCCACTATCTTCAGCCTCACAATGCACCTATACCCCAATTGGGAATGCTATGGTCTCTATTGTGACACCCCCACAAAAAATATTTAAAAAATAATTTGATTCACTTGATTATGAAATGTCTTTTTGTGACGTCGCGACACAGAAAGACATGCGCTGGTGCGTCTCCTAAAATTATTCACTCCGCTCCTCCCGACTATTCTAGGTTGTCATATATTATTAATTAAAAAGTTATAAAGGCTTCAAAGATTCGAAAACGCGGTATAATAAAAAAGTGTGATTTTGGTATTTGTCATTAAATTGTCGAGAGTTCTGTTTATTTGATTTTAATGTAGGCTCAGAATCAGAACCGCACACTTATTAAAAGTATTCTTATATCGGTCGTTGGAAAGTTTTGAAAGCCTTGATATTTTCCCTTATGTGAGATGAGTTATTACACAACATCCCGAGAGTAAAGTAAGCTATGTTCTCTGCGTACCATGTCGGGTATAATCATCAACACAAGTGTTTGGGAATATCTATTAGGTACCTACTTATTTATGGAAATTTCTTAGATTTATTTTACTTGTTTCGATGACGTGTGGAAATGTTTCTCTGTGATTAATTGCCGGAGGTGTTTGATCTCATTATAAAATAGAGAGTATCAGTTTCGGTATAGAACTAGGTTTATTATTATTACGTAACGTTTGAATAGCAGTATAACACGTGGGAGTGCAATAATTGCAATTTACAGTCACACTAGGTAGCTATCAATCAGCGAGATGTGAGAAATCTCATACACGTATAATAAAACACATGTAAAATAAATAAACAAAACGGCAAGTAAAATGTTCATTAATTTTAAATCTCTGATATTTACCTAAAGCCCTAAGAATCGACCTTTTTACCACGTGTATAGTTTTTTTAATATACCACGTTCTGACGAGAAAAAGGCTTGAAAAATCACATTGAATTATGAGTACATACGAGTATTATGTTGAGCTTTCAGGATTGTTTTATCAATCGCGGAATTCCGACAAAGCCATGATATAGTTAACATAGTCTCGAACGGTTGCTGAAGCCTTATAGTATATTATATAGTTTATCAGTCTGACTAACCATTTAGTTTCAGTTTAGACCAGTTTAGACCAGTTTTTGTTTTTTAAATCAAAATTTATTCACGCTAAAAAATAATCACATTAATATAAATAAGCTGACAATAAATTTAATAATTACATTTGGAGTGAATGTAAAACGCATTAAACAAATTAAAATCACGAACCGTTTTCACGGGTAGTCTTTATTTTTTCAATTAATTTCGTCCACATAAAACTGAAGATTAATTAAGCAGTAAACCACGGAGGTCTTGTATGGTCAAGAATTATGCAAACTTTACAAAATTTTAAAATTTTTGTTGTAGATTTATGTATCTTTTAATTTTTGTAACTTATGTGACCTCGTCCCAGCGAGAGCTCGTAAGGACGTCTTCGACAAAAGGTGCAAGAACGACGACGTCACGATCTCTCCCGGGGATTAGTATATATGTGTAAAAGCCCGAACTGAGGTAAATCTTAAGATTTTCCAATAAATTCGAAGATTTACCAACTTTTATTTCATTTCATTTTACCAGTAAATCCTAATATTTACAAGTAAAATTATTTAATTTGATTTACCGTAGTACGGGCTTTAACAGTAACATATATGTTATGTTCGTATTATTATGTAGATCTTATATAATTTGGTTTTAACCGATTATGAAATATAGGTTTCGATCGGATTCAATGCACAATGCTCAAATTGATCACGAGGTGGAACTTTAGCTAAATAATGCTTTTAAAAATATTAATTAATTTCTAATAATTATTTGGGTTCAGTCAGTCTTCTAAATATTCATGTTTGACGAAGGAAAAAAAATGTTTCCTGTGTTTAAATCGTCCAAAAAGAAACAGATCTGAACGAAAAATAAAATTAATTTAATTTTCTCGTAAACAAATAAATAAATAAAACCTTTATATTTATTTATTTGTTTACGAGAAGGGCTTAATCAGGTCGCCGATATCATTATTATATATTTGAATAAGCTGCGTGGAAAATATATTGTAAAGTTATGTACCACAAAACAATAATTATAAAAATTACTGCAATTAGACCGGGTGTAGGGATTGATATGTTCCCACATGTCATTTTTTTTTAAATTCACTGTATATATTTCGGTGTCAACAGTCATATTTTTTCCTGTACCATATCCTTTACCGCAAAGGAGTAAGCAACCATTTATGAAGTTTCTCAATGTGGTTCAGTTTTTTATGAAATATTTACGACATATGTAGATGAGAACATTTTTTATTTTTTTATTAGTTTTTATATACAAATACATGTAATATAATCATGAGTAATTACATTTTCAGGTTACAATCGGATTAATCTCAAATCATTAAATACTAACATGCAACATTGATTAGAAACAGTATAAACATATATATGTATATAATATATAATATATAACCTTTACGAGAGTGTAACTACTCGTTTGTAAAGGGAAGAGAAAATATATAATTTTTTTTTAAATTAAAAAAAATAAAATTAAAAATTATAACACGTACATTATAAATACGTACTTACATAAATCAAATGTAATAAAATAAAAATAATATAAATAATAAAATAATGTAAAAAAAATAAAATAAATTGTTGAAAAAGTATTGTTAGTTAAAGGTGAATGCGGTTCTAAGTGGCTAAATTATTTAAGATATTATTACTTCTTCTAATAGTGCAAAATTATTTTGTGGTAACATTTTTAATTCAAATTAATAGATAACTTTGTATTAACCACTTAATTATTTACAAAAACCGACATGTTTCGTCAGCAAAGCTGACTTCTTCAGGGTTTTGACCATAAATAAACCAATCCCTAGATCGATATCTTCGGGCCTTCTCCATACTAGAAATTTCGTCATCACTGTCACCAACTTAACCAAAAATAAAATGGTCCACCAAAGACTATTGTCTTAATAACATAGAGGAAGTTCAAGGCCATTTGCCACCATAGATAATATAATCGCATTGGACCTACTTTATTAATTCATTAGCCAAATAAAATATTTAAAAATAAAAATGCTTGAAAGCAGAAAAATGTTTTAGTTTCCCCAAGAAAACAATCTTCCATCAGACAAAGCCTGAGGGAATGAGCTTTACATAATTTTTAAAGCTCATTTCCTCAGCAAGGAGCTTTGTCAGATGGAAACCTGTTGTCCTGAGGAAATCAAAAATTCAAGCGTTAGTAAAAAACCTAAAATACTTGAAATATGAACTCCTTATAAAAGGAAAACATTTTCAAATAATGATTGGTTTTCTACGGCGAATTTACATTTTTCTGCTTGAAAAATGATAACTCGGGGGTACATGTTTAAATTCTTTTTATTTTCAGAAAGACAATCGATAATAGCACATAAAAACACTGGTTCGGTGAATTCGATGAATTGAAAAATGGTTTGAAAAAGAATATCGACAAAGGAATGGAAAGGAAACATGGCTAAAGCGTCATACAGCTGTGACATTAAAGATCAACATAAACAATAGCTGTATTGTTTGTTTATATACGTTCATCTATGTCACATCTATATAGCGTTTTGTCCATTTTTCCTTTCCAGCAGTCACCGTACAGTTCTTGTAGAATGAAATAAAAAATCTACATATTCTAAATTTCCTTTCAACCGAAATTAAACAGAGTACCTATACCTTCATCGGGGACCCATTTCAGCCATCTCACGGTAAAAACCGCATCATGTGTTCTGAAAAAAATATATCACATTAAACAAAGTTTGTGAACAGAATATACAGTATTTTTCCCTTGTGATGACATACTTTGTTTATCACAAGGGAAAAGTATTCTCACTTCTGTTCATATGAACATATAAATTAGTAGCATTATTAATTTTACCTGCCATTAACGGTGTTATGGTCTGCCAAACAATGTTATAAGGTGTTCCTAACGTAAAGCTCCAAAATCATTCAAAGTCTGGAACATTTTCTGAAACAATATTTGTGAAACATTAACCACTCGGACCCATAAGCTTGTGTTAACGATAATATAACATTAACAGACATATGTATGACGTACGAGGCGTACGTATTACAATTATACTTATTAAAGTAAAATTGAAAGAATATTTTATCAATATGTCATTTAACCTCAAATAGATTTACAGATAAATTAAGCTGAATGTTAATGTCTCATGTAATTACCTGATTTCTGGATCAATTGCGGACACATTTGAAACATTTTTCCACCTCTGGAATTCCTGTAAACGATTTTTAAATGAAATATGCCCATGGCGATGTCAACAACACAAATTCAAATTCGTTTGATAATCGCATGACGCAATTTGACGTTTAAAGTTAGACCTATCTATAATAAAATTCAGCTTTATCTATAAGAATTTGGTTCACTCCTGTCAGTTTCAAGGTTAAAGCCAAGTTTTACGCCCCTGGTTTTGACAGAACTAATTTTAAAAATAGACATACATAGGTAATAGAGAAAAATAATAGACATAAAGAATAATAAAATTTGAAAGAAAATAATGTGTAAGGGACGAGGGGCAATATAGAACAATTAAAAATTTTAAAAGGGGAATAGATTTAATAATGGGTCATTTAAAAACAATTTTTGATTATTAATAATATTTAAATTTGCATTAACACACTTTCTAATCTCTAAAATTTCTAATTTATCCAACTGAATGCCATTGACATTACAATGTATTAATTCTATTCCACTGTAAAAATTAAAGGTATGACTAGTTTCTATTAAATGGTTGGCAAACTCCGAGAAACTATTATTATTTAAAGCTTTCAAATGCTATTTAATCCTTATTTCAATGTTTCTATATAAAAGAAATCACAATCATTGCATTTCAATTTATAAATTCCAGATTTTTTCATTTTTGAATCTCTATCTTTATTATTTACTATGTAATTTTTAAGTCTATTGTTTGCATAAAATACAGAAATAATTTCAATATGTAAATTCTTTTTTATTAAATTAGAAATTTTATTATTAAAATACATCATTTTCCTCCATTTTTTCTTTTCTTCATCCTTTTGTATAGGGTAGATGTATCATCTAAGGAAATTATTCTTGTATTTTTTATTAAGAATTTTTTTCAATTACATTGGAATTATAACCATTATTGATTGCAATTTGTTTAATAATATTGAGTTCTGTATAAGTAAGTGGTTAATACAAAGTGTTCTATTAATTTGAATTTAAGATATTATTGTTTAATTTATTGTAGTCAGATTCTAATCTCAGCTCTATTGCTAGTTTATTAAACTACACCACTCCATTGTACATGTAGTAGTGTTGTGCAAAACTGATATGTATTAATGGCGTACATAAGCGACCCACTGTGTTTTGCCTATTGCTCTCAACGCGTACCATGGCGTGGTGCGACTTCTTAGAATAGTCTTTGTGTATTTGAAGCAGCGTATTTTTTAGAGGTGGGACTTGAAAGTTTTGGAAAAGTTGAGAGGTTGAATAATCTGATGGTTTCTTAGTAATAATTTTGACTGTCAATCTTTGAGTAATTTCCAACGGCAAAATTGAGATTTTTTAAACTCCTCCCCATGCAACGATACCGTATTGTATTATCGAATGGGCTATAAAAAGATACGGCCCGCGGGCCGCATGTGGCCCTCAGGCCCTATCAATATGGCCCGCGACCATTTTAGTTTTCCTGATATATAACCATCCAGTGACTTGAACAGTTCTGCATTTTTGGTGTTGGTTGACAAATATTTTGCACATAACACATCTTCATGATAAAGATATCGCTCATAAACAAGTAGTATTGCCTTGTTGTCGATATCTGTAGATTCGTCAACCTGAAGTGCATACCACGGTGATGTATTAATCCTCTCCCACAATTGTGTCTCAATGTCTTCGGCTATTTCCTCAATGCGCCTAGTCACAGTGATAGCCGACAAAGCCACACATCTTTCAAGTCCACAAGCCGTCACACAGTGGAAAAAACCTTATGTATGTTCCGATTGTAATTATGTATGTGCCTGAAAGGTGACTTTAAAAACTCATAAGTTTACTCTTAGTGGAGAAATACAATTTTCATGTTCCGACTGCAACTATTCATGTTTTCAAAAGGAACATTTAAAAGTCCACAAGCCGTCTCAGAAAAACCTTTTCATGTTCCGACTGCAACTTTTCATGTTCTCAAAAGGAATATTTAAAGGTTCACAAGCCATCTCACAGTGGAGAAAAACCCTTTTTAAAGGAAGTTTGTAGTTTAATCCTTTGCCAAAATGTTAACCTAAGATAATGGCATTAAATATGTTGTTAACATATATCCGAATATGTGAAAGCATACAGCACGTATGTATGTTCAGTAGTACCTATTTATATGAGCAGATGTTTTCTGTTTTGAAAATGAATAAGAACAAACATCGTTCAAGGCTTACGGATGAACATCTCCAATCGATTCTTTAAATAACTACCACGAATATGACACCCAACATCAATGAGCTTATCAAAAACAAGAGACGTCAGGAGTCCGGCTCAAGATAATTTACCATTTTACCCTCCTTTTTAACTTGAATGAAAATTTATAATTCCTAAGTGCATATCTAACTAAATAAAGATTTCAACAATTGAGTATGGGTTTTAATTTTGAGTCTGGCCCGCTTACACACCCTAAATCTTATAAATGGCCCTTAAGAAAATCCAGTTTGACACCCCTGGGCTAGAGCATAGTATATATTTTTAAGGATTTTAAAGTTAAGTATATTTCTTAAATTAATAAATATGTATATAAGTTTTCTTAATCTATTTATAGTATTGGTAATTTGAGTCTTCCACTTAAGGTTACTATCTATTATTACACCCAAATATTTTATTTCTTTTTTTATTTGCTATGCATATACATTTGCGACATAGATAGAAATTACTGCATTAGGAGTAAAATTTTCAACAGCCATCTATAACTAGTTGTATAAATCTGGGACAGCTCCGCTGAGAAGGACTTGCATTAATCTGCAAGGATGGAAGATATCTAATAGAGTCTTCCCTATAAATAAAATAGGTAGGACGAAGACTGTTCGAAGAATTCCCTGGAATATGGCTATATATCAGGAAATATCTGGTTGATAAAAGCGACAAAATTTAAAGGGGGATCGGTGGCAGCAGGGGCATGCACTCCATATAGGCACATAAGCACTGCCTACCCTACCGTATTTGTAAAATATAAGCTTGTAATAATATTACAATTTATTAAATTATTGCTAGAAATAAATATACACTTTTAAAAATAAGCGCCAAAAAACTGAGCAACCGAAACTACGCGAGCGCCTCATCAAACGGCATACTACAAAAGTGGCATAAACTGTAACTAGAAACTACACGCGCGCCCTCCGACTGCCTCACTAAAATGCGGCCCAAGCAGGAATTATTTCTGCTTGGAGCAAACTTCATACAATATATAATATCAATGTTTACGAAATGCACCTAGCATAGAGTAGAACTGTTTGAATTTTCTTCTATTAGGTTCTTTTGTTAGTATTAGGCAGTGCTTTCTGGAACAAAATTAGCAAATGTCAATCAGTGACGACAGTGGCATCTGTTGTTATCTATTTCTATCAACTAGTTGTCTTACCAGCAGCAAGCACACTTAGCGAAAACTTGTACGAAGGGAGTTATTTGTAGTAAGTTTTTTTTTAAATTCATTTGAATCAATTCGGCGGTTTTCCTACTGCCTACCCTGATCAAAAACTCTGTGCACGCCACTGGGTGGCAGAATGTATAAAGGCAACCGCCCGGCAAGTGGAAGATTCCGAGATCCTTTCTCTTTCCTTATTTTGTTTGTGTGTTTCTAATTAATATTGTTTTTGTGATTATTAATCGATAACTAATACATTCAAAAAATTTGTTCAGAAAAATTGCCTAAATTTGGCGGTTGATTAGAAAACCCAAAAAAATGGTTCCGCTTGCTTACCGGGCTCTTCGTATTATATTATGAATGCATTGAATTTTTTGGTGTAAAACTAAATGACTTTCGGCAGTCGATAAGTAATATTTAAATGCTTCTTCATGCTCTGATTTCTAGTATCTTCTATATGTACTTTTAACATTTTATATTGTCATTGTAATTCATTTATATTTTTTGCTCTCCCTTCACTGTCATCTCTGTTTTTTTTATTCGTGTTATTATTATGTTTTTAATAGACTATTGTCCGTAAATTAATAAATAAATAAATATTAGATAATTTTATGATTTAAAGTGATGCACTACTAAGCAATGCAAAATCACGTGTTTTGGTGTGAAAATTAAATCGTTTAGAAATATTTTAGATGCTTTAATTAAATACTGCGAGTAACACACATACTTGCCATTGAAATAATCGAGTATTTTTTTTTTTACTCGTATACCACACAAGAGTTCCAACTGCTCCCGTCTGGAGCCAGTGGGACTATGGCATCCCCAATTGGGGTATGTTGTGAGGCTGAAGGTAACGAGGAAGGGAAGGAGATGGGGAAGAGTGAGGTGGGGAAGTACCTGGCTATTCAGATCTGGTCACCAAACACGGCTAACGCCAATTCAATTCTGAATGGTGGTCTTACACCAGGGCGATGCTGAGAGTATCTTCCACTCTGGAACGTGCCGCAAATATACTGTATATTATTTTAAATGAATATTTTGTGAAATAACACAAATTAATCAAATAAAATTTATTTGCCACGCCGGGATTCGATCCCGCGACCTTCGGAGTACTGGTCAAGAGCCTTGCCGCTGGACTATGCCGGCCGTCAAGTTGAAGCCCCAAAAAAAGTATCAAGCTTGTAAAATATTCTATAAGTTCAAAATCTTCTACTCACGAACTCCTTTTCGGTTATGGTTTTTTTGTATAATGTGGAAAATTAAATTCTTTAGAAAATATTTAAGTATTTGTCCCTGTGCCTCGCAAAATAAAATACAACACAGTTTTTAGCGATGTTCTTTTCGTGAATAAATCAAAATAGGCGACTGGCGTTAAACTTGAATTTAAACTTTATCGCCATCTACATAAGGAGTGTTGTCGTTAGCGGCCTGATGGCGAATTTCACACGACCGACGCGACGTGGTGCCTTAAAGAGTGCCATTACACTCTCTCACCATAAACATCCTTCAAAATCATTCATCCATTGTAATATAGTGAATACACTCGGCCAAGGTCCGTCCTTTACAAATCTGTCAGAATGATATCCTTTGATCCTTTATAAATAATAACATTGTAAACGTTGCCGAGGAATTTTATTCGGCACTCATTTATTGTAGAAATAAATAAATGTCAAAGGGCCAATGATAATTTATTGTACGCTATCGATTTAAATGTCATGCCTCATCGGATGGGGTATGACCATTAAATCTGACGGGTCTTCAATGGTTCAGATGTATATTTTTAGACGGAACATATTACTAATCCCGTGCATTGATCTAATATAGCCCACAGCGTAGGATTGTTACAGGGCCGGAAGCTTTATTCAGGCATTTTATTATACATTTTCACCAAACATAATATTATTATTATTTGTGTTTAAAAATAAGCAGGGTTCCACATACCCCGCCCTGGCAAACAGTTCGTGGTAACGCGCCTGCCTGTGTTGCGATTCTCCAGTAACGATCAATCGTTACTCGTTATGCGCCATCTACGAAAGAAAAATTACTCATCGTCGCGACGAACTTTGTATGTTTGACTAACTTTATAACTTTGAATGATTAATTTTTACGTATTCTTCATTGTCGAACGGTTGAAGAGATGATTATATTAGTAGCCCTGTGAATATTGTCTATGTTCCTGATGTTTTTGAGATTTCTGTGGTGTGAATTTGAAATTTCAAACAGTTAATAGTATTCGAAATGGCTGCAAGTTCAGGGAAGCAACTAAAATGAACTACTAATCAGGTAAATCAGCCATAATAATATGGAACCTTAAAACGACTTAATAAAAATATACGATTTCTTTGCGGGTGCGAAAGTGCGCGCGGGAAAACAATAATACTAGATTTTGACAGCCAAGCAAAACCTGGCTTGGAGAATAGCAGCCATAAATATACCAAACCACCCCCCACTACCCACATAGCAGCCCTGATCGTCAATACTGGAAAAATATCAAATATGCATTAATAAAAACATATTATTTTAAAAGCATTGGTTGCGCGGCCTTGTTGATACAAAACTTGAATTTGAATTTGAGACCAAAATACCCAATAAACCGTTTTTTTTAAATCTTATTTAATAAACTTGCACATTTATGTTTACAAATTGCTAATTAATTATAATTTCAATAGGTATAACAAATATCTAGTACGGATATGAGCTTTTTACAAACAATCATTGTGTGCTTTATGCATGCTTGACTCTTATGTGCTTTAGTTTGGAACAACATCGGCATATCTTGTAAACATAAAGGGTGTTAAGGAACCTACTTCATTTACTTTAACCAGTAATTCCTGACATTTTTTGAACAAAAATGTTGCATGACATTTTGGCCTCTGGTGACATGTTCGATTTTTTTTTCAACTAAAAACATAAAAAATTTGTATGTATTTGACAGTAGGGGACGGGGGAGGGGTTAGGCGGTTAGTCGGCTGAGTGACGAGTGACATATGTGAAAAAAATAAAAAGTCACCGGAGACCAAAATTTAATTTATATTTTTTACTCCAAATACCGTCAGGAATCACTGGTTAGAGTAAGTCAAGGAAGGTCGCTTAACACCCTGCATAAATATTATTATATAAGTAAATACAATATTACACACACAAGATGTCAAGATCTAAAAAAAATGTGATTACCGCGTAAGAGTCCCAACTGCTCCAAACCATCTGGAACGAGTGAGACTATCCCCAATTGGGGGCTGAAGATAGTTTGAAGGGGAAGATTATGGGGAAGACGAAGTGGAGAAAGGACCTGGCGATTCAGATCTAGTCACCACACACATTTCAAGCAACGTTTCAATTCTGAATGGTTCTGTGGGTTCTGAGAGAGTATCTCTCACTCTGGAATCTGGAAGATGATGCAAATACACTGTACATTATTTTATATGAATTAAGTTTGAAACAAAACAAGTTAATTAAATTAAATTTACTTGTGCACACCGAAATTTGAACCTGTGACTTCTGGATTCGTAGTCGATAAGGGCCTTAGCCCTCAACCACGAAGCAATTTTTTTTTCTTTAATAGTCAGAAAATTGAAAAAAAACTTAGGTGTTTTAAAAATAATCTTTACAAAATGACACTCCAGAAATATATATGTACTAAAATCAGGTTCTAATATCTATTCCACCCCTGTAATAAACTCAACCAACAGGTGTCCTAAGAAACTTCGAATCTGAGATCTCTATGGGCCTATGGGAATACACCACACAGCAGTACCAAGAACTTCAGCATTACCACAATGATTTGTCGATAGTCTCGAGTACAGCGGTGTTAATCACATTTGGTGTAGCCCATAACAACACTACCAGTAATCAGTTATAATGAAAATGATATTTAATTTATGTTGCAGCAAACCATTTACATAATATAACCATTATAATAAGGAAATTTCATAACTTTCATATTGTATAATAGAGGGTTGAGTTGAGAGTAAGACGTTTTGAAAAATTGGTCTTGAACCTGATTTGATACGAATTGACCCGAGACCCGAGGTCCTAGGAAAAGCATTTGAATTGTATTAATAATTATAATTTATACTTATAGTTGCGTACAACATTTCTTTTCATGATTCATAACATAACCAAACTCCAACACCCCTTCGTTCGTTCTTTTCGGTAACAATTTAGGAGGCGGGAGTGGGTGCCGCCGCCCCGGGAACCTTTATTGGATAACCAACACCTCTGCCATAGGTCACCCCAAGTGGTTCGCTACGTTTGGTGATTTAGCAGGGGTGCCCGGGTTCATGGGGTGAGGTTTGTCTAGGTCTTGGAGGCGGATAACCTGGACACATTGAACCCCAGATTCCTACCCACCACTTAAACCCTTTTCCTTCCGGAACTCTCCTCTCCTTCCTTTCCTTAAAAAACCCTCCACACAGCATCCCCAAAGATGACATAGGTCCTGAGGGAAATTATTTTCTTATTTGCTCATGTAAAAAAAAAACTTTGTACGGAGTTCCTCATTTTATTACAGGTACTTTTTTAGGTTAAGGCCACTGTTTAATTTAAAGTTAGCATGCGCCGATTATTTTACATGAAGCCGAATTTACATTACGCGACATTGGTTGCAGTTGCTAGCTTGACGTGTGTTAGTTATGTGGTTCAACTAATTGCTTAGTTTAACCTTTCCCTTACTGTGCTAAAAAAAAACGCGCGCTCCGGTGCTGTGTAATCAATTCGCGTGTCAAAATTAGCGATTTTATCTCGGAAATATATCAACATTCATAGCTAATCGCTTTTGTTTATCATAATTAGTGTTAAAAGTGATAATAATTGTAGTTTAATTGCTGAAAACATGAAAAAACCATCGTCCGTTGCTCAAAAAACGGGCGAAGAGACCATCTCAAACGATTGCCCGCGAACGACTGAGGCGCTAGAAGCTAGAATAGTGCTAGACTGCTACCCAATACATACAGCTATGCATGTGGTCGAAACACAACTGCGCACGGCGGCGGTCTCTGTTTCTCGTGTTCCCGTATAGCGAAGTAGAGCGAGACGTCACATGGCGTGTCATCTCCCCCCGCACACTCTTCGCGTATCACGGTCCACACTGGCACACGGTTGATTGTATTTGTGGTTTATTCCCGATATTTAACAAAATATCTCTGATTTTGAATTAAATTTGCTAATTATTTAAAATATTAAATGTTAATTCAGTGCGTAAATGTATAACGGAGGAATACCTAAAATTTGAACCCAGAATTCATTATATTTATAGAGATATAAAAGTTATTAGCAGCAATGTGTAGTATTTACACTTTACAGACCAGGAAAGGTTAAAAAAGTGATGCTACTAAGGTCGCGAAAGCATTTCAGCTGAGCGGAGGTGTGTTCCTTGCATCTGCGAATCAACGCTGGAATCCTCAATAAAGAATTACGAGGTTCACTCATTCGAAACTAGTTTTTATAGCTTTCAGGATCTTCATCTGCTAATTAAGAGACTACTTCCATTGTAACCAGACGCTTCCTTGATAACCACCCTCGAATCCAACATAATCCTTTCTTTCGTGGCAGTCTTTTTTTTGTATACACCCATGTATACAAAAATATTAGAAATGCTAAAAAAAAGGAGGTTGAACGAAATTAAATTTTCATAATTTTAGACAACAATAATATTTAGTAAATCTTACACCAACTTTTTGGTATCATGCCATTATTTGAAACATGCATGCAACTAGTTGCTTACGTTGTTGAAACTAATCATTGATAAATGTGATTGTGTGCGCTTTTCCTAATTCTAATTTTGAAAAATAATTATATATTAATCCGATTGAATGGTTTTTAAAAACTAGCATTCTTCTTTCTAAAATTCTTTATGATACATGTCTACATAAACCAATATTTTTGGTTTCGGTGATAAAATTTTAAAATCCACCAGCTGTGTTCAGTATACGCTTGGTCAATGTCTAGTCATGTTTAGATTGTTCATTTATCAATAAAGTTTATACTCTTTTCATTTTGAAACTTAAAATCAAATAAAATTGTGTAATTTAATAAGCTTTTCGGTGAAGCATTATTTTTTTTTAAATTTATGGCATACGAGCGTGAAGTTAAAATTTCTCAGGTTATTTATACTTGAAACTAGCTTACGATGAGGAAAGTATTGAAATATTATTGATGATATTCTTTTATAGTATAAATTAATTACCATAAGCGAGTTAATATTATTAAATTTAATTCACAGTGATACTTAATTATGAGAACTTGTGTGAATGTTATTTTGAAAGTTTTAACAATCATTAGTAGGTACCTTTCATTTGGAACCTACTTATCAATTAATGGAAGGTACTTAAAAAGTTTTAGTTAAGTTTGTACCTTTACCAGTGATGAGTACGTAAAACAGATAGCTAGATAGAGGATAGCTTTAAGGTAAATTAATAATATTTTCAACAACACATTGGCAAAGCGATCACAGTAGGGAAGCAATATTCATAGTAGGCTGTTTATTGTTATTTTGTCCATTTTCGTACTATTTTGAAATATGGAACTAAATAACTCAATTTTATTAAACAAATTGCAATCAATAACGGTTATAATTGCAATGTAATTGAAAAAATTCTTAATAAAAAATACAAGAATAATTTCCTTAGATCATACATCTACCCTGTACAAAAGGATAATGAAGAGAAAAAATGGAGGAAAATGATGTATTTTAATAATAAAATTTCTGATTCAATAAAAAAGAATGTACCTAATGAAATTATTCCTGTATTTTGTGCAAACAATAGACTTAAAAATTATATAGTAAATAATAAAGATAGAGATTCAAAAATGAAAAAATCTGGAATTTATAAATTGAAATGTAATGATTGTGATTTCGTCTATATAGGTAAAACTTCGAGAAGCTTTGAAATAAGGATTAAATAGCATTTGAAAGCTTTAAATAATAATAGTTTCTCGGAGTTTGCCAACCATTTAATAGAAACTAGTCATACCTTTAATTTTTACAGTGGAATAGAATTAATACATTATAATGTCAATGGCATTCAGTTGGATAAATTAGAAATTTTAGAGATTAGAAAGAGTGTTAATGCAAATTTAAATATTATTAATAATCAAATATTGTTTTTAAATGACCCATTATTAAATCTATTCCCCTTTTAAATTTTTAATTGTTCTATATTGCCCCTT
Source organism: Limnephilus rhombicus (assembly GCA_929108145.2). Lineage (NCBI taxonomy): Eukaryota > Metazoa > Arthropoda > Insecta > Trichoptera > Limnephilidae > Limnephilus > Limnephilus rhombicus. The sequence continues at coordinate 32,185,044 of OV815271.1, forward strand.
GTCTCCAACACATTATTTTCTTTAAAATTTTATTATTGTTTATGTCTATTATTTTTCTCTATTACCTATGTATGTCTATTTTTAAAATTAGTTCTGTCAAAACCCTGAAGAAGTCAGCTTTGCTGACGAAACATGTCGGTTTTTGTAAATAATTAAGTGGTTAATACAAAGTTATCTATTAATTTGATTTTATTATTATTATAAATTTCACTGCGGGCTTGCTAAGAATTAACTGTGGGGTGTTAAAAAATAATAACTTTTTAATGACTTTGACATTATTGGAATGGCTTTTCCTTAATTCTATCACCAATCATTTTGTAGGTTAAATTGATAGACCTTTAAAAAAACGATATATAATTGACACATAAATATTATGAGAAAGAAAATTAAAATTAAACAAAACAAGACATCGTTTGTGTCCCGGGTTACAGAATAAGCACCCAATCAAAAAAGCTTGTTACCAACTAATAACTTTTTTACATTTGACCGAAGACTTCAATAATAACAATTGCATGATATGATTGCTGCACTTCTGAATGGAATGATATGAAAAAAGCCATTCATTTACGGGTGGATCATAAAAAGAAGCAACAAAGGTAAGAAGTAAGAACAGACGGTACAGTTAGTATTTCCCGAAGGTGTTTGATGTAATCGGTATTCCGAGAATCCAATCACCATCGGCACGAAATCAAATTAAAATCAGATAGAATGGCTATTTTTATTACTTTCGTGGGTCATTGCCACGCGTTACATAAGATACCGGATTATGAAACGGAAATAATTGTATATCAGAATTGAATTAGCGGCCGCACTAATTTAATCGCCTAATTCGAGATCACGGTTGAAAGGCTCGCAAGAAGGGTGTTTTATTAGAGTGGGGAGTAGCCGCATAATGGCCTTGTTGACTTTTTTACAATAGCTCCACACAGAGGCTCGGAGGAAAAATATTTCTCTCAGGGCCTATGTCATCTATAGGGACGCTGTGTGGACGGTCTTTTAAGGGAAAGGAAGTTCTGGGTAGGAAACTGGGGGTCAATGTGTCTAGGAGTGAATCACATATAAATTCATCCCTCCCACTGCGGTGCAAGGCGATGGGTCGAGAGAACCCGGTTGGAGAGGTCTAGGTTAGGTCTCCCTTAACCAATCTCTCCCAATTCAGCCCGCCACGCAGTAGGTGGACACACGCTTTCGCCACCAAGACCTAGACTATGGACCCGAGCGTAGCGGTCATGTTTTAACTCGACCGTTTTGCACTTCCTCTGCCTGTAAACTTATTTGAACGTTCCGTTTCCGTTTCAAGATGATGGTTCAGTAAAAATTCTTTTCACTACTGTGTAAATCGTGAAAAGAATTTATAAATCAGTTTTTAGTTATTAGTCAAACATATTTCTACTTCATAGTAAAGATGAGTATGAATGATGAACACCTGGCAATGTTAGGTGATAGGCTTAATTCAAATGTATATGTATAGATACCTATATATTTTTCAGGGAGAATGTTTTATTTTTATGTTATGTAGATAGCAGATACCTACACCTGACATTATCTAATAATGAAATAATTGCATCCTCTGACATCTATCATAATAAGAATGTATAATTCCCAATTTTACAATATCGTTGTACCAACTGTAAAGGAAAGGTTTGACGACGAAGATTTGTTTGGTGCAACCCTTTAATTCAACAAAAGCAAAGAATTCCTATCCCCCTCACAATTCAATCATCTACAAGTCCATTATTTATTCCATTGGGAAACGTTCCTTTCTGGGTGTTATTTTTATTCCATTAATCAATCCTTCGCTCGGATACCCATTTCGAGAGAGCACTAAGGAACGTGATGGTCTTTCCTACAGGCGATTGTTATCTGGACAGGTAAACAGGCTCAATCACATTCAATTAGCTGTCCATGTAAACCAGAGACCATTCCCCATTCACCATCACTTATTAAAGGACGCCTTAGCTTCGCACGGCCTTTGGTTGGCCACAGATACTTTTGTACACTGCACACAGTGTACATATATACTGTTCAGTACACCCATCTAACTTCATGCTGCTCTGGTATCGTTAAATCAAACTACCGTTCCCATGTAAACTCGCCATACGACTGGGAGATTGCGCATCACGGCATCATAAAATAAGTCATAGAAGTGCGCAACAGGCGCTGGTACAAAAGCATTATTACAAAATAAGCATGCATACCAAAAATAAACGGTTCTACATAAATAGACCAACATTGTTTCATATCGTGTTGAGCCGCACATAGTTTATCGCAGATAAGTACCGGTTACGCTGCATAAATATATTTTACAACCACCGTCTACACTTATAAGCCATGAAAGTACCTACTTTTCATCGCAAAACCATACCATGTTAATAATAAAATCTAATGCATATTTACAATAACTGCAGGACATCGAAGGAATGACTAAAGGACGAACAATGGGCGAGCTAACTTTTTTTCGTGGATATCCTCACATCCTCAGCAGCAACATCCCTAATGCATTTTTAGAAGGTGTTAGTGTTATGTACCCAATATGTAAATAATGTTCATAATAAGTGCACAAAATTTGTTCATAATGATTTAAAAAGAAATCCCTTTATTCAGTAAACTATAATTATAGTATATGCTTACAATAAATAAAATAGAAAATTATATTACCCACAAAAAAATTCTATACACTCTAAAAGAATTTAACGAGTCGGTCAGAAAGAAAATCATGATATTGATCATCGCCCCACGCGGCATAACACAGCACCAGGGATCCAGCTTGCGAAAGAGCATGAAATAACGTATCATCATTTGATTAATTAAGATAGCGGTCGTTGGTTGCAGGCAAAACAATAGAATCCCTATTGCAATATCGGTGCATCGTGTGACCCGGCGTGACCCGAGAGGTGATCAAATCACAGTAGGTAATAGTGGACGGCGCGGCTAGTTGCTAGTTGCTGGTCCCGCGCTCTATCCGTACGCCTTTCTGCGTGCCTGCTCATTACTCTCCAATGCACGTCAAATTCTCTACTAATAAATAAATTATTACTTTACACGTACGTCTGCGTCGGGCAATCATACCCATCTGCAATTTCGTACATAAATAATTGCGCAAATAATAATAAGGGAATGCGATGGGATATTATCAATTCAATACATCAGGGAATAATAAAATTAATTAATTTCTATGACTCTTGGAAACAGACACGGAAGACGATAAGCCAAACCTCACGTTCCTCTACAACACATGTTCAAGTTTTCAAAAAAGTTTCACGTTCACTGTTACATCGTCAGATGTTATCGTAGAGCACTATGGAATAAAAAAATAATAGATTAAAAAAATCATCACATTTTTTATATTTTTGACATCTTTTTTATAAGTGTATTTTGAAAGTCCCCGTCGTCGACGACAAAAGATAATTATTATTCTACCGAGGTTCTAGGAAAAATAACATGACAGACACAACAATGGATAGTGTTTGTTCCCCGGGTCACAGCTCGAGATGAGGGTCAGGCTTGGAGCCGAGAGCAAATACCAAACAATTCCCGCGGGTGCTCGGCCAAGGGTCACCAAATCATTCGCTCCGGGCTGACCGGATCATAATGATGTGTATTACATCCAAGATGCCGTGATAAACCCTGAAATTGTGCCGGTTATGGTTCTAATGCATAACAAGATTGCATAAAAATTATTTCTTACCTGTTGTACATGTATAATGTATACCTATATACATGTTACTAAGTTCAAGTTTGTGGGTAAGTACATAGTAAATCAAAACAATACACAACTTGTTGGCAGTTATTTATTATTTTCAGTTCTGTAGGTTATTTGTAATCAATGTAATGATTTTCGATGTTTGTTTTTGGGATGTTATGGCGTGTTGCGGCTACCTCCTTCTTAAAACGTATCCAATGTAATGATTGTCCCACAAGTGAAATTCTAGCATTCACGTGTTTACAATAATGAACAAAATACCAACAATAGGTAAGCAAAACGAACCCGAAATTCTGAATTAAAATATAGATAAGTGAAACCTCTTGAAATACGTGAAGAGAACGTTGCTACAAAAAAAAACGTACATCAGTATCATAATAAATAGTAGGCAACCATTTACAGAAGGAGTCAACATTTTTGCAACATAATAATAACCAATTCCGCCTCATGTACTCCTGTGAATGCAATCCCGAGATATCATACTATCCATACCGAACCGTGAGCCAAGTTCATTGTCACCTTGTTACCGTGATATTCTCCTGTCGTGGACTCGAGGCGTGATACAGTCATTGCGTTCTTAGATAAACCTCGAACCCTGACCCCTTGGCTATAATATTTACATTATTCAGTCGAGATGAGCACTACGGAGTTGTGCATGGTTTTATCGGTTTCCATGTATAGCTTTTTCAAAGCTTAGAAAATGATTTTACGACTTCAATGGACGTAGAGTTAGTTGTAAAGATGCTGAAACTTAGATAAAAATATGCAATGTTTCGAAAGAGAAGTCATAAATTTTAGAACGAATTCCAAAGATGTGAATTTAGATATTTATTTTGAAATGCAATCTGCTTTTCATGGGGCTCGATGGATCAACGCATTTTGATTTTCGAATATTATTTTCTAAAAACGTGTTGATTATGATTAAATTTATTCCGAATGTGGTACACAACAAAGTACGTTTTTCCAGTTTAGGTTTCCGGTCAACTAACTTCCCCTTGATGGAAGCGATCAGAGTTAATACTGGAGTAATCGCATAAATCTTTTTAATTGGGCTTCATAAAAAAACAAATTTCCTGAAGAAATGCGTGAAAATATATTTGTTAATAAATCTGGGTTATCAGTGAGCCGAAATTCTGAATACCCTGAAAAACCAAATTTCCCTGTTTATAACAACTCGATAAATACCTTAAATGCCGAATCGGAAAAATGATAAGACTTTGATTTTATGAACTCTTTTAATTTGGGGTCGGTCAGTGACACCCACCATACCTTACATTTAGGTCAACAATGAATTCGGCGATGGTAGTTTCACTAGTTCACAGTATTTAAAATTTTAAAAATGGTTTATAATAAAATTATAATTTCATGAATCGCACAGATTTTCGGAACCTTTCGGTTGTATGAGCCAATTTACTGGATTTTTATAACCACGTTTAAAATACCCACAAAATTTTTAATTACTTAGTCGTAATTAGTTGCTGAACATTCCAAGTTAAACTCAATTAAAAAAAAACTGAAATTTTAAAATTTTATTTCCTAGTTGAGGAACATTATTAAAACGAGATGATAGTATCAGGGTTTCATGAATACAGGAAGGTGGCGCTCCATGTAAATGAGGGCTCATCATTATCAAGTATTTTCTCCAGCAAATCAAGCCGACTAAAATTCTTTCTGATTTCACCTGTATCTTAAGAAATTCCACCAAACAGTTAAAACCTTTTTCTATTTTGCCTTCGAATCGTGTAAAATTTTCTTACAGAATCCTGCAGACATCCGGTCAGAATTTGTTCCTAATAAATTTGTAGAGGGTCTCGGCTACACGCGAGGTTTCCGGCTGAGATGCCGGTACGATTTGAATGTTAGGAGCTCGCTACCGAAAACCAGCAGCGGTTTATCTGTTTTCCTGGTACATGCTCGTAGCCAATGTTGAGGCAAGTGGTTCTTGTCTATTTTTTTTATGAAAGTCATAAAACGAATTGTATCAAGAAATAAAAACGTTCTCGCGAACTAAAAACAGTGTAATTAAATGTAAGATCAAAAGTTAGTCAATGAATATTTAAAAAAAAATTGATATTGGTATGGATTTACCCCAAGACCAGTTGCTAAGAATTTTGCGGAAAGAAAAAATTATATTCTTTTTAATTACAAGTCTTTCAGGCGTCTTGTTATTATATTAAATAGATTATTAATTATGAATAGAAGTTATAATGTACGACTTGTATTTTTATTCGGGATGAGTACAAATCTGATAAAACACCGCATTTCTCCGCCATTACATAAAAAGATTTTGCTTTTAAAGCAAAAGCTTACTGATACTATTTGTTACTTCTATTACTTATAGATTAAAAAAAAAAACGACATAGAAGACAAATGAACTATATTTAAATAACTTTAGTCCGCCTCGGCACAGGACCCCCTAGTGAGGAGGACTAAGAAATACAATATTTTGTACTTAATTTCACATTGCATTTTGTATGTAAAATTTTTTATATAGTCGCTATAATACAAAAAAAAATAAAAAAATAAAAATAAAATAAAAAAAGATTAATGGAAGACCACGAACTTAAGCAGGTTAAAAGGCAGTAATCATGAAAATATATTTAAAAGTATATTTATATACTTTACCGCGGAGCTTTAGGATATTTCCATGACTTGGATAACGAAAACGAAAGAGTCCGAAGAACAACACAACATAGCGCGGGTTCGGACTCAACTAATAAGTTTTATCTACCTAATAATAAATTAATGTATTTTCCGAAAATGGCCACTTACGAGTATTTTCACCACTTATAAAATAAACTAAACATGAATTAAATTGATTAATTTGCATAATATCATGTACCTACTATGTGTATGCGCATAAGCACAAAATGTGCCGTAGGCCGATTATCCACAGCATGGGAAAGAAAGGAATTTTCTTATACTGTGTAAACGAGTTGTGTTTTATTTGGAGAATACGAATGACATATTATATAAGTACGAGCATGACAGTTTTCAGTACCGTCAGTTACCGAAACAGCGTTTCTGTTTGCTCTTCAGTCTGGTCTTTTTTTTTTACATTAACTCCACACAGGAGGCCCTGAGGAAAATAATTTCCCTCAGGGCCTATGTCATCTGGGATGCTGTGTGGAGGGTCTTTTTGAGGAAAGGAAGGAATGAACATTGGTCTTGAAGAGACCCATGTTGTAGGAAGGAGGAAACACAGAGGCCGGCAAATCATTCCACAGCCGAGCTGTTGAACACAAGAACGAGTCGAAGAAACGACCCGTTCTCATGTGACAAATGTCAACCATTTACAAATGTTGGGCACGCGTTTGGCGTGTTTCCCGACTATGCACCGGTGCCGAAGTGATCAATGATGCTAGTTCCTCGGAGCATTTTCCATTGTAATACCTTTAGAACAAGGATAGCATTCCGTCCTAAAGATTGCAATCCGTCTGTTAAGATGGGAGAATCTATTGAACGGACCGCCCGTTTCTGCACAGAGTCGAGGGTATTTTTCAGGTATTTTGGAGATCCAGACCAGAGGTGACTGCCAAATTGAACCGTGGGGCGCACTTGTGATATGTACAGGGTTAGCAGTTGTGTACTATTAAAGTATCTGCGGGCCCTGTACAGTACGCCCAGTTTTTGTGAGGCTAACTTTACTCTGGCTTCGATGGAGCCTCCATACCTGAGCTGGTCACTTAGGGTTACACCAAGCATATCAATGGAGGGCATGTTCGGAAGATTGCTTCCGTTGAAGGATACTAGATATTCATTTCGATCCCTTTTAGACGTAATCAGACAAGATTGGGTCTTTGAAACATTAAAGTCAGCGAGATTATTTTTACCCCAAGAGAAAACACTCTCGAGGTAACCGTCCATTCTTTGCTTCAAAGCCCTCCGAGCCGTTGGGGTTTGTGAGCCCTTTGGGGGCTTGTCAAACAAAAAGCTATCATGGGCTGTACTATATGCGTAACAGTGAATTGGTGCACATGACAAAAGGTCGTTGATGTGCAACAAAAACAAAGTCGGAGACAGAACCGATCCCTGCGGGACGCCAGCATTTAACGAGTGTGAGGAAGAGGTGAAACCATTGACTACCGTCTGAATCGACCTCTCCCTCAAAAAGTCGGCAATCCACATATACAAGGATGCGGGAAGTTCGTAAGAAGGCAGTTTGTAGACAAGTCCTCGGTGCCAAACCCGGTCAAAGGCCTTGGAAATGTTCAGTGCAACCGTTTGGGTCTCACCAAAACGTTCCAGGCACCGCCCCCAAACATGCGTCACATACGCGAGAAGATCACCGCACGAGCGGTTCCGCCGGAATCCGTATTGACGGTCGTTAATAATTTTGTTCTTCTCGAGGTATGTGAGCAGTTTGTTGTTGATCACACGTTCCATCACCTTAGACAGAACTGATGTGATCGCTATGGGGCGGTAGTTGGCCGGGTTGGAGCGGTCACCCTTCTTTGGAATAGGATGGATAACCGCTTTTTTCCAACCAGAGGGCACAGAGCCAGTCTTCAGGGATATTTTAAAAAGCTTCGTCAAAATTGGAGCTATTTCTGCAGCGCACCTCTGCAGTACCAGGGCAGGTATTTCATCAGGCCCACTAGCTTTATTAACATCTAGCCCTCGTAAAACATGGAGTACTTCCCGATGCCGGATCCTCAGCTTTTTCATACGAAAACCGCAGTGAGGAACCGACGTCGGGACAGCACCTTGGTCATCGAGGGTTGAATTTTCCGCAAACATTTTACCTAATAAGTTTGCCTTTTCGGTGGTGGTTTTGCTAGTGAGCCGTCAGGTCTGGTGAGAGGTGGCAGACTGGATTTGCAGAAATTGTGGCCTATTGAGCCCGCAAGCGACCAGACTTTCCTGCTGCCATGCGGGCATGCAGCCAGCTTTCTGCTGATCTGCAGGTCGTGCTCCAATTTTGACCTATTTATGATTTTCTTGGTTTCCTTTGCCATTTTGTTGTAAGCTGTTCTGTCTTCGAATGTTCTAGATGTGTTGTAGGCTCGGTAAGCCGCGGTTTTTCGTCGCACTGCTTCGGTGCATTGTCGACTGAACCACAGCTTTGAGCCTACACCAGTTTCCTTAACAGTAGATGGGATGAAGCCATCCATCGCGGATGTGATGACTTCACCAATTTCCTGGGCACATCTTGAAGGATCCGAAGTCCGAAAACAGACAGCTGACCACGGGAAAGCATTAAAATGTGCCCGCAGACCGAACCAATCTGCTGACTTATAGTGCCACACTTTTCTCTTCAGCCTCTCATTTGGCCGTCTGAAGTTTACAGGGATTGATGTCGTCACCAGGCAGTGGTCGGACGATCCTAAAGGCGCTGTGACTTCAATCCTGTAACCGTGTGATACAGTGGTTAAAAATAGGTCTAACAGATTGGAACGGTGAGTCTGGACAATGGACATCAGGAACCCTTGTAGGCTCCTGAACCATTTGCTCCAATCCGTAGCAAATGGCGAAGGATTCCGCTTGTCGTCAAGCCGAGTCTGTTGATCCTGAGAACTTCAACTAAGGTTTGTTTTGAACATTTAAGTCCCCCAGGACCACAAACGCCGTAGGGTAGCGGTGCAAGAGGTCATCGATAGTGTCGCTTAAATGTTTGAAGAGTTCGGACGTGTCTGATTCGCTAAGGTTCGGTGAGCGGTATAAACACGCGTAGAATCTTACCGTACTGGCAAGATTGACGCGTACCCACATTACGTCGAATCTGGAGTTTTCCAGATTCAACAGTCCCACACAGTTGACATCAGCCCAACTATGGAGACAGACACCTCCTTTAGGTCTGAACTTGCTTGCGAGTGTGAAGCCCGGGCAGTCCAGATAGGAGGCGTCTACAGGCTCGGCTATCTGCATTTTAGACAGGAATAGTAGGTTGGGGCGTTGAGAAAAAAGGTGGTGGTGGACAGAGTTCAAATTGGTATGCAGGCCGCCATTGTGTAATTCACCAACATCTTTGGCCTGCGCCGGGGTCTCCTGCTACTCGCCGCTGTAATGAATTTAATTTGTGTTGGTTGTGTTGTCATGATTTTATTGATTTTTTTTATGATAGGATGTGGGGGAAAGAAGGTCTGGGAAGGAAAAGGTATGAGGGGTGGGTAGGAAGCTGGGGATCAGAATGTCCAAGAGTGATGAACGAATGAATCCAATCCACCCACTGCGGTGCAAGGCGATGGGCATTGGAGGACCCACCACTTACCCGCCCTGGTATAGGTAACAGATGGTTACCCCTTCAAAGCTCTTGCAAGGACTCTAATTTTTTTGGTAAAAACGACTCTACATTTGAAAACGAAACTAAACCTCCAATGTCCCTGCATACGTTGTTAATAAGCAGCATGCAAGTGCTTAGCAGGAAATACAGATACAATATGTGTTAGTATGACAAAATATAGACAAGACAGTGGGACAGGTTGGTGAAAGTCCACGAGGTGGCAAGCGCTGGGTGATTGTATCCAGCGTATCCTACAAGCACCTGTTTGGGAGGAAGACACAGTAGATAAGTAATAAGGGCATGGCAAACGGTTGGGAGTCCTCTCCAATCGATTGGCAGTCCCAGCAAGAATGCGCATGACGTTCGGTCTAGTCGTGAACCACACTCAGCTTCCGCGCCCCTTAGCCGGTTCCTCGGTGATGCCTCAAAGAAAAGTAAATGGGAGATTGGGGGGAAATACCCGACGACCCTAAGGAATTCAGCGTCGAGTAGCCGGAGGCAAGGCGCAGGAGAGCCGAGGTCGCCCCCCCAAACCTAAAGCCTGCACATGTTGCTGGGGGTGGCGCAATTGATTTTAGAGGGCACGGTGCCATCGTCGACCGACTCCTGTTGATGCAAGGACGAGGTCTAGCGCACCCCCAGAAGAGGACAAAGAAACATAACAAAATAGATAGATGCAGTTCAGTTCAGCCTTCTGAGCGAAGCAAAGTAGCATTGTGAGACTAAAAAGAAAAAGAGAACAAAGAAACCAAAACAAACTAAAAAAACAAAGTCGAGTATGTTAGTTGTATCAATAGTGTTCCTTGGAATATGAAGCTGGAAAAAAATAAAATCACACAAAAATGATGAAAAATAATGAAAATAATAAACAGGTATCTCGATAAAACATCGTCTAGCATAGCTTGGTTAAATTTAAAAGAAACCATGTGAAAAGAAATAAAATAGTCATAAAAAAGATAGTCACACAAAAATAAAAACAATAGGAAAAAAAATGTATACAATAGAATAAGATAAAGGTACCAAAGATAGATATGATATAACAAAAAAAAATGCAGATATAAAGCATAAAACATAAAATTCTTGCAGTAGATGTAATAAAGTAAAGGGAATGTCCGTGGATTCAAGAGCAGATACACCTGGCAACTACATGATTTTACAGCTAGTCAGCGACTCTAAGATCAGGCCATCTCTCAACCCAGACTTTCGTAAATTTCCTCAAACACTCAAAGTTCACCTTATTCGAAACGAGATCCGCGTTCCAAGCTGGTCTCGTAGTAACTTGCAAGCCATCGAGCATTTCCTCTCGGGCATCCGTCAAAATCTCGCAGTGCCACAGAATGTGCTCGGCTGTTTGATCAGTATTACCGCAAGCGCAGTTAGGATGGGGTGATAGAGAGAGACTATGAAGTCTCCCTCTGAACTCCCCATGACCGGACAGAAGTTGGGTCACATGATGATCCCTAGTGATGTACGCCCCTTCCATTCTGAGTTTAACTGACGGGAAGAAGGAGAAAGTCCACCTTCCCGTATTTGACCTATCCCAACGTTCCTGCCATTCTCTCAAAGTTCTTTCTCGCATCTCTCTAAGAAGTCCTGGGAGGGAAACCGCTCCACCTGGTATTAGCTCAATACCATGATGGGTTGCAGTTCTTCCTCTTGTTAGAAGCTTCTTTGTTAACACCTCCCTAATTTCAAGATCGATAGGCAAAACGCCGGCCAAAACTGGCAAAGCGTCCAAAGCGACTGTTCTGTACGCACCCGAAAGCGAGTATGAGTGCATTCTCCAGGCGGTGCTCCCACACAGAGGCCGCATACGAGACTTGCGCCACGTAAGCCCCCCTGTATAGGAGTCGGAGCGCTGGAGAACGCAGTCCCCACTCAGCAGTAGAGATTCTTCTCAATTTCAAAAAGAGGGCCTGGGCGAGAGGGCCTGAAGGCGATGGGCAGGGAGAGTCCGGCTGGAGAGGTCGCCCAATGCGCCCCAAACGCTGCTGCTGGGTCCCCTCCGGTCACGAACGGGCACAACAGCAGCGGCGGGGTTTTTACACTCGTTGATGGGGCAGCCCACCCTCAGTCGTGAGCCTGAGGTTCGGGCCCCTGTACTACCGAGCGGCCCGGACAGCTGTAACCGGTTGTAAAGGGTCTCCCTCAACCAGGATCTCCCAATCCGGCCCGCCACGCAGAAGGTGGGCCAACGCACCCACCATCAAGATCTGGACAAACATAACCCCAAGAACCCGGGCACCCCTGCTAAGTCACCAAACGTGGTCTACTGTTATTCAAATACTTCAGACAGTTCCGACGAGTATTTTTAGCAGCTCACGAAGAAACCCTTTTTTCTTTAGGTCAAGGAGTCAACCTCTGAAATACCTATATGCCTTCATAGTTGTGTTATAAAGTTTGTTTTTAAACCGCATTGAACTCCATGCATTATAATGTTTTCCTGCAGTGACTGAAAGCTCCTTTAACGGGCATTCTTCGGCTAATAATATCATGTTTTGCTGCAAAGTGTTGTTACTCGTCAATACCGACGATTTACTGCTTGTGGTATTCTCTGACAGGGATATAATGAGCGCTTGCCGCAAATATTTCACACTTCTTTGGTTAATAATTTAATATTTACCGGAATGGCACCATATTTTTACGTAACAGCATTTCTTCAAAATAATGATAGGTATTTGTTGCAGATTTACTATCCACAGTGAAAATAAAATACAATTTATTAACTAACGGCAATTTCCGAGAAAGGATACCTAGATGGCCGGACAAAACTTGGGTTAAGAGCGTTTAACCAGCCAGCGGCCGAAAATCCACATTTCGTCCTAATTTGTTCTTACGGTTGTGCAGGGCGGTTACAATGAGAAATATTAATTTTTCCAAATTTGCTTTAATTTATACCTGCATCCAAAAATGCTGAGAGGCGTAATGATACAACTATTAAAATAATGCACTTTTTGTAGTTATTTTTTGATTTTTAGTATTTATCATTTTTCAATAATGTCTAAATTAAATAAGAATGTTAAAAAAATCTGAAATATATTATTTATTTTTAATTTTTTAAACTCTATGAGTAAAATCTCAAATTATAATATTTAATTAAATGAACACAATATTAGCGAAACTCAATCGAAATCTGGAGACAGAAAAATCAGAAAAGATATTGGCTCCGCTGGGACTCGAACCCAGGACCTTTTGCTTACATGGCAACAGCTCTACCGATTGAGCTACGGAACCCATATTAATTCGGTCACTTTTAACTGTATCATACTTCGACTAAGAACTACCAACATTATCTTCATCTTATTAACGCACATATTATTGGCTGCTATCTTTATATATGATTGCAAGATTCAACTCGAACTAAATGCAATCTGGATAAATTTTTATCTTTTTCTGCAAGTCTAGGATTTCGTTGAATCTTGCAATCTTTTCTGATTTTTCTGTCTCCAGATTTCGATTGAGTTTCGCTAATATTGTGTTCATCTAATTAAAATGAAATATATTAGTTTGTAAGTGCGCAAATAAATACACAAACGGACCAATTTTCGTCAAGAAACACATGTGCGTATATATTTTTTTATGATTTTATTTAAACTAAAATTAAAATTCTAAAACATGTGATACCCAGATAATGTATTGATTTATTTTACTGCATGATTGTATGATTTGAAATGGGTGTGGCATAATACAAAATCTTTTTTGAAAATTTAACAAATCTGCCAACGACCTATGTGGTATAACCTTATTATACTAAAAATAAACATTTTTTCTCAAAATTTAAAACATGCGAATGCTAGATAAAAGAACAATCTTTCGAAATCCATCCATAATTTTTTGTGGAAAAGAGTCAATACGTCTAAAATCTGATTTAAAAATGACATATTTCTGGTTTTCTCTGGTTCCCTCTGATACCCTCTTAAATATTGCAGAGAAATTCACAAATTGCTCGAGGAAAGACTGGGTCTACAATGGATTGAGACCACTAATTGGAAATGTCTCACTCGTAAGCATAAGCGTAAGAAAACTGTATTAATAATGAGAAATTATTTAGAAAGCTTTACTGTACTTTGTCATCAAATTTAATTTGTTCAAATTGAACCTTGTATCTAAGTATTGTATCCACTCTAATTGAAACGCTGAAAATACCATCAAGTTCTTCTTTTCGCTCCTTCGAATGTGTATTGGGGGGCATACATTAATTACGTGAGCTCAAAAGAGGTTGCAGGTCTAGCAAAGTCTCACGGTACTCGAAAAAAATATACGAAGTGGCCCAAATTTATCTCACCAAGGGGGGGGGGATCTAGATTGGAAGAAAAACTGCTCACGTAATTAATGTATGCCCCCTTAGGCTTATAAATGATTCAAGGCGTTTCGGCCATTTCGGCCCGTTTCATACAAATTTTAATTTTGGATTTCAGATCAAAAAACCGAAGGAAACTGAAAAATTATTTTTGTAATCAAAAGGTGTATCAAATATCTAGTACGGATGTGAGCTACTTTTTTTTTTTTTTTTTTTTTTAGATGAATACCGCACAAGAGTCTAACTGCTCCCGTCTGAAGCCAATGGGACTATGGCTTCCCCAATTGGGGTATGTTGTGAGGCTGAATGCATTGGGGAGGGGAAGGAGATAGGGAGAGGAAGGTGGGGAAGTACCTGGCTATTCAGATCTGGTCACCAAACACGGCAGAAGTCATTTCAAGCAACGTTTCAATTCTGAATGGTGGTCTTACACCGGGGCGATACTGAGAGTATCTTCCACTCCATATATTATTTTAAATGAATAAATTGTGAAATACACAAATTAATCAAATAAAATTTATTTGCCACGCCGGGATTCGATCCCGTGACCTTCGGAATGCGAGTCTAACGCCTTACCGCTGCACTACGCTGGCCGTCAATATAATTTTATTTTATTTTTGTTTTAAATTATAAGATATAGGCCATAACATATTTTAATGTTTCACGATTTTAGAGGCAATTTGGGAAATTAAGAACGACAATAAAAAAAAATTACTAAATTTATTACAAAAATATAATAAAATATATATAATAAATAAAACGTTGTTATAAATTGGTTTTTTTGGGTAGTAATTTTAATATACATATAAATGACAATTTTTTGTTCCGAAGTAAATATTTAATTTGTAATTAAAAGTTACAGCCATCAAAATGATGTCCAATAGTAATTTTTATTTTTCATTTTACATTTCATTATATTTTTATAATAAATATAGTAAAATGATTTTTATGTTTTTCGTTTACTCACAAAAAATTGCTCAAGTTGCCTCCAAACTCATGCAACGTTAAAATTTAAATAGCTTATATCTTATAGTTTAAACAAAAAATAAATAAAGTAGCTCACATCCGTACTCGATATTTGGTATACCTTTTGAGAACATAAATATTTTTTTCAGTTTGGTTGGGTACTTTGATCTAAAATACAAAATTAGGATTTGTATGAAACTGGCCGAAACGAGCCGCGCGAACGTTCCTCTTAAGTTCGTAGTATTACACTTTTTTAATGTTTAATATGCAACAGAGGACAAATTCTTTAAATAATGGCAACTGATGTATACGAAGAAAATTTACATGACGCGTGATGTAATCTTTTATTTCTACTTTTGTAAACTTAACTCCAATGGCGAAATAGCTCTAAAATAACAATGAAGCATTGTTAAAAAATCAAAAGATTTTTAACTGTTATGCAAACATCTAAGGTTAAAGAAGAATCGGTTCATTATTTTATTTGTACGGCACAGGTATATTTACCTGACGAATGTGAGGATATTTGACCAACAAAAGGAGAAAAGGGTAAATATTTAACTATTCGTACCTACGCATTTTGAGTACACAGACACACACACAAGTCTTGGATAAAATAACTTTGAGGATGCAGATCAACAAGCCGAGTAACACAAAACTCAACAAACGACGACACTTATTTTACAGATACTTTTTGAGACACCGTTCGCATTAGGATGCAATTTGGCAACTTTTTTCTACCACTGACAGGCCATGGAGAGAAAAAGACATGATCGACAGAATAGAAGTTAATTTTCACGTTCTCTGGTCTGGAGCTCCCTCGACTCTCCTTACCTCCCTCGAAAAATGCCCTCGACTCTGTGCAGAAACGGGCGGTCCGTTTGATAGATTCTCCCATCTTAACAGACGGATTGCAATCTTTAGAGCACAGGCGTCGGGTGGGAATGCTATCCTTGTTCTACCGGTATTTCAATGGAAGATGCTCCGAGGAACTAGCATCATTGATCCCTTCGGCACCGGTGCATAGTCGGGAAACACGCCAAATGCGTGCACAACATTTGTACACAGTTGACATTTGTCACATGAGAATAGGTCGTTTCTTCGACTCGTTCTCGAGCTCGGCTGTGGAATGTTTGGAATGTGATGTGTTTCCTCCTTCCTACAACATGGGTCTCTTCATGACCAATGTTCATTCCTTCCTCTCCTCAAAAAGACCCTCCACACAGCATCCAAGATGACATAGGCCCTGAGGGAAATTATTTTCCTCAGGGCCTCCTGTGTGGAGTTAATGTAAAAAAAAAAAACACCTTCCTCTTCTCTTACCCATCTGATTCCCCTTTCCACTACCTGCCTTGTAGTGGAAACGGAAAGGATATGTAATTGGGTGTAATACCAAAAGTTAGACAATATCAATGAATATTCAAAAAGTTGACTTCGGCATGGATCGACCCTGAAGCAATCGCTTTGTCTGCAGGGTATCGTATTTATTTGCTAAGAATTTTTCGGTGATAAATAAATAATTATTTTTTAAATTGCAAGTCTTTCGGGCGTCATGTTATATTAAATATTTGATGGCCCATTTGTCTTATTTATTTATTATGAATAGAAGTTATAATGCATGACTTTTGCGGAATGAAATCTAATCTAACTGCACTAACACCGCAATTCTCCGCTATGGTGGATTGCATAAAAAGATTTTTCTTTTTAAGCAAAAAGCTTACTGACGAGACATTCCCTATTTTTGTGAGAACGAGATCGATATCGCGCGAGAACTCCTGTCAGATTTGTGTCATTTTCAATGGCTGTTATTTGCTTTTTCTACGGGCCGATGTCAGAATTTCAGCTGTGAGCTGTCAGGTATGTTAATTTAGGTAGTTATAAACACAAATTCTGCAAGTATGCATGCTTATTTATTCATTTAACAGCGATATAAAATCCCACAAATCTGACAAGAGATCTCGCCCGATAACTATCTCGATCGACATAGATCGAGATAGTTATCGGGCGGACAGAATTTGTGTTTATAATTACCTAAATTAACATACCTGACAGCTCACAGCTGAAATTCTGACATCGGCCCGTAGAAAAAGCAAATAACAGCCATTGAAAATGACACAAATCTGACAGGAGTTCTCACGCGATATCGATCTCGTTCTCACAAAAAATACGGAATAGCTCGTATGATACTATTCCTTAAGATTAGTGGTCTTAGGTCTATTAATCATGAAATAAATTTAAAAGTACGGGTATATTATACTCTATTGTAGAGCTTTAGGAGGTTATCATGACTTGGAAGTTGATTAACGAAAGAGTCCAGAGCAGAACATAACACAGTGCGAGCTTGCACTTAACTAATAAGTTTATTTACGTAATAATAAATTAATGGGTTTTCCTAATATTGCCACTTATAAAATATACTAAACGAGAATTATGAAGACCGATTTGTATAATATGATGCACCATGTAGCCATATAGGTACAAAATGTACTGTAAGTCGATTGTTTCCAGAAGTCATATTTTATTTTTCGCGGCAAGGTAAGGAAATTTCTCAAAATAAAATCTCTCATCGAACAAAAAGCTTCACAACATACCCATTGGAGATGCTTTATCTCACTGGCTCCTGGCGCTTGGGAGCATTTGGGGCTGCAGTGCGGTATTCACATAAAAATATATCTTCTTAAGTTTTTCCATCACTCATCACAAACCGGTATAAAATCTTCTCTTTGTACTTGTATGTATGTCACAATGGAACAATTAGCAATAATTACTTAAGGTTCTCTCAAATATTTGTGCCGTGTTCCTTTACAATGTGACACAACCAGTCAGTATCTATCTATTTCTTAAACTTATGAAAGCTAACAAATATTCCAAGCCAAGAACGAGGTCTTAAAAATGTTTTCCATTCATCACAATATTAATAATAATTTATTTAAAATGTGCGATAACGCACAAAACTATCAACGTTACGAACTCGGTGGGATTATGATAATGGTATCCCTTAATGGAAAATTTATGAGGTTAACGAGGGTATGACAGGGGAAAAAGAAGAGCAGACGGATGTTTGGGTGTAACTGGCTAGCTTTTTCAAACAAAAATTATCCAAAATCTGTGATTCACGTTTATACACTAGTAAAGATATTTGGTTTTGCAACAACTGTTTGACGTCGTATTTGTTAGGTTGGTAGCAACCACGGAGGAAAGAATAGTCTTTCCTCCGTGGTAGCAACAGATAAATAGATCGAAGTTTGTTACGGGCGCCTCTATCATAAATATCAATTTAGATAATAATAAGTGTGTATTTAATACATATAGAAAACCTACACACACTGATTGTGTCATACCGTCTACTTCGCTTCACCCTATGACCCATAAATTCGCCTCTTTCAATTCAATGATTCATCCTTTAAGCAATGATAACAGAGAAGTCCGGTCCAATTTTTTAATTTTTTTTTAATGAATAATGACCTTCTAACTCACATATCTGCATTTTTATTTTAATTTTTAGAGTTAGTTTTAATAGTTAAAATAATTGTCAAAGATTTAGTTTTAGTCTTTCTTTCTATAATATATAAAACAAAGTCGGGTTAGTTACACTATTTATAACTCGAGAACGGCTGGACAGATTTTGATGATCTTTGATTTGTTGGATTTGTCTCCGCCCCGTATAGGATAGTAACTATTAAAACGTCACAAAAGTTAACGAAATAAATAGTTATAAAGAAAATTATTTTCACCATTCATTTTGTATGGAACGAATTCTCCTATTTTGAAAGAACTGCAACAATATTGTGAGGGGTATAATATTGAACCGTGCATGAATTCCAAACATTCAAAAACGCCAAATGTCAATGCGTTGATTGTTGTGCATTTGTTTTTAATCATATAATGCTGCCCTTCTTTCTTACACACTCAATGTCAATAGTCGAAAATGAGGCAAATGGTGAGCGTATGTCTGCACACCTCCAAAGGAAAAATACAATAATTATAATAAATCTCTGAAATGAAACGCATTTTTTTACATAAGCTCCACACAGGAGTCCCTGAGGAAAATAATTTCTTTCAGGACCTACGTCATCTTAGGGGATGCTGTGCGGAGGATCTTTTTAAGGAATGGGGAGGATAGAAAGTTCTGGGAAGGAAAAGGGTATGAGGGGTGGGTGGGAATCTGGGGGTCAGTGTGTCCGGGAGTGACGGACGTATGAATCCATCCCTCCAACTGTGGTGCAAGGCAATGGGTCGAGAGAGTCCGGCTGGAAAGGTCAAAAGGCCTCCCTCAACCAGTCTCTCTCGATCCGGCCCGTCACGCAGCAGGTGGGCAGGCGCATCAACTGCCAAGACCCGGACATAAGTCACCTCATGAACCCGGGCTCCCCTGCTAAATCACCAAACGTAGCGAACCACTTGGGGTGATCTATGGCAGAGGTGTTGGTTATTCAATAAATGGTTCCCGGGGTGGCGGCACCCGTATCCGCCTCCCGAATTCCCGTAAGTAATTGTAATAGTAAGAAAATCACAAAAATATACATCCGTACACAACGCCATCTCTGATAATGACAAAAACAAAACAGTTGCGCATTGATAATTGCTTCATTGCGTAATTTTTAACTTAATAAAAAAACTGAATTTAATTCAACAGCTATTGATTCTGAGGCGGTACGAAGTTCGTCGGGTCAGCTAGTAGTTAAAATAATTGTCAAAGATTTTATTTTTCAAGATCCCTTGAAAACCACAGTATCGTGAAACCGGTGAATCGTGTGACGTCATCACTCCTGAAAAGTTACTATAGGATCGGTCAATCAGCTGATCAACTGCCGCCATTTTGAATTTCGTTGTTCGAAGTATTCTCCCTAGAAGTAGTATTACTATTTTTTGGTGGAGTAGTTTTAGAATATTTTCAATAATAGAGATAAACTAATAAGAGATACCTTTATTTTTGAAAAATTATTTAGGCCTAAATCAACTAAATCTCTATAAACAGTATGTAAATAAACGAATAAATCAATACGATGGCTTGTATCATACCATATCTACATTCCCATACAATGACTTTACGGTGACGTCACGACACGACGAACGTTTTTACGACCCGATTAAAAATGGACTTTTTAATATTTTTTTAATATTATTAAACAAAACTTATATATTCAGGAACAGCGTTTATTGATCTATATGAACATATTTTTAAAGCCATAATATTTTTCACTGAAGTTCCTTATTATTGTGGTAGATTTGCACCGGGGATGGTGCAAGGTTCTCGTGGTCGAGGGCTTCCACAGATTTTATATTGGTGGTGATAAAAACCGAATATACCTACAGTATGGAATGTAATGATTGTGACGCACGGTATAGATATCACTAATATAATATAAATTTTAAAACTAGAATCAGGGAACATGAACTCTGTTTACGAAATAATAATTATTCAGGGTTTGCTAACCATTTAATAGAGACAGGCCATAGCTTCAACAAAGAAAAAAAAAGTATTTAAAGGCCTTGTGCGCACTAGCGGCTATTATTGTGGTAGATTTGCACCGGGGATGGTGCAAGGTTCTCGTGGTCGAGGGCTTCCACAGATTTTATATTGATTCGATAAAAACCGAATATACCTACAGTATGGAATGTAATGATTGTGACGCACGGTATAGATATCACTAATATAATAGAAATTTTAAAACTAGAATCAGGGAACATGAACTCTGTTTACGAAATAATAATTATTCAGAGTTTGCTAACCATTTAATAGAGACAGGCCATAGCTTCAACAAAGAAAAAAAAAGTATTTAAAGGCCTTGTGCGCACTAGCGGCTAGCCGCGTAGGCGGTCAACCGCGCGGCCAGCCGCGTTTTTATTTTAGTATGCAACCGCTCATATCCGTACGCACCCAACCGCCGAAAAATTTCATACTAAAATGAAAATGCGGCTGGCCGCGCGGTTGACCGCCTACGCGGCTAGCCGCTAGTGCGCACAAGGCCTAAACATTCAAATATAAATACATATTTTAACTTGTGCGCTTTAGAAAAATTGGAAATAAACAAAAAAATTAAATCGAAAATTATTTTAGTTAATAAAATAAGAGCACCCTGAAAATCACCCTTTTTAATTATGTTTTCGTTTTGTACTTGCATAGAATTTTTAAGTCAGTTTTAAGTTTACTAGTGAATGATACAGATGTGTCGAAACCGGTAGCAGAAAATTTAAAATATAAAGTAACAAATAAGGTTCATTGAAAATTAAAACACTTCGAAACAAATGCCTAGAAATTGTTACATAGTTAATGCCGAAGAAATACAAAAAAAATAATATTACTATATATTGTCAATTTCATTGCACTTTTGTGAATTGGCACACATTTGAAAATTATAGATCAAACTTATAGGGATTATCTGTAGCGTATATAATTAATTTAAATAAACTTTTCGACAAAAATATGAATACCAGAGATCGGAAATGCAATTGCATACGATCTTAATAATCCTGATTGCGAAATTTAATTTATATGTATCTACTGACTGATGACTATGACTTCGCGACATAATAATTACGTAGGCAGTAGGAACTAAGAACTTTGACACACATATTAGTAGTGGTAGGTAGTTTCATAGATTAAATTAAATTAGCGTGACTGATTTCAACACCTTTACTCCTAACGTTAAAACCATTTCAGTATTTAAATTGTTTATTTTTAAGAATTAATTTATTATTTTTAAGAAAGGTTCTTATCTAGTGAAAAGGGAGATGTCGTTATTTAAGATGGCACGAGGGATTTTTCAATATTTAATGGTTTTTGTGCGTTTTCAAAGTCGCCTACGTCCATAAATTTACAAACAAAAAAAAATTAAACCAAGATAAAATGATAGTTACATTCACGCTCTATCCTTCAAAATAAAATAATATATTATCAAAAAATATTTTTCTTATTTTATAACTGTTTAAAAAATAGCTGTTTTCAACAAATCTCAATCGACCTGCAAATATTTTTCTTATGTGGTCATATACAAGAAAGAAAAAAAAGAAAATAAATATTTTTAGATAGAAAACATCTCAATCTATGCCTGCTTATTTTTACTTTTTTTAATTAAAGAGCCTTTTTACCTAAATTACGATGTGATATTATTGAAAAAACTGCATAAATCAGTCAACTTTAAAATCGTTTTAATGTACCAAAAAACAATTAAGTTAATAAAATAAAAATATCATCCAATAAAGCAGTATTTTAAATAAGTCAATTTAAAAAAATATATATGAAATTCCAATGATTTACTTGATTTATGTTGATATTCCTAAGTATATAAAAATACCACTTTGATCATGGCGTTATTTAAAAACACCCAAATATTTATGCATTAAAAATGACAAACAATGACAAATATATAATGGTGACCTCAGAATGAAATCAACTCAGAACCTCCTTGAAAAGTCATTAAAAACGGTGTTACATGTATTAGCGGTAGGGTAGAGTGGGGATGGTTGAAACACTTTTACTTTAACTATTTGTAATAATATTTCGTTTGTATTTATGGATAAGATGTTTATACTAGATGTTATATGATCTATCTAGTTATCAAATTAAATTTATTGGATGGCCACAACTCGTACAGGTAAGCTATAATAACCACTTAAAGACGATGGGGAAATCTGTTTCAATTATCCCCATAGTGTGGACGATTGAAACAGTATGTGGGGATAATTGAAACACTCTAAATATCTTTGGAATAATTTGAGTAATTTTAATCAATGTTAAGCATTTTAATTATTATAACAGTACTCTATGAGATCATGAATAGCGATTAAAAATATTACAAGTATTTTAAAAACTACAAACAAAATAAATTCTGAAATAAAACAACTTTAAATATATTTTGTATAATTTGTGTTTTAGAGCTCTTAGTTATACTAACTATGAGTATTTGGCATAATCAACATAGTTTTACTGCGATATTATCGTGGAGCAGAATAGAACGGTATAAAAAATAAGTTTTTTGCTTTCATACAAAAGTGCTTGTTTCAACTATCACACTGTTTCAATCATAACAATGTAGAATTTACCTCTGAATTGAGAACATTTTTTCTGTGTAAAATTCAACAATTAAGAAGTCGAAAAAATAGAAAATAATTGAATTTGTGGTTTGCGATGTGACGTCATTATACAAAATAGGGCAATATTTTAGACCAATTTTTTTTAAATAATCGGTTAAGGGGCATTCAAATCTATTAAACAAGTAAATAGTAGATATCCATTAAAAGAAAAAAATCTGAGTATGCAATTCACATGCGGTAGAAGTGAAACATACAGAAATCTAAATTAGACAAGAGTGGAGAGACTACGAAGCACTTTTTTTTATCAATGTGAAGGATGATTTTTTTCAGATTTTCGTCGGATTCCAGTGCACCTTTTCCTATACATTTGGTCATCTTACTCGTATTTGTGGTTTCTTCTTCAGAGTCGTTAGATGTAGTTTTCTCTAGCCTATTCATTTTGGAATGGTTTGAAGATTAAATATTGATTTTACAATTTTTTTTTTGATTTCATAGGATTCGACCGCGATGAATGATTATCAAGTTGTAAAGGAACTTTGTGGTCTGTAGACGGAATGGTATGGCTTTGAAAATGAATCAGAAATTTGGTAAAATTTTCTTCTTGCATCCAGCCAGATATGTTTGCGGTACCGATACTACCAATCGGACCATCTTTTAAGAAATGGCTTAATTGACACGTGGGAATATGAGCATCGGCGGAATTGAGTTGCCAATTACGTTTGCTGCTACAGACAATTACGAGAGTTCCTCGTTCGGCACCTACTTGCCGAGTTCCTCTCCTGGCTACAACCCGTTTAGGTTTTGAACAGTGTGACACAGATCTCATCTACGTTATAGATGTCCCCGTTCGCTAAATTGTTGAAGAATTCATCAACATTATGTCAATTTAAACTTTTTGCTTGTGCCATACTCCATTTTTCAAAAAGTTCCATCCATGTTCGGCGTAGTCCAGCGGTAAGGCTCTTGACTAGCACTTCGAAGGTCGCGGGATCAAATCTCGGCGTGGCAAATAAATTTTATTAATTTGTGTTATTTCACAATTTATTAATTAATAATAATATATAGTATATTTGCGGCACGTTTCAGAGTGGAAGATACTCTCAGTATCGCCCTGGTGTAAGACCACCATTCAGAATCGAAACGTTGCTTGAAATGGCGTTAACCATGTTTGGCGACCAGATCTGAATAGTCAGGTACTTCCCCACCTCCCTCTTCCCCATCTTCTTCCCTTTCCCATTACCTTCAGCCCCAAACATACCCCAATTGGGGATGCCGTAGTCCCACTGGCTCCAGACGGGAGCAGTTGGGACTCTTGTGCGGTATACATGTAAAAAAAATATA
This sequence comes from Limnephilus rhombicus, assembly GCA_929108145.2. Lineage (NCBI taxonomy): Eukaryota > Metazoa > Arthropoda > Insecta > Trichoptera > Limnephilidae > Limnephilus > Limnephilus rhombicus. The sequence goes on from OV815271.1 coordinate 32,209,611, forward strand.
TTCAAGATCACAGAAACGTTGCAATCATCCCCACACAAGTTGTTTCAAACATCCCCACGCTGCATTTTCTACTTCAAAGTCAAAAATAACCCTGATAAATAGACATTAACGCCACGCAAATGCATTATAAATACTCTAAAATAGATAAAGAAGAGAATGTAATAAAGCATTTCGTCAGTAGTTTGAGCTATAGATATTCGTCCTCACTTTGGTTCTCATAGATTTAGTAAGCAGTTTGGGCTGTAGATATTCGTCCTCACTTTGGTTCTCCGGTTTGTTCAGTTTTTGGAATTCCTGTAGATATTATCAGACGCCTCTGTACAAAGAGGAGACCGATTATAATATCTCATTCTCTCTAACTATAATATGGAAATAACTATAATATGAAAAAAATTGTAGTAGATAATATTGTTAATTCAAAAATTAGTTCTCTTATTAATTCTCTAATTTTAAAGAAATATGAGATGGAAAAATATGATGGTTTGATGGAAGGTGGCAATGGCCGAATTGGTAGAGGCGCCCGTCCCGGTTAGACGAGAGGTCTGGGTTTGAATTCCAGTTGCGACCATTGTCTTTTTCTGTTTTTATACGCCTTTTTTCTTTCATATTTTCGTTTAGATTATTATTGTATAATCTAATAGACAGTAACTTAGTCAACCAAATCAACTTATACGCCAGGCCCAAATCTACAAGAACCCTTAACATATTTTGGACCGAAATTTTTGCGCATAATTCTGGATATTTTAATCCTATATCTAGAATGTCTCGATCATACAACGATCTTGTTAAAATACACACTTTCATAGATATTTTTGTAAATAATATAACATGTTTCAAAAATGTTTTATTGCTTTTCAGTAAATGCTTAATAAATGTTGTATACTTATTATTGTTGTGTATTTCAATTTTGTATTTAAGTTTTCAAGTTATGTATAAATAATACTTTCATTGTTTTTCATGTGTTTGCTTCTATGAAAATGTATTAGTGATTACTGCGGACACATTAGTCTAGGTATATTTATATTTGTATTTTAATTTATTATATACTAGCAGATCCGGCCACACGTTGCTGTGGCTAACGAAACAAAACGCCATTACCCAACCTTTATAAAATCCACTCCACCCGCTTGCCAGCTGCCCGCTGCCCGCTGCCTGAATTGAATATTTGAATTTCTCGGCTTTTCTCTAATATAATAAGCATGTATTATAGATATAAACCTTCCTCTTGAATCAACTATATTATTATTATTATTTTTTATTTATATAATAATATAGTTAGCGATCGCCACTAATTATACAATGCTTGCAATGCAACACTGGATATTTGAAAACGGAAAATCAAATACCTACTTACTCTTGCGTAGTTTAAAAGATTTTGAGCGACTTCATTTTATACTATGTAATGATAAACATTCCTCTTCAATCACTCTATCTATTGGTAAAAACTGTATGAAAATCCGTTGCGTAGTTTAAAAGATTAACGCGCAATACATTTTGAGCGACTTCATTTTATACTATGTAATGATTACACACAAAAATGTTTTATAAATATTCTGTTTGTGTCTCAAATAAATAAATAAATTGTTATCTTATTCCTCAATGATATATGTAATTTAAATCACAAACGTTATTTTATTGAAACGATGAACTGAAGTGGATCTAATGGTGTTAAAACAAATGACAGTGCTGTGCAAACTGCGACGTGCAGTTATGGGAAACTCCTATCATTAGCAGCGACTGCGAATCAGGGCACCACGTTTCTAGGAGAGAGCCGCTTACATTTTAATTCAATGAATCTATTCTATACATGGCCTGCCACAGACTGCAAAATTATCTATAGGTTCACGGTAAAAGAAGGCAACTAAATATTATACTATGAGCAATTTAGCTTACATGAAAAATAGTTTAGATAACACACAAATATTCTTATCATTATCCTATTTCAACTTGTAGAACAGTAATAAATTTTGTAGGAGGAGGTCAACTCGCCATTTTTATGAATGGAAAAACGTGTTTTGCCAAGTCGATGAACTTTGAATAAAACATACAAAAAACGTTTCCCTCGTAAAAACATCGTTAAAAACGAGTTTGTGCAAATGCATTAAACGGCAAATTTTATAGGGGTCATTTAAATCGATTTTGGACCAAATTAAATCGATGCAAGTAATATCGCTATGTCGATATATACATATATGATATATTTAGTGCTAGGTAGGTACGCAAAGATTCATAAAGTACCTATTCAAGTTCAATACGCAAGTCAGAAATAACACTTAGCAATAATTAAAGAGTTTTACTGTGGAGATATCGGTGTTAATAATATTATAATGCTCGTACACAGTACCATAATTTTCAAAACTAATATTACACTGCAGGAAGTAGAAAGTCGTGTTGACTCGCGGCTTTGGTGAAATTCTTGTTTATCAATAAATGGTGTTAATTAACGGCTTCCGTTCAAGGACTTGTACCGTTTTTCAACTGGGCCTGCTTCTCCTAAATGCCTTGAGGAGGTTAGGAATCCAGCAGACATATGCATATCACGGCGCTGTTCGTATGTCGTCCGGCAAGTTTTTTAGCCACGTATAAAACCAAAATTTATATTAATGATAAACAGGATTCCGTTTGCCGGCGAGAAGAAGTTCGGTCGCCTCTCGAGAGAGTCTGACCCCATTAGCTTCTATTATATTGGTCGGCTCTCTTGAGCTGACTTGTAGGAAACAAGCAGAAGATAAGCGAACCGAGAGACGGTCGCCAGTTCATGTTCCGGTAGTCGTTCAGCCACTCGGTGTGGTTCTCTCTTATCTCGAACCCTCTAACGTTTGTTCAAAAATGAAGAAACCCATCTAAAACAAAGTGATAGTAAAGGGTATACAAAATGCCGTTCAAAAAGCGTCGAGGTTTGATCCAGTTTTGCTTGGTTCTAGTGACAGGCGTGTTTTTAGTTTCCTCGATGCCGGTGCAACGCAATGGGACCAATTTTGTAGAATTTTGTGATAAGTGTATCAGTGAACAGAACTCGTCCCATTACGGGGTCGAGGATAGATCAGTGATTGATGAGTTGAATAATAATGATAATAACAGTGAAGATTGGACCGGAGATGACGAGGAAGATGACGTGGGTGAAGAAGGAGACTATTTCGAGGGGGATATAATTCTCGGTGATGAACACATTCTCAACACGACGGTGAGACGAATTGCTATTCATTAATCTTTTGGCACCTTTGTCTGGTTACCTGGAATGGGACGAGAGATGAGAGATGAGGAATGCATAGAGATAGAGGTGAAGGTGGATGGACGAGGCACAAGGCACAACACGCCCCAGCTAATGTTCCAGTAATAGCCCTTCTATGGACGAGGCTTGTTTTATTGGCTCTGGATTGTGAAGTACCCTAGCGGTGGGATCAAATGCCATTAATACCGATTGTGCTATCATGATCACGATCATTAATCATTTATTTAAAGTGCTTAAACGTAAAACTGCGACTAAAATATTTTGTCTTGACTGAATTGCAACTAATAATCTAACTTTACAATATACGCTGATATGATTAAAATGTGTATTAGAATCTAAAAAAAAACGTTTTACTCTCTGAAAAAAAGATGAATTTAAATTTTTAAAAGGTGAATTTAAAATTTAAAAAGGTGGACCATTTAAAAATGAATTTATTTTCTTATCAGTTGCATTCATGATGAATTGAAATAAGAATCAAAAGTTGGATGCATTGTTTTTAGTACAAAGATAACCATTATAAAATTAAGTGATTAAACTTGTTGAAAATAAATTATCTTTTACCCTAAACACATTCCATATAACTCCAGATAACTCTCTTTCATTTATAACAACTCGTAACAAATATATTTCCCTTAAGCTTGTTTGGCCATTTCAGAATTAGCCAAAATAAAATCAAAAGACTCGCGGATTTTTAATTAGTTTCAAAAATATGGGAAAATTTTTTGTAGAGACCCGAGTATGTTTTTCGTAAATCAAGTAGACGAAGGTCGAAATCCGACGCAGGTCAAAAATGGTTTGAGATAATATTATATAGATACACCCATTTATATTTTATACAGGTAGGAAGATTTACAAATTGCTGAGTTGGATTCAGTAAAAATGTTGCAGCTCGTTTTATTTTGATGGGGTTTGTTTTAAAAGCATCTGCATCGAGCTATTTCTTGCTGACATCGACTCATTATAAAAGGGGTTTTTACTTTTGATTTTTGTTGTTGTTTTGTTATATGATTTGGGTCCTAAACGATTAGTACCTAAGCCACGAGTATTAGACGTGGGCAAAATTGAATGACCGAATTAAATGAATAAATTCAATCTTGTGACACACTCAATCTAATTCTCAATTTCAAAAGGAATTGATTCTTCATTCCTTATCTTTGGCCTTGCATCCTATGATTTTTAATGACACCATACATTTTTAATTTCCGTTTATTTTACTGTTAAATTATTTCAATGAATAATGTGTTCTGTAAACGATTTAAATATTATATTGTTTCATAGGTATTTAAATATTATTAAACGGGCCGCGCGCCGCGAAGTGGTCGACGGACGGTATTGTGAACGACTCGCCTATTACGATTGTATTCCGCTACCGCCGTGCCGCCATTCTAAAAATACCCGAACATCATCAAAGTCCATGTCCCAAAATGGCCAAAACGCGGCCGCGATTCATCCGGGTTGCCCGAGCATCTCTTTCACGCAATGAATTAATCATTCATCCTAATCAATAGTCCTGAGATTGTCATAAGGTCCCCGCCGTCCCAGGTCCGTGTTCAATGTCCGCGTCCCAGGTATCTAGTCTGTCGAAATCGAGATTGTCCGATTCCGACAGACAGAGGAATTAAAACAAAAGTCTTTTTCACTTGTGACGTCATGGTCTTTTGTAAATCTCAGACCTCAGAATCACAGACCACGTCAATGTCACGATATGTCCCAAACGCATCCCAGTCCTAGGTCCGCAACTCGCGAGTAAATCAAGTCACTGCTAGGTAAGACACAAAACATTAGTCAAAAGTTACTAATTCATTCCGCAATGCCAGCCCTTAATCCGTCCGCGCGGTTCATTTATTCCCCCGCGCGCCAAGCCGTCAATTTCATTACATAGTTAGTCGAAAACTTTCGACTTTGAATCTGAACATCAGCAGTGAGAAGCTAAAATGATGCTTATCTGTTTTTTGGTACGTACGGAAGATATTGTACCTACCTACTTTTAGACGTAGATCTTGGGTCGATATAATATGTAAATTTGCAGATATTATAAGGCCAATTAGCTGTGGTTAGCTGTCATAAAATACTCATCTTAATGTTAAATGTATGCTTATATTAGATCACGTGAAATGAAACAAAATTATAAGTTTAATAAATAAAATAAAATCAATAAAATTTTAAGGGTGAAACGAAAACTTGTATAATTTTAAGATATAATTGCTAACAATAAATACATTTTACATACGAAAAATTACGACACTAAAAAAAGACAAACAATATAGGATTTAAATGTTCGGTCTCCTCTTTGTGTGGTGTTTCGTAGCCTATTGGTCTCCTCTTTGTGCGGTGCTTCGTAGCCTCCCCACTCATTGTGATTTGAAAACCGATGAAACGAAAAAGTGACACTAAAAAGAGTCAAACACATTAATCTATAGGTTTTAGCGAGATAATCAGATAGAATAATCGGTCTCCACTTTGTGCGATGCTTGGTAGCCTATCAGTCTCCTCTTTCGCGGTACTCCGGGTACTCCGTGGCCTCCCGGTCTCGTGTGCGGTGTTAGCCTCCCCATTCATTTAATTTTCAATTATTATTATTATTTTTTTTTTTTTTTTTTTGGGATTTAATTGAATTAAAGGAATGAATTAAAGGAATCAATTCAAAAGGCCATGGGAATCAGACTGAATCGATTCACTCCTGGGAATCATTCTGCCCACGTCTAACGAGTATATCGATTTTTTTTCATTTTACTCTCTACTTTTTTTCGTGTGATCATTTTCACTTTTTTAGTTTGTAGAGATTCTAAAGAAATATTTTTATTTGGGCTTTCACTGAATATACATAAAAAGTCATTAATTTTCAGATGCTAATTAATATCAGCTAATAGCTGAGATGATGTTTTTTTATTTGTTTGTATTTTTCTTCTTTCTACATCCATTATTTCGCATCATTAAGTTATGTTGACTGTAATGATAACAAATTCGAATAGGTCTTAAAGACCCTTATATTTTGTTAGTATGTGTGTGAAAAAACCTCAAAAAAATTATAATGTAACTAGCTTTTACCCGTGGATTCGCTCGCGTGGTAATAGGGAGAAATTATTGTACAAAGAATTTTCCCACGGGAATAAAATGTTTTCAGAGATAAAAAGTAGACTTCAACTATCCCTTTGCAAAAAATCACATCAATCGGTCGCTTCTTTGCAACTTTCTCATTTATAATATATTTATATGTGTGCAATAATTATAGGTATACATATCTCAAGTAATATTATAAATGCGACAGAATTTTTGTTTGTTTATCCTTCTTTCACGTCGCAACGAAGCGTGATTAGTGGCGTCCCGTGTGCTTTCAGTGAGTTGAGTGCTAAGATTGAAAAATTCGATATTGTTGATGTTGTTGTAGCTGAAAAAGAATTTTTTCCAAAATTTATATGTTTTGTGTGAAGATTTTTGAGTTTGTGGAGGCGCGCATCCCAAATTGAAAGAATCCTGAAAATCCACATACAAATAATTGAAATTTTGAAAACAAAAATCATTTTCAGCTTCGACAACATCAATATTGTTGTATTCTTCAATCTTAGCACTCTAGCACACTGAAAACTTACGGACAAGTGTATATGTATATACAGGGTGTCCGGGGGTAAAGTGCATTAACTTCGGGAGGTGTTTCTACAAGATGGTAGGAGTAAAAAAGATTAACAACTTTTTCCGAAATACCAACTTTTTTTTTTCCATACAAAAAGACGTACCTACTAAAAATCCTTAGTGTGAGGTACGATGTTTGCTGAGAGCCTGCCGGGCGCCCGACTCGATTGTGATTGGCCCGTATCGTAACAGCGGAAAATAATAAATCTGAACGCACACGCCGGACTAATTTTATCTTTTTACCTCAAAACTACCCCTAAAAGTAGGAATTTCGAAAAAAGTTATTTTTCTTTTTTACTTGGACTATCATGTAGAATCACCTCCCGAAGTTAATGCACTTTACCCCCGGACACCCTGTATATATACTTGGGATATTTGCCTATTCATTATTATGTTGTTATTATTAGCTTTATAACAACATTTTTCAAACTCGAAGTTTTGAGAAAAATCATCTGTCAAGAAAGAGTTATAGGCGATATTACTCAGATGCTTTCCGCCCATCAAAATATCGTTATTATAATTTATTGCAATATCCTTAACAAGCCTTCGTTTTCTCACATTGTTTCGCCTCCACTATTGACTTAACTGGTAAGTGTCCAAGTCAGTTTTAAAAATAACATAAGTCTTAACACCTGTACGAACTGGCTTGTTCACACGAGGCCAGTGTTTAGTAATCATTAGACTGATTTAGTAGGGAGCAACTAAATCATTAAGTAAATTTCAAGGCACTGTCCCCGTGATGTCAGCACGTTTTGGCGATAAGAAGCAAGTTACCGTTTAGCTACGTAGTAGCCATTAAATCGCCCTATTTAACGCTGGCTTCGTGTAAACAGGCCATTATAGAAAAAAATGCTCCTCCGAATATTTTTTTTTAGTATGACAAATAGCTTTAGGAAATCAATCAATTACGACTCGTTTGTTCATGAACCGTAAATTCGTTTAGACGTTAGTTCACAGGTCATAGAGGAATATATTATTACGTTAATTCATTATTCTAGCGGCAGCCCGTTGTGTAGACACTGTAGACAGTACACAAAGTTGTCTAGTTCCTTAGTTAATAAATAAAACATAACAATAACAACGAATTAAAATATTTTAACAAAAAATTATGCAAAATCAAACGATACCGAACATACCGTGTTACTTAACAATTTGTCGTTTCTTCTTATTTGACCTTCGCAAAATACAATAAATTCTTAGTAGAAAAGCGGTTACCACAAATTTTGTTACATGCAGCGAAATTAAAAATTAACGGAGAGATAGGAATTACAGCACATAAAAAAAATGTTCCTTTTTTCTTCTGGCAAATTATTTGGGACAAAATTCAAGGAACAGAAACCAAATAAAGTAATTCTAATTTACTTCGATTGTCTGGGACACCAATTCGTATAATTGGTAAAAATTCTGATCGTAAGTCTACGCAAAACGTGCCTCTGTAAACGAATTTTAGTTGTTAACAACAATTAATTAAGTCCCAAGAAATAAACAAGTAAAATTAGTTAGCTGAAAAAAAAAACGAAGGACGGGTGGTTTCAAAAAATTTGACGGATTCATCAAATATTTTAAGTTAATTTTCACGTTCTGTGTAAGTTCTATTCAAGTTCTGTGATTATATTAGTTTTATGAAGCCACTGGCCTATAATGACATAATAACAGAACTTACACAGAACGTGAAAATTAACTTAAAACATTCGATAAATCCGTAAAATTTTTTTGAAACCACCCATCCTAAGAGACAGTCATTTAATGCAAGTATTTGTCGGCTCGTCAAAATCTACCATATCGCGTCTTCAACGAAAGGAAAATCAACTGCGTGATGAATGGGTTACATCAATAAAAAGAAATGGGTTACATGAATAAAAAGAAAAGACATCCAAAAGAGAACGCTGGAAAGGATCTGGTACTGGGGAAGCACTATTGAAGCGGGAAAATAAAGGTGGACCTCCAAATAATATTTATTTATATTACTTAAGATTATTTATTAATGTCCACAATAAATAAAAATAAACAGTCTCCATTCACATTCTACCTTAAAAATGTTGTTTGTCACTCTCTTTTTTCACATTGGAGGTATTATGTGCCCGGCGATGATATTTGTACCTTATTATTAGGACGTAATTCTTTTTTCTGTAGAGTCTGTCAAATAAGAGTAGAAACATAAAAAAAATGGAACTATGAATTTTTTAGGCTGGTAACACCAATTTAACTGTCAAATATTCATTTAAAGAGCAATGACACTGAAAATACAGATCAGTGTAAATGACATTTTAAAAACATTTTTTGTTCAAAGAAAAAAAATTAAATCGAAGAAGCACTGTTGTTAAGGTACCTACTTATGACATAAATTTGATAAAATGGTTTTTTACAAAGTGATTTGTTTTAATTTTATGTAACATAAATTTAAAGTTAACAATAGGTAGAACCGAAGAAACGGTAATGGTGAGTTCAGTTACACTACTTTTAGATCTGATTTAGATCTAAAATTAGAGACGTGATTTGAAAGTTCGGGCAATGCTGGGTACTTAAGCTAGTATTAAATAAATGTGAGCAATTTCTAACCGTGCTTTTTATTTTACTATAATATCGTTATTCTTCATTGTATTAACACAAAATTGCAAAGCTATAATACATCTAAGTATATGCAATTCTAATTTTGAGATTAGTGAAAATAAAAAAAATATTTTTCTTAATTTTATGTGTTTTTGAATATTTACAAAAAATGTAGGTTACACAGCTTAACGTTGCCACCATCTTATTTACCATTATATTTTTAGCATTGCCATTTGAACTACAGTGGCGCCCTCCTATGTTTTCTACGCTTATTTGACAGACTGTAAGTTAAGTTTAAAAACATGTTCGAGAGAACTTAAATAAATAACGTAATATAGGTACATACAATTTGGGAGGCGGGAATGGGTACCGCCGCCCCGGGAACCTTTATTGGATAACCAACACCTCTGCCATAGGTCACCTCAGGTGGTTCGCTACGTTTGGTGATTTAGCAGGGGTGCCAGGGTTCATGGGGTGAGGTTTGTCTACGTCTTGGAGGCGGATGACCAGGACGCTGAACCTCAGATTACTACCCACCCCTTAAACCCTTTTCCTTCCCAGAACTCTCCTCTCCTTCCTTTCCTTTAAAAACCCTCCTTTGAAATTATTTTCCTTAGGGCCTCCTGTGTGGAGCTTATGTAAAAAAAAAAAAAATTTAAAAAAAAAATCAATAAATTCTAAACTTGGCTTTTTTAGGATAAAATTTTTGCCCCGGACGTGTCCCATCGACTACATTTGCAAATATCCAAAATAAGTAAAATCGGACTTTTTTTTAAATTAAATCATTGCAGTAATTTAATTTTAAAAAACGTCTAGCTAGCGCAAAAATTAAATTAGTAAAAATATTAAATAAGAAATAGTATTATTAAATATTATTTTTATTCTATCTAGTGATTTGTTAACGAAAAAAGCTAAGAAATAGTATTATTAAATGTTATTTATATCCCCACCAAGTTCATAATAGTGTTTTGTTAACGAAAAAACTGTTTCCAGGAGTACTTGGAGGACAACCACATGTACAAAAACCTGGTGCTCTCGCAGAGCCAGATCTGGCCCGACAAGGTGGTGTTCTACAACTTCAGCCCCGAATTCAACTCCGCCCAGCGGAGGGTGGTGGACGATGCGATGGCGGACCTGCACAACGTCAGCTGCGTCAGGTTCGTGGCCAGGTCCTACCAGCCCACGTATCTGTACTTCAGGAACAAGAAAAAGGCGTAAGAAATTTTATTTTTGTTTTAAAGAAAATGATATTAAAAATGAGTTCGTGCCGAAAAGAGATTAAATTTTAACAGGTAGCAAACACAATTATAATTTTAATAAATTAACTATGCTTAGACACTTAATTTGGGAGGCGTTTTGGGTAGAGCCACCCCTGGATATTGGATAACCAACACCTCTGCCACAGGTCACCCCAAGTGGTTCGCTACATTTGGTAACTTAGCCGGGGTGCCCGATTTCATGGAGTGAGGTTTTTCTGGGTCTTGGCGGCAAACGCTTCTGCCAATAGCTGCATGGCGAGACGGATCGAGAGAGAATGGTTGAGGGAGACTTTGAACTCTTCAGCAGGACTCTCTCAGAACATCGCGCGTCGTCTTGTACCACAGTGGTAGTGATGGATTCATACTTTCAATCATTCAAACGTAGTTCCTGGACACAAAAACCCCCAGATTCCTACCCACCCCTCAAAACTTTTTCCTTCCCAGAACTTTCTCTTCTTCCTTTCTTAAAACGACCCTCCACACAGCATCCCCAAATGTGAGAAAGGCCCTGAGAGGAATTATTTTCCTCGTGGCTTCCTGTGTGGAGCTATGTTAAAAATAAGATTGTGTGCAGTTCACAAGCGGTAGAAGTGAAACCTTCAGAATACTAAAGTAGACAAGAGTGGGGAGGCTACGAAGCACCGCATAAAGAGCAGACCGATAGGCTACGAAGCACTACCAAAAGAGGAGGCCGATTATTCTATATCATTCTCTCGCACGCTAAATCCTGTAGATGTATGTGTTTGTCTCCTTTTAGTGTCGCTTTTTCTTTTCATCGAGTTTCAAATCACAATGGTGCTAAATAAGTTTTCACTTTAAAAAAAACCCTTTATTCAGTATACATATTGATATACGAACCAACCGTTTTTTGTTCTGCCTGAACGTTCTTCGGGGTTTCATGAAAATGTGGTTTTTACAGTCTACATTTTACAGCATATTTTTTCATAAAACCCTGAGGAAGATACAGGCAGAACCAAAACCGATTGGTTTATAATAGATTAATCTAAAAATGCACTAGATGAGGTAGTGTCCAAATAAAGTCATTTTATTCAAATTGTGTATATGAAAAAAGATTAAACCTGGAATTCACACAAATCGGCCATATTTTTTACTTGTCATAAAATCATTGACATTACGCGTAGTGCTTTTATGTTTAATAGACTATTTTGCAAAATTTAAACGAGAGGTTTTCTTTTCTTGTTTTTACAGGTAAAATCTAAATAATTCTCGACTTCTAAATAAGTCATTTGTATTTAACACTTTGAACATCAATTCTCGCAGTTCGAAGTTATAGTGTTATAGTATGCGCACATTATGATTTTAAAAATGAATATCATACGTGGTTAAAAATTATGCAGGCGACTAATTGACGGTCAAATTGACTATAGAACAAATTGACTATTAAAAAATGTACAAATTGACTATTGAACACATTATGAGGACAGAGGGAGAAGCAGAGAGACGGATTGCAAAGGTGACACGTAGCGGTAGGGGTTTAGGGGGTGGTAAATTTGCGAAATCCAGTAATACCATTATTAAAAAATACTAAAATACCTGACCTATTCAGTGATAGTGAACGAATTTCATCTTAAGCCTATATTGAAATCGAAGAACGAAATAATTTTCGCAATAATTGACGACCTCCGTAGTCCAGTGGGTAAGACTCTTGACTCACAATACGGAGGTCGCGGATTCGAACCCGGCATGCGCGAATAAATTTTATTTGATTAATTTGTGTTATTTCACAATTAATTCATTTAAAATAATATATAGTATATTTGCGGCATGTTCCAGAGTGGAAGATACTATCAGTATCGCCCTGGTGTAAGACCACCATTCAGAATTGAAACGTTGCTTGAAAATGGCTTTAGCCGTGTTTGGTGACCAGATCTGAATAGCCAGGTACTTCCCAACCTTCCTCTTCCCCACCTCCTTCCCCTCCCCACTACCTTCAGCCTCACAACGTACCCCAATTGGGGATGCCATAGTCTCACTAGCTCCAGACGGGAGCAGTTGAGATTCTTGTGCGGTATTCACTGTAAAAAAAAAACTTCCATCTGAGTGAAAATGTTATCGGAAACAAAGGTTTAACAATGTCTTCGGAAGTCCAAATAGCTGTCAAAATGAGGTATTAAAAATGGTTGGAAGTGAACCTAGCAAGTCATCATCATCACTATTGGCTCTACAACCCCTGGTGGGTCTTGGCCTCCTCAAGAGTCTTCCTCCACTTTTCTCGGTTTTGTGCCAGCTCTCTTCAGTTTAGAAGCTCCAAGATAGATGTATTTGAGGCTCCTTCGCCCTATTGGTCTTGAGTTCAGCAGGGACTTTGGTGCTTGATGCTCGGTCATTCTCTCCACATGACCCAGCCACCGAAGTCTTCCCAGTTTTATAAATTTTGCGACGTTTAAACAAAGTATAGAGTTCATAGGAACCTAGCAAGTAGCCACAATTTAATTAGTTAGTTATCAATGTCAATTTTTTGCTACCCTGAAAAAACTTACCTTGGAAATAAGATATTAGGTAGATATTCTTACTTTGCTAACGGTCTTTCTGATTATTATCAAAAACTGGATTTCATCTTTTTGTTCTTATTTGATGTTTTATTAACAATCTATTTCGCTTAGAGGCTAATTGGATTTGGGTCTAGAATCAGGACCCGCACCCACGTAACCCACGTCTCGGGAGATCGATCAATTTGTTTGACGTCCCGACTCCGCTGTCAGCGTTGCCTTTTAAGAACGATAGGTATAATGCAGCTTCGAGTCGTTCTAGTCGAGCTTGGAGGCATTCTGCTGTATTTCTTGCTTTTATATTCGCTCTGGGAGAATATTATTTTTGCATTCAATTTGGTTGTCATCGTTGTCATTGTCGTGAATGAAGTAAAAATACAGTCCTTGTATCATCTTAATTTTCATATACAATTAATTGAAAGTACATGTTGTAAAAGTATCGCTATTTTCTTCTGGTATGTTCTACAACTTATGGCGATATTCTGATCTTGATTACATCGGTTCGGTATTATTTTATAAGTTTATGTGGGTACTGTATCTTTGGCTTCCTTCGAATGGAGGTATTGTCCTGGTGAGAGATCATCGTTCATCGATCGGAAAGTTGGTTTGAAAATCAATATTTAACTAGCAATTAAAACCCACTCCGCAGGTTTTTGCTGCTAGGCCCTGCGGGCGGCTTTTCCTTAGCCTTCGCCCAATTTGAGTGTTGGTGACCATTTTATAAATCTGATAGGAACTAGTTCCATAAAAGCCGGTTCCTCTGATCTACTGTGATCCAGTGATAGTTAGTCACCGGGACAAAGTAACCGCGACAGGCAATGACGTCATATGTAATATATAGCCGAGTGATACTATTATTCACTACTCTAAGTATTACCTTCAATCTTTCCATATCCGGAGAGATACTCAAATTCTGCAAATCCGTAGTACTTATACCTAGGGGGGGGCACGTCCTCTTGCGACCTGCTAACGTAAGTGGCGCAATTCGATGTATGAGTGTGTGCGACAGACGCAAGGCTATTAATACTGTTTGATGATTGATGACCAGACCCCCTAGCATGGTCGATCGATATAGGTTTTATCGAAAATGTCGGTAACTTGCGATCGCTCCCGAGCACGACTGCAGGCCGCTAACGAATAAACAACAGTTTACATCAAATATATTTGGGAACCCTAGTCATTGTGAACTATTGTTTGTTCGTTAGCGGCCTGCAGTCGTGCTTGGGAGCGATGGCAAGTTACCGACATTTTCGATATCCTATATCGATCGACCATGCTAGGACCCCAGGACCTCTAAAAACTATATGTAAAGATATTCATTTCGCCCTCATCATTATACTAGGTATTATTGTGAGGTTTGCATTGGGTTCTGCTTTGTTCTGGGTATCCTCAACATCCTTCGTAAAACATTTTAATGTGATTCGTGGCTATCATATTCGAGTGCTATTATCTCCATGAATCGACCCTGACTTTTGCATCAGTGATACATTAATGCAGCATGCGGCCGGTAATGATGGCGGCGGGAACGAGAGACCGTGCTCTGTGCTCAGCACTGGGAGTCGAACCCACGTCTTTTTATTATGTACTGCCTTTATCCGCACTCCCACTAAACATTATCACTGTCGCCGACAGAGGGAAAAATTTTTCACGAGGGTGATAATAACAGGCTTTGTTCTGATCTAAGCATCCGTGCGATTGAAGCATTTCAACTTTAAAATTTTTGTATACATCCTTAGTACGTAGTCAAGTCGAATATAACTCCTCGATCTGGTCCCCCCATTTTAAAATACATTCAGATTCAATCGAAAAAATTCAACACAAATTCTTAAGATATATTAATTTTAACCTCGGTATTCCCATTGAAAACATAAATTATAATTACTTGATGAAAGAATTAAATTTACTAAGACTGTCAGATCGAAGAATTATATCAGACTTAATATTAATGTTCAAAATTGTAAATGGTAGAATAGACAGTCCTGATCTAACTAAGCTCATTGAATTTCATATTCCCACGAGAACCACTCGTTCTAAAACCCTTTTTAAATGTAACAATAATCGGACTGAGTATACGAAACACTCACTTTTACCTAGGTTGCATGAAGTTACTAATGGATATGCAGATGTGATAGATCTATTTAACTGCACGGAACAGAGGTACAAGACGGCTATGCTATCATATTTTTTTAGTCACTATTAATTTTATTTCTATTATAGATTTTTGCATGTAAATGTATCTCTGGTGTCACTTCCCAATGTATCGTCACAATTAACTGTTATACATACACTGTTTTACCATTACTAATATTTTGAATATGAATTTGTGACATGTAATTAATGTTTATGGCATACTTATGCCGTTTGTATTAAATAAATAAATAAATAAATAAATAAATAAATAAATTTTGCAGTGGCAGACGAACAACGTCTTTGACAGATAATAATAAAAAGTTAAATGAGAAAAAAAATATTTCGAAAGTACTACTTATAGACTTATGTTTATTAGATAATATGAGGAAGAATGCTAGGTTACTTAAGCCAAGCACTAACACAAAAATACTTTGACAGTTATCAACAAACCGTTGATCATATAGACATTTTGAATTCATGAATATCACACATTTTTTATCACACAATGAAATATTGTACACACGCCGTGAAAGTAAAGTTTATCAAATTTCATGTGCATTACCTACTATCAAATGAAAGTTATTGAAATGTATTTAACATCAACCTAAGATGAAGCTCCGGTTTTTGCTGTTAGAAGTCAAACACTATTTGGAATATTTCCCGGCCGACAAATGCTATTAAGTGAAATCTGTGAAGACTGACTTCAAACCTTGCAATCTTCGTCAGCTTCTTCGACATTTCAAAGTTATTTAACAAAAAATCTTTTAATACTCGTACCTAACACGATTTAGCA
Organism: Limnephilus rhombicus; assembly: GCA_929108145.2. NCBI lineage: Eukaryota > Metazoa > Arthropoda > Insecta > Trichoptera > Limnephilidae > Limnephilus > Limnephilus rhombicus. The sequence continues at coordinate 32,225,715 of OV815271.1, forward strand.
CTTTTTACTTCCGATTGGTCACATGTATTTTGAGGATTCGCCTGTAAATCCATATTTAAAAAATTCTATCGTCCATGCCATTGTTTTCCTACGCGAAATAAAGGGTAACAGAAAATCGCTTCTTTTAGTTTTTTTTGTGTATTCTTCAGATTTATAATAATAATTGACGACCTCCGTAGTCCAGTGGGTAAGACTCTTGACTCACAATCCGGAGGTCGCGGGTTTGAACCCGGCATGCGCAAATAAATTTTATTTGATTAATTTGTGTTATTTCACAATTAATTCATTTAAAATAATATATAGTATATTTGCGGCGTGTTCCAGAGTGGAAGATACTATCAGTATCGCCCTGGTGTAAGACCACCATTCAGAATTGAAACGTTGCTTGAAAATGGCTTTAGCCGTGTTTCGTGACCAGATCTGAATAGCCAGGTACTTCCCAACCTTCCTCTTCCCACCTCCTTCCCCTCCCCACTACCTTCAGCCTCACAACATACCCCAATTGGGGATGCCATAGTCTCACTGGCTCCAGACGGGAGCAGTTGAGATTCTTGTGCGGCATTCACTGTAAAAAAAATTAATTATTATTGTTCAAATTCTTATTAATTATTATTCAAATCATAAAAACTGTCTATAAACAAGTTCTGATGTGTAACTATTATTACGTCTGACAGTCTTTTCGCCTTCTGAAGCCGATTGATAATGCCTTTGTAATTTGTAATAATATTTTTGACTATACTTTAAAAATGATAAACTTAGGGGGCATACCTTCATTAATTACGTGAGCTCAAAAGGGAGGGGGGGTCCAGCAAAATCTCACTTTTTTTTTTTATAATGATACCTCACAATAGTCTCAGCTGCTCCCGTCTGGCCAGTGAGAATATGGCATCCCCAATTGGGGTATGATGTGAGGCTGAAGGTAGTGGGAAGGAGAAGGAGAAAGGGAAGAGGAAGGTCGGGAAGTAGGTACCTGGCTATTCATATCTGGTCACCAAAAACGGCTAATGCCATTTCAAGTAACGTTTCAATTCTGAATGGTGGTCTTACACCAGGGCGATACTGAGAGTATCTTCCACTCTGGAACGTGCCGAAATATACTATACATCATTTTAAATTAATGAATTGTGAAATAACACAAATTAATCAAATAAAATTTATTTGCCACGCCGCGATTCGATCTCGCGACCTTCGGGGTGCTAGTCAAGAGCCTTACCGCTGGACTACGCCGGCCGTCGAAAAGGGGGGGAGGGGTCTAGATTGGAAGAAAAACTGCTCTCCTAATTAATGTATGCCCCCTTACTTCTACAAATTAACCCCCTTACAACAACAAATACAAAATCGCATCATGCTATAAGCCACATTCTCTGGCGGAGGCTATAAAACACGGCCGTTCGTATTTTTAAATGCATCATAAAACATTTTTTGTTGGATGCAATTTTCTCCACTCCCTCCCTGTTGGCAAGGCGGTTCCAAGTCATAACATTATATCACGAACGAGATACTTATTACTTATTATACGCACTCGGCACATTTCCATACGTTTAATTGTTTTCCAATGGTTATTATACCACTGCAACATAAAGTGTACGCATATTTAGAGCCAGCGGTTGTCCCAGACCAGAGCCATGAGGCATGCCGCGTGTCCCATACACTCCACATATAATGGGCTACATTGCATTGCGTTGCATTATTCCTGCTCGTGGTAGGTGTACCGGGTGTAGTCGGGGACTGAGGCTGAAGGATGAATGCTAATATGCACAGCATATCCAATCGCACGTTCGCCACGCTCTTACTTTGGATTTTACAACTATAGAGACCTATTTACGATGAACAAAGAAGAATCAGTCAAAGATAAATAAGGAAAAAAATAAATGATAATGATGACATAAAATAGTAACACAAAAAGGAAATTTCACTTACATGTGCGTTTGGCTCTTATGTGGTTTAAGGGAAACTCTCCATCTTTGTTGTAAGTGTGCACAGTGTCATGGACTACAGTCTGGAGGAGACTGTTCACGGATTTTCGGAATCACTCTTTCTGGTTACTCTGTGGCGCAATAAAGCAACGAACCTATGTATTTTTGAATTATTTTTTAAATCTAATTGTAGTTATCCTTTCCCTTGCAAACATCTCTGCTAGGTACGCGTGTATTATGTTGTATAACTTCCCATTTCTCTCATTTCCGAAAACGGCATAAAAAATATGAGAAAAATTTAAAACCTTTAGCAAAAAATCGCTGATGTACTGCGATATAAATTATTTTTTTAAATTTTAAGAATATAATAAGCAGTAATTGTTGAATGAAACACTAGTATATAATGAATCATTTGGCGGGTATAAGATAAGCCGCCATAGCTCAATTGGGAGAGCAGCTGACCGGCAATCAGAAGGGCACGGGTTCAAGTCCCGTTGGCGTCATGTATCTTTTCTCGGAAGATTTTTCAATGTGGATGAGTGTTTCAGGCTGATAATTATTGCTTATAATAATTGTAAAAAAAATTTAAGAAAATGTGTTGCTAGTTTGCACTAATGCATATTCAAAGTTTGTATAGGTACGTATGGGTATGATGAAATTTATGCGCAATTGCACTTTTTTATAACAGTAAATAAACCTATACATGAACGAAAACAGCTCTTTGGCATTAACAACGCATAAGAGTCCCAACTCCCAACTGCCCGGACATCGTGGAATCCCCAATAGCTGCACGTTGTGAGGCTGAAGGGAGTGGGGTGGGGAAGAAGGTGAGGAATAGGTTGGTTGGGAAGTTCCCGACTATTCAAATCTGGTAGCTAAACTAAAGTAGGTAAGACAATATGGATTTATCATTTTATACAGACGCTGGACTGGGTGATGGAACGCAGGAATGAGTTTTTTTTTCGAAGTTATTGTAAACAATCTATTTTTTTTCGTAATAATTTGGTATTATCAATGATTTATCAGCGCTTTGGCAAGCGGTCGCCTGGAGCTGACCGATTGCCCGAGCTTTGGGAGCGTTGGAGGCCGAATCGGACTAGTTCGACGAACAAAAGTGGAACCTATTTTTTCGCTACATATCTCATCTAAATATAATACATCAATAAATACGCCAACTTTGCAGCGAAATGATTCGTCAGCTCTGTGTTGTGACACCACCGTAAAACAATAAAGTTCGTACGAATACGTAATCAGTAATGTTGATGTAAAGTGGCTAGGTACCTACCTACTCTAAGTTTAAAAAAAATTAATATTTATCCCTCGCAGTTTACATAATTTTGATGAACCTAACAAAAATACATGAAGGTGGTACCTACTCTACGATGAGGACTAAAAAATAAGTTATGTATCTCCAGTTATAGGTACGCTGTATGTACCTCTCGTTTGAAATGCACACATAATTATGTATTTGTAAAATAATCATTTGTGCATTTTTTAAATAAATCAAATCTTTATGTTTTACTTTTTCAGTGTAATATTATCGTGCACACCTATAATTTTATACCGTAACTTAAAAAAAACGCTTTTTACTCAGGTCCTTGATTATCTATTTTAATCCTTTTGGTTATTACTTCCACAAAAAGGCACTGCCCTCGTGAGTTCCCATTACTTAATTAATTTTGGTTTATATTTATATAGTTACTTTTACATTATTGAAGTCTTATTGTTTTATTGAGTCATGAGCAGGTCCACCCACTGGGGCACTTTTTTCAATAATGAAGAAATAATAGGAAGATATAAAAAATAAAAATTTAAAAAAAATTATAAATTGTCCCTTTGTTATATTCTTGAATTTTTGTATAGGTCTATCTACTTCTTGTTGGTAACATATCCTCTAAATGTACACAACCTCACACACATGCCAATGGACCGGGAAATGACTCCTCATATTTCTCAACTATGCTCGTATAAATTTAGATAGAAATATTACAATATACTCGTACTTCGCTGTATTATGTTTTTCAAATGGATGTTTTACTACATTTTCCAAGTGTCTAACTAGGTAAGTACTGCTAGTTCTAGATAGAAGACGGTAGGTGCAACGTTCACGACGTGTTTTTGCATTGTGTTGTGCGAGCACTGAGCACGGCCTTCAGAGCTGGCTGTATTCTGGCCTCTGTTTGGCAGCCGGAGACAAACGACATAACGGGTCCAGCGTCTGGTGTCGTGACTCCGACTTCTAGCTGTCAGAGGAGGCTGCATTATCTGTGCTGACAATGCTCTGGATGCAAAATGTATATCACCTTTGGCTTTTCCGCTTCAAATTGCTAGGAACACTAAACCCACGCTAGATACACAAAAATCAACTAACAAATCTCTATCATCGTGTGGTAGAAAGGTTCGGTACAGGATACGTTTATTGAATGCGCAAGACTTGGCGTGGTTCGGAGATCATAAAAATCGTTGCCCCGTTATACTTAGGTTGGCACGACTTTTTAGCATGGCATTACATTATAATCGCACACTGGAGGTCCTGAAGAAAATAAATTCCATTAGGGCCTGTGTCATCTTTGGAGATTTAAAGGAAAGGAAGGCGAGGAAGTTCTGGGAAGGAAAAAAGTATGAGGTGTATGTAAGAATAAAGGGATCAGTGTATGAATCCATCCCTCCCGCTGCGGTGTAAGCGAACGACTTAGGGTGACCTATGGCAGAGGTGTTGGTTATCCAATAAATATTTTATCTGGGTTGCGGTACGCATTACTATCTTTATAAGCTGACGAAAAGTTGTGCAAGTATCAAAAACTGATCTTAGGAATTATACTTAATTATATTATACTTAATCTTATACTTATTTTTGTTTTCTTGCCTGTCTTTTTTCACCCCCAGCTGTCAGCTGTTCCAAAATGCGTGTTATCACCGTTGATATCAGGGAGCTAATAGGGAAACACAAACGTATGTTTCATCATACTCAGCGTTTTGCTATTGGAATAACTTATCTTTCGGTTATATTTTTTTTCTTTATTTTTCCCAATAATTTTACTTCGCTGAGTGCGTACATTTAAAAAAAATTATGTATGCATAATTTATAAAACAATGTAAGAAGGTAATGGGAACCCAATCAAGTCACTGCCTGTGTTTGGCTAATATAACAAAAAATTACAATTTTTTCTTTGAAATAAAATACAATAATAAAATACAACAACAAGCAAGTGAAAAGCGAAACGTGAAGATTTACAATTAGTTTATAGGAAAAGAGTTTCAACACCAGCATCATTCAGCCATAATTTTAATTATTTTATGTACCTAATTTGATGATTTATTTGTCATTTGAATTTGTTTTGGTAGAAGATTAAATGTATGAGGACCAATAAATCTGCTTTGCATTAATTTTGTATTGGTTTGGGGGGTGTAAATTGCATTATTAGTCATTTTAATTTATTTTTTTTTGGTTTTTAACACATATTTCACAGTTTGCAGTATGAATAATTTATGGATATCAATTATTTTAGTTTGTAAGTATAATTATCCGTCGAGAATCTTTAATTTCTATTGTATACATATAACTTTAATAAACTCTTGAGTTATTTGTAAATGCGTAAGAAGTGCGTCACGCGCCCTGCCCCATCCTATAATACCGTAAATTATTAAAGAAATGCACCAGAGAAAAATAGATCATTTTTAATTTGTCAAAATTGAGTGCTTCCATAAGTTTATAAAATATGCATGTAATATATCTTAATTTAGAGATGGTTTTGTTAACTTGCGATTTCCAATTTAGATGTATATCAATAGATAGACCTGGTTATATTCTTGTTAATGTTGCCTTCTGAGAGGTGGCTTATCAACCTCGAACTCGGTGATGAAGAGATCATCTTAATAAATCCCTAATACCAACGGTTGTGTATATATTGTCCACAACAGGTACTGGTACTGACCCATGCTGACAACGGGATACAAATGTAATATTACTCAATTTGTTTTTAAAATATACTTATCCATTTAAATTTGTTACTAGATTATATGCGCCAAATGACGATCAGTCAACCAAGCCCTAAAATAAAATAGGTTGGGGTAACAAAACGTCCACAGTGGTCCCGATTTCCCGATTGACGATGGGCGTGGGACTCCTGAATGGTGGGCAAGTTAAATTATTAAATTAAATGTTCGCCTTAAAATATTATTACTACACCATTAATAATCTTCTTATTTCATTGTTAACCTGATGCGTGTTCGTATTTACAAAACGAGTAAACATCCGGATCGCTTTTTCTTCGATAAGCACCTTTTTAAGGTACTTTGCTTAGTTGATTACCAAAAGTAGCGACCCACCATTGTTAACATATTTAACAGCAGCAGGTGAGGCGTCTTGTCCTAGGGCAAAACAAATTTATTGAGCAGAATAACACAACGAGGCGTAACGAACAACTTGTTAAAATGTGATCAAGCATAATGGACACACACCGACAGTCGACACGCCTGTGCATACACTTCTTGTGCCCTGATTAAAAATAAACGTCTGAATGAATTATTGATCAAATCATCAATTAAAGGGTTTTCAGGCGGTCATGGTGTCCGGAAACTCGTACTACAAGCGGAAAATTGTTGGATCTACATCATATTTAGAGTGGATTTAGTGATATATTTTTTTCGAGTAAAACGAGTCAGAAGTTTTTTGTCAATTTTCAAAAAAAAATCTTTCACTAAGGGTTATTAATATCCCTGGACTTGGCCCCTAAAGTTTTTTAACCCATCAAGTTGCCGAAAAAAAGTTTTTAAAAAGAAATCGATAAGCTCAGATTGAAAAAAATGTTTTTTTGGATTCTCCATGCAATGTACATTCAACAGATTCCCGCTTGTAGGTACTTGTCCAAATTATAGAGAGTAATGAGATATCTCCTTTATGATTCTGGTACCCTGGTTATTCTAGGTCTATAGGCGAAATGCTTTGTGAAACAGGAGAAACAAAATCAGTTAGTTAGTTTTAAGTATTTTTGTGGAAGTTAATATGCTGTAGCTAACAAACCGTGATAATTTGGTCGTGAAACATAGGCATCTAATAATAGGATATCTAATTAACCTCAACTTTTCTCGACCCATTAATGAAGAAAATTCGAATCAGGATTTAACAATAATAATTTTCCTCTAAATATTTCTTTCTCTTAACATTCAACTTTTGCACACATCTTTCTGATGTATCTTCACGACTAGGGAATGCAATCTCGATCTCGCGAGATCTCGTTCTCGCGAGATCTCGGCCATTTTAGCGAGATTGATCTCGGACGAAAAAGGGGCGAGATCTCGCGAGTTTAATGAGATTACACTCGAGCATAAAAACTTCTTATTCGAGGCGCGGACTGACACGGACGGAGTTGCGATCTGTCGGTTTCGTTCGGTGCGCGTGAGGCGGCGGCCTGAGGTAGCCTGAGATCTGTGGTTCCAACTTACGTTGAATCCGAAAGGGCTGGTTATCTGGCCAACAAAATAAGAAGCCGTTTAGCAGACGATTCTTTGGACATTTTGTGCTTCTTCAGGAGCTATTTTAAAATAATTCGTAATAATGGCTTGTGATTTCAACTGAACAAACCTATCTTTTTTTTAAATTTTTTTTATTGTAATATAAAAAATATGAGTTTACATTATATACACGTATATTTTACAAAATATTAAATTAAAGGTCGTTTTTTGATTGGCACATTTTGTTAATTATTCTGTAATTTCTAATAGTCTGACTAATTGGTATATTTTGTTAATTAATCTGTAATATCTAATGGATCTACTGAGTAGATATAGTTTTATTTAATTGATAACAATATCTCAGTTTAATAGTCAACTCAACTTAGATAATAAGTTTCATTTTTTTGACTTCTAGTTGTTTTGTTTGTTATAAAAGAACTGTTTTATTACTAAAAGATTTTTGTTTGATATTAGAAGAGGAGACTGGCTGCTTCTTTCCTAGTTTTTTTTTTAAGTATGTTTATTCAGTTTTTTTTTAATTTTACAATATTTGTCTTTAAAATCTTACAAAACTGATCAATCAGTTTGATTGTAAGAAATATTTCATTTTTCCTATTTAATTAATACTATTATACTTTTATGTTTTACATTGTAATAACTGTGCAAAATCTAAAATACTAATTATTATAAACTACTAATTATTATAATGTTTATGAATACAGTGTGTGATAGTAATTTCCAGGTATTTGATCAATATTCAATCTGGGTATTTGTATACAATATTATTTGAGATAGAATGATTTAACTTTTTTTTGATATTTGAATAAGATGTCTCATTTTTAATATTTTCAGGTAATGCGTTAAATATTTTCGGAATTCTATGCCTCTTTGTTCTATCACCGTATACATTTTGAGATTTATTAATAATAAACATTTGTGCTTCTCTATGCCTAGTAGGGTAGTTGTGGTTTACAGGTTTTTTGAATTCTGTGTTCCAGAATTCATCTAGCGTTAATTGATAATCTACTTTACTGTGTATAGAGAGGACATTACACAAGGAGAAAATTTTTTTATAATCGCCTTCACATAATTTAACTTTTTTTTGCCTGATATCAATTTTAGGAAACGGATTTGTAATTGTTCTATATTATTTAAGTACGTTTTGTACGTTAATCCGTAACTATTTATTCCGTATCCGATAATTGATTCTGCTAATGCGTTGTATATACAGTATAATATATTTTTATCAACAAAGTTTTTTAGGTGGTAAAATTTCACTAATATTTATTTTATTTATTTATTTATTTATTTATTGTTTCTTTACACTGTAGGTAAAAATGTTTACAATACAATTTGTTACCTCACTAGGACAAGCCTGTGTTGAGGTTAACAATAATTATACAAGTTAACAAAATAACACAATAACACAAAATAACACAATATAGATCTTAATCTATTACATACATTTTCAATATGATTTGACCAGTTAAAATTGACATCTATCGTAAGACCAAGGTATGTATATTGGTACACTTTTTCTATATTTGGGCAATTCCACTGTTGGGATTGGTTTTTTGTGTGTAAACAATCATACGAATGACTTTATATATGCAATTCCTTATCCCGACAATTTGTATATGGTGAGTGAATAAGCATATATTTGGTTTTTTGCGTTTATAATAATGCCATTGTCGTGTGCCCATTTAATTATGTTGTTTAGGTCTTCTTATAAAATTTCCTCAATTTTTTGTGGATTTTTGTCAGCTGTCAGCACATATAATGCAAGTATCGTCTGCAAACATGTAGCATTTACAACGTTTTATTACGTTTGGTAAACTGTTTACTTGCATTATATAACACGTAGGTCCCGATATCGAGCCCGTAGCTACTCCAGTGCTTGCCAACATTTCATCACTTAAAATTCCGTCAATTTTAACTTTAATTTTTCTATTAAACAGATAATTTTTAAACAAATTATTTAAAGGACCTCTAATACCACATTCCTCCATTGCCCTTAATAATGTTTCATGGTCCAATGTGTCAAACGCCTTTTTAAAATCTATAAAAATTATACCAATAAAATATTTTTTAATTTAATTGGCAATTTATATGATCAGTGAATTTAGAAAGTAATTGTGTAGTACTTTTTTCTTTTTGAAATCCGTACTGTATGGGATTTATGATTCTATTTTTTTCTATAAAATTTTGTATTTGGTTAAAGATAGCCCTTTCAATAATTTTATCAATACACGAGAAAATCGCTATTGGTCGATAGTTTGTGAAATCTTTGTGGTTTCCTGATTTATATATAGGTCTGATGATGGATGTTTTAAGTTCGTCAGGCATGATACTTTTACTTACACAAAGGTTAATTAATTTAGTCAGTACTGGGATTATATTATCAGCAATTAACTTTAGGTTTTTAATTCTTATTGCGTTCTTATTTATTAATTCATTGCCTTCTGATTTTTTAACATCCATATCATTAATTATTTTTTTAACATCTTTTTGTGATACAGGTCTAAATCTCATTGACATAATAGCAGGAGTTGTATACGTGTTACGATCTAGAAATTTTTTAGTACAATTATGTCTTATGTCTTTTATTTCATTTACGAATGTTGTAACAAATTTATCGCATAAAAATTTTGTGTCTCCTTGACTTCGCATATGTTAAAGGATTATTTTATCTAGATTTTGTTTAGGTTTTCCTATTAGATTATTTATTTCGTCCCAGAGTTTCCTCGGGTTGCCGTTTAAGCTATTTATTAAGTTTTTATGGAATGTGTTTTTAGTAATATTAATATGTTTGTTTGTTTTGTTTCTATATCGCGTATATTCTAAACGAAATACCGGGTTATTTGGGCTATTCTTGCATTTTCGGTAAAGATAATCTCTTTTTTTAATCACGTTCTTAATTTCTTCCGTAACCCATGGATTGCTGTGCCTAAGATTTCTTTCAAATAATTTTTCTTTTTTCGAGGACGCATAGATATTATCAAAAATATTTTTTAAATTATAGTACAGTTTTGATGGACATTCAGTTTGTAATAATTTTCACCAATTTACTAGTTTTAATTTAGAATATACTAATTTATTATCAATAATTTCACTTTTTTTATTTAAATCCTTTGTAAGTACCTCTTTCCCTATGGCAACTCCTGTTATACAATGGTCAGATATTTGTTAGTCACAATATATGAAAATACAGTGTTATTACGGTTACGAATTGCAATATGGTCAATACATGAATAAACATTTTTTCCGTTTAAAATTTCATCCCGGGTCACATCTAATATTACATTTTTTAAACCATTTTCACTGAGTAGATTTTGATATTCTGTAATTACACTATTTTTTGTATCCAACAAATTCAAGTTAATGCCACACCACAATACAAGAAGTTTGAATCAGTTGAAGTCAATTGTAATATTTGTTTTAGTTCCTTTAAATATATATTCTTGTTGCTGTTCGGCGGACGATATACCGCAAGTATATTTATGATATATACGTACGTCAAAGTTTACTACTTAGAAATTTATTAAAAAATTATAGACAAATTCGTCAAACAAGGTTTGATGCATAAAAGTCTATTGAAAAAATCGTGAAAATAAATGTTTATCTTATAATACTTAAAATATTTATTATTATTTTCCTAATTTATTCAAATATTGTGATTATTTGCAAAAAAAAACACACAAAACTGCCAATCTCGCGAGATCTCGAAATTAGCGTGATCTCGCAGTATTGTTATTCATAATCTCGCGGGATCTCGCTTGAGCCCCAATCTCGCGAGATATGCATTCCCTACTCACAGCCTCTATGTCATATTAGTCCTGGGTCGATCGTGAAAGACCTGATCGTCGAAACCCGCTCACGAGCAACAAAATAGCGAGCGGGTTATTTATTCGTCAGCACCCGGGTCTTCCGGGACCCGTGAACCGCGACACACTCCCGCAACCTACCAACTACGACAGATTCCTGCACCTCGTGACTCACGGACCGATCGCCGGGTGCCCATGTGGTTAGTGGCGAGACGTGTTAGCTTTCGGAACTCTCGAACTGCAACTGCGACACACTCGGTCGCCGATTGCTAATCAACGCACACACGTGCGTGACTGTATCCTGCTTCCTGCCCGTGTGTCACGTCATAGCGGGATTGTTTAGTAGATTCGATTTTTGAATATTCGACTAGACACGGAGACGTTTTTAATAAGAGCGTTTCTTGGTATTGTTAATCAAACTGCTAAGTGCTGTTTTCATAAAAACTTTTCATTTTTCGTGTGGGTGTGAATGTAATTGTGCATTGTAATAGAAACTATTAACTGGTAAAAGTGTAAAATGTCTGACCTTCAGATGAAGCCATAGTAAATAATGCAAAATCATACAAAATCATATGTTTTTGTTTTGAAAATTTGATCGCTTAGAAGTATTATAGATGTTTTAATTAAATACTGCGTGTAGAACACACCTTGGCCCTTAAAACTATCGGTCATTTTTTTATAAGTCTTTTAATAAGCCTATAAAAAAATAAAGTATAAGGTCTAAAAAACACACTTTCAAGTCCAAACTCTCCTATTTATAAACCCCTTTTCGGTTATGGTTTTATTGTATAATGTGGCAAATTCAGTTTATTTTATAATGATCGCAAAAAAAGTTGATATTTACACCCAATCTTCCCAAAACAAAATAAAATATGCATTTTCGCGTTGTTATTTTACAATACGGCCGCTAGTCGACGAATTTGGTTTTTCAAAGTGAACACTATGGCGTCCACCGAAGAACTACTGTTCACGCCACAGTCGCCAAACCTCAGTCACGCCCCGAACTGAGCGGGAGATGGACGTGTCACTCCGCGTCGCTTGATTTCGTGAAATCAATTTTAAATTTCCGTTTTATTACAATAAACAATGCGCAAAACAGGAATTAATATTTTTTACAGGCCATTACGAAATCAACCTGTAAAACAAAACTCTCAAATACCTTTTCCAACCTTTCCAAAAGCTTTTTCTCAAGTATTTTTAAACTCCTCCCATAAAGGGCGTGAATTCCGATTTCAATTTTTTCCTGAACTAGTGGATCGCCTTAATAAAAATAAATTATAATAAAGCATTACAGGTTACAGCTAATTTACTTATATAAATTCCAATAAAAGCTTCAGAACAATACGTTTTTTACAAGGTTTTTATATCCTTCAAAACATGATGAAACATTGTTTTTTTTACCCCTGAAGCATGTCTTTTTTAAAATTTATTTCTGGGACATGACATTACTAGTAACGGTGTGAGCTATGAGAGAACGTTCACACAATTATAACCTGGGTTTCGTGTCGCGTATTACTTGACCGGTCTGGGCGGCGATCGTCTACCGCGCGGCGCGCCCGTAGAAAGTAACTGGGTGATAAGTAATCGAGTTTCGTATTTTGTGTCGCGAAAAGAGCGAGTCTTCGCGACCCGCTCGTGACGCCAGTGGGTCGTGAGCGACCCGGGTCGTGTAAAACGATCGATCGACCCAGGACTATGTCATATTCAAGCCAAAAACTGCCCACTGGAATGCACTAAAAGATTTTATTAAAATTTACTAAAATTCTCACAACATTACTAAATTCATGTCATGAGAAGGAACTTATTAGTACCTACTCTTCAATGTATAATTAGCAACGGCTCCACCCCTACCATAATAAAACATTGTTCTAAACTGTCAAATTAGTATAAGCTTTCCCTGACGAAGGAACGTTTGTTCCGAAACCGGTCGGATTTGCACATTATATAAGTGGTTTATACAAAGTTGTATTGTTTCATTTTTCTATAATGGATATCCACAAAGTAATAGCTACATTCAAAAATATATAATTAATTCTTCTGAAAAATATTAACAATTGAAGAAAGATAGTATACCTACATTGCAATGCTTGGCCCTTGAGGTGATTTTTGACAAAAACGGCGCTATACAAATCAACCAAACATTATTATTATTAATGTTGATATTGTATAAAACGCTACTTTTTCCAGATGTGCGGCTCCTGTTGGCTGGAACCCGAAGCGCGGCCGAATCGACGTGTCCCTGGGCGGGAAGAACTGCCTGACGCGCCGCGGAACGGTGCAGCACGAGCTACTGCATGCGCTAGGCTTCTGGCATGAGCACTCCCGCACCGACCGGGACAGTAACATCGTCATCCAGTGGGACAACATCCTCGAAGGTATGCGCTCCGGGTAGATTGAACACTGAAAATTACGCTCATTCTTTTTCAGCACTCACAGCAGCAGCAGAGTTGGGAAAGAAAAATACCTTTCAAAGAAAGATGTAAATTTGCCTCGACAGGATTGAAAAATTAAGCCTAGAAGACAGGAGAAACCTACGTCATCACCCACACACAACCTGTACATACTTTATATTAAACATCTATTTCTTTATACTCCCCACAAGCTACATATTTGCTAACTAGCAGTTACAAATCGAACATAATTATTTTATGTAGGTAGTACCTACATTATCTTAAAAAGTACTATTACAAAAAAATGCAAGTTTCTGTCGTGCAAATTAAAAATAAGTAAAATAGGTAAAAGTGCAAATATTAGTACTAAAAGTGGTATGTTACCCTGATACCATTTCACAACGCATCAAACTGGACAAGCCGAATTTATGGAAACTTAACATGCCTTACACACAGTCTCCATACGCTCCTGGTACTTTGACATCATTCGGTGCGCCATGCGCCAGTCGTCCAATTGGTTTGGGTGTCACCCGTTCGCGATCGTATGCTACCCTGATAAGGTTGTTATTAGAAAAGTAACAAACAGTTGTTCTGCAATGGAACAATCCAACGTCTGCAGCTCGAAACATCGTGGTCTGTATTTATATTACTATTTTTATCAAACATCCAACTAGTGGAACTTTGTCGGGAGGTTATTATACAGTGCTTGATCTTACGAAGGCGGTATCCAACAATTCCCTTTGTCCGTAATAATTTGAGGCCTTATCTGGTAGATTATGCCCGCTGGATTTCTGCAATACTATTCTAATGATGCAAGGTACTGGAATTATTTCAGTTTTATTCATAGGAATCCGAACAACACAACAATACAAAAGATATACAATGCACACTCATGGCTCATGGCCATATTATTACATCCCATAATCATCATTTCAAACTACGTTCCTAATTCAGTAGGAATTACTGTAATAATTACAATAAGCTTACATACCAAGAACGGGTGTGGTATATTCATCAAACCCGTAAAGTAATTACAATTACGATACCTGTATATCTTATCTTATCTTACGATATATTGTCTGCTGTTATGCGGAACCTACCTAAGTTTGCAATAAAGACATTTATAAAATTCGCTGCATTGATTGATTCCTACACACGTAAGAGGTACTTTTCAAAATTGTTAATGAAACGAGGCAAAGGCGGATCCAGGATTTTTTTCTGGGAGGGGCACAAGTAGTCCAGTGGGTAAGACTCTTGACTCACAATCCGGAGGTCGCGGGTTCGAACCCGGCATGCGCAAATAAATTTTATTTGATTAATTTGTGTTATTTCACAATTAATTCATTTAAAATAATATATAGTATATTTGCGGCATGTTCCAGAGTGGAAGATACTATCAGTATCGCGCTGGTGTAATACCACCATTCAGAATTGAAACGTTGCTTGAAAATGGCTTTAGCCGTGTTTGGTGACTAGATCTGAAGATCCTTCCCCTCCCCACTACCTTCAGCCTCACAACATACCCCAATTGGGGATGCCATAGTCTCACTGGCTCCAGACGGGAGCAGTTGAGATTCTTGTGCGGCATTCACTGTAAAAAAATAAAAAAGGGGGCGGACGGGCAAAAAAATCAACAATTACTGTTAGAAATAAACTTGAAGTTTCAAACATCAAGTTTATTTCCACAAGTTCAAGTATGTATAGGAAGGTTTATGAAAGTGTCAAACAATAGAAAAATTAAATGTTTAATAAAGACAGTTTTCTGTACTGTGGTGGAATCTCCACAGTATACAAAAATACCTTCTGGGGGGGCACGTGCCCCGTGCCCCGTGCTCCCCCCCCCCCCCCTAAATCCTACCCCTTTTTTTTTTTTTACAGTGAATAACCGCACAAGAATCTCAACTGCTCCCGTCTGGAGCCAGTGAGACTATGGCATCCCCGATTGGGGTATGTTGTGAGGCTGAAGGTAGTGGGGAGGGGAAGGAGGTGGGGAAGAGGAAGGTTGGGAAGTACCTGGCTATTCAGATCTGGTCACTAAACACGGCTAAAGCCATTTTCAAGCAACGTTTCAATTCTGAATGGTGGTCTTACACCAGGGCGATACTGATAGTATCTTCCACTCTGGAACATGCCGCAAATATACTATATATTATTTTAAATGAATTAATTGTGAAATAACACAAATTAATCAAATAAAATTTATTTGCGCATGCCGGGTTCGAACCCGCAACCTCCGGATTGTGAGTCAAGAGTCTTACCCACTGGACTACGGAGGTCGTAGTCCCGTGGGTAAGTCCCTTGAAACGAGGAGTGGGTCGAAGAGGTGTAGGAAGTACCTAGGTAATTTTGATGGATGAGTAACATGCGTCAATGTAGGTACAGGGTGTTCGGGATGTGAAAAAGCTTTCCTGGTTGATTTTGAATAATTCATAATCATCTCCGAATCACCCTAATTGTTATATTATTGCATTAGACGGTTGAACGACTTTCTATCTAATTACTTACTGTTTCTAATTGTATGCTTGCAGCATATTTTAATTATCATTATTTGTCTGTCGAGGTACACAAATTAGATTTGAATCTTTTATGCAACCAAATTTATTTATTTATTTATTTATTTACGGACTTACGTCCAATTTAAAACAAAGTATCACGAAGTATAGAAATGAACAATGTAAGGATTCGGATGGTACATGAAAGCAAAGACAAACAGTGAAAATAGAAGAAAAAATAAGTGTCAAGTCACGTCAAGACCTTGCAAAAATTAGGGTGAATAGGACATATCTTCATTTTTTTAAAGAGCGACTATAAATTTTAAATTAAATATCCCACTAGAAGACTTGAAATATAATTTATTATTAAATATTCTAAAAATACACACACTAGAAGACAGACGTAAAATAAACGACTTAACATTTTTATTCAAAATACTTAACTCTAAATTTGACTGTTGCGAACTACTGCAATTCATTAACTTAAGAATACCGACAGTAACTACACGACAAAATACACTATTCTACTGTAGCATTCTTAAGCGGAACTACATTGCCCACTCTCCGATACAACGATTTCACACTATGGGAAATCAGTACTTAGGTGATATTGACATATTTAACATAAACTTGGCGAATTTTGTTGATCTTGTAAAAAACTTATTCCAAAACTTTTCCTAAACATCTGTTTTTCTGAAAACCTATGAAATCGCTGTATTTTTGTATTGTTATGACTTGTGTGCTTTTTTATCAAATTTTATTTTTATTATTTCTGTATATGTTTAAAAATAATCTGTCATGAATTATTTGTACTACCAAAATGTAAAAGCCCTTTGGGCGTTAAATAAATAAATAAAATAAGATAAATAAATTACAATATATAATGCGTAAAAAAGGAGTTAATGTTTTTTACAGGCCTTTACGAAATCACCCGTAAAAAAAATTCTCAAATACCTTTTCCAACCTTTCCAAAAGCTTTTTCTCAAGTATTTTTAAACTCCTCCAAAAAAAGGGCGTGAATTACGATTTCGATTTCTTCCTGGACTATTGGATCGCTTTAACCTAAGCGTCTGTTCTTCCTATTAACTTCAAGCCAAGTGTACACTACTCTTGATGTTTCCAAAGAAATTGAATGCTAATTTAATATTATTAATGGAATGTCAATAGTAGGTACACTTTTTATAATTATAAAATATAATACATTACATATGTTTTAGAAAATATAAAAAAGAAAGCATCCAATCAACGTCAGTTCGTTTTTCTTATTGTAGATACCTACTCGTACCTGCATACCATCCGACTATTTCAGTAAGATAATCATTTCATTACCTAACAAGATTGATGGTTCTTGTCGAGATGACTTTATTTTTATCTTGCTTAGTCTTAGTCCTCACGTACTATTTAAAAAAGTTCCAGTCTAAGTCTGAAACAAGCCTTGAATTGGATTTAAGGCTCAGCAAGATGATATTAAATCGACTTGGAAACATATCCTAGGCTCTGACGCTGATTTGTAGCTGATAAATCAAAGTGCTGTCACCAATGCAAATTGCAATTCAATGCAACTGCAGATTGGCATGGATTGCAGCCGATCCCTCCGAGTAGTTCTGGTTGGAATGGCAAAATAACTACTATGAATTATAATTTGTTGCAAAGGGGTAATATAATAATGAAACTGTTTTGTGAAGTCGACTTTAGGACGCCTGTTGAAAACATATACGATACATATTTTTTTATTTTATTTTATTTTTATGTGTTTCGTCGTTAATTTCACAGGAAAAAAAATATACTTACCAACGAATACACTACGAACGGCTCAATATTATAATTATTAAAACATACACCGAGTGACATTCGACTATAAGCTATTATTCGATGTTTACATCGACGCAGTAACTTCAAAATCCTCGAAAATTATACCTAAGGATTCATTCTCAGGACATGCATTTAAATAGCCTTAAAAAGTGGCGCAAATATACAACGAAAATCCTGTATTTTGCTTTGGGAGGCGGGAATGGGTATCGCCGCCCCGGGAACCTTTATTGGATAACCAACACTTCTGCCTTAGTTCACCCCAAGTGGTTCGCTAGATTTGGTGATTTAGAAGGGATGCCCGGGTTCATGGAGCGAGGTTTGTCTAGATGACCAGGACACACTGAACCCCAGATTCCTACCCACTCCTCAAACCTTTTTCCTTTCCAGAACTCTCCTATCCTTCTTTTCCTTAAGAAAGTGGCCTACCACAAGGTAGTCACCTTGGCCCGGTTTTGTTCCTCATTTTCATCAATGATATAACCAATTGCTTCAACGATGTCGAGGTATTACTCTTTGCTGATGACATCAAGCTATACAAGAAAATAACTGATGTAATTCATTGCCATATACTTCAGTCAAATATTAGTATGTTTAAAGATTGGTGCGTTCAAAATAATTTATTCTTAAATGTAGAAAAGTGTAAAACCTTGACTTTCTTCAGAAATAAAAATCCTGTTTTATTCGAATATTCCATCAATAACACAGCTTTAGAAATAGTCACGGAAATAAGAGATCTTGGAATTATTTTGGATGAAAAACTAAGTTTCGCCAATCATATCCACCAAATTGTAAACAAAGGTATGAAAACACTAGGCTTCGTATTAAGAACAACCAAAAACTTTAATTCCATACAAGTCATTAAATTATTATATGTATCTCTAGTTAGAAGCCTAATGGAATATAACTCAGTAGTTTGGTCTCCATCTTACAAAATTCACATTAATAACTTTGAGCGAATACAAAAAAAATTTCTGGTTTTATAAATTTTAATTTAAATTACCACTAGAAGACTTGAAATATAATTTATTATTAAATGTTTTAAAAATACATACACTAGAAGACAGACGTAAAATAAACGACTTAACATTTTTATTCAAAATACTTAACTCTAAATTTGGCAACTCATAAACTTACGAATACCGACAGTAACTACACGACAAAATACACTATTCTACTGTAGCATTCATAAGCGGAACTAGATTGCCCACTCTCCGATACAACGATTTCACACTATGGGAAATCAGTACTTGGGTGATATTGACATATTTAACATAAACTTGGCAAAATTTGTTGATCTTGTAAAAAACTTATTCCAAAACTATTCCTAAACCTATCTGTTTTTCTGAAAACCTATGAAATCGCTGTATTTTTGTATTTTTATGACTTGTGTGCTTTTTTATCAAATTTTATTTTTATTATTTCTGTATATGTTAAATAATCTGTCATGAATTATTTGTGCTACCAAAATGTAAAAGCCCATTTGGCGTTAAATAAATAAATAAAATAAAAAACCCTCCACACAGCATCCTCAAAGATGACATTGGAAAATAATTTCCCTCAGGGCCTCCTGCGTGGAACTCATTTAAAAAAAATCGCAATTCACTAAAATATGCATCACAATGCTAAGCGGAAAACTACAAATGATAAATTTCATCTAGATTATACTTTATTTTTAAAGCCCTACTAAACGACGTGAAAAAATCTAGTTCTACGTTCGAAAAATGTTGTACAAAAGATTGAATTTGCGAATTTGCATTCTTAACGCTTCCTCCGCATTTCTCTGATCAACATTGGCCGCGTCGATAAAATAATATTATAATGTTTCTCCTTTGTCACAGCGCAGAGAGATCATAAGAAAATGCCAGTGATTTACATCGCTTTGACAGGCCAACAACCTCAGATTATTGAACTGCGCCTGAAGAAATCATGATAATTTTCTATATAAATGAAATAATATTTCTTTATTAGAAAAACTTTAATATTTTAGTAGCGCCGACCGGTTTAAAAACGACCGTTTCCTGACTACCCCATCATGGCAAACATATAATGAATTGACAATAAGGAACTCCAGTGAAAAATATTATGGCTTTAAAAAAATATGTGCATATAGACCAATAAACGCTGATTCTGAATACATAAGTTTTATTTCCTTAAATATTTATAGTTCAGAAAAAATCGACATCGGAATTCACGCCCTTTATGGGAGGAGTTTAAAAATACCTGAGTTAAAGCTTTTGGTAACGTTGGAAAAGGTATTTGAGAAAAAAATTTACATGTTGATTTCGTAAAGGCCTGTAAAAAATATTAATTCCTGTTTTACGCATTGTTTATTGTAAGAAAACTGAATTTTAAAATTGATTTCACGAAACTAAGCGACGCGGAGTCACACGACTGTCTCCCGCGCTGGTTGGGGCGTGACTGATACGAAATAGGTATTCCCAGTGCATGGTGCTTGTGCCCATGCCATAAGGGTCAAGAATCCAAATTCGTAGAGTGCGGGCCGTATTGATTGATGTCAAAAATAACAACGAGAAAATGCATATTTTATTTTATTTTGTGAAGTTCGGGCGTAAATATCTTTTTTTTGCGATTATTATAAAAGAAACTAAATTTGCCACATATTATACAATATAATTAAATTATTCAATAAAACTACATTAACTACATTAACTAATTATACATTATACAATAAAACCAAATCCAAAAAGGGGTTTATAAATAGGAGAGTTTTGACTTGAAAGTGTTTTTTATAGACCTTATACTTTATTTTTTTATAGGCTTATTAAAAGACTTATAAAAAAAAAATTACCGATATTTTTAAGGGCCAAGGTATGTTCCACATACAGTATTTAATTGAAGCATCTATAATACTTCTAAGCCATCAAATTTTCAAAACAAAAACATTTGATTTTATATGATTTTGCATTATTTAGTATGGCTTCATCTTCAGCAGAGTTTTAAAAAAATTATTAAAACGTCCATTTTTAATCGGGTCGTAAAAACAAATTTTGGTGGTGACGTCACTATTCGACGTGTCGTGGCGTCACTGTAAAGTCATTGTATGGGAATGTATGATATGACACAAGCCATCGTATTAATTTATTATTTTATTTACAAACTGTTTATAGAGATTTAGTTGTTGTGTTTATTGAAACATTATTTAGGCCTAAATAATGTTTCAAAAATAAAGGTATCTCTTATTAGTTAATCTCCATTATTGAAAATATTCAAAAACTACTGCACAAAAAAATAGTAGTGCTACGTGCTACTTCTAGGAAGAATACTTCGAACAACGGAATTCAAAATGGCGGCAGTTGATCAGCTGATTGCCCGATCCTATACTAATTTTTCAGGAGTGATGACGGTGGTTTTCGGAGGATCTTGAAAAATTAAAACATTGACAATTATTTTAACTATTAAAACTTTCTCTAAAAATAAAATTGCAGTTATTTAAGTAAGAACGTCATTATTCAATAAAAAAATAATAAATTGGACTGGAGTTCCCTATTACAAAACAGTGGGTAAGTGCAAGTGGGTAAGTGGGTAAGTACAAGTGGGTAAGTACAGTAGTAAGTACAAGTGGGTACAAGTGGGTAAGTACAAGTGTTGATTTTTTAAGGAACGCTAAAGATAAAGACCGTAAATGAACTAATTCCGGAATATATAAACTCAAATGTAATGACTGTTCCTCATTTTATATCGGCAAAACATCAAAGTAATTAGAATCAAATAACATTTAAGGTTTCTTAATAATAACAATTCTTCCGATTTCGCTAACGATTTCATTACAAATAACCATAGTTTTGAAAAAAATACAGGGATAAATATTCTTCATATTGATAATAAAGGAAAACGATTAGATAACTTAGAAGCCTTAGGAAATAACATAAAAATGCTTAATAATAATGAGTTCATTATCAATAAACAAAAAATATTATCTTACAGTCCTATCTTAGTTATGTTTCCTTTCAATGTCCGTTTTGTTTCCTACCCCCACTCTTCATTAATCCCTAGCCACGCCCCACCCCTACCACAACACTTAGTAATTCCCACTCACTGTTTTGTAATTGTTTAGTCATTAATCATTATACACCCGATAGAGCATTTTTCTAATTATTTTACCTGTTGTCGTGGACGTTCTTATTTATATTCTAATAGAGGTACATAATATACTCGAACGAGCACCGTTAACCTACATCCGCCGGTTTATGTAAACTTTTTTGTTCGCTACGCTCCTTAATATTTTCAGAAACCGAGAGAACATAATTCTTTAAAACTAGCAGACCCGGCCACACGTTGCTGTGGCTAATAAAACACAGCGTCATCTACTGGATGGTTATCCAACCTTTATAACCACCGCCTTCTTTGAGTTTATCGCAAAGAGACAGACAGATGCCGCGGAGGACTTTAATTGAGATGGTGTGAAAGATTATAATAATGTGCATGAAATGCTTGGGGTAACTAACGTATTTAAGTAAATAAGGATTAATACTGTATCCGTCTAAATAACTTTTCAATTACCGAAATGTACGTGATCATTTTTTTAGAAGATAGAATGGGTATAGTAAGCTATCCGTAAAAGATAGATATATGCTTTCGCGGACTTTTGTGTAGATCTATAAAAGAGGAATATCCCACCATGCATTGTTTTGTTATATCCCAAAAGGATTAGGCAGCGTTTTCGATGAAAGCTACCAGGCGGCTTGACTTTTTCCGACACTTCTAACAATTATCGTTATGTTTCAACCAATTTATACAAATCCTTGACAAATTACATACCTAAACATTCCTCACGAAACACTCTATCTATTGGTGAAAACTGCATGAAAATCCGTTAAGTAGTTTTCGAGTTTATCGCGAACAGACAGACAGACAGACGACGCGGGGGACTTTAATTTATAATATGTAGAGATGTAGAGATAATTTACGGATTTACAAAACACATAAATCATTTTCATAACCGGCTACTAACTATTTAAACAGCACTCATGTCATCACAAAACAATTAGGTAACCAAAATGTGAACGGCAAGAGCATCACACTCATTGTAAATTAGTTTTTACAACGTTAAACAAATAATAAGGGTAGGGGTAAATAAAATCATATAAATATCTCTCATCGATGTAGCATAACACAGTTTGATAATGGCCTTGAACCGAAACAATAACAAAAACTAAAATACTTGCAGAACTTAATAATAACATTACGTATTAGGTATATGTATGTTATCAGTTTAAATTTAAAAAAACAAAATAGAGAAAATTGATTTCATCTCTTTAATTCTTGCATCACTGATACAAAGCAAGTCCCTATCCCTACCTATTTACCATTTAGCCTACCTACGGTTGGTTTGGTTTTCACCTTTGCGCAATGTTACAAATAAATTGATGTGGATGGGGATAGCAGTCAGTGTCGCCATAAACAATATTAAACACAATAAAATAAATTATCAAGAGCCGCCTTGCCTTGATGTAATATGGCACTCGGCTTGGTCGGGCCAACCCGTGACATCGGTTAAAGTCTTCCTGATTAGGACAAAACTTTAGGTGCCTCAAGACTCGCGACAGTCATCAACATCGCAAATTCGTTCCTTTATTGTCTCATTATTACTTAAGTTATTATTATTGTTTCTATTGTTTGAATTCATAGCTTTCAGTACAGTTCTGCTAGTTAATTTAATTTTATGGACCTTGGTTCACCATCTGAAGGTATAACAAGGAAATTCACTAAAAACCACAAATTTTGTGGAAATGTGTTTTATACTTTATTTATTTAATTTATTGCCTACTCAATTGGTGGAAAAATCAAAGATGCAAACGCACTGGAAAAAAATGTCAGTTGTATTATTATAATATGTCAGTTCAACATTTAGATTACTGAACAAAGAATATGTTCAGTCACATTGGTGAGATCGTCATAATTTTATGAAAATTCTGATTTTTTTAATTCTTACATAAGTATACAAAAACGGATATTAAAGTAGATATTCTAAGGAAAATGTAGCTTTTCACCTTGGTGAAAAACACATCCAATTTGAAAACACATTCTTGCTAGGTTGCCGCACAGTCGAAAAGTTGAATAGTCATTTGCACAATTCCACGATACATTATAAGGGCGGATCCAGGATTTTTTTCTGGGGGGGGGGAGCACAAGGGGCGAACGGGCAAAAAAATCAACAATTACTGTTAGAAATAAACTTGAAGTATCATACTTCAAACGTCTTCTTACTAATATTCATGGTCTATAATCGAATCAATCAAAAAATCAGCCAAACGAAGCAATTAAAAAAAATCATCGTTTTAGCAGTTGGGTTCGGTCGTTTAAACTCTTGGGGTCGGTCATAACTTGGCCGTACGCAAACGAATTGACTGAAATTTTGGATTCTTACTAAGAATTATGGCTTGTAAATCTAAAAATTCACCGTTTTACGGGCGCTTTATAACAACACTTGTGGTCGGTCGTAACTAGACCCTATGGTACCGAGCCCACTGAAATTTTGGTTTCTTACTAAGATTTATGGTGTGTAATCGAATCAATCAAACAATCTGAAAACGAAGAATTAAAAAAAAATCATCGTTTTAGCACTTGGGTTCGATCGTTTAAACACTTGGGGACGGTCATATCTTCGGCCGTACGCCACCGATTGACTGAAATTTTGGATTCTTACTAAGAATTATGGTATGTACACGAATCAATCAGAAATCTGCCGAAAGAAGAATTTTCAAATAAATCATCGTTTCAACACCTGGGTTCGGTCGTTTTATCACTTGGGTTCAGCCGTTTTAATACTTGAGGTCGGTCATAACGTCGGCCCTTCGCACCGAATTGACTGAAATTTTGGATTCTTACTAAGAATCATGGTCTGTACACGAATCAACCAAAACATCTGCCAAAAGAAGAATTAAAAAAAAAAAAACATTATTTTATAACTTGGGGTCGGTCGTTTAAGCACTTGGGTTCGGGCGTTTATACGCTTGGGTTCGTTTAAAACGCACTGGGGTCGGTCGCACTGGAGTCGGTCGTTTAAACACTTGGAAACGCTCAAAATTTCGACCCTACGGCACTGAATAGGATGAATAGGATTCTTATTAAGAAACATGATCGGTAAACGAATCAGTAGAAAAATCTTCCAAAAGATTTTTTTTAAACACCGTTTTACGGGCGCTTTGTAACAACACTTGTGGTTGGTCCTAACTAGACCCTATGGGTACTGAGCCCACTGAAATTTTGGATTTTTACTAAGATTCATGGTCTATAATCGAATCAATCAAAAGATCTGCCAAACGAAGCAATCAAAAAAAAAAATCGTTTTAGCAGATGGGTTCGGTTGTTTAAACACTTGGGGTCGGTCACAACTTGGCCGTACGCAACCGAATTGACTGAAATTTTGGATTCTTACTGAGAATTATGGCTTGTAAATCTAAAAATTCACCGTTTTACGGGCCCTTTATAACAACACTTGTGGTCGGTCGTAACTAGACCCTATGGTACCGAATTCCACTGAAATTTTGGATTCTTACCTGTAATCGAATCAATCAAAAAATCTGACAAACGAAGAATTAAAAAAAAAAATCATCGTTTTAACACTTGGGTTCGATCGTTTAAATACTTGGGGACGGTCATAACTTCGGCCGTACGCCACCGATTGACTGAAATTTTGGATTCTTACTAAGAATTATCGTATGCACACGAATCAATCAGAAATCTGCCGAAAGAAGAATTTTCAAATAAATCATCATTTTAACACTTGTGTTCGGTCATTTTATCACTTGGGTTCGGCCGTTTTAACACTTGAGGTCGGTTATCTAAACGTCGGAACGTCGCACCGAATTGACTGATATTTTAAATTCTTTCTAAAAATCACGGCCTATACAAGAATCAATGAAAAAATCTGCCAAACGAAGAATTAAAAAAAATCATCGTTTCAACACTTCGGTTCGGCCGTTTTAACTCTTGGGGTCGGTCATAACTTCGGCACGTCGCACCAAATTGACTGATATTTTAAATTCTTTCTAAGAATCACGGTCTATACAAGAATCAATCAAAAAATCTGCCAAGAGAAGAATTTTAAAAAAAATCTTCATTTTATAACTTGGGGTCGGTCGTTTAAGCACTTGGGATCGGTCGTTTAAGCACTTGGTGTCGTTCAAAACTTCGGCCTTGCGGCACCCAATAGACTGAAATTTTGGATTTTTACTAAAAATTATGGTCTGTATACGAATCAATCAAAAAATCTGCGCAGAGAAAAATTTTCAAAAAAATCATCGTTTTAACACTTGGGTTCGGTCGTTAAAACACTTAATGGTTGGTCATAACTTCGGCTATACGGCACCGAATTTACTGAAGTTTTGGATTCTTACTAAGAGTTATATTCTGTACACAAATCAATCAAAAAATCCGCCGAGAGAAGAATTTTCAAAAAAATCGTCGTTTTATCACTTGGGTTTGGTCGTTAAAACCGGCCGTACGGCACCTAATTGACTGAAATTTTGGATTCTTACTAAGAATTATGGTCTGCACACGAATCAATCAAAAAATCGAGAAGAATTGTCAAATAAATCCTTGTTTGTGTTCGGTCGTTTAAACCGGCCGTACGTCACCCCTAATTGACTGAAATTTTGGATTCTTACTAATAATTATGGTCTGTACACCAATCAATCAAAAAATCTGCCAAACGAAGAATTTTAATAAAAATCATCGTGTTAGCACTTGGGTTCGGTCGTTTAAACAGTTGAGGTCGGTCAAAACTTCGGAGCTACGGCACCGAATAGACCGAAATTTTGGATTCTTATTAAGAAACATGGTCGGTAAACGAATCAATCGATAAATCTTCAAAAAGATTTTTTTTTTAAATCACCGTTTTAAGGGCGCTTTGTAACAACACTTGTGATCGGTCGAACTAGACCCTATGGTACCGAGCCCACTGATATTTTGGATTCTTACTAAGATTCATGGTCTGTATACGAATCAATCAAAAAATCTGCCAAACGAAGAATTTAAAAAAAAAATCATCGTTTTAGCACGAGGGTTCGGTCGTCTAAACACTAGGGATCGGTCATAACTTCTGCCGCACGGCACCGAATTGAATGAAATTTTAGATTCTTACTAAGAATTATGGCTTGTAAATCTAAAAATTCCCCGTTTTAAGGGCGCTTTATAACTTGTGGTCGGTCGTTACAAGACCCACTGAAATTTTGGATTCTTACTAAGATTCATATTATGTAATCGAATCAATCAAAAATCTGACAAACGAAGAATTAAAAAAAAATCATCGGGTTCGATCGTTTAAACACTTGGGGACGGTCATAACTTCGGCCGTACGCCACCGATTGACTAAAATTTTGGATTCTTACTAAGAATTATGGTATGTACACCAATCAATCAAAAAATCTGCCAAACGAAGAATTTTAATAAAAATCATCGTTTTAACACTTGGGTTCGGTCGTTTTATCACTTGGGTTCGGCCGTTTTAACCCTTGAGATTGGTCATAACGTCGGCCCTTCGCACCGAATTGACTGAAATTTTAAATTCTCACTAAGAATCATACACGAATCAATCAAAACATCTGCCAAAAGAAGAATTTAAAAAAAAACATTATTTTATAACTTGGGGTCGGTCGTTTAAGCACTTGGGTTCGGGAGTTTATGCGCTTGGGGTCGTTCAAAACGCACTGCTGTCGGTCGCACTGGAGTCGGTCATTTAAACACTTGGAAACGCTCAAAACTTCGACCCTACGGCACTGAATAGGATGAATAGGATTCTTATTAAGAAACATGGTCGGTACACGAATCAATAGAAAAATCTTCCAAAAGATTTTTTTTTTAAATTCACCGTTTTACGGGCGCTTTGTAACAACACTTGTGGTTGGTCCTAACTAGACCCTTTCGTACCGGGCCCACTGAAATTTTGGATTCTTTCTAAGATTCATGGTCTGTTTTTTTTTTTTTTTTTACAGTGAATAACGCACAAGAATCTCAACTGCTCCCGTCTGGAGCCAGTGAGACTATGGCATCCCCAATTGGGGTATGTTGTGAGGCTTAAGGTAGTGGGGAGGGGAAGGAGGTGGGGAAGAGGAAGGTTGGGAAGTACCTGGCTATTCAGATCTGGTCACTAAACACGGCTAAAGCCATTTTCAAGCAACGTTTCAATTCTGAATGGTGGTCTTACACCAGGGCGATACTGATAGTATCTTCCACTCTGGAACATGCCGCAAATATACTATATATTATTTTAAATGAATTAATTGTGAAATAACACAAATTAATCAAATAAAATTTATTTGCGCATGCCGGGTTCGAACCCGCGACCTCCGGATTGTGAGACAAGAGTCTTACCCACTGGACTACGGAGGTCGTCTGTAATCGAAACAATCAAAAAATCTGCCAAACGAAGAAATTTAAAAAAAAATCATCGTTTTAGCAGTTGGGTTCGGTCCTTTAAACACTTGGGGTCGATCACAACTTGGCCGTAAGCAACCGAATTGACTGAAATTTTGGATTTTTACTAAGAATTATGGCTTGTAAATCTAAAAATTCACCGTTTTACGGGCGCTTTATAACAACACTTGTGGTCGGTCGTAACTAGACCCTATGGTACCGAGCCCACTGAAGGATGTATCGCTGTCGACTACGCTGATGATAAGTTGTATCTGATCGCTGGGGACAGTAGAAAAGAAGTGGAGAGCAAAGGCAGTGAAGGTTTGCAGATGTTCCTAGACTGGGGTGAAAGAAACAAGATGACCTTCGCTCCCCAAAAGACCAAGGGCCTCCTGATGAAGGGCTTTCTCAGCAGAGAAAGAAATCCTACCATCAGAATGGGAGATTCCAACATCCGCTTTTTTGAAACAGTGAAATACTTAGGCGTCACTCTAGATCAGGGATGCTCATACTTGAACTGCTGGCGATCTACCTCAATATTGTTAGACTCCGATCGATCGACTCTGACAGGATGTAGCGCGGGGGGGGGGGGGGGGGTAGAAATCCTTTTTTTTATTGCGACCTCATTTTATGTCGATTTATATATCGCATGTGACTGAGTATTCTTCCAAAAAAAATCATGTTCATAAATTCAACTCAATTTCTCAGAATTTGAGGCATAAGGCATGCAACTCAAATGCAAAGCTACTACACGGTGAATCTACAACTTGTTATTTAATTTATCGTTATCTTGTGAACACAAAACTGGTTCAAATTAAATTTGTATGCAGTGAATTAAAACTACACTCAATACATAAATAGTCTGCAACTAGAATTTTATAACTGCACTTCGAATAAGAGAATGTTTTCCACCAAAATGTGTAAGCAGATGAATTTACAACTGGAATTTTACATTTTGAACACAAAACTGGCTTAGATTAAATTATACGTGTGGTTAATTAAAACTACACTCAGAACATTAAAATGATTTTTTTATGATTCTGGCAGTACATAAATAGCCTGTGACTAACTAGAATTTTATAACTGCACTTCAAATAACAGAATATTTTTCTTTCGAAATGTGTCAGCAGATGAATCCACAGCTGGAATTTTACATTCTGAACACAAAACTGGTTTAAATTAAATCTATATGCGGTGAACTAAACCTACACTCAGAATATGAAAATGGTTTTTCTTTGAATCAGTACATAAATAGTCTGCAACTAGAATTTTATAACAGCACTTCGAATTGGAGAAGGTTTTCCATCGAAATATGTCAGCAGATGAATCCACAACTCGAATTTCACATTGTGAACACAAAACTGGTTTAAATTAAATCTGTGCAGCAAATTAAAACTACACTCAGAACAAGAAAATGTTTTTGTTTTTCTGGCAGCACATGCATAGTCTGCAACAAAAATTTTATTACTGCACCTCGAATAAGATAATATTTTCCTTCAAAATGTTTCAGCAGATGAATCCACAACTGGAATTTTACATTTTAAACACAAAACTGGTTTAAATTAAATCTGTGTGCGGCAAATTAAAACTACACTCGGAACATGAAAATGGCTTCTCTTTGATTCTGGCAGCACATACATCTGCAACTTGAATTTTATGACTGCACTTCGAATAAGAAAATGTTTGCCTTCGAAATATTACAACAGAAATTTTACATTATGAACTGAATTAAATTAAATGTGTGCGGCGAATTAAAACTACAATCAGATGAAAACGATTTTTCTTTATTCTGGCAGCACATACAGAGTCTGCAACTAGAATTTTATACGTCGAATAAGAGAATGTTTTCCTTCGAAATTTGTCAGCAGGAATTTGAATTGGAATTTTAAGAACTGGAATTTTACATTCTGATCACATAACTGGTTTTGAATTAAGAGTGAATCTATTCACCGCCCTCATATTGAATTATTTATTAATAAACTTCGTATCGCCTTCAAGTTACAACTCGGACTGACTGACTCATAAATAAACCAAACCATACACTAGAAACTAGATCGATAACTTCGGGCTTTTGAAGGGGGCAATTTTCAACAATATTTCACCATGAATATGCAATAATTTTACGATTTTTTAGAGTATACAACAACCAAAATGCGCGACAGCTAAGTGGGGATTGCGTAATTCGGCTCTGCGAACGCTATATAGGTGCGCATATGTGGCGCAAGTCTCGTATGCCGCCTCTGTGTGGGAGCACCGCCTGGACAATTCGCTGATACTTTTAGCTCTCAAATTTTGGATTCTTAGTAAGAATTATGGCTTGTAAATTTAAAAATTCACCGTTTTACCGGCGCTTTATAACAACACTTGTGGTCGGTCGTAACTAAACCCTATGCTACCGAGCCCACCGAAATTTTGGATTCTTACTAAGATTCATGGTCTGTAATCGAATCAATCAAAAAATCTGACAAACGAAGAATTAAAAAAAAAATCATCGTTTTAGCACTTGGGTTCGATCGTTTAAACA
The DNA here is from genome assembly GCA_929108145.2 of Limnephilus rhombicus. Taxonomy (NCBI): domain Eukaryota; kingdom Metazoa; phylum Arthropoda; class Insecta; order Trichoptera; family Limnephilidae; genus Limnephilus; species Limnephilus rhombicus. Next base: position 32,256,504 of record OV815271.1, read on the forward strand.
CTTGGGGACGGTCATAACTTCGGCCGTACGTCACCGAATTAACTGAAATTTTGGAGTCTTACGAAGAAATATGGTCTGTACACGAATCAATCAAAAAATCTGCCGAGAGAACAATTTGAAAGTTTTATAAATTCGGCCACCGAATTGACTGAAATTTTGGATTCTTACTAAGAATTATGGTCTGTACACGAATCAATCAGAAATCTGCCGACAGAAGAATTTTCAAATAAACCATCGATTTAATACTTGGGTTTGGCCGTTTTAACACTTGAGGTCGGTCATAACTTTGGCCCTTCGCACCGAATTGACTGAAATTTTAAATTCTTGGTCTGTACACAAATCAATCAAAAAATCTGCGAAAAGAAGAATTTTCAAAATAAATCATCATTTTATAACTTGGGTCGGTCGTTTAAGCACTTGGTTTTGGTCGTTTAACACTTGGGGACGTTCAAAACTTCGGCCCTACGGCACCGAACCGACTGAAATTTTGGATTCTTATTGAAAAATGGTCGGTACACGAATCAATCGAAAAATCTTCCAAAGGTTTTTTTTTATTTCACCGTTTTACGGGCGCTTTGTAACAACACTCGGTCCTAACTAGACCCTATGGTACCGAGCCGACTGAAATTTTGGATCTGACTAAGATTCATGGTCTATCAATCAAAAAATCTGCCAAACGAAGAATTTTATAAAAAATCATCGTTTTAGCACTTGGGTTCGGTCGTTTATACACTTGGGTTCGGTCGTTAAAACCGGCCGTATGGCACTGAATTGACTGAAATTTTGTAAGAATTAAGATCTGTACACGAATCAATCAAAAAATCGGCCGAGAGAAGAATTTTCAAAAAAATCATCGTTTTGATAGTTGGGTTCGGTCGTTAAAACACTTGGGGTCGGTTGTACAGCACCGAATTGACTGAAATTTTGGATTCTTACTAAGAAATATGGTCTGTACACGAATCAATCAAAAAATCTGACAAGAGAAGAATTAAAAAAAAACATCATTTTATAACATGGGTTCAGTATTTTAAGCACTTGGGTTCGGTCGTTTAAATACTGGGGTCGTTCATAACTTCGGCCCTAAGGCTCCGAATAGACTGAAATTTTGGATTCTTATAAAGAATCATGATCGGTACATGAATAAACCGAAAAATCGTCGAAAAGATTTTGTTTTTTTTTAATTCACCGTTTTAAGGGCGCTTTGTAACAACACTTGTGGTCGGTCGTAACTATGACCCTATGGCACCGAGCCGACTGAAATTTTGAGCTCTTACTAAGAATCATGGTCTGTATACGAAAAAATCAAAAAATCTGCCGAGCGAAGAATGTAAAAAAAAAATCATCGTTTTAAAACTTGGGTGTTCGGTCGTTTAAACACTTAGGGTCAGTCGTAACTTCGGCCCTACGGCACCGAATTGACTGAAATTTTGGATTCTTACTAAGATTCATGGTCTGTACACAAATCAATCAAAAAATCTGAAAAAACAGGAATAAAAAAAATCATCAATTTAGAACTTTGGGTCGGTCGTTTAAGCACTTGGTTTCGGTCGTTTAAACACTTGGGGTCGTTCAAAACTTCGGCCCTACGGCACCGAATAAACTGAAATTTTGGATTCTTACTAAAAATTATGGTCTGTACACGAATCAATCAAAAAATCTGCCGAGAGAAGAATTTTCAAAACAATCATCGAGTTGAGTTCTGTCGTTAAAACCGGCCATACGGCACCGAACTGACTGACATTTTGGATTCTTACTAAGAATTATGGTCCGCCAAACGAAGAATTTAATAAAAAATCATCGTTTTAGCACTTGGGTTCGGTCGTATCAACACTTGGGATCGGTCATAACTTCGGCCGTACGGCACCGAAATGACTGAAATTTTGGATTCTTACTAATTATTATGGTCTGCTCACGAATCAAGAAGAAAAATCGAGAAGAATTTTCAAATAAATCCTCGTTTTAACACTTGGAATTGGTCGTTTAAACCGGCCATACGGCACCGAATTGACAGAAATTTTGGTCTTACTAAGAATTATGGTCTGTACACGCAAGGGCGGATCCAGGATTTTTTTCTGGGTGGGGGGGGGGGGCACAAGGGGCGGACGGGCAAAAAAATCAACAATTACTGTTAGAAATTAACTTGAAGTAACATACTTCTAGTTTATTTCTACAAGTTCAAGTTTATGAAAGTGTAAAAACAATAGCAAAATGAAATGTTTAATAAAGACAGTTTTTGCTTCTAAGTATGTACTGTGATGGGAAATTGTATACTTCTTAAAATGACACATACCAGAAGAATCTAAAGACACGGACCGCATTTCGAATGAAATCAATCATTCTCATGATGCCAAACGATGAGACAAGAGAAAGATCGCCATCTATGGAGAAATATAACGACAAAGCATCTCTTATATGAATAAATGGATCATTGCCTTCTGTGGTAGGTGGACGATGACGTTCCCGAAGTTTAATAAAGGAATGATAGCAAAATTGAATTTAATATGTCAAGAGTCGAATCGTCAGGATGCACAATACTAATTATTAAAACAAATTATATAATATAAAGAGTAGGTCCCAAAATTGATCACAAGCACAAGGGACACAAGCACACATTTCAGTAGGCTTTTTGTAGAAGCTATACTATAATGATATAAGTAATAATTCCATTACGTATGCTTTGACTGAATAGATTTTTATAATTATTATTTTTTTAATTTATAAACTAACGTTTAGACAAGATTTTTATGCATAGCACAAAGGGTAACAATTATTACAAGCAATAATTGTCACTGACAATTATTGCTTGTAATAATTGTTACCCTTTGTGCTATGCATAAAAATCTTGTCTAAACGTTAGTTTATAAATTAAAAAAATAATAATTAATATTTAACAAGTTTAAGTATTTCCCCAATAAATGCAGACATAATTTGTCTCGACGCCACCTAGCGAGGGATTTAACACTAACAATGTCTTCCTCGCAAAAATAAAGTTGGTTGTTTTCAGGTGGAAAAAATATAACAAGCAGTAATTGTTGAATGAAACACTAGTATATATTGAATTATTTGGCGGGTATTTGATAAGCCGCCATAGCTCAGTGGTCAGAGCATTCGACCGGCAATCGGAAGGACACGGGTTCAAGTCCCGTTGGCGGCAAGTATCTTTTCTCGGAAGATTTTTCAATGTAAATGAGTGTTTCAGGCTGACGTTAGATTTTTATAAATTTTTTTTATAAGAAAATCTTTCTTTTTAAAACTTTTGAAGTTTATTCTCATCAATGTAATATATCATTCACGAAGAAGATAACAATAATAATAAAGAAAACAAAACACAGAAAAATAGAAAAAGATAATGGTCACAACAGGGACTCGAACCCAGACCTCTCGTCTAACGGGGACGTGCGCATTAACCAATTTCAGTCAAACCGCCATATTTGTCAATCTCATATTTCAAATTTTAGAATTAACAATGTTATCTTCAAATAATAATTTTTTTCCATTTTTGTTTTGAAAAGTTTTAATTTTCAATGTACATTTGTTACTTTAATTTTAATTTTTACGACCGGTTTCGATATGTCTGTATCATTAACGAGCAAACTTAAAACTAACTTAAAAATACAAGTACAAAAATTAATTAGGCGGGGGTAATGGGAGTGGGGGAATTTGGTGGAGGGTGGAACGGTGGGAGGAGTCAAAATTCTTTTCCATATTATGGGCAACTACCCTTTTTATTGGATACAATAATTCTAAGAATTGATTTGTAACCTGGATAGCATCTCGGATAAATATATCCGAATTTATTCATACGAAACTATTGACATTTTATAAAACTCTAAAATTTATAGTCTAAATGAATATTTATTTTTTTTTTAAGAAAAATTCTATTTTTATAACTTTTGAAGGTTATTCCCATCAATGTAATATATGTACTCATATTCCCCGTTGCGACCATTATCCTTTTCTATTTTTATGTGCCTCGTTCTCTTTCATATTTTCGTTTAGATTGTTAGTGTTTATCTTCTTCTTCAATGAGATTTTTCTAATTTTATGTACCTTTTTGTATATTAACTGAGTTTTCAAACTCGATTGTACATCAATGAGAACATCTGTAAAAAAAATCAGTATAAATAAATAAATTAGATTTTTTAATAATTATTATCTGTTCGTTTTAATAATATAATAATGGCATCATATGATTGATTGTATTTCTATTATTCTTAAACATGTTGTTATAAAAAATATAAAAATATAATATATACCTCAATTAATTTAATAATCACATAGTCTAAATAAATATATTAAAATTTTAGAAAGCTTGAGAGTTTTTTTTTAATTTTCATTATTTCCTAGATTTCTTGAAAGTACAATTTTTATGTTTTTTTTACTACCATACTAAGCTAATGCATTTCAATCTTAACCCTGGGAGATGTTATCAACATTTTTGGTAAAATTGTTTAATTTGAAAGAAATCATCTTCACATCGTAATGTGAAATCTTAAGAAAGAAAATAAAACAAAGTTTCGTTTCTTAATTCCAACGTGATTCTCATAGGAAACCTGCGAGGAATTTACTATGAAACGACCCCCTACTTGGATAAAATATGATTCGTATCGAAGAAAATACGTTCCTTCTTATCTGATAATTATTATGTATGACGCGTCGTTTAATTCTACTACCAAGTACGAAGAGAGGCGTGGCTTAATCCATACATGAACAAATACTTCTTGCGCGCAGATAACCGATGACTCCTTCTGCACTCCTAATACCGGAGCATGTGAACTTTGTGGATGTTACGACAGGCAACGATTTCTAAATCAAGCAGAAACTGTTTTGACGCCCGTATTTACGTAATTTGCCGAAGGGAACCTTATTTCCCAGCTCTGGGAAAATTATGAATGCCAGTAATGTAGGTTAGAAGATGGTCTATAAAATACACCTAAAAAGGTCTCTTCATAACTCTGTTGTCGCAGTCGCAAGTCGCAACTGATACAGAGAAAAGCTGGGATTCAGCGTAGTAATGTTGTTTAAATTGTTATAAAACAACTGGAAAGCAAACGATATGTGCACGACAAGTGGACTATTAGTAAAATGTATGATATTTTTACCCGTCCTTCGAAGAACAGGTTTAAAATTCACCCCGGTTTTCATCCTAAGAGAACATTTAAAAGGTTCAATAAGAAAAATAATGAAAAAAATAATTTCAAGAGATTTATAAGAATCACGCACACCATCATCGTCGTAAGTTTTTAAATCTTCGTTGAAATATTGCATAACACCGATTAAGATCGATTCATCAGAACAAACAAACATTGTCTTTAGGCAATAAAATTCTGCTGCAATCTGCGCAGCACGATGTTCAATCGGTTTTGATTACAAGTCATTGAACATGAATGTCATTTCTGACATACTCGGTAGAGCACCGTGTGATAGTGATTTGAACAGGATTGCTCACATAATATATTAGCCGAGTCCTACGCCATAAGGTTGCGATAATCTAATGACTCATGACTCTTGAACATTAAAACAGTCGCCCTCGCGGAAATTCATCACACATACAACTTAGAACTTATAACAACGCATTCAGTAAAAACCCGCAGCAGTTTATCATAACAACTTGCAGCTTGCAGTTCAGGATTCTGATAGCATAGTCTATTCGCCTAGTCAATTTATTCAAAATATTTACTAACTGGAACGCTTAAGTTGGTTCTTTTCTGTTATTGGATTTAGCGACAATTTCCACACGTCTGACTGAATGGATCACAATGGATTACCCTATGTGTTTCGGTTTGCCCCAGATGAACCCGATCACTGTTGTACTAGAGTATGTTTGTATTTGAAAGTTTAGTAACCTTTGAATGGCGCTATGGCAGCACTTCGCAATATAATTCACTTATATCATGAGATGTTTATATTTCTATGCGAACGTCAGTTCAAATAATAACCCGTGTAATGACGATACACGACTGTATCTTTGAAACTAGGTAACGAAATACTTTTTTTTTTTAAATATCAGATTTAGAAAAAAATCGTTAAGGAAATAACACAACTAGTCCATTGCAACCAATACAACACATAGTTTCTTATCAGGGATACCCTTTGATTAAAGCGTTTTGACGACCGTCCTGGAAAATTTTTCATCGATCTCAGCCAAACATTCTTTCATTGTTGATGTTGAGTACCTACCTTTTAGCACACAAGCTCGCTGTAGTCTGTGATGTTTATAATACATCCATCAATTTCTTGAACCTACAGCCATAATCTAAACATTTTCCGATCAAGATTTACAACATTTTTTCTAAAATAATAATCTTTATCGTATCAGATTCTTGTAAGATACTAATGCCTGCGTTTTACTTTTCCATCGTGTTTGAGAATCAACTTTCCCCCTTGCATCCCTATGTGTTTCCAAAAATTTTATTGATAAAAAAAACACCCGACCACCAAAAAAGAAAACAATGAGCTCTAGAGCCTCGTACACACACAAAAAGACGAGCTTTGGCGTATTCAAATCACGCTACATATTATATTGTATTGCACTTCACAACTCAGAACACATGTTTCTGGTACCGTTATAACAATTTACACTTTGCTTCTCTAGGACACTTCCGCTAACAAGAGCGATGCTTTGAACTCACGATGTGTTCCGACAGGTAGACGCGGAGTTTGAAGGCATGCATCAGTTTGTTCACCAAACAGTCGGCTATTATTCTCATAGTACCAGGAATTTATTAACTACTAACACGCCTATGTTCCGAGCTGTGACGGCTATTGAGCCGTGTGAGAAATGACCAATACAAACCTTCTCGTCGCTGGGAAGTAAGGGAGTTTCAATATTCATATCGGTATTTATTTAATTTTTTTTACATTAGCTCCACACAGGAGGCCCTGAGAAAGATAATTCCCCTCAGGGAAAATGTCATATTTTGGGGATGCTGTGTGGAGGATTCATTCCCTTCGATAATTTCTACTGTTTTTCGGTTCATGTTATAAGCTGTGTACTGTGTTTTTATTGGACAATGGCCTGTAAACAAATTCATAAATCCAAAACACCAAAATTAAACGTGGATTTTTAATGACAGGTATTGTGTCAGCGGCGATTTTGGTTTTCATTCGAATCTACATAGAAGTCATTTCGTGGGTATTATCAGTCTATTAAGTGACTTTTATATAAATTGGTTTCCGTTTAGCAGACATTGCCTGACATCGTGTATCGCCATTGAAATTATTGATCAAAATGTAGATTTCGTTATTAAGGTGAAACAAATGTATTGGAAATTTGAGGAAATAATGGTCAGACTTTTGCCTTATTTCTTGTGTTCTTCTTTATTTTGTGGTGAAATAATATACAAATAAACTATAATATGTGCGATCATAACATTGTGTTACATTACAAATATGTCGGAACACAGATGAAAAGATAGGTAGATAGGATGGGTAGGGACGTTCTTTCCGCCATTCCATTTAAAATAAAAGTTACGGGTGCCAAACAGCAGATCTGTTTAGGAAAGGAAAGAAAGAAAGTTCTGAGAAGGAAAAGGGTATTAGCAGTGGTTAAAAATCTGGTAGTCTGCTTGTCCAGGAGTGACGAACTATGAATCTCTTACTCCACCCTCCCACTGCGGTGCAAGACGATGTTCCGAGACAGTCTTGCTGTAGAGTTCAATTCTCCCTCAACCAGTCTCTCCGATTCGGCCCTCCACACAGGTGGACGAACGCTTCCGCCGCCCAAGATCCGAACGATCCCTCAACCAGTCTCTCCGATTCGGCCCTCCACGCAGGTGGACGAACGCTTCCGCCGCCCAAGATCCGAACGAACCTCACCCCACGAACCCGGGCACCCCCGCTAAGTCACCAAACGTAACGAAGCACTTGGGGTGACCTACGGCAGGGGTGTTGGTTATCATAAAATTGAAAATACTCGTTTCGAGATATAGCTTTCCACACAGACAAGAGTTCCGAGATATTTTGATAACCATGTATGAACTATGTACAATGTACATACTTATCCGGGTAGTAATTTTAATCTTATTGAGGCCTTTATTCCCATGTTATTGTGTTGGGTGTGTAAAATGTGTGCAGTGCGCAAGTGTGCAACCCGTCACAATAATTGTAGGACGGTGATTTCTTTTCTTGAGTTGGGTATTATCTTGGAGGTATTATCAAGTATTGGCGGTTTAATAGTATGGAATAAAACGTAAGACAACCATTTAAATGAATTTGTTTCAATGAGCCGCAGTACATCTACGCGTTGCGCATGACTAACATTGATGCCTCAAAGCTTCCCTCAAATTGCCGACCTTATCCGATGGTCTAATAAAAACAAACATAAAAAACTTCGATTTCTTTCTTCAGATCAAAGCTACCGCCCTTTATAGACGTATCTACCACACATCGATCTCAAACGAATGATTACATTAGCATTCCGAATTCCCCATTGACCTGCATCTGCAACGCTGAAAAAATAGTTTATGGCTTCCAACTACCGACTCTCATAGCGAAATAAGTACCACCTGATGCGAATTTCTGAAATGACCCCTCAATTTTATTTAATATGTACCTTTATGCATATTCCCTCGGGTCGAATGCATCTCGGTTCGCCTTGCCTTACTTTAAAGTTTGCCATACGAGAAACGATTTGCGCTGGCAGACACGAACTTTTGCATGGCGACCGAGCGAGCGGCGGTCGGTGATGCATGAATGTCTTATAATCTTAATAATTGACCTCGGGGGTCAGCTCGGCTCGGTCCTACGAGGCTAGGAGCTAGGAGCGGATAGGAGGAGGTCTCCAGCCCGGGGCTATTTGCCACACCGCTGATCGTGGAGATCGGTTGGGGATAACGATAGCCTCATGCCGCATGGGTGTTTCATGCTTCATGGTGGATTTTGGATGATCTACGTAATATGGGGTGCGTGCGTCGCTTACGAGGGGCGATTGATGAAGTGACTTCCAGAGTTGTGGGGGGTAGAGAGTAAAGAGCAGAAGCCAATACTTCGCTGAACACGTTTTGATAAATATGTCAAACACCATACGTGAATATTGCAGGCTTGTATTATTTATTGATTAGTGTGTGTTTCTATGGCTATTTTATTGGAAGGATAGGATTTTCCATTATTTGACATTTTGCATTCCCACTAACAATGATGTATTAATTGATGTAATTTAATGTATTGTGTTTTGTGTGGGTCGTTTAATTATTATATCAATTTAATTCGATAATACATAAAACATTGTTTTTGTGATTTACTTAAAATTAGAATGCCAAATACTTGATCATAAAATATATAACTAACTGCTTTAATCCTGCAAGCGATAATTTTGTTTTGCATAAAGTTTTAGAATAAGTTGTGTCTATTCGGAATTAATTTATCCCGAACATGCAAACTCGGGGCAATAAGTCATGCATAAATAGTCCCGACACCCAACAGCAAAGGCATGAAGGCTTTGGACTTATTTATGACCCGGCATTCTGATAACTCTCTCTGGTCCGTACTCTGTACTCTATACTCTGTAGCCTGTACTCTCTAGGTGTTGAGCCAACAAACTCCGGCGTAGATAAGCAACGCCCCGCGAGAATACAGACAATAGGGTATTGCGGCTGACACGAAGTTTCCCACAAATAACTCCGATTCGAATCCCCCAGAAGCGTCACCAAGAGATCGAACATGTCACTAGGCGCTGGATGACTTCGAATGTCACGACATTGTGGGCTAAGCTGGATCGAACTACACCCCCAACAATTGCTAAGCCACAACATCAAAAAGATATATTCATTTACACTCTGATCAAAATTCCTCCATTGTTCGGTGAAGCTTTATGATAGTTGGTCCAGTGACTCCCGTTGGGATTGGTGTCAACGGCGATGCTGTAAAATCAGCTATTTGCAGATTCTGCTGGGACCTGGGACCCTTTGTTTCCTCGGGGCACGTAAGGGTCCATTATACAATCTGTTGCCAGATGCTGTGGCGAGAGATATTATCTTCGTGTATATAGTACGAACAAAAAACTTAGAACAAGAGTGAGGCATGTCGCCTTGTCTCGTGTCACAGAGCCGTGCTCCGCTTGTGGAAAACATTGTTTTTTTTTTTTAAATTAAAAAAGCCATAACCTACCAAAAAAACCGGATGGGCAGGGGCATATGTGTGAAGAGAGTTGTCATCACTGAGGGAGGTGACAGAATGACAAAAAAATGTGTTTTGAAAATATTTTTATTTTTGGCACACTTGTTAGGTATTTTCTGTCATAATTGTCAAATATTCTGTCAGAAAACTAGTGTGGTTAACTAGGTAGGTACAGGTACCTACAGATCAACTAGGTAGGCACAGGTACCTACAGATCAATTAGGTAAGCACAGGTACCTACAGATCAACTAGGTAGGTACAGGTACCTACAGATCAACTAGGTAGGTACAGGTACCCACTGATCAACTAGGTAGGTTCAGGTACCTACAGATCAACTAGGTAGGCACAGGTACCTACAGATCAACTAGGTAGGTACAGGTACCCACAGATCAACTAGGTAGGCACAGGTACCTACAGATCAACTAGGTAGGTGCAGGTACCTACAGATCAACTAGGTAGGTACAGGTACCTACAGATCAACTAGGTAGGTACAAGTACCTACAGATTAACTAGGTAAGCACAGGTACAAACTAGGTAGGTACAGGTACCTACAGATCGACAAAATAATATTATTATGTCGAACTATTTCGATCTAGTTTATAAATTTTGGTGAACATTGAGAGATTATCTATTTTTATGTTACATGCTTATATTTTCTGTTCCCTGTATTTTTAACTCTTGTGCATTTTTGAAGTGAAAACTTCTTTAGCACCGTTGTGATTTGAAACTCGATGAAACGAAAAATAACTACACTAAAAAAGAGACAAACACAAATATCCATAAGATTTAGCCTGCGAGAGAATGAGATAGTATAATCTGTCTCCTCTTTGTGCGGTGCTTCGTAGCCTCCCCACTCCCCATTCTTATCTGCTTTAGTTTTCTAAAGGTTTCACTTACAATTCTAACGCGTGTGATTTGCACATTTTTATTTTCGTTGTAATTTTTTTTATATAAAATCTTTAAAAAGATGTCCAACGACATAATAATAATAATAATTGGCTAATTTATATAGCGCCGTTTTCGTGGAAAATCACGGTATGTAAATAGGATGGAGAGGTCTAGTTTGGAGATTATTTTTTCGTAATATCGAATTCGGCATACGAGTTGTTTGCTCATTTCAAATAAAAAAACCTATTTTTTATTTTTATTTTAACTTTATGAGTAAAACCTCAAATTGTAACATTTAATTAAATGAAGACAATATAAGCGAAACTCAATCGAAAATCTGGAAACAGAAAAATCTGGGACAGAGGTGTCAATATCTTTTTCTGATTTTTCTGTTTCCAGATTTTCTGTTGAGTTTCGCTTATATTGTCTTCATTTAATTAAATAAAAAAAATGTATATTTAATTATATTTCGAATAAAAAATATATGAATTTATTATACTCGTACGTGCTTTTCAAGATATTGAAACCTCTGGGACAGAGGTGTCAAAATCTTTTTCTGATTTTTCTGTTTCCAGATTTTCGATTGAGTTTCGCTTATATTGTCTTCATTTAATTAAATAAAAAAAATATATATGCAATTATATTTCGAATAAAAAATATATGAATTTATTATACTCGTACGTGTTTCAACTTTAAGAAGAAACCGGTATGCGTTTTGGTGCTAGAAATTTACTTGAACCAATAGTGCTTTCACGCTATTTTTCCATCGATTTAAAGGATATTATTTATCCAGCAATCCAGCGACATAGTTTTTTAGGCCTCACAAAAAAATATTGTTAGTCGACAACTGAAAATATTATGTAAGCGAGTTGGCGCCGAGTAGGATATTGAAAGCCCGTCAAACGGAAATGTATGACAAAACCCAACATCTTTGTGGCTGATTTGCAGATCTTTTCAATGTGAGCATGAAATTTTAAGCGACCGTCTTACACAATTCCCAAGTCCTTGCAAGTCACCATGTGTTTCAATGACGTATTTTTCATTTTATAATTAAAATATATGGTTTTTTTGTGACCTCGTAAAGCACATAACTGAATACTTTTGGAAGTTGAAATCGAGTTTATTATCGATACTCCAGTCAATAATTGCGTTTATATCTTCCTGGGGTCCTAGCATGGTCGATCGATAATCGATATAACCCTATATCAATACGATATCGGTATAATCCGTCATTTATGGTCAGTTATCAATATGTGCTAGCACGCTCAACAATTGATAAGGGATATTCCGACCGACGATTGACAAAAGCCCACCAAATCGTATGCATTCTTGTATGGATAAAACCCCAATAATACGAAATGTAATAAATCCGTTGTCTATGGTCAGTTAGCGATATTTGCGAGCACAGTGAACATACACTTCCGACAGTCGGTTGACAAAGTGGCTTCCGGAGTGACAGGTAAGCTGTCAATGTACAGATTTTTAAAAATAATGTCGTTTGTTACGCAAAATAACTGGCTAATTAATGAGTAGAGGTGAACTAAAAAAACTCTTAGAATTTAAAGAAATCGTATACGAGACCCATAGACTCAGTTAATTCATTTAAAGGCGATCAATTAATTGCTTTCAATTTCGAGAAACGAAATTTGTTAAAATGTCGTTTAGTCTCAAACAGTATCAACATGCGAAACGTCAATATTTATTTGAGTTCGTATTTCAATTCGAAATTGTCAATTTATTGGTATTTTTCATTTGCACGTAGGAGCACATTTCAAATTAAGAAACGAAAATTCATTCAAAAGATCCCCAGTGTTGCCATCGTATGTCGATTCCTTATTTATTTCCCTTCGACGTCGGTCTGCCTATCGATGGTGCAAGCGTGCTAGGGCAATCGGTTCGTTATCGATACGAGATTGTAAATCACTCTGTCCTTTATTTAACTGGCGATATATCAACACAATTTTATTAATAATGACATTCTTTCTGCATAATTACTGGTTTATTAATGAACGGAGGCAGATTATTGAAGATTGCAGGATTGAATTAAATCGGAATTCAGACGTTTTCGTTACAGTTTCGTACATACGAATATATCTCGTATTACGGCAAATGATCTCATTGTCCAATTAACTCCTTTTTTTATTGTCAAACAATACATGCGGACTTCCAACGTATATTAAAGTGTCTGTATTTAATATTATTATGAAATCTCAGCAAAAATCTCGATGTAAATGGATCTTTAAATGTTCAAAAGAAAAGATTATTAGTTAGTTGTCATATTATTCCATTAATGGATTACGATATTTTTGACAGGTATTATAGACCGGGAGCCTGGCTATACAAACCCACGTCGTCGAGTACACTGGTGAAACTACTTTGTAGTGATAATGGACATTTAGTAAGCCTTAAACAAGCTAGTCTGCCGGTGCACCTCTTGGCAGGTTCCACGCAGTCATGGAAATAGTGAGCATTTTTGAAGTAAAACTTCTTTACGCACGATCGACATGGGGATGGGGATGGGGATGGGGATGGGGATGGGGATGGGGATGGGGATGGGGATGGGGATGGGGATGGGGATGGGGATGGGGATGGGGATGGGGATGGGGATGGGGATGGGGATGGGGATGGGGATGGGGATGGGGATGGGGATGGGGATGGGGATGGGGATGGGGATGGGGATGGGGATGGGGATGGGGATGGGGATGGGGATGGGGATGGGGATGGGGATGGGGATGGGGATGGGGATGGGGATGGGGATGGGGATGGGGATGGGGATGGGGATGGGGATGGGGATGGGGATGGGGATGGGGATGGGGATGGGGATGGGGATGGGGATGGGGATGGGGATGGGGATGGGGATGGGGATGGGGATGGGGATGGGGATGGGGATGGGGATGGGGATGGGGATGGGGATGGGGATGGGGATGGGGATGGGGATGGGGATGGGGATGGGGATGGGGATGGGATGGGGATGGGGATGGGGATGGGGATGGGGATGGGGATGGGGATGGGGATGGGGATGGGGATGGGGATGGGGATGGGGATGGGGATGGGGATGGGGATGGGGATGGGGATGGGGATGGGGGATGGGGATGGGGATGGGGATGGGGATGGGGATGGGGATGGGGATGGGGATGGGGATGGGATGGGGATGGGGATGGGGATGGGGATGGGGATGGGGATGGGGATGGGGATGGGGATGGGGATGGGGATGGGGATGGGGATGGGGATGGGGATGGGGATGGGGATGGGGATGGGGATGGGGATGGGGATGGGGATGGGGATGGGGATGGGGATGGGGATGGGGATGGGGATGGGGATGGGGATGGGGATGGGGATGGGGATGGGGGATGGGGATGGGGATGGGGATGGGGATGGGGATGGGGATGGGGATGGGGATGGGGATGGGGATGGGGATGGGGATGGGGATGGGGATGGGGATGGGGATGGGGATGGGGATGGGGATGGGGATGGGGATGGGGATGGGGATGGGGATGGGGATGGGGATGGGGATGGGGATGGGGATGGGGATGGGGATGGGGATGGGGATGGGGATGGGGATGGGGATGGGGATGGGGATGGGGATGGGGATGGGGATGGGGATGGGGATGGGGATGGGGATGGGGATGGGGATGGGGATGGGGATGGGGATGGGGATGGGGATGGGGATGGGGATGGGGATGGGGATGGGGATGGGGATGGGGATGGGGATGGGGATGGGGATGGGGATGGGGATGGGGATGGGGATGGGGATGGGGATGGGGATGGGGATGGGGATGGGGATGGGGATGGGGATGGGGATGGGGATGGGGATGGGGATGGGGATGGGGATGGGGATGGGGATGGGGATGGGGATGGGGATGGGGATGGGGATGGGGATGGGGATGGGGATGGGGATGGGGATGGGGATGGGGATGGGGATGGGGATGGGGATGGGGATGGGGATGGGGATGGGGATGGGGGAGGGGGATGGGGATGGGGATGGGGATGGGGATGGGGATGGGGATGGGGATGGGGATGGGGATGGGTACCCGGCATGCGTTGCAAGGCTCCTGTAACCTCGCGGTCAACTGTAATGGTTCCATGCTATATAACATTATATACAACGGGTACCCGGCATAAGTTAGTGAAGTTTTACTTCAGTCGTGTGGTCTAAACTAAGGCACACTCATTTTTTTTCGAAAAAATTGCGTCATCGGGTACACGAACGGGAATTGCTTCATATGATAAAGGTCGATTGGTATATGAGAAAATTAGCAGGTCTGCCAAATTGGGATAGAAATTAGTAAATTTTACTCATCGAGTACACGAATGAAACCAAGGAATAACTGTAGTCTAGATTCTAAACCATCCCATTGAAAAATTTCACTAGTTCCATGACTGCGCGGAATCTGCCAAGAGGCGCGGCACACCAGCTTTTTTAAGGCTTACTAAATGTCCATTATCACTACAAAAGTAGTTTCATCCTTGTACTCGTAAGGTTTGTGACGTAAGATTTATGTACCGGCTCCCGGTCTATAACTGCGATACCATAGACATAGTGACAGCTACGTAGAAAGTACCTCAAGTGTTGCCAGCGTATAACAATTTCTTTTTGATTACCTTACATTACCCATCAATATCGGTTCGGTACAAAATCGTCGGTTGTTATGCCATATCGATTCGATATTGTAAAGATAACGATTTCAGTGTGCTAGGACCCCTGGAGTTTTCTACAGTCTTCTAAAGATCTTATTCCCAGGAAGAGTTTTATGTCATCTGCAAAAAGTAAAAAACGGACGAATTTGATTTTTTCCCGAATATTGTTAATAAAAATTCGAAACAATAAGGGTCCTAAATAGGATCCCTGTGGCACACCAGAGTTTGTAGGATACGTGTTAGAGTTAAACTCGCCATAGGACACGAATTGTTTCCTTTCGTTCAAATAATTACCAAGGAGTTTCAGTAAGTTTTCGGAAAAACCAATTTCTTCGAGCCTACTTTTTTTTTTTTTTTTAAATATGTTTATTTAGTTATTAATTGTACAATAATTTCTCTTACTTAAATCTTACAAAACTGATTAATCAGTTTGATTGTACTAGGAGTATTAGGAGCACTAAGTGATCCACCTTATCGAAAGCCTTTGCAAAGTCATGCTATGATGTGTCAACCTACTCATTGTTATGGTTTGATGTTTTTGGTTTCAATTTTTTTACTGCTAAGCTGAAATCCACGATATTAACGTTTTCAATGGAGATGTTTTGAGCATTTGTTGATTCAATCTGTCCTGGCACATATGATTTTTTTCCTGATTACAGATTGAAAATACTTTGCAAAAGCTTCCGGTATGTCGGTTTTTTTGCGAGTACAATCATTCATCAATTATCTTGGAACCGTTATAAAAATAGGAAAATGTAATCAAGCCATTGCTCATCAAATTTGGAGTAACGAGAAAATTTTACAAGCCATTACCGATCACACCGTCATTGACGATGTCATACTACCAATGATAAAAGATTTTCTTTGTCACACTCAAGGCTCAGTGTAATAATTGTAACAGAAACCTCAGCTAATATTTGTGGAGCCTTGAGACCAGATGGCTTATTAAAAACAAATTTAGATCGGGAAAAGGTATCACATTTTCAACACCAAAATACAGAACCGTTCATAATAACTTTATAGAATTTTTGGTAGTTGCTAGAAGTTTTTTTTTCACACTATTTATTATATTCTATTAGTTTAAAAAATGTATTATCTGTAAAATAAGTGGTAAAACATAAATCTAATGAGAGCTTTATTTCGCATTCATGAGCCATACATATTTGGATATAATCGTAAAAATGAAAGCAAATAGAGCTTCTGTGGGAGTACAAGAATAGAAAATATCAAAACGACAATTATACAGTTAATTAAGTAATAGTTACAGTTAATATGTTAATTGTTACTATATTGAGCATCTCTTCCAACTATATCTGAAAAAAAAAATCACTCCAGGCTGTAAAAGCCCTCTTGGCGTTTAAAATAAAATAAATCTACGATAGCAGTTCCCGAAGTGGGTTTATCTGTAGCATTTTTGTTTGGGTTACGTGTGATATTTTGAAGTTATGAAGGTTTCCGCTTTAAAAAACTAACATATTTGGCGACAACATATTTTTTGGTAGCTGATCTTCCGAATGATAAAAATCGACAATCAAATCGACGATTAGTTTCACCGTAGATAAAAAGTGCAGAAATTGTAAATGGTGCATTCTTCGCAGTGTTATGCTAATATGTCAAATGTCCTAGCGTTAAAGCTCTTTTAAAGCTAGGTGTGACACCAGCATTATTCTTATACATATATAAAAATTAATGTTTCTTTGTTTGTCCCTTATGCGTTCCTAAACCATTCATCCGATTGCGATAAAATTTTTGTGATTTGATGTCCGCATACCCGCGAAAATTTTTTTGATTGTATAATAGTGAGCTCTGGCGTTATGAAATTATTTTCTATACTATTCATCCATTGACGTATGAGACAATACTTGATCGAAGTATTCATCCCATTGTGATGAAACTTTAGTGAGTTGTTGTGCCCACGCCCGCGAAGGTTTCCATATATACTGATTATTGCGTTATGAATTTTGTAAAAAAATTGCAATGGGTGGTGCGCGAGTTGTTTGAAAAATATGTGTATTTCTTATAGTTTAGCGGCAAAGAGGGAAGGCGGGAGAGTGTCAAGATAGGGGGATGGCGGGAAAGGTTGAAGTTGAAGTTCAAGGGTACAACGCACGCCAGGTACTCGCTAATACTTCATAAACCCTTTTTGGGTTGCTCAAGAAAATTAACTTATGTTAATTTTCTTGAGCAACCCAAAAAACGCAACGCGGTGTTAACTTATGTCCTCTATGAGTCAAGCTCGATTCTTTGGCGTAGCCATTATGTTAATTTTTTTATTGATACATTTGATACACTACGCTCCCTTGGGGTGATTTTTCACGAAAACCGCGCTTTATAAATCAGCCAAATATTATTATTATTATTAGCACTCTTTTCTTATAAAACATTATATGGTGATGTGAGCCTCGCTGGGTGCCCTCCATTTTACAATAAAACAAAAAGCAAAAGGATTTGTTTTTGATGATGAAACTTTATAGGACAAAATTATAAGTGATAGGCCACTTGCATCACATTTTTTTTAAATTCCTTTCTAGGCAAATATTCTAAGACATTCTGTATTTTTTTATCGTATTTTTGAAACCCTGGCGATATTTTGAAAATTTCAATCCGATAAATCAGACCATTTTTTACAAACCGGAAAGACGGGACAAAATTTTATGGGTGCGAAAAAACGATAATTACATAGCCGAAAATCTTTTTAAAAAAAGAACGTTTTCCACACGAATGGCACAGGAGAATAACGAGGCATAACCAAAAATATTACATCCCATAAATATTTTTTTCCTTGATCCATCCTATTGATTATAAATCATTATAATGTTCAACGTCTATATTACTAAATCCAATGTAATATACTTGTACTTGTAAATTATAATAATAATAAGAATATTATAAAATTTGATTTTGTTAAAATCAACAACATTACCATTATACCTCTAAAACACATGCAAAAATTATACCTCTAAAAAAACTGTCAAAAAGTCAAACCAAATGATAAGTTCGCAGTGAACAAACAATAAATCTAGTGAACGTTAAATGTCAAATTCAAAAATTCGTATGAATCAAGGTGTTGCCATATTAAAAAAATAAATCAGTGTGGAATTTTACAAAATTAATGGGGACATTTTTGGAGACGGGACATTTTCATGTAGTGAATTCACCAGCCCAAATAATGGATTTATTTATTTAAAAAGAAAAAAACTGTACATTTCTAAAAAAATTTACTAACATCTTCATAATCTTAGTAAAAAAATCTATCCACACGATTTTTTCCAAGTCGTTATGAATTCCATGCAAGTGGCATATTAAGCTCACAATATTAATAAATAAACCAGAAAATAACGCTTGCAAGTAGAATTCTAATTTTGAACATCTGCCTGTCACAGTTATTTTGTTTTCCCCTAGAAAAAAATAATCTTTTTTTATTATTTTAACTAATATTTTTATGTTAAATAAAAGTGTAGTGTGTTGTTCCTTGAGGATTCTTCTCCCCTCTGATCTTCTGGAAGTCACTTTTCATCGCTGATTTCCAGATATTTATAACCTTTTTTATTTCTGCCACTTTCCATACATTTTTTCTTTTGTAACAATGGAGGAGGACCCCCCTGGACACCCTAAAAAGCCCCCAGATCCGACAGTGAATCTGTCATTCTGACTACCACAAAAAAAAAGTTTAGTCCCTCTTCCTCAATAAAACATGACTCTCCTTCTTCTTCTCAGTCTTCACCTGCTCTTCCTCAACCTCCTCCTACAAACTTTTATTCTCCTCATTCCTGTGGCCCGTTCATTGTGTACGCTCAAAAAACTGAGCAAGGTAAAACTATCCACCCTCTTGAATTTGGTAAATTCCTATCAAATAGCAAGAACCTTTCGATTAAGCCTGGAGGTGTAAAAGCCGAGAGTCGCTTCCGAATCTCTGTTGAATTCCTCTCAGGTTCAGCCGCCAACAACTTTATCAAAAACATATTTATTTCATCAAATTCTAAATTCGAGGCGTACATCCCAACTTTCAATGTCACTCGAATGGGCCTCGTCAGAGGTATCTCGACCGATCTGTCCATTCCAGAAATCCTGTCTTCACTTTCAACCCCCCAACATATCGGCAATCCCATAAAAGCCAGGAGGTTAAATTATAAGGACTCTTCTGAGTGCATCGTTTCCCGGAAGCCCTCCCAATCTGTCGTCATCACATTTGAAGGACAATCTCTTCCATCCCATATTTATTTATTTTTCAACTCCTTACCAGTTGAAATGTATGCTTATCCTACCACTCAATGTTACAATTGCTGTCGTTTTGGTCATACCAAAGCTGCATGAAGATCCCCCACCAGATGTTTCAAATGTGGAGAAAACCACACGGCTGACCAATGTTCTTCTCTCTCTTCACCTAAATGTTTTAACTACTCAGGTGCTCATTCCGCCATTAACTCTTCTTGTCCGGAACAATCTCGCCAAAAAAATATAAAAATTTCTATGGCCTCTGAGAACTTGTCTTTTCTGCAGGCTTCTAAATTATTCCCACCTGTCAAAAAACATTTGCTGAGGTTTTATCCAGTAACTCTTCATCCAACCCACCCGCCTCCTCCTCAACATCTTCTCATTCAACTAAATTCACATACAAAAACCCTATCTCTAAACCGGCTCCTGGATACGATCAGCAACAACACAACTCACTTCTCTTTAAATCCCAATGGTTCACCTCTTTCAAATGCCACAAATGGGTGCGCAAACAATTATAATTCATCCTCAACAAACCATCAAAAGCTTTCTGAACAATTCTCCCAAGATAATTCTTCATTTATTCAAACTCTTATTATGCTTCTAATTGACCTAATTTCTTCTCAAACTAATCTACCGTCCAACGCTGCTTCTATTATTTCCACATTAAAATCATTTATTCAAAATGGCTCAAGATGTCAGAATTCTTCAGTGGAATGGCCGCAGTGCTATTTCTAACAAATCGAACCTTCTTAACCTATTAAATTCAAATCTTGTTTCTGTGGCTGCTGTCTCGAAGACATGGTTTACTCCATCCACCCACTTTAATGTGGGAGGGTACTCCTGTCTCCGCGATGATCGCCCGGAAGGTACGGGCGGTGGTGCTGCCCTTTTTATTAAAAAATCCCTTCCGTTTTTCCCAATAAATAATATCAAACCCCCCAATGCTGACTTTAAAATGGTTGCAGCTAAAATATAGGACACTTCCTTTGTTTCTATCTATCTTCCCCCAACATCGCACTTCAATAAACAAGCGTGGTTGCAAATTGTCCGTCAACTAAGCCCTCCTTTCTTTTTATTGGGTGATTTTAATGCCCATTCCCCCGTCTGGGGTTCTGCTTTCTGTGATCGAGACGGTCGAAGTGTGATGGATTTCCTAGATGAATCCAACTTTTTCTTTTGAATGACGGATCTCCTACTAGAATCTCTCGCCCCAACACAAACCACAGTGCAGTGGATCTCTCCATATGCTCTACTAATCTGGCACCTCTCTCCTCGTGGGTGGTGTCCCCCGACCCTTGCTCCAGTGATCATTTCTCGATCACCATCACTTATCAAACTTCTTTCCATTCA
This sequence comes from Limnephilus rhombicus, assembly GCA_929108145.2. Taxonomy (NCBI): domain Eukaryota; kingdom Metazoa; phylum Arthropoda; class Insecta; order Trichoptera; family Limnephilidae; genus Limnephilus; species Limnephilus rhombicus. The sequence goes on from OV815271.1 coordinate 32,277,714, forward strand.
GACAAGTCCCATATTTCGACAAAGATTAAAACAAAACACACCAAATGGGACGAATTTAACTCACATATGGATAAGTTTATACAAAATTTATCCTATACCGATACATTATCTGTCAAAGATGACTACGATAACTTCAAATCAATGCTCGTAACTGCAATCAATAAGTCAAATCCTCCCCCTAAAACCAAATCTCTCAAAAATCTCCCTCCGACTCCCTGGTGGGATGAGGAATGTTCCAAAGTAGTGAGGATTCGGAAAGCTAAATCTCTTTCCTATCGTCACAATATGACTATGGAGAACTATCTCATATACAAAAATGCCTAAGCCAATGCCAAAAGGGTATTGAGGTCAAAAAAAGATCCGGGTGGTACAACTTCTGCAGTTCAGTATCTCCGAACACTCAAATTTCGGAAGTTTGGTCTATGATTCGAAGATTTCGATCCTCCTTCAGTCCAACATCTCCTCGAGCTTCTCATTCTAAATGGATAGACGAGTTCTTGGACAAAATTGCCCCCCCTTCTGTACCTAACTTAGATGAAATAACTCCAATCCACAACACTCCTATGTCTGATCATTGGCTAGAGCTAGACTCTCCATTCACTTTAATTGAATTAAAAAATTGTTTATCAACAGTCAAGGACTCATCTCCAGGCAGAGATGGTATACCTTATAGCATTATCAAAAATAGTAATGATAATGTTCTAAATCACTTTTTAAGCATCTTAAATAAAATCTTCCAGACTGGCATAATACCTGATGACTGGAGTTCTCAAATAATCATCCCAATTCTAAAATTAAACAAATCACCCAATTCTGGATCTAACTATAGGCCAATTGCTCTTTCATCCACCCTTAGTAAAATTTATGAAAAATTAATTAAAAACCGGTTAGAATTTTTTGTCGAGAGTAATCATCTTCTCTCTCCATCCCAATTTGGATTTAGGAAAAAGAAATCTACACAAGATAACCTTGCCATCATCAGCACTGATATTAATTTATCCATTTCTAACAAAGACGTATGTCTTGCAGTCTTTATAGACATAGAAGGCGCCTTTGACAATGTTTCCATCCCAATTCTTAAAAAAAACTTTTAGGCCTTGGCTTACCCCTCATGTTTGTCCAATCTATTATTAATCTTTTTCTCGATAGGAAAATTTTCATTGAGCTACCAGATGTTACTCCTCAGAGTAGGTCAATTTGGAAGGGTTTACCCCAAGGCGATGTATTATCCCCCTTACTGTATAATATATACACACACGATATGCATGTCACCATTCCCCCTCAAGTAAAAGTTGTTGAGTTCGCAGATGACATAGCTTTCTTCTTATCATCCAAAATTATCCATCCGCCGTCAAATATCTTAATGAAGCCATGGATGCCCTTTGCACATGGCTCACTTTAAATGGTCTTGAACTTTCAGTACAAAAGAGTCAGTGTGTCACCTTCTCAAATCGTCATAATAACCCCCCTGTTCAAATTTTATTTAAAAACTCGCCAATCCCCAATGCTTCCGAAGTTAAATTTTTGGGAGTAACATTTGATAGGAAACTTAAATGGTCTTCCCACATTAATAATATAGTTACTAAATGTGAATTTTTTTTTAATATTATCAGATCATTGACTGGCGTTTGGTGGGGTGCACATCCTATCTGCGTTAAGTTGCTCTACAATGCACTTATTCGAAGCCATCTCGACTATGCCTGCCCACTTTTTAGTACTGCATCCAAAAATGCACTCAGTAAATTAGACAAAATTCAATCTAATTCTTTGCGAATAATAACTGGCGCGATGCAATCGTCGCCCATCAATTCCCTTCAAGTAGAATGTTCTGATCCTCTTCTTTATTTAAGGCGTCAACTATTTTCTGACAAATTTGTTCTTAAATGTTTAAATTCTAAAAGTCATCAGGTTATTCCCAGAGTCTCGTTGTTCAACGACTCAACACATTCATCTACAATCAGAGCTCGAACTAAACCTCTCCCTGCCATCTGTAAAAATTTTCACTCTCTCTCTGAAGCTTCAAATTATCAAAAATGATCTTCTTCCTTTGTACAAATTAAAATATAGTCACGTCACCCTATCCCCAACGATTTTGGAAGGGATCGGCATCCTTAAAAGTCATTCCAATCTCCCAGCCCGTACTGTCAATAATAGGTTCAATGACATTATTTCTTCTAAATGGCCCAACTCTTCTCTTTTATTTACTGACGGCTCCAAATCTCCGGACTCTCCTAACTGTGGTATTGGTATTAACGTTTACCACAATAATTCTAATGAAAGAATATTTTATTCAATTTCAAACCAATTTTCAATATTTTCTGCCGAGTGCATTGCGATTATTGAATCTCTCAAATATATAATAAAAAATAATTTTGAACATTCTCTTGTTCTCTCTGACTCTCTCAGTTCCCTCCAAAAACTTAAAACCAGTCCTCTTCTTCATCCTGATGATCACTTTGTATGTCTTATTCGAGTATTGATAACCTCCATTCAAAGCTCTGGAAAAACTGTCACTCTGATTTGGATTCCTGGACATGTTGGCATAGTGGGTAACGATATTGCTGATTCCTTGGTAAAACAAGGAGCGTCTAACCCTACCGTTACCCTCGTAAACCATATTCCCCTGTCTGATATTTTTTCCATCATCAAAGATATATCCCGCAATGTTTGGAAAGAGTATTGGAACATTGCTAGTCAATCCAAGGGTGCCCGCTACGCCTCAATACAAAGGACTATCCCATCAAAACCGTGGTTTCAAAAATTCCCCCATTTTTCCAAAAAAGAAATTTCCTTACTTATTCGTATGAGAATCGGACATTGTTCCGTTCCTTCTCACCTTTATAAAATTCATGTGCTTGACTCCCCAGATTGTACGTTCTGTGGTCTAGATATGGGAACTTTAGATCACATATTTTTTGATTGTCCCTCTCTAAATAAATATCCTCTCTTCTATCAAGCGTTATCAAAAATTGCCTCCCCTCCATTCAACATCTCATCTCTTCTAAGTCTGAACTCGACTCCAATCCACCATAAAATTCTGAAATTTGCACATTTAGATAAAATTAATATATAAATTCACCTTTCCTTTCTCTGTAATTATAAATGATGGCCTAGAACACCCTTGAAGGGTGAAAGCCAGAAATAATTGAAAAAAAAAACGCTTGCAAGTAAGTAGATCATTTTAAGGATTACAAAAAAAAAAGAATTTCCATTTACATAAAAATTTGGTTTTTAGCTAATTCGGAGTACGAAGCTACGCACAGATGTCATAAATCTCCTACTATGCTTGTACCTGAAAATCATTCATGAAAGTGGGAACAGAGTTAGGGTAACGTCGACCGACGATGTTTGGTTGCCCTAGTTTATTTGACCCAGTTTTTAAGCGCCATACGCATCAAAATATTGAAATTAATTTCCTCATTTTCACCGGGACGCATGAGTGAACGGGGATCGACGAAAACAACATTGCATCCGCGAATCGGACCATCTTCGTAAAAAAATCCCGAACACGTCAAGATAGCCGAGTCGGCGCACTCGGCCGCGGGCGCCCGGGGACCATAATGAATCAGGAGAACGAGGAACGAGAAACGAGCCAAGCCAAGGCGCTTCGTGACGTTCAACGTAATCATCACGAAATACGTGCCGGCCACTAAACTAAGTAAAAATATCAATGATTTCCCCGTGTTCATTGGGCCTTACTTACTTCAATTTCGCGGGCTCTGATGATCCGGAGCACAGAAGCGAACCGATAAAAAAACGCATCGTTTTCCATGTAGTTACAGTTTGACTATTGGGGCGACACCTATGGTTCGTTGAGAATACAAATTTGGTGTAATACAAAATACAGTCCTTATTCTGTAAGCTGGAAGTACTATATCTAAAATATGTACATTGTAGGTCACCTAAGTTTCTTATTTTGCAAAAAAGTCGCGAGTATGGATTCTTTCTTATACAATGCCTATAAAGTATCTATTCACGAGGTGGTGCCTGAATTTGACTATGCATTTGTTGTTGTTTTTTTTTTAAATAGGGCTGTAACTAGAAATAATATTTTGAATACGTCACGTAGACCTTTGTTTATTTCAAAGGCTTTTCTTGTAAGAATATCGTTGACTTGAAAATCACGACATTTTTCTGAGAATAACGGGATGGTAAGTACCTAACAGAACCTAGAAACAGCCTTGTTTCCGTTCGGCATTATTTAGTTAATCATTGACATAAATAATAATATTGGAGTATTGGACTATTTTTTTTTTAATTTTCACTCACTCGTATTATTTTTAATTAATATTCTATAGGATCCTTGACAATATTATCGTAATATCTATATCAAAAAATAATCTGGAAAATATTGAAATATCTCAATTATTTCATTACATTAAAATTAATTTACAGTTCACGGGGGTCAGTGAAAACATTTTTTTTTCAGCGATTTCTTCTGTGAAGTAATGTTCACTATATTGTAAATCTATATTTACTGAGGTAATACCTACTTAACAATAAACATACATAATATATGAAATGCTGTATTCTCGCTTTCCGTAGACCCAAAATCTTGCTACATTTGCACTTACGAGGAACGTTTGCGCGTTTCGGCCATTTCATACACATAAATTCAAAATTAAGATTTGATATAAAATACACAACCAAACCGAAAATTTATTTTTGTAATCAAAAGGTATTTTATCTGAACGGATGTGAGCTACTTTATTTATTTTTCTTTTAAATTATAGATTTAGGCCATTAAAGATTGAAATATTTCATGATTTTTTTATGCAACTTTGGCAATAATTTAATATAATTTTACCATATTTATTATAAAATTATAATGACATATTAAATAAAAAATTAAAAAATTATAATAAAAATTATTTTGATCGGTATAAATTTAAATTACAAATTACCCATTTACGTTTGAACAAAAATTTGTCGTTTGTATATTAAAATTTACTACCCAAAAACGCTTTTTAACAATGTTTTATTTTTTTATTTTATATTTCATCATATTTGTATAATAAATAAAGTTAAAAAAAAATTATGTTTTTTATTTTCTCTCAAACAAATATCCAAATTGCCTCTTCATGAAACAATAAAATCGTAAATGGCAAAAATAAATAAAGTAGCTCACATCCGCACTAGATAGATATTTGATACACCTTTTGAATACAAAAATAATTTTTCAGTTTGGTTGGGTATTTTGATCTCAAAATATTGGGTATTTTGATATGGGCGAAATGAGCCGCGCAAACGTTCCACTTAAGGGCTCGCTACCCGGTTTACTACCGATTTCTTACACATACCCTTAAACACAAGTTTTAAAGCTCTTAACAAATATATGTTATTCTTGATGTTCCCAGACAGAGCTCGTATCTAGGTTTTAAGGGCCCGCAACCCGGAATTCTACCGATTTATTACATATTTCCCTTAAACACGGTAAGTTTTAAAGCTCTTAAACAAATATATGTTATTCTTGAAGATAATATCCAGACATTGCCCGCGCCGAAATGCAAATTATATAAAATTCCCTCGATAGAAAAAAAAAAGTTTGTTTCAGTTATTTTACAAGTTATATGTATGAAAAAAACTCACAGTGTTTCTTTAAATGCTGTAAGACAATGCCCGCGAGATGTTTGCTCTATTTTAAACGAGTCGTGTTTTATTAAACATTTTCGCATAGATTTTGACGCTGAAAATGTTAGCGCTCTCCTATAACATTCGTAATTTCGTATCTCTCCATCTTCTTCTTTTCGGGCCCGGTTGCGGAGCCGTAAGGGGGGAAATAGATAAAGGACAGCGTATTTTTAGTGATTTTCATGAATTTTCTTAATACGTAAGGAATACGTATTTTTTATTTATACTTTGCTGTCATTTTACACATTCAAGAGTATATTCTAAAATCTTCAAATATTTTCCTCAAAAAATAACGCAGATACCAGCAGCTGCTGCGTATTGTAAGTCGCCATCCGGATGGACAATAAAAAAAAACTTTTTTTATAAGTGTTTCTTCTATTTGAACTCTTTATAAAAAAATTGAAAATTAATATTTTTTTGAGAAATTGAAAATTTTGTACGATTTTTTACCAATACGTATTTTTTTAAATAAAAAATAGTTAAAATAAAGATATTGTTTAGGATTGAGGTTCGAATAGAGCGTATTTATATAAAGACACTATGTGCTGAGTTTAATAACGATTGATCAAAAACTGTAGGAGCTAGAGGTTACACAAATTCTAAAAAAGCAGTTTCGAGAAAAATGCTTTTGAAAATAAGAGAGACAGTAAAATAAAGAGGCTAGTTCGACCGAGGGACATTCACTCAAACGCTTATAACTTTTTAACGGCGTGGAATTTTGGTTTGAAATTTTCGGGGTATATTTTTTAATAAGTAATTCTACTATCGATTTATAAAAAAAAAGAATTTTTGAAGCCTCTACACCTTTTCCCCCCCTTAAGTAGGTAAAGTCAGGGCAGGCCCTGTGCATGCGCAATTGGAGTAGTCCGCTCCCGGCGCCGAGGCGCCATGGAGCCAAGGAGTCAAGGCGCTGATAATAAAAAATAATACCTGATACAGTGCCCTTGAGGTTTTTACTAGCGCAATAGTGTAGGTAGTGTAAGTACCCAGTAGTGGCATGAGGCATTTATTTTCCGTGCAGGTACCTATTCGATTTTTCAGAATAAATAGTTTTCTGACCTTTTCTTTATTTGCTTTAGCCAACGTTTCGGACATCGTTGCAGGGTCCATCATCAGGGCAGAACCGGCAGATCCGGTAGATGTATATTTTCAGTTTTTATATATCAGTTTTCTGTCCGTTTTTTTTAATTCGTCTCGTAGGACACATACCGTGTATCTGGCTATGATACCTTACGTAGATATTTTGTTATCGACTTATAAACAAAAAAAATCCCAATCAAAATTTTATTATATTAAATTAAATTTTATTATATTAAATAAAATTTTATTATATTAGGTATATCAAATTTAATATTTTGTAAAAAATACGTAGGCACCGAGTGTATTATCATAGACTACACTATTGGCCGCATTATTCATGCTAAGTAACAGTAGGTACAGTTTCAGTATGGCGTTTTACAACCTAAAATACCACAATATTTTACTACAAATTATTAAAATATCTCGTATCATTGGAATTTACGAATATTTTAGGATTATAAGACGACAACATACGTAACATAGTGGAGCATTTGACCGACCGGGAGGTTTTGGGTTCAGTTGCCGCGCAAGCATAAAATGTTGACGAAAAAGTGAATTTCAGAATTATTACCATAATTAGTGATGTGGGCCCATAGGCTGCAATACGATACGGCCCTGATAACCATGCCTGGGTTTTGTGATGCTGAGTACAGTTCAAAGACATGCGTGCCTTAATTCCTTAGAAATCTTCTTATCAGTCATTAGGTGATATTTAAAGAAACAGCCGTTTTTTCTATTCTCACCTCTCCACATCTTATCTCGAATAGCCACCCGCCAGCTTTTTAATTAAATGTACCTTACGACCCAGCGATAACAATCCTCTATTCCTCATTAAAGCTTAGCACAATTGCTAGATATCGGAGCTTTCTTCTCCAAGTTGAAATGCTCACTTATTAACCTCCAATAATTACGATTTTCCATTAACGGGCACCGCTCAAAAGGTGAAAAATGATTTCAAGATCTTGATTACGGGGAAAGGTCGGCAGGTCGGCTTGGAACACCGCGCCGTTCGATAGACCCATTCCAGCCAACTGCCAACTGCCGAGGCAAGCAGGCAAGAGAAGAGGTAAATACTAGGTTTGTTCATTACCGACTGGATACTACTTACTGGCAGCAGAAATAGAACGATTGTATCTGAACTTTGTGCCCGAGTTCATCGTGATTATTCCAGGGCGGAATGAACGGGAGTGGATCAGCAGAAGGCACTCGGTGGCTCGGGAACAAAAGTGTGATTAGTGATACTAACTAAAAAACGAAAAATCAGAAAGCAATAATGCAATAAATTCTTCCGTGCAATTTTATTGCAGCAGAAAAATAATTTTCTTGTGGGCGCTGTACCTACGTAGTAGTAGGTAGGTTTGGTAGGTATACTTTGAATGAGTCAATTTCATAGACACTAGTTATAATTAATTTGAGATTTTCACGGTCAAAAGTGATGGGCTCTGAAACGCTGTCCGAAACTTTGGCTAAAAAGGGAGGAGGCACAATAATCCATACCCATAACTTTCACCACGTTCATAGACATACACGTAAGGGGGCAGCCCACGGCGAGTGGGCGGAAAAGGGGTGTTTTTTCGTATTTTCAACGATGAATGGAATTTTTTTTATTAAAACTCATAGTCCGTAATATATACATGAGAAACATACACAGAAAGACTGTGTACAAATTTTATACACGAATCTAAAGTATGGTTTGCAGTATACGCCGCTTTCAACAGGACACTCCGACGAAATTGCTGCTCGGTGGTTGACAGCGAGGTTCATCAGAAAAATAAAATTAAAATATATTTAGAAACTAGACATAGGTTTATGGCACCACGTAGGGGAATTTTGATATCTGAAAAAAAAGGAATAGCGGACCAGCGAATTTTATTTCGGGTTTTTATGGAAAATTTTCATTGTTCATAAAAAAAAATAAAAAAATTGAAGGGGGCCCTTTATAAAAAAATCCCTACGTGGTGTCATAGAGACTGGATTTTCGACCAGTTTAAGATTTGGTGCATGCAAATCGGATGTAAAGTTTTTTTAATAGGTATGTTGTCAACCGTCAATGTCAGGTTAAAAAAAGTAGTTTAGAGAAAAACGCGTTCAAAGTTTTGCTGAAGGATAATTCAATTTTTTTTTTAAAGAATTTCTTTAAAAAAAATGGTGAGAGCATTCGACAAATCATTGACCTGAACAAATGCATCTTACAGAAATTTTTTTTTTCACAATTGTGTGCCTAAATAATGAATGAGATATAAGTTTAGTAATAATATTAAAACAGCGTCTCCAGCGACAATATTACCACAAACATTGAACCAAATGTTTGTGCAAACAAAAAGCGGGATCTCCTACGACCGCTTCCACAAACATTGCCAGAATCGATCATCAATTCAAATTTTTGCGCAAACATTATTTGTTTTCGTCCACATTCTGTCTCCTACGTTTGTTGAAACATTGGGGCGTGGGCAGCGTGTCATTTTTTTGTATATGTCTGATGAGGAAGACGTGGGTGCTTTCATTTTTTCACTGTCTACTCAGTCAAGTGTCAAAAGTTGAGTTCTGACAAGAAAATGTCCTTGCAGTTATAGCGATCGCAGAGATTATAACACCAGGGAGGAAACATCCCTACTAGTAATAATTATTATGTTTGGCTGATTTATGAAATTTGCCGTTTTTGTGAAAATTCACTTCAAGGGCGCTGTAGAAATAAATTTATAATACTGTCTCTCCCTTTTCCCCGGGCGGAAAATGTTTTCAGATATGTCTCCATTTCCGATATTATAATTTTAAAACTACAAAATTATGTTTTTATTATCACATGTATTTTTTATAGTCAATCCGGAGGTCGCGGGTTCGAACCCGGCATGCGCAAATAATTTTATTTGATTAATTTGTGTTATTTCAAAATTAATTCATTTAAAATAATATATAGTATATTTGCGGCATGTTCCAGAGTGGAAGATACTATCAGTATCGCCCTGGTGTAAGACCACCATTCAGAATTGAAACGTTGCTTGAAAATGGCTTTAGCCGTGTTTAGTGACCAGATCTGAATAGCCAGGTATTTCCCAACCTTCCTCTTCCCCACCTCCTTCCCCTCCACCCTACCTTAAGCCTCACAACATACCCCAATTGGGGATGCCATAGTCTCACTGGCTCCAGACGGGAGCAGTTGAGATTCTTGTGCGGTATTCACTGTAAAAAAAAAAAAAATAAAATAGTGACCGACCGAAGGTTCGGTTTCGGTTTCGGAAAAAAAATCGAGTTTCGGCGTCAGTTTCGGCCGCACCGAAACTCTGCGTTCGTGAATTATCGCGCGTCATTTGGCTGACTTCGGGTGAGATCGTGGCTCGTGTGTCACCCGCCATCATAAGCTGAGTTAGCATCAGCCGGTTAAAATACTCAATTAATGAGGTCCTTCCTTTAAAATGTAAGTGTTGATGATTGACAAATTTTTGTTCCGAGGAGTAGTTAACATATTTGTTAATTTTTGTTTGTTTTACAGATATTCATAAAATAAATAAATATTTTTTCACATTCCAATTAGTGTTTTTTTATTACATTTAACACTTGTTATGAGAATGTTGTGATTGTAAACGCAATTAAAATTAAAATACTCAATTAATGAGGTCCTTCCTTCATAATGCAAGTGTTGTATTGACAAATTTTTGTTCCAAGAAGTAGTTAATATGTTTTGTTAATTTTTGTTTGTTTTATAGCAGTAATATAAAAAAAATTAAAATGCCTACTTCAATTAATGTTATTTTTATTTCATTTAATACCTGTTAACTGTCAGTATAAGTGTAAAAAATAACATAAATAGATCAGAACAATAGATTTTTAACATTACTAAAAAAAGGTTTAGTTTCGGTTTCGGTTTCGGCCGAAACTAAGACATATACCGAAGATTCGGTTTCAGTTTCGGTAGAAATTCCTGTTTCGGTCGGACGCTAATTTTTTATTATCATTATATTGTATTTATGTTTAATGATTTATTAAACTCATAATTATTAAGCTCGCTCAGTGCGCATAACCTCAAGAACGATTTATGCACCGTAACCTTCGACCAACCGCACTCCCCGGTGGTAGTCAAAAAATTAAATAATCCCCTCCCTGCCTTCCCTGGGCGGAGAATGTTTTCCATCGGCCACGGAAAGCACAAACATTGCGTCTACGAACAAACATATGGACGGACACGCCCCCAATTTGTATGTTGAGCCAATGTTTGTGGAAACGGTTGCAGGAGACCAGACTTGAAATATACATGAAAAATTGGGGCATGTCCATTCACATTCACCTTATATATTCTCCTTTTACTCTTTTCTTCGTTCATTTGATCTACATGCCCAAATAATCTAAGCATCCCTTTATTAGTCCTTTCGTCAAATGTTTCTGGCTCTCACTTTTAAATCATTGGTTCTAGGCTTGTTCTAGTCCATCATCTCAAATTGTGGAGAGAGGAAAGGTGAATATTGACATAATTTTTTTAAATGGGCAAATTTCACAATTATATGGAAAATTGGAAGCTCACAAGAGTCTCAGCTGCTCCCGTCTGGAGCCACAGTGAGACTATGGCATCCCCAATTGGGGTATGTTGTGAGGCTGAAGGTAGTGGGGAGGGGAAGGAGATAGGGACGAGGAAGGTGGGGAAGTACCTGGCTATTCAGATCTGGTCACCAAACACGGCTAATGCCATTTCTAGAAACATTTCAATTCTGAATGGTGGTCTTACACCAGGGCGATACTGAGAGTATTTTCCACTCTGGAACGTGTCACAAATATACTATATATTATTTTAAATGAATAAATTTTGAAACAGCACAAATAAATCAGATAAAATTTATTTGCCACGCCGGGATTCAATCCCGTGACCTTTGGAATGCTAGTCAAGAGCCTTACCGCTGGACTACGCCGGCCGTCACTTTGGAAGAGATGAGGTGTTGAACGGAGGGAAGACAATTTCAGATAAGGATATTTGTTTAGTAACAATAAAGCTTGGTGTAACTCTAAGTTAGCTCAGATATGGGGGCTCCATCGAAGCCAGAGTTAAGTTAGCCTCCTAAAAACTAGGCGTACTGTATAGGGCCCGCAGATACTTTAATAGCACACAACTGCTAACCCTGTACAAATCACAAGTGCGCCCCACGGTTGAATTTGGCAGCCACCTCTGGTCTGGAGCTCCAAAATACATGAAAAATACCCTCGACTCTGTGCAAAAACGGGCGGTCTTTCGGATTACAATCTTTAGAGCACAGGCGTCAGGTGGGAATGCTATCCTTGTACTACCGGTATTACAATGGAAGATGCTCTAAGGAAATAGCGTCATTGATCCCTTCGCCACCGGTGCGTAGTCGGGAAACATGCCAAACACGTGCCCAACATATGTACACGGTTGACATTTGTCACATGAGAACGGGTCACTTCTTCGACTCGTTCTTGTGTTCAACAGCTCGGCTGTGGAACGATTTGCCACCCTCTGTGTTTCCTCCTTCCTACAACATGAGTCTCTTAAAGACCAATGTTCATTCCTTCCTCTCCTCAAAAAGACCCTCCACACAGCATCTCAGATGACATAGGCCCTAGGAAATTATTTTCCTCAGGGCCTCCTGTTACATTGACAGGAGTTAATGTAAAAAAAAAAGTTTTTACATTGTAGATAAATAGAAAGAATACAAATATATTATATGCAACAGCCTCTATTATAAAACTCGTTAATTATAAAGTATGCTACATAAAAAAATATTCAGGTATCTCTCAAATAATGGAAAACTTATGGAAAATGTGAATTTGTTTCAAAGTGCGTGAAACGAGGAATACGCATTTGTATGTGGTAGTTTGGTCCCAGAATTACTGTTGCAGGATAATATATTTTGCCTAGTTGCTCAATTAGGTACCCTGAAGTCGATGAGATATGGGAGTTGATAACAGTCTAATTCAGAGTGAATATAATTTTAAACAAAAAAGTAAAGTCATTTATTTATCTACTAGCTGGGTTACCCGGCTTCGCTCAGGGCAACATTCGAGAGTGTTCTGGGATGTATCACATTGATATTCCCTATTCCCGAACATTCCACAATTTTCCAGAATGTTCTTGGGTGTTCTGGAACGTTGTGGAATGCTCCCAAATACTCTGACTGGGGTGTCCGGCTTCGCTCAGTAAGTTTACGTAAGATTGTATTGACGTTCGAATCCTCGACGGATCTTGCTTTATATACCCCATATGGGTAGCCCCATACAAAAAAGACTTCAAATGTTCCAGAATAATGTTCCAGATCATTCCACAACATTCAGGAGTGTTCCGGTATGTTAATATTCCACAATATTCCAGAATGTTCCGGGATGTTTTGGAATGTGGTGGAATGCTCAAGAATACTCTGGAAAGTTTTAAACTGTTCTTGAAATTTCAAGGGGGCGAAACTCCCAGCCCCCTGTATCTTTAAAAGCACGCTCTACAGGTAAAAATAGGAACTTTCTTTATAAAAGCGGGAAAGAGGGCTACCACACAATATAACTCCCATTATCATACCGGGACTCGTCTTTGAGTTTTAGCGGCATGCACATTTTACACTTTTTTTAATAATGTATATTGAAAATACAGATTATCCAAACTTCTAGAACTTTAAAGAACCTTTTAGAATCACCGAGACTCCCTGCCACTCATTTCTAAAAGCTTCTAGAACTTTCTCCTTCCATAACATCCTAGAACATTACGGAACCTTCCAGAACTACCTAGAACACCGACACACTCCATCGCTCCTTCCAGAACTTTCTAGAGCTTAATCAAGCCTTCTATAATTTTTCGGAACCTTCTAGATTCACCGATATACTCCGCCACTCCTTCCAGAAATTTCAACAACTTTATCGAACCTTCTAGACCTTTTCAGATCATTTTAGACTCACCGACATACTCCGCCACTCCTTCCAGAATTTTCTACAGCTTTATTAAACCTTATAGAACTTTCCGGAACCATCTAAACTCAACGACATACTTTCTTTCTAGGCTTAATCAAGCCTTCTAAAACTTTTCGGAACCTTTTAGACTCACCGACATACATTCGCCAATCCTTCCAGAACTCTTTACACCTTTATCGAACCTTATAGAACTTTCCGGAACCTTCTAGACCCACCGACATATTCTACCACTCCTTTCAGAACTTTGTACAGCTTTATCGAACCTTCTAGAACTTCCGGAAACTTCTAGACTCACCGCCTATTATTTCTGAGAGCTTCTAGAACTTTCTCCTCCCACAATTTTCTAAAGCATTCCTGAACCATCAAAACCTTCTAGACTCACCGACATACTCCGCCACACCATCAAGAACTTTCTACAGCTTTATCGAACGTTCTAGAACTTTCCGAAACCATCTAGACTTGCCGACATTCTCCGCCACTCCTTCCAGAACTTTGTACAGCCCAATCGAACCTTCTACGACTTCCTACAGCTTTATCGAACCTTCTTGAACTTTCCGGAACCTTCTAGACTCGCTGACATACTCCTCCATTTCTTCCAGAACATTCCAGAGTCTTATCGAATTTTCTAGAAGTTTCCGGAATCTTCCAGACTCTTCTTCAAGTTTCTAGAGTCTTCTTAAAACTTTCAGCCCTTATATCTTCAAAAGCAAGCCCTTTAGGTAAAAATGAATACCCTTATTCCCTAGGGGCGATAGAGATCTACCATACCACATAACTCTCTTGATCGTACCGGCACTCGTTTCTGAGTCTTTGCGTTCCGCACGTTTTTTGGACTTTCTTTTTATTTATTTATTATTAGTTTCAATAGCAAGGTTTGTACATGTATGTATAATGTATAGCATAAGTATAGATTCTTTTTTTTTCACAGACCTCCTCACTAGGATTTCCTGTTCTGAGATGGTCTGTAGTTTTTTAAAATATTTGTATTTGCTTATGGATTGTCTTTATATCGTCTTCATTAATTCATGTAATTTTATTATCGCTTTGATCTCTCAGCCATGTTTTTACTTTTGTTTTAAATATATTCATTTCCTTTATATTTTTTATTTGATCTGGTAGAGCATTGTATAATTTCATAGCATGGAATTTATTATTTCTCTGTCCAAAAGATGTGTTCAAACTGGGAGTAACCAGGATGTTATTGCTTACTGCCCTGGTTGAGTATTTATGTTGGGCAGTGGAGTATACATATATGTTTTTTTTCAGTTTAAATAAAATATTTTTTGAATAAAGTTTATGTACATTGAAGACTTGAAAGTTATTAAATATAATATTGATTATTTATCTTGAGCAAGTTCGGGCCCAGCGCTCACTCAGGAGTGACTCTTGGGGCTGGAAGACTGCAGTCACCACCGTGTTGTCGGAGGCCATTAGTCGCATCCTTGCTCCGTTGACCCGGTGTCTCGTGAGGCTGGCGAATCCAAACAGTCCTTGTTCCGTAAACATCGTCGACGCGCTGCTAAGTTTTCTATATCCAAATATTAGGCAGGCGTAGTATGTTCAGAGGGGTCAACCAAAAAATATGTGGTCTAACATTCCTACATTGAAACTACAAGAAGTTCAATCCGCAAAGTCAAGCATGTTAATTTTAAAAAGGTGAGAGGGAATGAAAAAATTTGAAAAAGTGAGGAAATCTATTTTTTGGAAAAATGGGGAAATTATTGAAACCATTGTTTTGTTAGGATACTCCACAGATAGTGGGATACTCCTTTGTATTGAGACACAGCAGGCTCCCCAGTATTGATTAACAATACTCTGCCCAAACAATGCGGGATCTATTTTTGAGAATGGAAAAGTAGACTAGTTGGTGGGACTGACATCAAGAAGGTGTTGTGCTAACTCATAGGTTCTCAACGTGGGCGGGGAGTTTGAGACTTTCAGGGGGGCAGTAGAAGACCCAGAAAAAATTAGGGGGCGTTGAGATGGCACAGTGAGGGCGTGGACAGGTAAAAAAATGGTCCAAAAGAGCAAAAAAAAACACGCTAATCATACTAATAAAGCAAAGTAAACTTTAATATTGATTAACTTTTGTCTTTGTGTGTATTGTAATAATTTTTACCACGTGTGTGAAAATTCACATATTTCGGTAGAATTGCTTTTTCAACTTTCTAAACAAAAAGATATAACAAATAATTTTATATATTTTTTAGTGACCGACCGAAGGTTTTCGGCTGAAACTGAGACAGACACCGAAGATTCGGTTTCGGTGGAAAGTCCTGTTTCGGTCGGACACTAATATTTTTAATCGAATTATTGATTCCGTGACAGTTGACTCTAATCAATACTAATGACCGAAACTTTTTTAAAGTGGCTTTAGCTCTCTTTCAAGACCAGATCTGAACACCTGGGTGAATACCGGATCCGAATATCCAACCTTCCTCTTTTCTTCCCCTCCCCTACTTCCTCCAACCTCACTAACATCCTAAAATGGATATGACAAAGTTCCACTTGCTCAAATGAAACTCGGCGTTTTATGCATTTACCTAATTGTTATCATCACAATACAATAAAGAATATAACTTATTCTCAAGAAAAAAAAACAGTAAAAAATATTTTGTGTGTGTGTTGCAAATGTCAGAAATAAGATCAATTTTCTCTTATTTCATGCGAAATTGATCAACAGATGATCAATTTCACTAACCTGTCTGGAGCCTAGAAGTCATCAGTTTTCCTTTAAATCTTTGTAGATCAAGAATTCTATGGATTTTCTGTTCAGGGTCATCCCACACACATTAAAAAATACTATTCACAGAAATTTAACTACGAATTTTTGTTGCAGGCCGTGAAAAAAACTTCAGAGTTCGAGTTTCCAACGAGTCCACGACAATGGGAATCCCTTACGACTTCGATAGCGTCATGCACTACCGGAACAACTCCTTCTCCCGGGACAAGAAGCGTCGGCCCACCATTCTGGCCCGGAACCCCTCCATCCGGGTCCTGATGGGCCAGAGAGTGCGGGTCTCCCCATCCGATATTGCCAAGCTGAACAGACTCTATCGCTGTGACCGGACCCTGTATAATATGGGCAACAATATCAAAGGGGCTATACATTGGGACGTGTACCGGGAGACCATTCTCAATGAAGATCCCATTTATTTTAATAAACTACCCGAGCCCGAGCCCTTAGAGTTTGAAGAAAATAAATATAAACTGTTTGGTTTTATATTAGGGAATAGAACTACACAGAGATCTTCTTAACAAATTAGGAGCTTGAATCATTTTGTAAGTATGTACCAGTGGCGGTCCTACCCTCAGGACAATTGGTCAAAAACCTCCTAAAATTAGAAGATGACAGTAAAACATTATATTATCATGAAATATTAAGCAAATCAAAACAACTGTATTCTAATGTATTTGAAAGGCAAGCAGTGACATCTAACGTCTTAAATGGAAGCTTTCTTTCCCACGCACTATGATTGGCTGGGTCAAATTATGAAATGCCCCGATATCATATCTTCTGTCTCTTTATGCATCACACAATAAACGAGATGGCACTATGTCACCTATTAAAAAGTTTTCGGATTCTGAAGACAGTTTGGGACATTGCCGTGAGGGAGAGAGAGAATGCTGAAAATTATGCGTCTGAAAGAGATGGTTTGATAAACGTAGGTTGATTTCGCATATTTTACGCTTGTCGCACAAAATAATTTACTATATTAAATGTAATTTGACGTATGTGGATGAATTTGACTCTCAAACTCGTGAGGTTCCTACAAATGAATATTATCATATTTAATTTGATATTGTATCATAGGTAATATCATTTTTTTTAATTGACCTTCTACTTCTGGACCCCTAGAGCCGCCTCTGGTATGTACTATAGATTAGCTGCATTAACCTTTTGTTCGCCTATCCCTAATACAACTAGCTATTCTGGGGAAACTACTTGCGGTGGATTACATACCTCTGTCTTGTATATGTCTGCCCACCAACTGCGTGACAGATCAGTTCGGGAGAGACTGATTGAGGGAGACCTTTTGACTTCTCCAGCAGGACTCTTGGAACAGCGCCATGCTCCGCAGTGGGAGGATTAGATTCACACGAACGTCACTCCTGGACTCATAGACCGTAGTTTCCTACCCATCACTCATTCTTCTTCTCCTTCCTTTCATGATGCCAAAGTTCATTCTTTTTGCTTCTTCAGATCTTTTTATCATGACATCTGAAAAGACTGGGTGACCAAGAAAGGATACTCAGAAACTAAATTCCAAAACCGTAAGGTTGTGAAGGTCGCCTATACATATTAGCCTAGAGATATTTCAATCTCCTTCCCCCTACACATGCATAATAATAAAATAGAATTAATAATTGTCAGTTATAACTATTTTAAGGGAAGATGTTTCATTGGCACGCATTTTATATTATATAGTATCTAAAAGATGTAAAGAAAAAACCAATCATAGATGCGAATAAAATATACAAAAAAATTACAAATTTAATTTTATTGTGAAAGCCATGATATTGTAATACAAACAAGATTTGAAAGACAAGCAGCATAATACTAATATTCATGAGAGTGTTTTGTCTAACAACATAATTATTACTTGAATACATTCCCACAACAATGTGTTTAAAATCATAACTTTCTGGAGTTAGATTGTTATCTGTAGAACCATACTAGATGTGATTACATAATTCTTATACAATACATCCACACAACAGATATTTGTAATATTATGCTTCATAAAACATTGTTTTTATAAGACTTTTCCATATGAGAAGCAAAATTTTCAAGGGTAGACACTTTTTGTGTAGACACAATTTCCAACACTGGCCTTTTCAAAGCAATCTTTCCCATCACGCGGCACGTTTTGACAGTATGTATGTTTTATTAATAACTTCATGGATCACATACGCGAGTCACGTTGATAAGGATAATTGTTCAGATTCAGCTTACAAAATCAGAAAGGCGAAAATTGCATTGTATTAGAAACCTCCTAAGGTGAATAAGACACTGAAATATTTTATTTTTAACAACACTTATCAAATAAAAAAGATTAAAGGCAATAAAAATTTAAATTGCTAAAATGAAGAACCCTGATAAATTTAGTGGCACATTGATTTGATTCTTTTGATTCCGATGTAGAGAAACATTATTTAATTTCTAATAACAAATAAATATCAATTAAATCAATAACATAGAATATAATTTTGAAAAGCTCTTTCCATTTTTGGTCCGATTACAAATTTCTTCAACATAATGAGGAATGAATAATAATTAAAACATAAAAATAATATCAAGCTACAACTAAATACATATGCATAAAATACAGAATAGGCTAGTATGTATAATGCAATAATCACAAATGTAACGTAAATTAAATAAAAATATAAAAACATAATTACGTAAACGAGAAACAATAACACTGTAGGCTAAGGAGGCTCCCTCACGGGCCAGTGTGGATCCACATAAACCAGTTGTACAAATGTTGTGTGATGCCTCGCTGCATGGTCTAGCAGAGGGGTCTGCAGATGTAAATGTATTATTTGTAGTCATTAAACTGACTTGCAGATTTGTTTCACAGTTTCGCTTTTAACATATCGTCGAGTGAGTCAAGTGACAACAAAGTTGTGGAATTTACAATGCTTTTGTGATATTTTATTAATGGGTCTAAAATTAAATTCATAAGAATATTTAAAAAGGGTTTTTTAAAAGAAATCACAAGAATATTTAAAATATAGTTTTTTAACCAAAAAAAAAGTTATTAACGAAAGATTTTATTACAAGTTCTGTATATTAATCTCAGCGGAGACCCGATAATTTTGAGAAGCTACTGAAACCAATTATCGCTTGCCTGTATACTGGAAGAGCGCAACACCGCGCCCGCACCAAGGGCGCCAATAGAACTACAAGGGGGGACCCAAAATTAACGGGAATTGTGCTATAGTGGAAAGGAAGAGTGGGGGAACCCATTGTTCGACCAGGTGTCCGTTAGGGTCACTCCTCCTGAGTCAGTGTGCGAAGTTGTGTCGCTGTGAGTGCATCGGTTCGCCCGTGAGAATTTTTTAGTAAAACGACTTTTTCCATTTCAGCAAAAACATGATGGCAGATTGACGAAAGCAAATTTCGCTGCTGTGAAATTTTGTGTCCTGTTAGGGAAATCGGCCTCGGAAACTATTGTAATGCTTAAGACTGCTTATGGGGATGCTATCCTAAGTAAAATCAGGGTCTACGAGTGGTTTTCATGTTTTAAAAATGGGGATATGTTTATTGAAGGCCAACCCTGAAGGCAGCCAAATTTGTCCCTCGCGCCGGCCCACACCGTCCTCTCCGTGAACCAGTTTTTGACCAAAAATGGCATGACACCGATTGTCCACCCCCCTACTCACTGGATCTAGCTCCCTGTGACTTCTTTTTGTTCACCACACTCAAAAGGGTCATGAAAGGAAAGAGTTTTGCTATAGTGGAGGAGGTAAAACAAAAATCTCTAGAGGCCTAAAGGACATCCCGATAAGTGAATTTAAAAACTATTTTGTACGTTTGGAGAAGTGCATTGTGGTCAATGGAGAATACTTTAAAGGTAATCAAAATTTGGTGTAAAAATATTGAGAAATAAAGAAGTTCTGATGAAATTCCCGTTACTTTTAGGCCGCCCCCCCTTGTACTTTTGGAACAGAGTTCTCTCGGTATCACGCATTCTTACATTCAGTTTACAATGATTCCTTACTGGCACATGATGGAGCCGCCTCATAAACATATTACATTTTAAAAAATAAGCATATTATCTAATAAATAAGATATACATTAGACAAGGAAGAAATTAAGTAAGTTGGATATTTTACAAACTTTTATAAAATATTAAAATTATTTTTAAACTATGAAGATGTTAAATAATAATAGATCATGTTTTCAAACACTCGGCAGTAGGTTTTTTAAAAATAAATTGATAGAAAAATTAATGCGGTAAAGTTGCATAATCAAATTAATCAAGTTTAAGTTTAACATATTTATTTTGTGTCATGGAAGTTGTTTATTATTGAGTATCTTAATGAAATTAACTACATTGTATATACATCATAAATATTCTGAAGAACAATAAATGATTATGTACTTGACAAAATGCGAAAAAAATGGTTTAT
The DNA here is from genome assembly GCA_929108145.2 of Limnephilus rhombicus. NCBI lineage: Eukaryota > Metazoa > Arthropoda > Insecta > Trichoptera > Limnephilidae > Limnephilus > Limnephilus rhombicus. The sequence goes on from OV815271.1 coordinate 32,298,462, forward strand.
CCCAACAGAATATGGTGGAGATAAAATTATCATAATTTTTTTTTTTACATTAACTCCACGCAGGAGGCCCTGAGGAAAATAATTTCCCTCAAGGCCTATGTCATCTGAGATGCTGTATGGAGGGTCTTTTTGAGGATAGGAAGAATGAACATTAGTCTTGAAGAGACCCATGTTGTAAGAAGGAGGAAACACAAAGACCGGCAAATTGTTCCACATCCGAGCTGTTGAATACAAGAACGAGTCGAAGAAGCGACCCGTTCTCATGCGACAAATGTCAACCGTGTACATATGTTGGGCATTGTAAAGAGTGAACAATGAAATTTTAAAACAAAAAAAAATAATTTGTCATTTTAAATGGCGTTGGTAAAGCGTATAACTTTGGGAGACAAAGACCGTGTAACATAATTCATAAATGCATTTAATTTAATTTGAGATTTCAAATAAATTAGGCAAGAATTATAAGAGTAAATTTCGGAAATATAGATAAATTGCTTAAATTATATTTTTATATTGAACACAAGTATTTTCTCCATACATAGTAGTTTTCTAGCACCACAAATTACAATTTTAAATAATAATAGCATATTAGGAGACATTCTTATCTTAAGATGCATTATTTTCATATTATGGCTAGGGCTTGTGAGAGATTATAAGGCTTTGCTAAAGCTTATACATAATAAATGTAAACTTTAATTTTATTTATTATTATTAATTATTATGAATGTACTAAAATCTAATGCAGTGGAAAAGGTGGATGAAACACTGAGATGATAGGCACCACATTCTTAATACATATTGCTCTTTTTAAAATAAACATTAAAAAAAGAAAAGTTTCAAAATGCTGATTTACGATAGTATTTATTAAGACAATTTCAGAACTGAGAAAATATAAAAGTAGGTAATGACAGTTAAATAAATATTATGTTTTTAAATATTGAGTTTGTGTAAGATTAAATGGATATTAGATATCATCCTAGTTCAGGCAGAAGTTACCTAACCTCAAAAAGATAGTGTTGACATATAGAGACAATTTGAAAGACGAGAGATTAGAAAAATCTGATTTGTATGTTAATCATAATTATAATATTTGTATGTATCATTATCAGACTTTGAAGTGTCTTTCAAATTGACTAAACTGTGTTTTGGTTTTAGTGACTTTGGCCAAACAGAAGACAGAATTATTTTTTGAGCAGTAAAATGGCACCATAAGAAAGTATAAATCCAGTGGATAAAATAAAACAATAAAGATTCGAACCAAAAATTTTCACGCACCATTTCTGTAAGCACATGGTAATAAATCAGATAAAATGAAATCAGATAAACATACATATAGGTATGTAACATTATTCGAGAAACTCATGAAAGTGAGAAGATCTTAGTATATTTTTGTAATATGTACTATAATTTAACATAGTTATGAAAATATGTAGCAGCCAGCCTCAAAAAACTCAAACTGAGATAAAAAGTACATTATTTGTCTATTTAATTAAAATATTGCACGAAGGCACACAACACAACCGACTACTGCATACGCAAGCCTAATACTTCTGAGACGCGTACGGAAATAAATAGGGGTGCATCACTTCGGTTATCGGAGCTATAGCGTTTGCAAGACAATGTAAGCTCGGTGGAATGCTTCACCTCACCTGGTTTTCTTCACCACTATCGACGGTATATTGCTGAAATCCACCAGTTGACTCCTCATTTTGAAGTGTTTTTTTTTGCTATCAACAAATATTTCAGAAGGTGAGTAAATACTATGAATTTTTTAATTAAAGCGGCCTGGTTGGTTTTAGCAGAACATAGAATTGACCTGTCGGATGATAACAATATCTTTGCCAAAATTGTGGACTGGCTGCTTTCTGCATGACTAAGTTCAATTATTGATAACTTCAGTGACAATCACATACAAAATTTTACCTATGTAGTGCAATGTTTTTGCTTAGAAAAATTGAAAATACATACCACATTAGTCCAAATATTTCAAAAATTGAAAAATTATTCTTAACGGCTTGATCATAATTTTGATAGTTGTAGTGTATCTAAAAGCTTCCTGCTTACTCACATAGATGGCAGTACTAAGAACTGTCCTAAGACTCCGCTAGATGGGAGCTAGCTTAGTACAGGCTTTGGGCAACAGAGGGTCCAACAGCTCAGAGGCAGTATTCAGCAGATCCCTCACCTCAGATTCCAATTAGCCAGTTTCTAGATAGGTTGACTATCGTGGTCAACACTGTATACGCAAAGTATCAATAAACCAGATTTATACGAAAAGAACATTATTCTACCCATTGAATATATCTCCTTCCAAAGTGAGTAGGAGAACTGTTGGTGAAACACCACAATAGTACATACATAATAGAATTCAGCAACTCTTAAAATCCAAAAATCGTTCCTTAGTGAGTGTATGCATCAATTTGGAATACATTATGTAGTTGTTATGATCATACTTTTAAATGCAAATGCAAAACAACTATATCTAAGATATTACAGTGGTGTGAAGGGGAAAAGAGCATTTTACTTTAATTGGTTGAAATAAAGACACGTGAAACACTAAAAGTAGCAAAATACTTGATAGAAGCTGTGAAGATACCCACTTTCAGAAAAATATTCAATGGAAGCTATATTTTCAATATGTTCAAAGATGAAGTCAACAAATAATAATATCACATAATCCTGAAATGCATATTTAGAATTTAGTAAAATCAATTTAACCCACAGAACTTAGTCAATACATTCATTTAATAGAAAGCAGTGGAGTGCCGAGATATCTTTATCATATTTGTGATTTTATGATACATATTAAATCAAGAAGCATTTCCATTAATCTAAAAAAGATTATTGTTTCCTCAACATCTGAAGACAAAACCCTGTTTTTTTCATTCAGAAATGAGAGTATTGTATTATAAAGCTCTAGCTAGCAACAATATTATTGATCCAAAACAAAAATGTCCAACAAAGTAGACGTAATATGTAATATAAAACCTTTAGGATTCAAACAACATAATTACAGTTGACAAATATGCAAAAGGATATTAAAAAGTAATTTAAAAATCTTTCGTCAGTCTACAAGTATCGTAATAAAATAATTTGGACATCTAATATAATAATCATATGAAAGTAAATCAAATTGTGTTTATATTCCAATATTCAACTGATAATTTTTTAATGATAAACCATCTTTAACCCTGTTTTCTAGTGCAAGACTTATGTGTAAAATGGAAGATGTCATTAAAGACAAATTCAATGTTACGGAGAAAGGCTGGGCGACCCTTTTTATACAAATATTAAATTTGGATTTGAGGCCATAATATATAACCAAATTGAAAATTTATTTTTGTAATCAAAAGGTATATTTAATATCTAGTTCCGATATGTGCGTACTTATTCATTTGTGTTTTAAATTATAAAATATAGGCCTTTAAATAATTTAATTTTTCATGATTTTAGAGGCAACTTGTGAATATATCGATGACGGAAATTTTAAATGCTGTAAAGGACAATAAATCCAAAAATGAGTTATATATGTCATTTTACTCCTTTTTTTTCTCTTCTGATCGTCCTTTACGACGGCGTGTTTAGAAGTTTTTTTTTTCTGAAAAATAAAAAATGTTAAATATTCTGAAAGATCTATTCGGTGTTATCTAATATAAAAAATTCTCGTGTCACGGTGTTTGTTATCATACTCCTCCGAAACGGCTGGACCAATTTTGATGAAATATTGTGTGCTTATCTGGTAGGTCTGAGAATCGACCAACATCTATTTTTCATACCCCTAAAAGTAAAGGGTGTTCCACTCCGAATTTTTATTTAATTTTTTTTTGACAAATTTTTTATTTTTTTTATGGTGAGGCATTAAAAAATACATGCAACCCTAAATTTTCACCCTTCTACCATTAACCCCTATTTTTTAAAAGTGATATTAGTAATTCAAACCGGTGTCACTTCTGACCCGATGAGAACGAAGCCGGCCTCTTTTCTCTAATTTTAAATTTTTTACTAATCAATTACTGTTTGATATTGTTACTACAAACATGATTCACGGTCCAATCACGGACAATCGTTGGGTGGTACCATATGCACCTCTGTTGAGTAAAAAAGTGGGAAGGAAAAAGGCATGAGGGGTGGGTAGGAATCTGGAGGTCATTGTATCCGGGAGTGAATCCATCCCTCCAACTGCGGTGCAAGACATTGTTGGGTGGTACCATATGCACCTCTGTTGAGTAAAAAAGTGGGAAGGAAAAAGGCATGAGGGGTAGGTAGGAATCTGGAGGTCATTGTATCCGGGAGTGAATCCATCCCTCCAACTGCGGTGCAAGACCATTGCCTTGAGCGGAATTGACCTTTTACCTTGACCTTTCCAGCCGGACTCTTTCGACCCATTGGTCGAGAGAATCCAGCTGGAAAGGTCAAAAGGCCTCCCTCAACCAGTCTCTCTCGATCCGGTCCGCCACGCAGCAGGTGGGCAGACGCATCCGCCGCCAAGACCCGCACAAAAGTCACCCTTGCTAAATCACCAAATGTAGCGAACCGCTTGGGGTGACCTATGGCAGAGGTGTTGGTTATCCAATAAATGGTTCCCGGGGCGGCGGCACCCGTACCCGCTTCCTTTCAAAAATTCTCGTAAGTAAGTGGAAAAGTAAGAAAATCACAAAAAATATAAATTCATACACAACGCCATCTCTGATACTGACAAAAACAAAACACGGACAGTTGGGCATCGATAATTGCTTAATTGTGTAATTTTTAACTTAATAAAAATACTTAATTTAATTCAACAGTTATTGATTCTGAGGCGGTATGAAGTTCGTCGGGTCAGCTAGTTTTATAATAAAAATTCATAATTATAGGTCTACAAAAACAGGAGATATGATGTTTTTGAAAAAACGAAAAACGTTCTTTTCACTCTCCTGAATAATTAACTTTTTTTTTCTTTTTTTTTTTTGTTATTAGTTACACATCTGCCCTGATGATGGACACTGCAACGCTGTCCAAAACGTTGGCTAAAGAAGGAGGTAGCGCAACACGGCATAATACCCCAAAAACTAATAACAAAATAATTTTTGGCCGTGAAAATCTAAAATCGTAAATTAACATTTTGTCCTTTACAGTATTTCAAATTTCCGTGATCGATATGATAAATATAAAAAAAAAGTTTACTCTGATTTCCATAAAAATATGATTATTTAAAAATTTAAAATAAAAAAGATTAAGAAAAATCATTTGGCATTGTGTAAATTTTAATTACAAATGACCGAATTGTGGGAACACAAATTTCTTGTAATAAAATAAAAATTGCTGTGCAAAAAACGCCTTTTTTATGGTCTTTTATATTTTATTTTTCATTATATCAACACAGTAGATAAGGCAAGACACTTTTTTTTATAATTATAGTTAACTCACAAAAAAAATCCAAATTGTCGCTAAATAAAGCAAAATTGAAGCCTTAAATTACCTAAGTACAATAAAGCAAAATTGAAGCCTTAAATTACCTAAGTACAATAATTTAAAACAAAAATAAATAAAATAGCACATTTCCTTACTAGATATTTAACCGGTCAAAGGCAGGGAATGCGGAATTGGGGGCGTCATATGCGCGCATGCGCAAGAAAATAATTCAAATATTTGAATAATATTGTCGACGAAAAACTTTTTGTCTGCGATTTTGACCCTTATATGTACAGAATTTGTATGAAGAACAATGTCAAAATCGCTTGCGCCATCATTACTCTAGGTGGTGTTAAAAGTTTCATTCACCTTGTCACCCTGGAATATTTTTAAAACGATTTTATCAGTGACAATGCGCTGTCATAATTTGCCGCGGATTTAACGGTCGCAATAAATACGTGTATCGCGAATAAAACGTCGTAAAACCTATTAATTTACGTAATAAATGCAAGTAATGTGGTTTTAGTAGATAGTTTATTGTGTTGTGAACGTGTTTCAGTCAATAAAATATACAATAGCTCAAAATTTATCAACAAAACATTCAATTCAAAATTCAAAGTGGTGGTTTTTTAGTGTTTTTTTGTGAAGTTCCGCGAAATGGCCCGGCATTTGACCGGTTAATATACCTTTTGAATAAAAAAATATTATTCAGTTTGCTTGGGTATTCTGGCCTCAAATCCAAATTTACGTTTTGTACGAAAAAAAATCTCACAGCCGTTCCTCTTAATACAATAGAAAAAAATTGCCAAAAGATCCCATTGTTAGCCAGCCCATACATCGTATGAAATCTCGGAAAAGAATACTTTTGAAGTAATATTTTTTGCATTTATTTCGAACTATCGTTTATTTTATTTACCGAAACACATTCTTTGAACAATAAACTATCGATAAAAATAAAATTTACTTGGGTTTATTTGATGAATTGATAGGTTTATCGATGTTTTTGTGACCAAATATCGACTGACTTTGACAGCTCGTTTCGCGGTAAAATGCGACCGAAAATCTCAACAGATAAATTATTTAAAAATACTCTGGTCTTGCCAGGTGAATGAAACTTTTAGCGGTTTCGGGAATACTGTTGGCGCAAGCGATTCTGACCTTGTTCTTGATACAGTTTCTTTATACATAAGGGTCAAAATCTTATGATCTCACCAGTGATCCGTCAAAATTTTTGACAGATCACCCGTGCACGAGCGGCCGGGAACGGGTTAAAATGGCAAATTCTGGGCTTGTTTTAAACATTCTCACTAATTACTGAATGTACATATTTCTAATAACATTTAATACAGATAAGTGTGTTTCATAATATCGTTGCATGTGCAGCTATTTAACACATACAAAAGCGTTTCAAATATCAGACTCATAAATACTGCGATCCCATTTCTATCACGATTAACAATAGTGTCATTTTAGAATAATTATTACATATTACTTACAATTATTTGTGTACAGGTGGTATAAATTTGATATCTACTAATATGATATTATTTTTTTCAGAAAAATTGTGTGCAAATAATCAATGTGTAAATGCTAGACCTTTCATTCAAAGGAAAACATATGAAGTATTTTCACTGTTTCGTACTAGGAAATTATAAGCGTACTTTCAAATCCTCCATGCGTTGTTTGATGCGTTGCCTTAGTTCAGCAAATCTGTAAATTAAAAAAAAATTGTACTATAAAATAAATCTATGTTAAGCATTTCACCACAGTACCAATGTTAGAATTTAACAATAGCTGTATTCTCAAAATTTTCAAGTAGGTATGTATTTTTTTTTTTACATTAGCTCCACACAGGAGGCCCTGAGGAAAATAATTCCCCTCAGGGCCTATGTCATCTTTGGAGATGCTGTGTGGAGGGTCTTTTTAGGAAAAGAAGGAGAGGAAGTTCTGGGAAGGAAAGAGTATTAGGGTGGATAGGAATCTGGGCGTCAGTAGTGACGGATATATGAATCCATCTTTCCCACTGCGGTGCAAGGCGATGTTCCGAAAGAGTACGGCTGGAGAAGTCAAAGGGACTCCCTTCACCATTTTCTCCCGATCCAGCCTGTCATGCAGCTGGCGGGCAGACGCATCCGCCACCAAGAGAAGGACAAACCTCACTCCATGAACCCGGGCACCCCGGCTAAGTAACCAAACGTAGCTAACCACTTGGGGGTGACCTACGGCAGAGGTGTTGGTTATCCAATAAATGGTTCTCGGGGCAAAAATAACTCTTTGAAAAAATAACCTACTAATGGCTCCACAACATCAAGCACACACCTGCTTTTCATCAAACCTGGGTTGCGTGGTCCCAAAAACTAATACCTCATTGGTTCAACGACAATTCTGGTTCATCGCTCCTAAAATATATAATGCTCTGTGTAATGACATAAAGTCAAGTAATTCTAAATCACTTTATATAGCATGTGTACAACATTGGATTTTCGAAAGGGGACGAGCGTACTTCAAAGAATATATGAGTTGTTCTTAACACTACATTTTAATTATTAATTTTTGCATTTTAAAATTTTTATTTCCATTTTTATTTCTATTTTTCTTTAATATATAATATATATATATATATATATTTTTTCTCTTAGTTTTTCACTTAATTTTATTTACGATTTAATTTATATAGAACACACGAGTTCTTAACACTTACAGCCTTACTAAAAAACCCCGTGAAAATTTTATTCAATTGACAAACGGCCGCGGATGTGAAAACATTACTAATTAAAAAAATTGTTCATGAAAAGCTATATACACTGCTTACACACCCTGAGGGAGTAGTTTATCTGTTATGTATGACTGTTGTATTCATAATTTCTGAACGAAGTTTGGAATTTTTCCAACGTATTTTAAATGTCTTGTATATTTCTTATTTTTGAAGATGTCGTAAAAGCATAAACCTTTATAGAAACAAGATAGAATTGCCTTTTAGATTTTTGTATCTGAAATATATGATCGTGTTTGAAAATTGCAGTATTTTAAGTTTCAACATGAAAAAATTTGAAAAAAAACAGCTGACTGTGAACATATTCTATTAAATGGTGAAAAATTTTGGAAAATTCAAAATTTAAAAAATACACACCTCTTACTTTATGAATTTGGAAGAAAACTGTCACTTCACTTTTTATCTTGTTCATACAATTAAAAAGGATAAAAAAATATAATAATAATTCCGAAAAAATAACTGAAAACATCTGACATCTTGGATTCATTTTTACGCAATTAATACGTCGATTTCTCGAATTTGTTTTTATTTACACATGCATGAGGCTTTTACATTATTGAATAATATTACTTTTATGAAAGTTTTATTAAATTCACGCAGAAAAGTCATTAAAAAAATAAAATTTCAGAAATCACCTAAAACCTATCATTAACGAAACTAAATCATCAACAAAACATAATTTTTAATGAAAACATATTGACACCTCTGTCCCAGAGGTGTCAATATGTTTTTCTGATTTTTCTGTTTCCAGATTTTCGATTGAGTTTCGCTTATATTGTCTTAATTTATTTAAATATTACAATTTGAGGTATTACTCATAAAGTTAAAAATAAAAAAACATTATTTATAGGACTAAAACTGAAAAAAAAGTAACGCCAGCATTGGTAATTATGTTGAATTACACTAATATCACAGTGAATTGATCATTTAACCTGTAATCGGCCGGACACGCTCATTTGCGCGCAGCTTTTGCGCGAAAAAAATATTTCGAAATAAAAAAGTTTGTCTGCGATTTTGACCCTTCTATGTACACAATTTGTATGAAAACAAGGTCAGAATCGCTTGCGCCAACATCATTGATGATATAGCCACTAGTTTCATTCACCTGACAACAACAGATTATTTTTAAATGATTTTTATCTGTGGAATCGAAATGTCATTTTTGGCGCAAATTGAAGCTGTCAATATTGACGCGTGTTCCTCGACTAAAACATCATAAAACCTATTAATTTACGTAATTAACACAAGTAATGTTGTTTTGGTGCATAGTTTATTGTTCTAGGAACGTGTTTCAGTCAATGAAATATACGATAGCTCAAAATTAATCAACAAAACATTTTCGTTATTTGTTTTTGGGGTGTTATGCCGTGTTGCGCTACCTCCTTCTTGAAAATCTTAAAACTTATCCAACAAAACATTTAATTCAAAATTCAAAATCGTGTTTTGTTACACGAAAATTATCTTCAAAAACATACAATTAACTGCAAGTACAACTGAACATTGTCAAACATTGTTTTACCGCGAAGTGTGGCCGCGATATAAAACAAGATGGCCACGGCGCCTGCGCAGATCTATGTGAGATTGAAGGGGACCAACATAAAAATCATAAAATACGTGATAGTGTTATTAGTAAAGATGTAAAAACGCAGATCACCGCGCAAGCAACAAATATGCAGTTGACCGCTCGTTAAGGCGTTTTGTTATTAGTAAGGCTGTTAATCTTTATTATTAGTTTATGTGATTCAAAATTTGAATTTTCATTTTTATTTCTATTTTTCTTTAAAATATGATTTTTTTTCTTTATTTTTCACTTACTTTTATGTATTTCTTAATTTTTATTTAGTATGTTTAATTAATTATCTGTTTCAATAAAATAGTATTTTTTAATTCCTATTTAAAATATTAAATGTATGACTACCAAAACAAGGGCATTAGCCTAGTGTGGTAGCCAAAAAAAACCAAAAAATCTGTAACCCAACAAATTTTATGAAATAAAAAAATAAAATAAAAAAATATGGACAGAAACTAACTGAGATAACTGGTAGTAAAGGTAACGCAGTAAGAATTGGAAGCAAAGCAAAAAGCATAGCATCGAATGTATTTGTCCATCGATATACGCTTCCAGCGAGGAACGGCCCTTTGTCTATCTGTTCACGCCTACATATTATCACTAGCGGAAGAGGGACAACAAGTGTATATGATGCTCGTAAAATAATGTTAAGAAGTTTACAGCATGTCCTATTTAGGTAATTTTTGGGATTGGTGGCCAAGGCTATTACGAATAATTTTTAGAAAAAAACTTTAGATTTGCCTTAATCACTATAAAAGGAAACTTATTGCATCACGGCTGGCGGAAAATAATGCATTTTAATTTTCAATGTCGTTAAATAAAATTTCACTTCCGAACTACGACAGCCCGCCCGCTGCCGCCCGCCATTTGTCACATACACAAGCCCGCTACACAAACCCTGCGTAGCCAAACAAACCATTCAAAAACGTAGGCTGTTTTTTAAAGTAAAGATAACATACACAAGCCCGCTACACAAACCCTGCGTAGCCAAACAAACCATTCAAAAACGTATTTTGACAGCCACAAAATGGCGGGCGGGCTGTCATAGTTTCGGTTCGCGAAGTAATTTTAGTTAACGACATTGAAAATTAAAATGCATTATTTTCCGCCAGCCGTGATGCAATAAGTTTCCTTTTATAGTGATTAAGGCGAATCTAAAGTTTTTTTCTAAAAATTATTCGTAATAGCCTTGGCCACCAATCCCAAAAATTTACCCCTATTTATATCGGTTCCAGTTCGATCAGTGCAAGTGTAATAATCTCATTTTTCAATATTTTTAAAGTTCATATCATTATAATACATTTATTTTTGTCAGTTTTCCTACCACAATTTGTTTATTTTACTTTTCATTTCATGGACTGTGTATACTACTAATAACTACAGGATATAGACAATGTACACGTCATTGCATATATCTATCAATATATACAATTCAGTCCTGAAGATTATCACATTTAGATAAACTATTGTAAATAACTTCAATATGTTAATAACAATGAAATGAAACAATATTCAGCATGTCAAAAAACATTCTATGCAACAACCTTTTAACCCGGCGATACTCGCTACCGGGTAAAAAATACCACAGAGTACAAAAAATTGGTTGTATTTTTTTTTCTACGCGTTCTGGCAACCCAAGATTCTAAGTACCTACAAACCGATAGTTCACATACCCTCACCCGGCGGGGCGGTCAGTTCGCGCACGGCGCTTATTAATGACAGACGTGTAAAGTGAGTATGGGTAAAAAATACCCGGTAGCAACGATCCTATAAAGTATAAAGGTATCATTATTTTTTAGTATTTTAGGAGTGTACCTAGTTTATTTTCGATACCGATCTCAATTTTGCCAAATTTGTAAGAAAAAAAAAATTATGTTGATTTTCGTAAGATTACTGAGAAAAACATAATTTTTTGGTTATTTTTTAGGATAAACTCTAATACAAATAAATAAACATTGAAACTTGCATTTGTAGTTTTATTTATGAACAATAGTACCAATAACACAAATACATTGTCAAAAATTGAAACTCAAGCGTCTTTTTGAAAATAACGGCAATTAAACTCTGTGGTATTTATTACCCGGTAGCGAGTGTTCATGTTCGTAAATACCTAGCGAGTACCGCCGGGTTAAAGACGATGTCATTAAAGAATTTGCGATACCCGTGGACTGGTATTTAAAATTCTCACATATATGCGTCATGTATAGATGACGCTCGTCTAAAAAGGGTTAAACCGACCTAACACATTTTGGCTTCGAACTCTGAATTGTGAAATAATCATTAATTGGTTTTATTTTTATAAATGAAAAATGTCACGAAACACGCTGCACAAAAGTTATGCATCTATGTGAGTACTGTGATAAAGTCAACTTAGGATGATAGACCTATACTACAAAAGGGACACTGCCATCTCAGGAGATACGTGCAGCTGTTTAGAGTGAAAAACATCAATAGATACAGGAAATATAGACGATGAAAAGACTCTAATTATTCACCTATGGTGCCAATGTCTGGCCTGTTGGGAACAGGACTCAGCTACCTGAGAAAGCACGCTGTGGAACCAGGAGTCATAGCCAAATATCCAATGACAACTCAGGTGAACTTTATCAAAGGGATCGGGCTACTTTTAAAAGAATAAGGTGAAATGCTCACGGTGCGCGAATGCCCGAGTGCTCATGGGAACTATCGGTAAACCGTATCCGCTTTAAATAAAATAAAGAAAGCTAATAAATGTACATAGTTACCTGTGCTTAATCCTCAATGTCTCCCTTTGTTCTTCTTTGCCGTACATGTGGAGAATAGATTCACACTCGTATACAGACAAATTAATGAACTGAGCAACTTCAGAAGAAACCTAAAAAAACATAATTAAATTTTTTTATTTTTTTAAAGAAAGACAAACATTCCCGGGTTACGAATAACCCAACAATGTTTGAAAATCTACTACCACCACAGAAAGCCGAAAATGTTGCTTGTGATGGAGGACTTAGCCAGTCGAGGAATCGAACACGCGACGCTCGGCTGGGACCCAAGCGTTATGCCCACTCAACCACTGACCAGACAAATGTATATTAAAAAAAAAATCCTATTCTTGATTGACTTGGTTTGTCACCACACAAGGACAGTTATGAAATAAATTATGAAACTAATAATAGGCCACTTGCATGGATTTCATAATGACTTGGAAAACGTGTGGATAGATTTTTCTGCTAAGAAAGAAAATATTACTAAAAAATTTTACAAATTTTTAGTTTTTTTTTTTAAATAAATAAATCCGTTTTTTGGACTCGTGACGTCATTACATGAAAATGTTCCGTCTCTGATAATATTCAATTAATTTTGTAAAATTCCACTGATTTTTTTTTTATATGGCAACACTTTGGTGTCCGGCGAATTTTTGAATTTGACACTTAAAATTCGCTAGTTTTATTGTTTGTACTCTGCGAACTTATCGTTTGGTTTGACATTTTGACGATGAAGTGAACATCGTACATATTATGCATTCTGTGGCTGTCTTAGAAGCGTAATGGTGCTGATGTTAATAACAATATATCATACGCACCAGATTTAAATGTCCGGGTTAAATTTTCCCCACAAGAAAAACTAAACCCTTTCACACACTTCCCAAATGATCATCTAGTCAATCCACGCTATGCAATTGCACTATATAAGTATTATAAATACAAAACAATACAAGAACAACATGTCAACCTACCAGAGACCAAATGGGAAAAAAAAATTCACCGACTCCAGATATTTTCATATCAGAGGGTTCAGCTCTATGAACCTATAAATCCTACTGATCCCTCAATATAAATATTTAAAAAATCTTTTGTAATCCTACATGTATTTAAAATGACTGATTTTTGCAATTATAATTTATATTTATATTTTATTATAATTATAATTTAAAAGTACAAGTTTATTACATTCATAGACATATGAATATTAGTAGACTAGAACATAAAGGTGAGGGGTAGACAACAGCTACAGCGGGGCGCAGAGCGGGAAGATGACTTTGGAGATATGTGATTCATCGATAACTCAATATGACAGTATATAGGCATTATAATATCACCATTTAGTTCTTAAAAGTAAACTCTGCTTTTGAATGAATAAACCTTTTTACACAGGAGCGTGATTGGTCGCCACGTATTGAACAAATTTGCGAATTCTTAATACGGCAAAGTAAAGTTCATTTATTTTTAGACTCCAATATTTTGTTGCCGTATTTAGTTAGGACACTTTTACAAATGTTTCATAATTTACTTACCCCGTCAACATCGACGAGCACACGCCATTTATCTCAAGTGATATATTTACACGTTTTCAAAACACAAACCATATTTTTTGCGGTGTTATTTCGTAAAATGCACCGATGAGCGCTCGACGCTGGCTCGCAGAAGAATGATGACGTCACATTTTTTAGATTCACGTGAAGCCATACTCAATCCCAGCCGGTTCCAAATAACCGGTACGGGGAGGGGGAAATAATACACTTTTATCACTTAGGGCAGGTCTATTAATATTCATATGTCTATGATTACATTGGACAAGAAAGCAATACTGCTGTGACCGCTACTACCTACGAAAATATTTTATAAACACCATTTTCCAGATATCTTTTTTCAGCGTCAATCTATCTGGGTCCCGTGACTCTACGACGATAAATAAGAACTTTTTCAACTACCAGTCTGAAAATGTCCGTAGTAGGATAAGTGGAAGAAAGTACAAAAGTGTTTTAATTTCAATTCTAATAAATAAGAACTGTACGACGTTGGAAAACTAGCCGTTTAGTCAACAATATGTTTTTTAACTGATGGACACACCTCAAAATCCTCAAAAGTATTTTCGTAGGTAGTGGCGGTTACAGCAGTATTGCTTTCCTGCGAGGATATATAGACTTTGAACATTATAATGATTAATGATCAATAAGATGGATCACGGAAAAAAATATTTACGAGATGTAATATTTTTAGTACGCATCGTTATTCTCCTGTGCCATTCGTGTGGAATACGTCGTTTTTTTTTTTAAATGATTTTTTATGTAATTATTGTTTTTTTGCACCCGTAAAATTATGTCCTGTCTTTCCGGTTTATAAAAAATGGTCCGATTTTTCGAAATGAAATTTTAAAAAAATTGCCAGGGTTTAAAAAATACGATTAAAAAAAATACGGAATGTCTTAGAATATTTGCCTAAAACGGAAAAAAAAAATTAAAAACGTGATGCAAGTGTCCTATTATTATCAAGGAATTGGGGTATCATACCTCTAGACATTGATTTAACTTTGTGCCTCTAATAAACCACGATAAAAGGATGAACTTGTAAATATGTAAGGATAGAATCAGCGACAAACCTCTCCTGTTTTGTCAGCATCCATCAAAAATAATCTGGAGATGTCTTCATGTGGACCCAAATGCACCCGCACCAGCAGAGGATATTCATCATCCTTCAAACATCGCTGCTCTGAGAAATTATAAAATAATTTATTATTGTTAGAAAATTGAGGGACACCCTTTCCGGAAAAGTCATTAAGGGCAAACTTAAAATAATTCATAATCTGCTCGTTCATATATGGCGGTGATTTAATTATCATAGGAAAAAACCCTTTTTGCAAGTTATGTTGTAAAATATTAACCCTTTCCACTCCAAGCCTTTTTTTGTTTTCATTCCACCAGTCCCATGACAAAATTGTATTTTTTTTAAGTAAAATTTTTTTTTGTAAATAAAATTGATAGTTCATCCGTAAAAATTTTTTTGGCTTTTAGTCTTTTCGACATATTTTGGTTTATTTTTGTAGACATGGCGGGATCGAGGATTATTACACTAATACACAATCAAGCTATAGAAAGTAGAAATCACAAATAATCCATTCGATGAGTCTTTGCACGAAAGCAAACACAATAATGCACAGTTGGAGATAAGATATTGACGACAGCACGGCACGATAACTACTATTGTATTTTTGTAACATAGATACCTGCACCTCTACCTGCGGTGAGGCGCAACCCTAAACAATATTTATCTGTCCCTTGATCATAGCAGGTTTACAGCACCCTTGAGGGGATTTTTGACAAAAACGGTGCTATATAAATTAGCCAAATATTATTACTTGTATCGTAAGATTCTAAAATATATCTTTCAATCGTAATTCAAAAATTTTAGTATAAAAAAAAACCTCCTATTTTAAAATTGTCTGCAAAAAGAAGTATTACACCATGCCGAGTGTCACTCGACATTGGAGCTGGTGGAACCAAATCAATGTCGAGTGGCACTCAACATTGGAGTGCAAAGGGTTAAGATGAATTGTTTATTTGTGTTCGTGAACAGAATACGAATAAATAGTTTTATTCGTAAAACCCAAATGATTCAAGAAAGGTATAGTATATACAGGGTGTTAAGGGACATACTTGACTTACTTTAACCAGTGATTCCTGACATTATTTGGAGTAAAAAATGTAAATGAAATTTTGGTCTCCGGTGACAATTTTGATGTTTTTTTTTTTTTCTACAAAAACATAAAAAAATGGTAGTTATTGAACATTTGGAGGCGGGGTAAGGGGTTCGTCGGACACCCGGCTGAGTGACCAGTGACGACATGAGAAAGAATTTTTTTTTTGTTTGATTTTGAAGAAAAAATTTTTGAAAAAAAAAAAAAAAGTCACCGGAGATCAAAATTTCATTTACATTTTTTACTCCAAATAATGTCAGGAATCACTGGTTAAAGTAAGTCAAGTACGTCCCTTAACACCCTGTATACGCGCAATATTGTATCGGTGATTCAATCCAATACTGTATTTGCATGCCTTTCTTGGAAGAATTGAGTTTTCATACTGACAAAACAATTTATCCATAATATATTCATATTTTACAGCTTAGCTTTTTTCCTAAAATATGTAATCAAATTACCGCCATCCATGAATGAGCAGATTATGAACTGATAAGTTTTAAGATTTTCACGGCCAAAAGCATTTTCGTTATTTGTTTTTGGGGTGTTATGCCGTGTTGCGCTACCTCCTTCTTTAGCCAACGTTTCGGACATCGTTGCAGTGTCCATCATCAGGGCAGATCCGGTAGATGTGTGTCTGCCGGATCTGCCCTGATGATGGACACTGCAACGATTTCCGAAACGTTGGCTAAAGAAGGAGGTAGCGCATCACGGCATAACACCCCAAAAACAAATAACGAAGATTATGAACTCTTTTAAATTAGTAAGAGTAAGATATGATTGCAGAATTATGTTTCAAACTACCATCACATTTGATGACCATCAAATCGGCAATCATCACCATTTTGAATGAAATGAAATTTTAAGATTTTTTAAGCTTGAACGATTCCTGTAAACACCAACTCTTTTCAACTTTTGATCGGCTCATTTTATATCATTCTTTGATCAGATCAGTCATCATCTTCTTTGATCAGATTAGTCAAGCATAATAATGATCACAATAGTCAGTTGATAATTTGAACAAAAGTCGAAACGGGTAATTAACAGGACCGATCAAAGGTAAAAAAAGGTGCTGATTTTCGTTTTGATGGTCATCGTAAACCAGCAAACCTACCTCCATTATCCCTGACAACAAACAAAGCAAACCGCTGAGCATTGGAATCCACTTTATACTTGTCCAGCATGAGGTTGATGACTTCCTGGGTTGACACAAGCGAGGTGACCCACACGGACATCTGGCTGCCGTATGGTGGGGTGAAGAAGGATGTCTCGCGGTTGTAGAAATGACCATTGATGGAGCAGCGTCTCCTGAGTGCTGCTGCCCTTTGTCTGAAACCATTTTTGAAAAGATAATTTTTAATAAACCCCAGAGTGATAGATATCCTCAATGCCTCAGCCCCGATGAAAAACCACCATTCAGAATAACAGCTTGCTTGAAATGGCTTTATGCCATTCTATGTTGACCAGATCTGAATATCCAGGTACTTCCCAAGTTCCACTCTTCCCCACCTCCATACCTTCCCCACTACCTTCAAACCAATAACTACCAAAGTATTGAAAAAAAAACTACAATTTTTTTTTTTTTTAAATAATTTAGCGTGTAGTTGTTATCAAGAATCAAATATTTTTACCATTGCCAGTTTTAATTCAGGTCTGAAGGGATTAAAGACGATATTTCAAAAATAGCTAGTGATATACCTTCTTTTGCCTGTTCTCCTTTTGATGGCCGTTGACCCCAGCCGGGAGTGATGAACCCTCCTGACCACCACCGACCCCTGCGCAGGTATAATGATATGGTCATCCACCGGGTGGGCATAGTTTATTGATTCATTGTCTGAGGCACTGTCCTAAACACAAAACAAACAAAACCATCAGCATTAATTATATTATACTATCAGTACAAGTTAGTGTGGCGTAATAAGAGATTGTCGAGAGCATAGTTAAAAGCAACAAATCATACTAACCTCATTGGTCTGCCTGTTGAATTGTTCCGGCCCTGATACGGATCTACTTAACTCATAATTAGAGTCATTAGCGCTACTCGTACTATCGTCTAAACTCCCGATCCAACTATTGTCCATTGATATAGCTCTATTATAGGCACTTGCGTCATTTTTAGGCAGCTGATCCGGTTTTTTAGCACTATCCTTCTCTTTAGAAATCTTCTCCTCGTAATTTTTAACCCTCCTAAGAGTCCCTCTAGGATAATCATCATTGAAATACGCATTTTCCGCAAACATCTCTTCCAATTTGTTTTCACAGTTAAGGCTAAAATTATCCGTGTTATCATAACACTCATTGCTATTCATACTACGCACCATTATATCACTGTACAATTTAAGTGAATCATTTATCTTCTTAGGATCTATGGGAGAGTTAGCTTTAAGAGTATCTTCGTTGAGTGATCTAGACATAGCTTCTTGATCAAGAGGCATCAGATTGTTCCTATCTAACAGTTTTTTAATATCCACATCAGAGTTGGGCTTGAGTGTACTCTCGTCACAAGAATTATCAAAATCTGCATAATGTAACTGTTCATGTGGAGAATTTTTATCTGGAGCTGGTGGTTTTAAAGTTGCATCATTTGCAATGCCGTCTAAGGGTAGTTCCATGCACAATTGGGACTTTTGATCTTGCGGGGATGTTGTACTGGATTGACTCAAGGTGTTGCAAATTTCAGAATGGCTTCCGGAGTGACTGATGGAGATGGATTCTGAGTCATCTACACTAGACTGCGAAGGCAAACATGCCGGCATGGTTTGGTACATTTTTTCCGTATCATCAACTCTCCTTTCCACTTGTAGAAGCTGATCAAGTTCATCCCAATCTGTGTGTTTATAATCTAGCTTGGGGGGAAGAGTGGAGGACGCCTTCTGGGGAGCAATGGCGGGGGAATGCGGTGGTGTGGGTGTAGGTGTTATACAAACACTTCCCGAGGACTGGTTGCCACTATCCTCACTACATCTGGAGGGAGTCGGTACACCCAGATTCACTTTCTCCATACCGTCCACACATATTCCTGTATCCACACTACTACAACTTGTGTTCTTCATAGGTACAGGTGGTGGGGATTCCTGCAAAAAATGTTAACAAAATTAGTCAACCAATGAATAAATATTTAACAATCTCACAGCCAAGTACATACTATATTGCTCAATTTTTGGGATGCCATCTTTCAAGATGAAGAGAAGGGCATTCTCAAAATGTTGTTGGAAGAAGAAAGACAACACTCAAAAATCCCGTATAAAACGGATATATAAGAAATAAATAAAAGATAATTACTGAATCTCCGTTGATGCTGTCATTGGGGCTCACCACACCACTCTTACTGACCGAGTAACGACATGAATTTCTCTTCCGTATAGTCACCACAGTTCTCTGATCATCATTCTCTTTCAAATGGATAACACCTTTAACACCCCAGTGGATCCTCAAGGCGCCTTCCAACACCAGTCTCCCGTTGACCTCCCGTGACCTGATCTCTCCGCTGCGCCCATCCACATATTGGTTGAATGCCTAAAATAATCAAGCAGAGATAAATGAGACCAATGAATGAAACAAGAAATACACATTTTTTAATAGTGAAACCTGCAAAAAAAACTTGTATTTTGCAGATTTATTATGTAAAATCGCATTTGGCAAGGTGACAATAGTAAATAGTTTTAGATCAGTAGTACTACTTTTACACCAATGACCTCTAATGTCGAAATAACTTTCTCTTTAACATTTGTTAAGCAGTGATATAAAAGTGTAATAATGTAACACAATACAGAAGAAATGCTAACAAGTCAGGTTTTGACAATCAGTATTAACTTGCGAGTATCATTTCTAGATATTCAAGACAAACCTAAAACATATCATTTAACTAATGCTAACTGTGACTCAAGAAAGAAGATAATAGAAAATTGTTGTGCTTCTAATTATAGGAAAAAGTTTTTAATCAAAATTAAAGGCCCCCCTGATAATGCATTACATTACTGGGAAAATACTGTGAGGTTTATAAATTACAAACCACACAAAATATTTCACAAACCACACGACTAATTATTGAAACATTCATTAAAAGTGAAAAAGCAAGGCATGGCTATTTTCTTAAATCGTTAGTAATTGTTTGCAATTTAAATCCTGATTACTCATTCAGTAATTTATAAGCAAATGAGTATTAAATATATAGTTATAACATAGATAAAAGTAATATTTACCTTGAGTTTTGACTCTAGATGTGCTCTAGGCAGGGCCGGGCCATTACTAGAAGGTTTGGGCACTCCTTTTTGTCCAAAGCTCTTATGGGACTCCACACGGGTGCCATGCCCAAACAGTTGGGGGCCAAACAGAGCTCCATAGCAGGGGACATGGCAATACGGCACACCTTTATGCTGAAATTAATGAATTATTGTATTCAGTGGCGCCCGGTGGTCAATATATGTTCACTAGAATACAACATTAAGTTGGACAATAAATTTAATCTGGGTATATACCTACTTATAAAGAAACTCTATTCTCCGCTCCTTTTGTTTAGGGGGCATAAATTAATTACGTGAGCAGTTTTTCTTCCAATCTACACATACCCCCCCCCCCCACCTCGGTGAGATAAATTTGGGCCACTTCGTATATACTTTTCAAGTAACGTGAGATTTTGCTGGACCCCCTCCTTTGAGCTCACATAATTAATGTATGCCCCCTTAGCGAAAACCTCTATGACCATCCTGTTGAAATATGGTACAAAATGTACTTTAAAATTCAAAACCCCCAGATCTAGGGACTTCTCCCCAGACCTAGCCTCACTACGAGACAATGCTTGACAATAACTAATCAATCATCTCATAATGAAACATTGTATCTTGTATCGAAGAAAGCTGTAAGCGGAACATTGGTCGATAAAAATTAGATGTTAAGTTGAAGACACAATATCTTACATACTTGCTTCCGTTTAACATGCTACTGAACAAACCGTTCCTTGCGATGTTGTGGTAAAACTTTGGAGGATATCCGCGATATGCTAATGTTGGGAAAGAATTGTATGTACCTAAGCTTTTGACTATTTGCAGAATATGCAAAGGCAGAAAAATTCTGGATGGCAATCGAAAACAAACTGCTACGAACATAGGCACAGTCGCTCTGCAAGTTACGCACGCTTAGTAGGTCACTGTTGCATGAGATCTTTGTGAGATGTTATAACCGAACAGAGTTTCGTATTGTGATTTGCCATATCGGCAATGTTGTAGGTTGTTCGGTTCTCGGGAGCACTTATTAGCTGGCCGCTACAAATTGTATTATTTTATCAAATATATTCTGATAAAATAATAATAAAAAGAGAAAAAAATTTATTCTAAGAAAATAGGTCAATGAACCCAAGAATGAAACAGTTCAAAACTATAGAGAGCATTTATAAACATTTATATTTATAAGGTAATGTAAGGATGTGATGGAAGAGTTTTTTTATAAATGATTTCAACTTTCTGTATAGGTACAGCCATGGTTATCCTTCCTAGATCTCGATACAAGACAATTTCACTTAATGTCTGACGACGTCTGCTTGAAAATATAAACAAACATAGTGGCTCACACATTTAGAAAGCAGAAATCTGTGGACAAAAATGAACATTTAAAATCTGAACATTTAAAGAAAGCAGAAATCTGTGAACAAAAATGAACATTGAAAATCTGAACATTTAAAGAAAAAACTGCACAGATATTAATGACCAATGACACTAATTTATTTTTGTTTTAAGGTGTACTGTTCTTAGATCTTGCAGTTGGATGAGTGCATCGATCCATCGAATGCTTGTGACCTTTATCAATCAGGTTCAATCTCTAAGATCAACCAGCCACTATACTATAAGGCTGCGTATAAATATGAGAAAAAATCATGAGCCGAGTCAAAAACTATGGAAAAGGAACGAAGCGACCACAAGTGTCGTTTAGAGCCATTTGAAATTACTTCGTTCCTTTGCCATAATTTGTGACTCAGCTAACTTTTTTTATCTCATGAGTATGTATGCAGCATTAGACACTGTTTCCAAAAGACAAGAGGAGAAAGCCAAGGTTTAAAAGGACAAGTATAGACTTAACATAAAATAATATTATTAGAAATACAATGTTTTTATTTACAAAGGAAATATGGGATGAGTCACGAATTGGGGGAAGAAGTAGAAAAGAGAAGATACCTCGGTGAAATTTTAATAAATTTCTGTCATTAGTTGAGCAAAGCAAGGGTTTTTCACATAATACATTATGTAAGCTAATATTAAACATCTCTGTAGACAAACTGACCTCAGCATGTTGTCCGGGATTCAGTCGTTTTCCACATTCTTCACATCTCAAGCATTCAGGATGCCAATCGTATCCAAGGGACTGTTTCCTTTCGGCTTGCAATAAGAAAAGGGCAAAATTAGATTAAATGTTCATAATATCTTACCACGTTTCAATCGGAGCCTCCATTAATACATACTGGGTTCGAGAACCAAAACGCCAATAACTACAGCCGGTGGTACAGTTAAAATAAATAACACAGAATCACTGTGTACGCATAAAATGTAAATAAAAATTAAAAAAACACAAGGTGAAAAGGAAACCACATGAAGGCCGGGGAGACTTAAAATGAAAGCTAAAATATCAATTATAGTTACCGAAATACACAGGTTTCCCACACTTATGACACTTCCACATTTTCCCGTTACTTTTAAAAAGAAAAACTGATCAAATATCAAAGCAACATCACAGAACAATAAATTGACAAATTACAAAGCAAAGACAAAAGAAAGGCAACTCTTTTTTTCTTTTACTCGAACTCTTTATCAAACTAGCCATGTCGGTGAAAAATTCTCAAAAATGAAAAGAGGGGTCAAAAGTTTCAAATGAAATGTGTAAAATTCATTTCACACGCGAAAATTGAAAAAGAAATTAACTCAAGCAAATACAAGCACTTTTTGCTAAACAGTCCTTACTGATTTTTTTCAATATTTCTAGGGCTAATGAAAACCTAAGCTGGAAAATGTCTGTACTTCAAAAAAACATTCTCCGAAAACCTTCGAAAAACTGTAGATACCATAAAAAGTAGTATTAAAAATTCAATGAAATGTTGTGATATAACATATAATGTTTGTAAACCTGGACACTAAAAGCCCCCCCGTCCGGAGAATACCAAAACACACTTGACTCTTGTGCCTCTCTATCTGACACCGCAGGGAGGTGAAGTGAAACAAAAGGGTTGTGGATTCTAACCTAAAGTCTTGTACCCACACCCGTTCATTTTCGATCGCTTGGTTCGATCGAACATGATGACTTGGAACTATGCTCGTCGTCCAGTGGCGTAGCTAGCATAGGTGGCAGCCGGGGCGGATGTCACCCCCCGGGGCATAGTGTAACCCCCCCCCCCCCACCCTATGAAAGTTGACCTGAGAAATTCAAAACGCTTATTTCGATTTCATAAAATTGGTCCATCCTGGGGGGGGGTGTAAAAAATAACAGACCGTGTTCATGTGTATGCAATATTTTAGAGAACGTACCCATACTACGTGACCAACTTTTTGCAATTTTTAACCCCCCCCCCCCCCCGGTGACCAAAAACCTAAGCAACCCGCCGCTCATTTGTATGGAGCGTGACATTTTGAAGACCCCCCCCCCTAAACGTGTCACGTAGTATGGTTACGTTCCCTTAGTTACGTATATGCAATATCTTGGTCGAGTGGCACCCCCCTTCGGGTGGCACCCTGGGCGGTCCCCCCCCCCCCTCGCTACGCCACTGTCGTCGTCGCGGCCTATCAATATATCTCAACAATCAATAACCAAAGTTTATGGTTTCCGTTGCCGATGGAAAACATTCTCCTCCCGGGTGAAGCTGGGAAGGCAGGCGGGGGTTTAGTTCATTTTTTTACAGCAGCCGCGCGAAGCGGCCAGTCATGGAGTATAAATCTAACGAGTTTTTAGGGATATGTCAAATGTTATTAAATTGTAAATAAATACTGTCGTAATGGATGATTATTTCTGTCGTGAACTCACCTGTAAATAAAGTGTATTGACCGGTCAGTGGTTGAGTGGGCATCGAATTGGGTCACACCCGGGCGTCCCGTGTTCGATTCCTCGGCTGACTAAGTCCTCCATCACAACACAAGCAACATTTTTCGGCTTTCTGTGGTGGGAATAGGAGATTTTCAAACATTGTTGGGTTAATCGTAATCCGGGAATGTTTGTCTTTCTTTAAAAAAAAAACATAAAAATATTTTTTAGAGGGCTAATAAATAAATGTAAAAATTTATGATAATACTTGTTGTTTTGAAATTCATAAATGTTACATTTAGGTTTGTACATTAAAATGGTACGCGATAGATGTCGCATATCAAATAAAATGGATAAAGATTTATCCATACACTATCTAGAGAGCATTTAGTTCGGGTTTGGATCTTGCAATCATACATAAAGATAGTTGCCAATAATATATGCGTTAAAGAAAATGAAGATAATGTAGGTGGTTCTTAGTCGAAGTATGGTACAGTTAAACATGACCGAATTTCATATCGACACCGTGGCGCAGTGGTTAGCGAGTTTGCCCGGAAAGCAAGAGGTCCTGGGTTCGAGTCCCAGAGGTGTCAATATGTTTTTCTGATTTTTCTGTTTCCAGATTTTCGATTGAGTTTCGCTTATATTGTCTTCATTTATTTAAATATTAAAATTTGAGGTTTTACTCATAAAGTTAAAAATTAAAAATAAACA
This sequence comes from Limnephilus rhombicus, assembly GCA_929108145.2. Classification (NCBI taxonomy): domain Eukaryota; kingdom Metazoa; phylum Arthropoda; class Insecta; order Trichoptera; family Limnephilidae; genus Limnephilus; species Limnephilus rhombicus. The sequence continues at coordinate 32,323,355 of OV815271.1, forward strand.
AATTAATGTCAGTTACCTTCTCAGTCTGTATCATCGTATCTGTTCTTGTGATTTCGTACTGTTGGCTGTGTTTGCGTGCCCATCAAATACCACAATGCGAGTCATCCAGGATAGTGTTGGTTGACGTAGGTGATGTAACAATCACAAATTGTGGCAACGGAGGCATCTTTTTGCAAATTACTCTGTGTAGTAGAAATCCTCCGTCCACAACTGTGTTCATCTGTGACAGGAGACCAGTTTTTTGGTAGTTTCGAATAAACTGTACAGGACCGATTTAGTTGTCTTTCGCATCCCACTTTCATTCAACAGTGCCAAGGGAAATGGGGCCAACTTATACTCAAAGAATTTCATCAAATCCTCATCTGATCGTTTGCTTAACAGTTTGCTTGATTGTTTGCTTATCCGCTGAAACAACAACGTTGGGTCAACTGCTTATCGTTAATTTTTATCGACAAGCTGACAGAAGACATTGGGAATTGACATTATTTCAATGGTTTGTGGGAAGGGAGGATGTGCATCAAACGACTGACTGAGTTTGGAAATGTCTGCTGTATCTCTACTTCGGTGGGCTTGTCCGAGGTCCTTGTGCTATTCACTTGACGTGAAGAATACTCCACAAAACTCTTCAAGGGAAGTGCAGATCTCATGAGTTGCGCTCATACCAGCTAGCCACTTGCTGACTACATTGTGCGAAACACCTCTGCCTCCTGTTATGCCTCCTCGGCTTTTGAATGATCGCATCAATGTGGTTTCAATGGTCATATCTGACCATACGCCTGACTTAAAGTGATCAGAGCATCGCATAATCGTCGTCACGCGTCGGTCTGTCAGTAATAAGATAAAAACAGCTTTTTCTGAAAATGGCGACATTTTACTAAAAAACTTTAAATTGCTGTAAATATTTACTGGTTGGAGATTTATATACATATGTATACATATTCTAAAAGAAAATTAAATTTTTTACAACTTTCAAATGAATTTCTACGTGTGATGAATATTTTAGACGATATGAAGTAATGTTTGATGAAAAATGTGAGGTAAAATGATTTTTTTCGAAAATATCCACATTTTTGGAGCGTGTAACTCAAAAACGGCTGGGATTTAGAAAATTAAATGTAGAATAAAAGTTGTAGAAAATTTTATAAGCTTTATTTTTATTCTTAAAATTTTTCCTCTGTCACGCACCGTTTTTGAGATACAATTGGAAACCCGAAAATTGAGACCTCCCCCCCCCCCCCCCCTAGCTCACCACCTAGACGTCAGGACTTTTAGTATGTTCACACCCTAAGCAAGTTTCTGAAGGAATCGCTTAGGTCCCTGCTCACGCACTCTACACCTCCTTTTGGAGCATTCGTTGACTGGACTACAGAGTTTTTAAAAAAATATTAAAAAGTCCATTTTTAATCGTCTCATTGAAACATGCCGTCAAGTTGGTATTACTAAAATGTTTAGTGGTGACGTCACTGATCACGGTAAAATCATTGTATGGGAATGTAGGTATGACACAAGCCATCGTATTAACAACATTTCATCTTATTCGTTTATTTACATACTGTTTATCGAGATTTAGTTGTTGTGTTTATTGAAAGGCCTAAATAATTCAGTTTCAAAAATAAAGGTATCTCTTATTAGTTTGTCTCTATTATTGAAAATATTCAAAAACTACTGTACAAAAAAATAGTAATGCTACTTCTAGGGAGAATACTTTGAACTCCGAATTTCAAAATGGCGTCAGTCGAACAGTTGATTGCCCGATCTTATGGAAGGGGAGCTCAAGAGGCTAAAAGGTGCCCCAATAGGTTCCCACAACGGGATTGAATAAATCTCAAAATCCCCGCTTGGGCTCCCCTACTATTATCGATTCGGAGCTTCGGTTTCCATTGATATTTATTTCGATTATTAAGCCAAAAAATAACAATTTCAAACAATTTTTATACCATTCTCCCGTAATAATATTGAAAAATATAATATAATAAATAAAAAAATTCCACCTAAATAATGTTTTAACTTAACGACTAGTATCATACTTTCTTCCGTACAACTGTCATACAAAATAACAACACCTGTTGAAAATAAAAATAACTTTTCGGGAGTGATGACGTCACACGATTCACTACACATACGGTGGTTTTCGGGGATCTTGAAAAATTAAAACTTTGACAATTATTTTAACTATTAAAACTAACTCTAAAAATAAAAAAGGTGTGCAGTTATTTTAGTTATAAGGTCATTATTCATTAAAAAAATGGACTGGAGTTCCTTATTCCTGATAAATAAAAACCTAATAAAATGTTAAGGTAGACGGTCTAACTTGAAATGTGCGTTTTCTCCCTGATACTTATATGTAACAACTACAATCTTACGGCTAATAAAACCGTAAGAATCTCTTCCATAGCAGAACATGAAGTTTTTCTGACGTCTACTTAATTATTTACCGAGACGAAATTCTTAAATGGTACATTTAGGTCGTATAATAATCGATATTAGCCTGAAATCTATTCTGATAAATAAATATCTATTAAAATAACTATGAAATCTGTATATTTTCCGTGATGTAGCGTTTCTCTTCCTCATCGGAACTCATCTTGACATATACGAAAACATCAAGTGTTCAGTGCGTAGTCGTAGAGTCTTTCAAATAAGAGTAGAAAATATAAAAAATTGAACTACAAAATTTGTAGGCAGGCAACACCAATTCACCTGTCAAATATAATTTTAAAGTGCAATCTCACTAAAGATGCAGAACACCGTATACACATTTAAAAATACATTTTTTTGTTCCTAAAAAAAAAAAAAAATTAAATCGAGGAAGCACTGACGTAAAGGTATCTACTTAATGACATAATTTGATTAAATTGTGTTCTACAAAGTGATTGGCTTCCATTTAATTTAATATAAATTTGAATTTAACAGTAGGTAGAAAGGAAGAATCATTCATGGTGAGTTTAGTTACACTACTTTTAGATCTGAATGAGTTAACTATTTTCAGATCTAAAATTAGAGACATGATCTTAAGCCTGGACAACGCTAGTAGGTACTTAAGCTAATATTAAATAAATGTGAGCAATTTCTAAAGTATGCTTTATATTTTATTACAATATCGTTAGTCTTCATTAGGTTAACAAAAAATTGTGAGATATAATAATAATATACCTATATACAATTCTAATTTGAGATCAGTGGAATGAAAAAATATTTTTTTCACTTTTTAATTTTTAATTAAAATGTAGGTTACACAGCTTTAGATTAACACCATGATTATATTTTTAATATTGCCATTTGAAAGACAGTTGCGCCCTCCTATGTTTTCTACTCTTATTTGACAGACTGTAGATACATCCTCACCACAGACCACTAGATAAATGAATGTTGCCCCGCCCACTTCACCCCTATGTTTGAGCCATGTCTCAACAAACGGAGGAGAGTAAAACAAAAAATGTTTATAGTAATGTTCAAGTTTACGGTCGGAAGAGACCACGCTATACTTTTTTTACGAACCTTGCTTCACACCCATAGATATTCCCAAGTTCAAGACGTTTCTATTTATATTTTGTCTATGATTTATTTTGTCAATATTTGACAGCGGACTCACTTTTGTCTATGATAAGGTGTTTTCAAAATGTGTCTTCCGTTGACGTTTGTTTTCAATGTTGTTGTCAAAGTTTTGGTTTTAAAAACTTCCTTGTGTATCGGTTAATTTTGTTTTGTTTCTGACTCAAGTGTTATTTACGGGGACCCCTTTAAGCATAGGTTTCCACAATTAAAACTGTCATACCCTCTAAAGGGTTATAGAATTAAAAATATACATTTGAAAGTAGGGCATTGTTTTTCATTCCATACCTAATTATTAAAACATTTATACAAATACCTCAGTAGAAGACTTTTCAAGCGTTACTTTCATTTCAGGTATTTATTCCAATTTATATGAAGTTGAACTACACATAAATGTTTGTCTAATGTTCAAATGTTGTTAACCTTGTACTTTAAACGTATATTCAAATAGACTCTTGTCAACTAACAAACAAGAAATCAAACTGCATTCACTGTTCTGATTTTCAATGATTATTATTAACTATTAATACTAATTGATTTTATTTGGTAAAGTTTTGGCTTACACTCAACAGAGTTAGTAATGTGCATTTCCTTCATTAGTTTTAAATTTCTATAATACAACTGTGAAGACTAAAAAACTACAATTTGTCAATTAAAGTAGCTTTATCTTTTTTGGGTAATTATTCATCGAACCGCCGCACTTTAGGTACAGATTATGGAATTTACACTTCATTTCAACAATTACTATGTAGAAAAAACTAAGTGTATGATAGGTTATTAGGTTCTTCGTTTGGATTAGTTAACTGATTCTGCGTATTTAGATTGAAACAAAACTTACGTGAAAGTGAATCCATACAAAAACAATCCAAAATGGCTGTAAAAGGATCGTTTTACAAGAGAAATTTTGAACTTTGAATAAAAATTGAATTTTATTGCATCTTTTACCATCTATCTAATTGTAATTATTTGTTTCTTGTAGTAATTAGGTTGTAATTAAACAAAGTGTAATTTTATTAATCTGGGCCTACTAAAAGTGCGGCGGTTAGTGAAATATTTATCCTCTTTTGTTAGAATATAAAATAAACCATAATATAAAACTCTTTTTACTTTATCATCCCACAAAATTTATTGTGCATTTTTGATTTATTAGTGTTTCCTTAGTTTATCTTTTTACTTCCTATTACCATTTTGTAAAAAACAAAATACAGTACAATCTCACTAATCCGGCATTGGAATGTTCGGATTACTGGATTATAGAGAAAAAATCATAATAAATAAAACAAAGCATTTCATAAAGAGAATATACACACTATTCACACTTCAAAACAACAGGTAAATACGTACGCATGTGCACTTGAGATAAGTTTTGAAGTAAGACTGCTAGACGACGACGCGGCGATGGAGTGCAGAGGGGCGAGGGAGGCGCTGGCGGAAGGTGCCGGATTATTGGACGTATCGGTCTATTGAAGTGCCAGATTAGTGAGATTGTACTGTACTTATTTAATTTTACAACTTATCAATACATTCTTTGCTACTATTTTATCACTGTGTACATGAAGTGTTCTAAAAAGCCACCTAGGATTGTTATTTTGAGAAATTAATTGAATTTTTTTTGTAATGTATGGAAATAGGTCACAATGGTATTAGTTCTACTAATTATTTGGTATTGTTTTCTTCTAGAATCTCACCAAATATGACTTGGAGATGTTTTCAATAGAATATTATAATTCTGTCAAAGCCAACTATTTGCGGATGCAAATATTTGGCTTTTACAATATTTTTTCAGTATTTTCCATTATCCCTGTTGGGGCAACGGAAAATACTTCATTTAAAATTACAATTACCTGAAATGAAAATTCGCTTTTGTATGGTACGACTGGCGTTTTGTCATTTTTGTTTGCTGGCATTTCTGATATTCAAAAAAAAGGTTTTTAGGCAAGTTTTTTTAAAATATTAAACTTTTGTTGTTTCTTAAAAAATACATTTTTAAAATTAAAAATCTTGCAAAAATACCTATTTTATATTTAATACAAAATAGCAGAACTAACAACATACCAAAATATCATGGTATAAACAGAAATTATTGTAAAAAATCAATATGGCTTACATTGGCCTTATTTCCATATAATAATGTCAGCATGTGCATAAATAGGCAACTAATTTATCCCGTAAATAAATATTTAAAGGTAATTTGGTTTCTGCATTAGCTGCCCAACTCCAATACTAATAATACTAATACTAACGGACACTACAAAAACTCGCTTGTTTGATCTAAGACAATACCTTCTGAATATTCATAAGTGTGAACTGTGAGTATTGTATTACTCCTACAGTTGTGAATTGACTGTTAATTGCTACGCCAATCTCCGCATGCCTGTGTACTAATGTAATACACATTTTCATCTTACCTAATTGATTTAAACTATGAAATTTTTCTTTTTATTTTAAAGTTTTTATTCCAGAAAAAAGACAATTTCATTTTCACTTTTTTGACCAGAGATATCTGAACCATCGTTCAGAAATCTATCGGTTTGGGCATGTAGAACGAATGAACAAAGAAAGTAGTGTAAGAAGAATATATAACGCAAATGTAATTGGTCGAAGAACTCGGGGACACCCGAGGAAGACATGGCACGATCAAGTGAATCAGATATTTGTGTCGGGCCATGTCAAGAGTCAGAATAATAGAAGAGTGTGTATGAGACGATGTATGAATGTGAATAGGGCAAAGAGTGTGTGCCAAGACCGAGTTGTCTGGCGGTCCGTCCTCTCTGCCTACCCCTGCAGTGAAACGGCGTGATGGTTAGTTTATATCTGAACTGAATACACTTTACATACATTTCAATCAGAGGCGGCTCTAAGGGGTCCAGAAGTGGAAGGTCATTTAAAAAAATGATATTTCCTATGATACAATATCAAATTAAGTAAGATAAGGGGGCGTACATTAAATACGTGAGCAGTTTTTCTTCCAATCTAGACCCCTCCCCCCCTTGGTGAGATAAATTTGGGCCACTTCGTATATTCTTTTCAAGTAACGTGAGATTTTGTTTGACCCCCCCCCCCCCTTTTGAGCTCACGTAATTAATGTATTTCCCCTAATATTCATTTGTAGGAACCTCACGAGTTTGAGAATCAAATTCACCGACATATGTCAAATTACATTTAATATAGTAAATTATTTCATGCGACAAGCGTAAAATATGCGAAATCAACCTACGTTTATCAAACCATCTCTCTCAGACGCATAATATTCAGCATGCTTTCTCTCCCTCACGGCACTGACCCAAACCGTCTTCAGAATCCGAAAACTTTAAACTAACGGACATAGTGCCATCTCGTTTATTGTGTGGTGCGTAAAGAGACAGAAGATATAATATCGGGGCATTTCATAATTTGACCCAGCCAATCATAGTGCATGGTAAAGAAAGCTTCCATTAGACGTTAGATGTCACTACTTGCCGCTGCCGGCTATCTCGCGGTTCTTTTCAAATACATTAGAATAATACCAGTTGTTTTGATTTGCTTATTATTTCATAATAATATTATGTTTTACTGTCATCTTATAATTTTGGGAGGTTTTTGACCAATTGTCCTGAGGGAAGGACCGACACTGATTACTATACAATATTATTCTGTTTAATTTTTTTGTTTATTAAAAATAAAAATGAATAATTTTTTTTTAAATCTCCTTAGCCTCTTTTTTATTTTTAATATCGTATGAGAGGCAATTAAACAAGTTATGCAATGAGGGGGTCATATCCAATGGATTGCTTACAATAGTTAGTATGGATGGTGTTTAAATGTTGTTGTGTAAAGTTTTTTTATGTTGTTGTGTAAAGTGTTTGTGTACTTGAGATGTTTTAATCAATTCTGTGTTTGTATGTATGAATCTATTATTTATTTTGTATAAAAGGAGACATGTATTGTATTCATATGGTTTTCTTAATGTTAATAGTTTCCATATATAATATTTTTGTGGATGATCTGCATCTGCAGTGAAATAGTTTTTTGATTACCTTGTTGATGTGAAACTTCTTTAGCCTTGTTGTGATTCGAAACTTGGATTAAACGCAAATTGCACTCATTGGCCGCTTTGATTATGACCTCACTTTTCAGAATGTGTGGGCGAAGGTTTCACTTCAACTGCATGCGAACTGCACTCGATTTTTTTTTGTATTACCTGTAATTTATTTATGTTTCACGTGCGTTTTCTTAGATTTCAGTCAAGTAATTTAAATGTGAATGTATGAGACTATAATATAAACCTTCATTTTATCTTTAATATCTTGTATATTATGCTGTTTAAATGTTAAAAGTAATATGCTATTTTAAGGGTGGAGAATATTATAAAGTAAAATGAAAATTAAAAAGAATTCCTCACAGTGAAACTTTGCTAACGAGGCAGATTGTTTTTTTTATTTATTTATTTAATTTATGCCCAGAGGGCTTTTACATAAATATATAAAGACAGTACAATTTTAACACGAGAAGGAAAAATATAATATAAATAAAAGTTACGATAGAAAACAAAAATACAAACATGAAATTAAAATAAAAGCAACAAAAATTTAAAAGTACAGTGAGAAATAAAAACAATAAAGTTGCGATAAAAAAAAAATAGATGCATGATATAAATATACAATGAACAAAAAATTTTAAGTACGGTGATCAGATGTGTTTACAAATTTACAACAATAATCATGAATAACGAACAACTGAGTACTTATTGGTTTCTCATAGCGTGAAACCGCTATGTGTGGATATAGGTTCGTAAGTTTCAGGAGTTCGGAACTGTTCAATTTGAATTTTAATATTTTAGATTAAAAAAAGAAGTTTCGTAAAGTCGATGTAGTAAATTTACAAAAAAATCCTTAATGGGCATTTAAATTATGAATAAATGTTTGAATTCTGTATAGTGGTATATTGAATTGTACCCTAGTCGTAGTATTGCCACAATAAAACGGCAGTACTGTATTAGTAGTTTTGTGACAAAAAGCTTTAAACCATATTCAACTCCTGGGACATATTATGTCTACAACTAGAATTTTATTTACCAACACAGGATGAAGAAAAGTTCATTTCTGGTACTCACCTCTTCTGGAAAATTCGTAGGGTATTATATTGATCTCATAAAGTGTTGATGGATGTGTTAATGGAAATTTGACCCATAATAAAGTAATCCAAATGTTTCAATACCTACGCTATCTCATCTCAATACTTATCTGTCCTGTTATCCTATTTGGTCAAGTCTCAACTAAATCTGTATTGGTGCTGGTCGAGTATTTTAACTTTTAACTAATGAACTATTAACCACATTTGTAATCTGTGAAAAAATTGTATTTAGTGAATAAAACTTCTTTAATCATATTACTCTTTATTTTAAATCATTTGTCTTTATTCAGATATTTTCTACCATTATACGATAATGTCCTTTGGAAATGGTAGTTTCTTTTCTATTAACTAAAAACAATATACCTACATATTAAATAGTGTTTTTTTTTGGCAGATGTCGGCTGAGCAGCACATGGAGCAACAATAATGTTAAGAAGGTATGATTGTGCTTTATTCTAAGCATGTTGGTTAATGGTTGCATGTTCATTCAGTATTTTTACGTATTATTAAAAGGTTTCATATAAAATGCCTTTTTTTTATTCCTTACAAAAGTTCCAATTGCCCAGAGCCATTGAAATTATATCTATTTCAGAAGCGAAGGAGGGGAATAAATGGTAAAAATGAAAGCCAGGGAGTGCTTGGCTGATTAGATATAATCCCAAACATAGATTCTAAATGGTGATCTCTCACCAGGATAAGCAAAACTAAAATATGACAGTATCTGCAAATCCATGCACATAGTGGTAAAGATACAGTGTCATTATTAATTAAATTTTGTTTGGCTGTCTTGGGTTTAGAACACGCAACCTCTGGGATCTAAAAAGCTTACAGTTTTGCCACGAAGTAATATATTAATTGATCCAATTATAGGCCTAAATGGGGCCTATAATACAAATTCCGGAGAAATAACTAGTTTCATAATGCAATATGCTCATGCTCAATCCACTTTGAAGATAATTGTTTTCATAGTGAAAAAAGCGGCGGAAACTTTTACTCGCGATATTCCTTCTCAAAAACAATGTTTAGTATATGCTTCGGCAAGTAAATGAAGAGGTCGTATTTTTTAATTGAACAAAATTTTGGTTTTCACATAAAAATTGTAGTTAAGTAATTGTCGGGGCTAGAATCAAGAGCTGCATTGGGTCCCTTTGGGGCTAGAATCAAGAGCTGCATTGGGTCCCTTTGGGGCTAGAATCAAGAGCTGCATTGGGTCCCTTTAGGGCTAGAATCAAGAGCTGCATTGGGTCCCTTTGGGGCTAGAATCAAGAGCTGCATTGGGTCCCTTTGGGGCTAGAATCAAGAGCTGCATTGGGTCCCTTTGGGGCTAGAATCAAGAGCTGCATTGGGTTCCTTTGGGGCTAGAATCAAGAGCTGCATTGGGTCCCTTTGGGGCTAGAATCAAGAGCTGCATTGGGTCCCTTTGAAAATGATGTGGATTGCACTTCTTGTTATGTTCTTTATTCTATGTAATTGTCGATTAACGAATTATTATTTTATCCATCAAATTCTCAAATTGGTAAAAATGTGGTATAATCATTTCACAATATTGTCTTCTCCAAGTGGTAATTTTTAGTCCTGTACATGGTGATAAATGATTTAGTGAAATAAAACAATGCATTGACTTATTTCTGTTACTATAATAAATAAAAGTTAGCTTACAAATTATGCCCAGTTATTTCAATGTACACTTAAAATGTCCTGCAATAGGCTCAGCAAGACAATGACCATCTTCTTGTTTAATGTTGGTATATTCTGGTTTGTAATTAGTTTGTGAAAGTAGATCGTTTTCCTCGCAAATTTCTTCTTGCATGCTTTGCTTAGCATTATTATCTATTTTTAAATCTCCTTTTTTGATATTGTTAATATTTTTAGTAGTACAACTTTGAATGTTGTCCTCTTGATGTATTGTATTGATTATTTTATTTATCGCTATGTTGTTTCCGTCATCAGGTTTTTGTTTTGAATCGAATTTGATGTGTTTATTCTTCTCTATTTCAGTGGATAAGTAAGTTACAAATTCTTTTTGGAAGTAATCGTCAATAAGTCTCCATACTCCAACGGTATACCAATAAATCACACCCAAAAATAAGAACCCCCTCATTATGCCACCCAACATATTGGATTTTTAAAGTTATTAAATATTTAAACTAGGTAATTGATAATATCGACTTAAACCTAATGAATTCCCCAAAATTCAATATTAGTTTTTACTTCAATAATCTTCTGCATAAATCATTTCAGTGACAGTGACAAAAACTTTTTGCATTTGTGGCCAGGTCATTGTGAGAAAAACAATCAAACTATTCCCTATTACGAATAATCTCATCCATTCTATGCCTGTGCCGGATTTTAGCCAAGACCCAAACCCCGTTTCTTCGTCATCCAGATCCACAAACTCCTTCTTGTCCTTCTCGTCCAAAACAGTGGCCTTGTTGGATATCGTGACGCTTTTCCTGGAGGTGGCGACTCCTGCTCTTTTTGATTTGGATTTGCTTTTTTTCATGCTTGGACCTACGAATAAAACCTTATTAGAACATTAAAAAAAATGTCATCAAACAGAGAGTGTTTAAATGGTTTTCGGTATGAGAATAATTTCAACACGAAAATAAACAGAAATGTACAATTATTCTAACATAAGGGAACGTACCCATACTACGTGACCCGTTCAGGGGGGGGGGGGGGGAGGATCTTCAAAATACCATGCTTGGTCACAATGAAGGGGGGGCTTAGGTTTTTACCACATAGTCTATCTAGAAATCTTTTTATATTTTTTCCACTTGTGTAATTATAGGTATGCATGCACTTTTGCCGTCACGCAGCAAGTGCTATATTAATAAAGTCAAATAGAAGCCAAACAATTTTTTTAAAACTTTTTGTTAGCAAGAAATGACTCAAAAACATATTTATGAATTACTACGTGAAAACTTAGGGGGGGGGGGTCTTGGAATATACTACACGTGGACACTTACACTTGTTTAAAATTGTAATTGATGATTGTGAGAATTCAGACAAATGATAAAATACCTAGGTACCTACCAATAATCAGTGAATTATGTATTTTTATACACGGTGTCCGGAAACTCGTAGTACAAGTGGAAAACTGGTAAATCTACATCACATTCGGAGTCGATTTGTGATATAACTTTTTTGATTTGAGCTTTCGTTTTCGAGTAAATCGGGTCCGAAGTTAGAACTTTGTTGGTTAAATTTGAAAAAATTTTTCACTGGGCGGTTGATTTCAGCTATGTAATGTCTTATAAAATGCATCGAAGGGTAAACCGGGCAAAAAAAATTTTTTAACCCTTTAGTTGCCGAAAAAATGGAAAAATAGAAAAAAAATATATTAAAATCAAAATGCTCAGATCGAATAAAATAAGTTTTTTGGGTTCTCTACGTGATGTAGATTCACCAGTTTCCCGTTTGTACTACGAGTTTCCGGACACGTTGTATAATGAATAATTCTATATCTTAAATGCGTATTTCTTTTGTTAACATTTGTGACAGATAAATTTTCAAATTTATTAATGGTGTTCATTTCAAAGGTAAATTTAATTTTTTCTTTACATGAGCTCCACAAAGGAGGCCCTGAGGGAAATAATTTCCCTCAGGGCCTATGTCATATTTGGGGATGCTGTCTCTAATTTGTCAACAAAACATATCATTGTATTGTTTATATAAAATGTTTATACTCGTATATACTTTTAGCTTTACAAATCGTACAATTATAATCAAGGGCTGATATGGGGGGGGGGGGGGGGGGGGGGGACACGGGGCACGTGCCCCCCCCAGACGGTATTTTTGTGTACTGTGGAGATTCCATCACAGTATAGAAAACTGTCTTTATTAAACATTTAATTTTTCTATTGTTTTGACACTTTCATAAACCTTCCTATACATACTTGAACTTGTAGAAATAAACTTGAAGTATGATACTTCAAGTTTATTTCTAACAGTAATTGTTGATTTGTTGCCTGTCCGCCCCTTGTGCCCGCCCAGAAAAAATCCTAAGAGTAATTGTTGATTTTTTTGTCCGTCCGCCCCTTGTGCCCCCCCCAGAAAAAAATCCTAACACTAATTGTTGATTTTTTTGCCCGTCCGCCCATTGTGCCCCCCCCCCCCCGGAAAAAATCCTGGATCCGCCCTTGATTATAATATCCCGTAATTTGTCAAGGGTCTGCGGAGATGATAATATTAAGATACTACAATATACACGTAAGATGATAATATTATATAAAAAAAAAAACATATCATCCAATTTTATATAGAATAATCGATAGAACAATGTGCGCTGGATGCCAGGCGCTTTGTGGATCGTGTTTTTTTTTCAATCAAAGGTGAAGGGACCGGAGGTACCCGTCAGGTGATTTTTCACGAAAACGGCGCCATATAAATCAGTCAAGTATTATTATTAAGCATTTTTATATAAATTACGATTTTGGCGCCCCCTAAAACTGCCGCCCGGGGCAATGGCCCCAGTTTGCCCCCCCCCTCCCTAGATGCGGGGCTGTCTGTAATTTCAGAATATCATTTAAGTAAGTAGTCTGCGTCAGTATGGAATGCGAGGTTATTTTCCGCGCCATTGAAACACGTTAATTTACACACTTCATGATTCAGGAAAAAAATGGACAGATGATTTTCCAGTTTATGTCTGCATCGGCATCGATGTCATGCTGCATTCCACGTTCCACGGTGTGCGTCTGCAGCACGACCCATTTAAACTATAAACAACGATTTTATCAGAATTACGTTCAAGTTCTTTTTTCATTGATTCTATAAGTTTTTTTAATACTTCGAATGGCGGCGGTGACATAATAAAATTGTATATTCTATTTTTAATTTCACTGCGGACAGAGTAAACTGGTTTTAATAACAATACTTTGCGTTGTCAAATGTTGTTTACGAAACAAGTCAGGTTTTATTTAACTCCTCAGGCTAATTTGTTCGATTTTCGGAAAAATCACATAGGTCTCATAGAAGTCTCAATCGAAAATCTAGAGACAGAAAAAGATATTGGCACCTCTAGGACTCGAGCCCAGGACCTTCTACTTGCATGGCAAATGCTCTACCAACTGAGCTAAGGGGCCATCCATAAATTACGTCACACGAATTTCATGATTTTTTGACCCCCCCCCCCGTATCTGTCACACACCGTCACATTTGCGAGACCCTCTCCCCCCTAGTGTGATGTCACATTTTTGCAATTTTATATCTAAAAATAATCAATCTTTTAATAATTTTTACATGTGACGTCACAGAACTGATGACCCCCCCATACCCCTTGTCACACAATTTCACACTTCTCTACTCCCTTCCCCCCCCCCCCCCCCCTTAAGGTGTGACGTAATTTATGGATGGCCCCTAAGGTGTCTATATCAAATTCGGTCACTTTTAATTGTAACATACTTCGACTAAGAACTGCCAATATTATCTTCATTTTCTTCAGAGATTCGCTAATATTATCTTCATTTAATTAAGTAAATGTTATAATTTGAGGTTTTACTCATAAAGTTACAAATAAAAAGAAATTCTCATGGAAGTCGTTGAATCACCCATGGTTATAAATATGATCTAAATGGTTTTAGAAAGAAAATACACCATGCTTTATATTCAAATCTAAAAGTTAATCGCAAAATAATCAAAATGTACACTTTTATGAAACCAAAGTATGCGACGAAACTTTAGAGGTTTTCTATTAATTATTTTTACATGAAAGGAAAAAAAAGTGAGTTGAAGATAACGTCTATAATACATTTGCCTAATAAAATATGTGTGCTTGTTTTTTTCATTATCAGTAATTTTAGTTATAAAACACGTAAGGTGAGCCATTTTAAAAATATGCTTGCAAAAATTTGTATAAAAAATATTATATTTCGTATTATGCAATTATTTTTATCGTATTTCATCACCTTTCAACATCAGTTTTTAGTTTTCGGATGCGTTCAGAAATATTCTATTTATTTGGATTTACAGTGGAAATAATTTGACCTTCCGACAAAATAGGCCCGAGGCCTGAGGCGTTAAAACTAGCAGCTACGCTAGGCCCGAGTTTCAAAACATATTTTTTGTCAAAAAAAGAGCACAACGTCGTATTTTTTTTTATTTTTTTTTTTTAATTATTTTTTTTATTGAAATAATAGATAATACATAATATAATCAACAAACAAGTCCTGCTAAGCCAATTGAATCGGCTTGTCAACAGGTGCTTATATTTTACTTACATATTTATACATTTTAAAAATTTAAAATTTACATCTTATATCAACAGATACAACATTTTTTCATACATATCAAAATCAATATAAATCTTTTTTTTCCGATAGCCAATTTTTCACCATATATTTAACCTTATTCATAGAATTACATTGTTTTATAGTGTCAGGTAATAAATTAAATATCTTCGGTATGATATATTCAAACGTTCTCTGTCCGTACTTATTGTTAAATTTCGGAACTATTAACCCGTCGTTACGCGTGAATCTAGTGCTGTATTTATGTTCTAATTTCTCTTTATGCTGCGGGGTAAATATATGTTGAATTATAATTTTGTGCCAAAGTATTGCCTTAACAGGTAAAATTTTGGCACTCTGAAACAGCAACGGTTTATTTTGTCTCTGTTTGAAAATATTAGGGACGACCAATAATTTTACAATTGCGTTTTGTACAACTTGCACTTGTTTCAGATTGGTTATAGAAGTATTTCCCCATATTGTTAATCCATATCTTATAATAGATTCTGCTAGTGACATATAAATTATTTTAAGTGTTTCAATTGATAGGAAAAAAATTAATGTGTACATTCTGCCAGCAATCGATCTGAGTCTTTTACAGGTTTTTTTTATATGTTTGTCCCATTTAAAAAAACAATCTACAGTAACACCAAGATACACGTATTCCGAAACTAATTCTAAGCTTTCACATTTACAATTAATTGGAATATTTTTATGAATGCAATTAAAATTATGAGATATAATATTAGGATTAAATTGAAATTTGGCATTAGGTGATCTTATATGCATTACTTTGGTTTTTTTAGCATTTATTAATAGTCCTGCATCATGTGACCATTTACAGAGTTGATTAAAGTCAATTTGCATGAGTTCAATTGCAATTTTTAGATCTTTATGTGATATGACCAATGCCGTATCATCTGCGAATACAAAATGTTTCACAAAAGAGAAAAGTTTTTTCATTATGGTTACATAAATTATATATAGTGTAGGTCCTAATATGGAACCTTGTGGAACTCCTGCAGATACATTTTTTGTTTTACTAAAAGTATTATTTATTTTGATACATATTTTTCTATCTGTAAGATAATCTTTAAATAAATTTAACACATTTCCTCTTATTCCAATTTTTTCTAGAGTTTTAAGCAGTTTTTTTGAGTTAATTGTGTCAAAAGGTTTAGAGTTATCAATAAATAAAACAATGACATGTAATTTATTATTCAATTGGTTATTTACGTAATTGGAAAAATCTTGCAGTAGTTTTTCAGTATTTTTTTTTCTTTGGAAACCATATTGACTTGGATCAATGATAGAGAATTTTTCAATATAATTATTTAATTTATTTGATAAAAATTTTTCAAGAATTTTTTCTAATGCTGGTAGAATACTAATAGGCCTATAATTTCCCAGTTCAATGTGTTTTCCACCTTTAAATATTGGTCTAGTAATGCTACATTTAAATTCTTGTGGAATTTTTGATTGATTTATTATCAAATTTATTAAATGAGTAATTATTGGCCCAAGAGTTTTTATATTTCTTTTTAAATCAAACATTCTTATATTGTCAATACCTGTGCTTTTAGAGTTTTTCATTTTTTTAACAATGTTTTCAATATCGGTTATAGTAGCTCTTGATATATATAAACTGTGAGGTAGTTCTTCCAGTACTATATTAGTAGCTTTGTGATTGCATTTATGTAACATGTTGCTGATGCTATCCGAGAAGTAATTCACAAAATCATTTGACACAGAATCCTCAGTTCTATCTTTTAACATATATCGTGTTATAGTTTGATCACAATCGTTTTTGGGTTTACGTCCTAAAATATTATTTATCTCGTCCCAGGTTTTTTTTGTATCATTAAAACAGTTTTTAAATTTATTATTATAGTAGTTCGTTTTATCTTTATTTATGAGTTTATTGACAAGGTTTCGTGTTTTTTAATATTCTGTTTCATATGTTTTGTTTGTTGGTGTACTTTTCCATTTTTTATAAAGTTTATCCCTTTTATTTATATGACATAATAATTCACTGCTTACCCATTCATTTATTGCATAAGGTCGTGTATTCGGTTTTTGCACTATCGTTTTAGAACTACTCTTGTAAAAATTGTTAAATAAAGATTTTATTTTTTCATATAATGAAATACAATCCCTCTCCTCTATAAGTTTACTCCAGTTATAATCTTTGATATACCGATCAATAACCTTTTGTGAGATGATTTGAATATACTTATTTGAAAAGTCTACCTGACGTTTATGAGATTTTATATTAATAGCAGTGATATAATGATCGGCAATATTATTTTCACAGACGCAAGCTGTTATTTTTTTGCCTCTAAATTTGGCAAATATATGGTCAATACACGTGCGACTAATTTGTCCATTTAATACAGCTTCTCTGGTTACTACATTAATGCATTTAGTTAAATAATGATTAGTAAGTAAGTTTTCATATGAAGTTATGATATAATCTTGGTCATTAAGCAAATTTAAATTTATGTCTCCAAGTAAGATCATATTTTCCTTACTATTAATTGTATCAAGATACGATGATAATTCCGTTAAAAAAGAAGATTTACTCAAATTAGGAGGTCTATAGATAGCTACTATATTAACTTTAGTTTTGTCCTGGAGTATGAGCTTTCCCGTTATATTTTCAAAATGAAGTGATTGGAACGATGTTGGTCTAAATTTAAATTTATTTCTTATATATAATATAATCCCTCCTCCTGACTTATCAGTCCTGCAGTAGTTATATGCATTATATCCGGGAATATTGTATAAACACGTACTTTCAGTTTGAATAGATGTTTCACATAGCATTATAATGTCAATATGCTTCAAACAATTAAGTAAATATATATGCAATATATTCCAATATTTTTGTATAGATCTTATATTTAATTGAATACAAACAAGATTGTCAGACGCATTTATGTTTTGTTTTTTTATCCAATCTTCTAAATTATTTACTGTACTACATTCTATTTCGTTATCATTATCTATATACGAGAAATTATTCTGAGCCATTTAATTCATATTTAAATTTGATGCAACACAATAAGATTGTGATACGAAGTTTGGTTGATTTTATATATTGAAATATTTCTATAAGAAATAACTCTATATCATAATTAAGTGTAAGCTTCAATTTAATAGTTGATATAATTACATACATATTTTTTCTGATATCCGTGTTTATACAGCAATGATTAATATAAAATATGATAAAGCATTTATTTTTATCAAAGATACCACAATTCTTTTTCTTAAAGTAAAAGCCCTTAGTATAATATAATGATACAAAATGGTTTTCCATGCTTTTAACCTTACATAATATTACAAATATTTTATTTTTAGATAAAACAATAAAATTTAATATTATTGTTAGGTTGGTTAAATCCCATACATAAATAAATAATTTAACACATATTTTTATTATCTGTCCGGTAAACATGAAAAAAGAGCGAAATAGAATAACTTCATTTATGAAACCAATACAATAATTAAAATCTTTTGTAGGTTTCAACCAGTAAGAAATTATTATTTTTTTTGTTTTGTTTAACAAGAGAAGTATTTTGAGTATAGATTGAGGAATTTAATGTTAAATATTTAACAATATAAAAGTGATTGTATCTAGAGCTAATTGGTACAAGTACTTTTTGATAAAGACTTAATAAATATAAAATAAGTATGTTCACATCTAGTGTTATTTTAGAATATTTATGATCTTTTAAGATTTTTATAAAATCTGTTATATTTATGAATGTGAAATATAGTACACAGTGAATATATGCATGATTAAGTAAAGAAAAAAAAGTTATTGAATGTATCGTTATGATATTACTGTTCAAAAAATAATGTAAAATAATAATGTTATTTTTGTAGTTATTTCGTGATCTTTTATAATTTTTATAACAATATTTAAGTAATAAAATGAATTTTTAATAACAGAATATAACGACGTTTGGAAATCTAGTGTTTTTATACAATGTATTTTTTCTTCAATATAATATAGAAATAGGAATGTATAATGTTTAGCAATAATAACGTAAATTGTATTTATTGAAATGTAGCAAATTCTATGAGAAAATTTCATATGTATTATAATAGCACTATATCTACTTTGAGACAGGTTTAATGTTATTTCTAGTCAATATTCTATTTTTTCTTTTGCTAAAATGCTCATTTTTTTATACACATTGCATTTCGTATTATCGTTTGCAGAATGCCTGATGTCAATATTCCAGTTCATTTTTTTATTTTTGCTATCACAGTTTTTTTTTTAAATTGTACTGTCGTTTTGCTTTGTCCTATACATGTGTAAGAAAGAAACTGCACATTTCGTGATACCAGAGCTCACCATTTGAGCGTGTTAGGTGGGGCGCCGGACGCCCAAAGAGATTTTCTTCACCAAGATTTTGATGTAATTGAGATAATTTATGAATATTGTATTATAATATTAATATTACACTCTTAAAAAGATAAATATTATAATATTACGAATAACCTAACAATATTTTTCGAGAGAAACGAACCGAGCCACGAATTATGGGAAAGAACGAAGCAACCGCGAAAGGCACAAAACGCCCCTGGCGGTTTCTTCGTTTCTTTCTCATAATTCGCGGGTTCGGTTCGCGATAATACCTACTAGTACTGTATTAAAATGTAACTAGCCGTTGGAAACAATAGTTATATTATTTCAACGTCCAACGCTGTTGAAAATAATTAGCGCCAACAGTTGAAATATAATACCTACATGCGAATATTATTCAACGCAGTCAACGATTCAACTGCCTAATAAATAAAAAGGGTTAAGAGTTTGTACTTCGTGAACAACATTACTCGATATTTTAAATGGTCTTTTGGTTATGTACGTACCTACTGCAGTTTTTTTTTATTTTACCATCCAATACGGCCGATACACAGCGCCATGGAACAATCAAATTTATCAACGACAAGCAAAAAAAATAACCTATTGATAATTGTCAATGTTTTGTACCTATTGTTTTCAACGGTGTTGGAATGATTAAGTCAAAAGGGTCAAGAGATCACACTTCGTGAACGATATTATACCCAATTACACAAGGTCTTTTGGTAATGTACATACCTACTGCACGTTTATTTTTTATTTTCCCGTCCAATACGGCCGATACGTAGCGCCAAGCAACAAGCGAATTTATCAGTGACAAGCAAAATATATCTTCAACAGGATAATATTTTCAACACCGAAACCAACGTCTTCCAACAGTTTCAACTTTCAACGTTATTATAGGATTATTATTACGTGTGTGTCGCGTGGGGCATAGAGATAATAATAATTAATAATACATCAATGATTCGGGGAACCACCCGTTAAAAGGGATTTCTTAATACGATTTTGATATATTTTTTGTTAGTATCGTGTCGATCTCCTATGTATAGTTGCGTCAACGTCGACGTTATTTTCAACAGCTATTTTCAACAGTTGAAAATTGCCAACGATAACGACGTTGGCGTTGGATAGAATTATCGTCAACGCCCAGTACTAATACCTACCTATTTATGCCCAGCCTTAGAACATAATATCTACCAAATGGAGACCGGACAACTCAACAGACTCAACAGGCACTTCATCACTCCTTGAAAAGTCATCAAAAGTGATCAAAATACTGGCTTAAATATGTAACGGTTATGGGCTATTTTCTCTTCGCTTTTCAATTTGGGAGGAGCGTATGGGTACCGCCGCATCTGGAACCATTTATTGGATAACCAACACCTCTGCCATAGGTCACCCCAAGTGGTTCGCTTCGTTTAGTGACTTAGCAGGGGTACCCGGGTTCATGGGTGTGAGGTTTGTCCGGGTATTGGCCGCAAATGCGTCTGCCCACCAGCTGCATGGCGGGCCGGATCGGGAGAGATTGGTCAAGGGAGTCCCTTTGACTTCTCCAGCCGTTCTCCCTCGGAACATCACCTTACACCGCAGTGGGAGTCATGGATTCATGCGTCCCTCACTACTGGACACACTGACCCCCGATCCCTACCCACCCTTTATACCCTTTTCCTTCACAGAACTTTCTCTTTCCTTTCGTAAAAAATTCCCTCCACGCAGCATCCCCAAAGATGACATAGGCCCTGAGTGGAATTATTTTCCTCAGGGACTCCTGTGTGGAGCTAATGTAAAAAATGGGTGTTGAAATGCCACTTTATTGAGTTGTCACGGAACCTTGCCGAATGTATAAATGTATATTTTAAAGACAACACGTGATACCTACTGGTAATTAGCAGGTGGCTTACTCCTTATTGGAATGACATTTATACCACCTGCTATGTTGCATGTGTTAAAATAGTATCTTGTATTTATCCATATATAAAGCTACCACTAATTGGATGGATATTGAAACATTTATTGCTCATACTTTTACCGTCTAAATGTGTCAGCAAAATTGGAAAACCGATGATGATGCATTGACACAGTTACCTTTAGCGATTTTCCAAACGGCCTGAACATTTAAGTGGCAGTTTTATTTGAGGTTATATCCGGAAAATTTAATTTATAGATTTGACCAAAATCAACGTGTGCAATCTGAAATAAAATACATCACTACAGTTTTTCCTTGGAAATTTTTTAAATTAGAATGAAATAAAAATTTCTATCTTTTTATATTCTGTACAATCGTGAAGGTCGGAATAAAAGTAACTAAATAATAAAAGTAAAAAGTAACAATTTGGGAGGCGGGTATGGGTGCTGCCGCCCCGGGAACCATTTACTGGATAACCAAGACCCCTGCTATAAGGTCGCTAGGTTCGCTACGTTTGTTGACTTAGCAGGGGTGCCCGGGTTCATAGGATGAGGTTTGTCTAGGTGTTGGCGGCCAATACGTTTGCCCACCTACTGCATGGCGGGTCGGATCGGGAGAATTTGGTTGAGGGAGACCTAACCTAGACCTCTCCGGCCGGACTCTCGACCCATCGCCTTGCACCCCACGTGGGAGGGTTGATTTCATACATCCATCTCTCCTAGGCACGTTGAACCCCAGATTCCTACCCACCTCTCATACCTTTTTCTTTCCCACAACTTCCTCTCCTTCCTTTCCCTAAAAACCTCCACACAGCATCCCCAAAGATGTCATTGGCTCTGAGGTAAATGTTTTTCCTCAGGATCTCCTATGTGGAGCCAATGTAAAAAAAAACTGCGCATGGAATGAAGTGCAAGTAATAACGTTTTTGAACGATGTTCTTTGAAAATACCCGTTTTCACAATGATATGCTAAATCTCTTCATTATTCCACGGTTAAATATGAGAATGCGGGGACCTCGTGTCGCGCGCTTATTCTTGATACGATTTCTAGGAAAAGCAGAATTTCCAACAATACGATACGGTTCCACTAATTTAATACAATGAAAAGGATTTTAATTATTATTCGACGAAAATTTTACACGCGTACCGCCCATACATCAAATACCATATTTTAACAACCCGTGAAAATCCTTATTTTTTTTTTTACGAAATGAGGAATTCCATCCGATTTTTTTGTTCAAATATTTACCGTCTATTTTTTGTAGCACGTTTTCACAATAATGCATGCGCCACACGCAAAAATAAAAGCGCGAGCAGTTATCTGTTGAACCGCGAGCGCTTATGAGTTGTTCCGTCACACGACGCTGTCAAATATTTCTTCCTATGGTAGGAGAGGGGGTCATATGAATTAGGTAGCTGCCACGAAATGCCATTTATTTGTACTGAATCTGTCAAATTGACAGCTCTCTCCGCCCATTTAGGCAGCTTCGTAATTAAAATGACCTCCTCTCATGTTTTCCGCGGAGAGGGGGTCGCATAACTTTTCGCATATCGCATCAGGAGCGGTTATAACCGGTTCACACGGTTCAATCTTTGTTGATCCACTCGGCAATTGAAAGCTAATTGACAAGTGTGAACACTTGGTCACCAAAGTTAATCAAGTTTTTGTTGACTAGCTAAAGTTGATTGCCCGTCTACTTTTGACGTTCGAGTATGACCATCGCCATCTTGGTGTGACTCATCGTTCGAGTTTCATACCGAATCGACGCGTATGAACACGTGTTTCCACTCGCTTGTTATTCTTAGTTACTCGCGGGCAAAAGTAGACGTCAAACGTGTTAGTTAATTTATGTCAATATTCGTTAGACATTCCTAGTTTCTACCGTCATGGAATCCGTTTCAACGAAAAAATATCTGAAATGGTCGGATGGTTTAATGTTCAGATTTATGGATCTGTACCAAAGCCATCCCTGTCTTTGGGATCAAAAGCAAGACGTGTATAAAAATAGAAATGCCCATGATACTGCAATAAATAATATTCTTGTATTGTGATACTGACGCCGACCGATTTTTTAAATTTTTTTTTTACATTAACTCCACACAGGAGGCCCTGAGGAAAATAATTTCCCTCAGGGTCTATGTCATCTGGGATGCTGTGTGGAGGGTCTTTTTGAGGAGAGGAAGGAATGAACATTGGTCTTGAAGAGACCCATGTTGTAGGAAGGAGGAAACACAGAGGCCGGCAAATCATTCCACAGCCGAGCTGTTGAACACAAGAACGAGTCGAAGAAACGACCCGTTCTCATGTGACAAATGTTAACCGTGTACAAATTTTGGGCACGCGTTTGGCGTGTTTCCCGACTATACACCGGTGCCGAAGGGATCAATGATGCTAGTTCCTCGGAGTATCTTCCATTGTAATACCGGTAGAACAAGGATAGCATTCCCACCCGACGCCTGTGCTCTAAAGATTGCAATCCGTCTGTTAAGATGGGAGAATCTATCAAACGGACCGCCCGTTTCTGCACAGAGTCGAGGGTATTTTTCAGGTATTTTGGAGCTCCAGACCAGAGGTGGCTGCCAAATTCAACCGTGGGGCACACTTGTGATTTGTACAGGGTTAGCAGTAAAAAATAAAATACAAACTTTTAGAACGAAGTACAAGAAGGAACTAGGATTAATAAATAAATCAATAATTAAATTTTGTCGCCAATTTTGGCAAGCAGCTCATCAAATTGTTTTTCTGTCATCCTCAAGTGATTTCTATATCCTTCGGAGTCTATATACTCGTATCTCTTTCAAAATTGTGTTGGATGCGCCTAATTCACTCCTTCTCATGATCCATTTTCTCGCCCAAATACGACGTTTTTTGTGCTTTTTCATAATCTCGAGCTCGTCTCGCAGAACATCAGAAATTAGAGAGACGCACGCACTGACAATTTCAGTTGACGCTACCTTGAATGTCGAATTCGGTTCTACTTAAATTGAAACGTGTGAACATAATCTTATTCAACTTTTTACGTTAAATAGAAGTGGATCAACAACAATCGAAACGTCTGAACGCGGCTTTACGGCGTAAGATCTGTATTGTTTATGGTTGATCTGCCCATAAACCGCTTAGGTGTGACATTTCTGAAGGGATTGTATGGAGAGCGTTATTTGGCGTGCGATGATCTTTTATATTTTATAGCTGTCTGTGGCACCGCGTTCAACTAAGTAGGTATATTTTTTCTCGTGAAACAGGTCCAATTTGAAATGTTAAAGACACCATACATTTTCGCATCGGATGACGGAATCTAAACGATCGTAAACTTGCAAATTCATTTGGCTATAAGTCATTTACCTATTTTGGCTAGAAATATTTGAACTATGATAAATAAAGGCCAATAATGGTTGTCCCCAATACTATTACCAATTCGCAACTTCCAATATAAGTTATCGTTACATTCTCTATTATTTCAAGTTGAAGTTCTCTGCTTGGCTATTCAGGAACTCGGGAAGATGGGCAAATTGTTTGGGAACTTTTCGTCGCTTCCGCATTAAAACTTCCTAATCGTTAACCTAAATCGTCGGAGTTCGATTTACTGGTATGTTGACTGTTATAATTATCTAAGAGGATCGGAAAGTGTAATTCGATCATCCAAATCGATAAAACAATATATTATTATTAACGACTGGTTCGAAGCACTGACAAGGTTTGAAGTAATTTTTACTTGAAACCATTGATATTCTTTGAACACCTTATGGGGTTGTTTTTTATTAAGGTTGAATCTTGTAATTACCAACAATTGTTCTTAAATAATAAAAAATAAAAAACGTGAAAGGGTTAGAAATTTAGTTACAAGCCTCCCACAAAAAGGTGTATTGCCTAATTGGCTCTATGAGATGATCTTTTGCCCTCAGTCTGTAATGGTATGAAAAAATCTAGATAACAACCACTCTGTAAATTGCCATCTAGTGAGATGAGCAATAAGTCATTAATGTAATCAAATGTAATATTAAAATAAAATAAATAAAAATAGAACCACTTGGGGTGACCTATGGCAGGGGTGTTGATTATCCAATAAATGGTTCCCGGGGCGGCGGTACCCATTCCGGCCTCCCAAATTATTTCATACATACTAACATTTAATTGTTTCATTCATACCAAAATTTTGGTGACCGGACAACTCAGAACCTTCTTTAAAAAGTAAAAAAAATGGTGATTCTGAGTTGGCATGGAACTCAACATTTTACATTTCTTTTTAAGCTTAGGCTTTTGGACTCGGAGCTACGCGTCAGAGTTCCGCTCCGACGCGAAGGTCGTTATTTATCACCCGAGCATTAAGGTGGGTCATTTAAAAAAAAAAAAATAAGTTCGATAAAAGGGTGCCATCAAAAGGAGATGTTTAAAATTTTTTAAATTTCTGATACGCTCTCCTTCCTCCGGATTCACTTCAAAGTTTTGAAATTTTCATTATAAGAGGTTATTTCTAGTG
This sequence comes from Limnephilus rhombicus, assembly GCA_929108145.2. Taxonomy (NCBI): domain Eukaryota; kingdom Metazoa; phylum Arthropoda; class Insecta; order Trichoptera; family Limnephilidae; genus Limnephilus; species Limnephilus rhombicus. The sequence goes on from OV815271.1 coordinate 32,349,007, forward strand.
TATATAAAAGTTACTTTGAACCCTTTAAGCTTTTAAACCATATTTTTTGCAATCTTCCATAGCAAGTATAGTATAATTTTACGAAATCATTTACAAAAAATCCCAAGATTGAGTCTCCCAAAATAATAAATCAAATTATTCCCACTATTTCGTGTTTTATTAAAAATAGTTAATTTTAAATGGTTCATCTAATTTTTTTTTGAAGATTTAACAAGGTTGGGTTTTTCTCTATTAGGTGAAATTTCAAAGTCAATCCGGAGGAAGAAGATGATATCCAAATATTATTAAAAAAAATTACGTGATTTTATATCTCCATCCAACACCCTTTTATCACTATTAGACAAATCAAAACAAGATTTTTTTCCCGTACAGTCGTGACCCACCCTACCGAGCAAACTCTATAACTCTGCATATAAAATACAAAAATGTATTTTATGTCATTCAAAATAATAATAAAAATAAATAAACGAATAAAAAAAAATCTAAACCATACCTAGTGAGTTTTTCCCATCTCTACGCAGATGAGATGAGATCTACCTGGAAGTGAATGATAATTTCGCAGTACCTATGCTTTTTTAATAGATTTTAATGAAAGTTCATTTCCCGGAGGGAAAATTTCCACTCAAGTTATAATTCCCGGCTCAGCAATTAAAGCGTATGCACAGACGGTATTGCCTGTCTTCCCCCTATTGCACGAGTTGTCAGCCCACTAGGAAAATTATCCCTCGCTTTTATGTGCTCCGGGGGGTAGCCGCGTCACTCGCTCAGCGGCTCTGCCACGGTATTTCTAACGGGTGTTTTGAAGGCTCTCGACAAACAAGTTAGCTGGGAATTTTTATAATTACAATGCGTACGATTTTGTACGATTTTCAACGTTATTCTAGAAGAAGAAATTTGTTTTAATTTCTTATTGATTACGACTTTAAATCTTTAACTAGTATAAGTTTGTTTCATCATGAAACAGGCTTTTATAATACGAGTATGTTTTTTTTTATATATTACGTAATCTGGTAGGTATGCATGTTTATGATTAATGATAGAAAAGTTGGTTAAATGACATTAGCCTGTGATCAGATCTGAATAGCCAAGTACTTTCCAACCTTCCTCTTTCCTATCTCCTTCCCTTTTCCATGTCTTTCAGTCCACAACATGGCCCAATTGGGGGGACAGTTGGGAGCGCTTGCGACTTTTGTGCGGTATTCACATAAATTAAATCTATCAATTGTTGATCGTGCTCGCAAAGCTCGCAAATGTTGATAAAATGCTGACCGTAGATGTCGGATTTGGTCAATATCGTATTGACATTGGGTTTTATCGATCATACGTGCTACACTTCATGGCATGTTATCCTACCGGCTGCGACATTTTTTACAAAAACGGCGCTATACAAATCATCCAAATATTATTATTGTTATTATTACAATGGCGTTGATTCATGCTGAACATATTAAATGATTCAGTCTTTTCGGTATTCTTTTAACGTACTCGCAATTAAAATTATATGGTAGGGTAACGTTATACGTAATAATAATAAAATTAGAAGAAGAAAAAATCAAGTAGAGTGATGGTTATACGGTATAAACTGATAATATTTTCACACAAAAATTAATTTTATGGTAAAATTGAATTTGTTGAAAATGCCTAAAATACGAAAATTAGTAAAATAAATTATAGTTACATTTATGCACTCTTACTGGACGCGTTGCCTTACAGAATTTGAACACTTCATCAATTTTCAAAGTAAAATACAAGTTCTATTCAAGTTCTGTTATTATTTCGGTTGTTTCAGAGTACTTGGATAATAAAAATCTTGAACAGGACTTTCACAGAACTTGAACATTAATCTTTGAAATTTCATGAATTGTTCTAATCCTGCGAAAAAACCCGTGCGTCCTAAGTAGACGGTGGGCAAGTTTTTTTTTGTTTAAATAAAGTTCTAGATAAATAATATCGTTCTCTTCGTCGTATTCATTGCCGAGTTTGTGTATCACAGAAGCTTCTCTGAAAGTAAGTTTGTTGGTAGATTTTACCTAAGAGTACATGGCTTAATTCATGTGCGGTAGACGCAAGGATTGCTGAAACAGAAAAAAACTCCAAATGATGGTTTCTGGCGTAAGGAAATTTATACATTTTCCTCCTTGAATTTATTGCTTAACGCAACTTATTTTAGCTCACTGCCATTTCGGGCTGTGGATATCTTAAAATTGCGACATATTCTTAAAAAAAAATAAGAAAAAGATTTCTACAGAGAGGGTCGCAAGTGAAACATGGCTGTATGTTGTGCAACCAGTCATTTACACAGTAGGACGTAATATTAGTAAAAAATAGAAGTTTTTTTAAAATTTAGTACTCTTAGGTTCAAGATGCATCAATTTGACAAAACACTAATTTAGATGTCTTTCTGGGTGAGATTGTCGCCTCCCGACACAAAACACTTCTCATCGACACATAGTAGTCACCCGGTATCATATTAACAAGGCGAAAAATAAATACCGCTCAAGCAGCTTTACGACATGTACCCTTAGTAATCCTCGGATAGTGCAGTTTTTCATTTTGACGGAAATCTATCGTTCATCCCCCTCGTGCTCGTTGTAACTCCGCAGTTGCAAGTGAAAAAGAGCTTCTGAAGATAAACGCAAATAACCAACCAGCTCCATCCTTATTTTATTACTAACTACCACCAACTTACCCAATACCTAGCGGGATTCATGTTCTCCTGTGCGCCTGATTTATTGGGGAACTTAAATAAATATCTAATGGTTCGTTCCGAAATATTTGCTGGCTAATTTATAGTTTTGAAGTCGACTTGCTATGGAACACAATGATTCTCAAATTAATTGAATTTAAGATTATGGGAGGGGCGCTTAGATTGTTTATACATGTAGAGTGTATTAAGAAGAAAGCACTGTGAGGAGAATACATCACGCGATGAACGTGTAGAAGTCAAGGACCCCCGAGGAAGACATGGCACAATCAAGTGAATCAGATACTTGAGTAGGGCCATGTCGAGGGTCAGAATAATAGAAGAGTTATGTATGAGACATTATATGAATGTGAATGAGTCAAAGAGTGTGTGATAAGACCGAGTTGTTTGGCGGTGCGTCCTCTCCGCCCCCTAGTTGGTCTGTGGACTATTTTTTATTTTTATGAATGAGTTTATCTACCTCTCTAATAATACATCTAGAATATTTCCTATGTTTGTAACAAATAGGGGTTAAATTACTTTGTTGAATGCAAATCTTAACTATAAAACCGTAAAATCTCTCTAAACACTAACTCTGTTGTCTTGAAATTTGCCCAACTCTTTCTGACTGGAATGTATCGGTTTAATGCAACTAGTTTCATAATGAGGTAGCAACGCCATTTCCATTATTAGGTAGGTAAGATTTTATATTAGCATTTTGGTCAAAAAAATGGTCAAAAGACCAAGAATATAATTATGACGCAAGAGTAAATGAGACGGACGCCCGAGGAAGACGTGCCACGATCAAGTGAACCGAATTCTTGAGGCGGGCTATGTCAAGAATCTGAATAGCAGAGATTAAGTATTAAGATATTAAGTATGACATTCATGGACTTGCATGTTTGTAATATATTTTCTGTTTCATATTTTGTTTTTTTCATTGTTCAATTAAATCAAAATCTCGAGTCAAGCCTACAAATGTTGTTTTACCTACTAACTTAAAAAAAAAAAGAATTGTTTACTTACGTGCACGGTTATCAAATGAATAAGACATCTAAAAGAAGAAAAACCCTTCAATAAACTTTACTTATCTTCAGAAAATAATCTATTTTATATTGTAATTAAAAGTCTTAATAAAAAGTGATAAAAGCTATCGTAAGAAGCAAATTTGATTAAAAATTGTATTAAATTATATTATTTTCCAATTTAATCTAAAGCTTTTTTCGTATTATACAGCTCCCCATTTGTTGTATTCAAATCCAAATACTTGAGATTTATTTTTAATTGCGTGCGTCGTGCAAAAAATATGCAATTAAAAAGCCAAAATAAAACTCTCTAATTTTCATTTTTGGCTTTTCCCTCATCAAATATGATAAAAGAGTAGGTACTCACCATTATGAAATGGAAAAAAGTTTAGTCCTTGTCCTTTTTAAATTAATCAGAATTTTTATTAGTTTTATGCTTTTCCGCTCTTTATAATATATTTTGAATTTGCTCGATTATACAGAAATCTACGTTGGCTAGATCTTACTTGTTACGTGCAAAGCGAAACACTGTTCAGTTCGTATTGGAAAGCAATATGGCAGGTGTACTTAACTTACTCTATTACCAGGTAAGCTCCTCAACATTTTACGATAGTATTAAAACTTACAGACGCATTTACTTTTTTTTATGCGGATGGAGGTTTTTTTGTGTTTTTACTTTGAGGGCAGAATTTTTTCAAGGGAATCATTTATAAACGTTTTTTCAAGGGAATCATTTATAACTGGCGCTGTTTGATTTATTCGATGAATTATAAAAACAGATGGGAATCTTTCAATATAATCGATCTTACATAATTTCTAGTTATCTCTTTAAATTTAATTTAATTAAACTTTAATAAATGTTAAAGCCCTTTGTTCTTATTTTTTCTGGTTGACAAATCTATTTGCTTGTATATTGAATGTCACGAGTGAAGCTCGTGTACCTACTTACTTTCATAATAAAATAACAATACGATAAAGTATTTTATATGACTACTAATAATTTTTTAAACGACTAGTTCACATTATTACTCCAGTGGGAAAACATTGTACATCACATGTTTAAAAACTTCTCTTATTGGCCGATTTAGATTGTGCAATTACACGGTTTCCCGCAAGTTGGAGTAACTTTTGTTTGTAACTAAATTAAAAGCTTTTTTCTATACGATTTAATTGCAGGTTATTATTTTTGAGGACCACTTAGCAGAAAAGTCTTAAACTATGTTTTTTTACACGTATCCCCACTTTTAGAATGTGAATCCAAATTATTTTACAAGTAGATGCGTAGGTACCTTACTTGAAAGGAAAGTATTTATCATTACAACTGATTTTTTATATAGGTATCTACACATTTCTATCGATTCTATACATCTGATATAAAAAAGTTTTATTTTAATTTTATTTACTTTAGGGAACAAACAGTTAAGATAATTAAATGTGTTAAATCAATATAATATGTTAAACCAAATAAGTTCCATTATTTATCTAAATATGCAACAAATAGTTATTCATCGATATTTTGTCGGTGTTTATACATGCTACAATGTAAGCAAAAACAAAAGAAAAAAACAATAACAAAATTAATATCTTTTAAGAGATAGAATCAGTTGGTTTGATTTTATTATGTATTCAAGCTGAAGTTAAAATGTCTACATCTCGCAGGATCTTGAATGTTTTGCAAATACGTCGTATCAGTGAATTTTGCACATTATTTGTTTTATAATTTGGTGGAGTGAATAAATCATTCGTTCTGGTGTGGCGTTCAGAGCAACGAAATGTAATCCTTTCTAATAGTTATGATTATTCAATAATACTGTTCATAATTTGTATAAAAACCACGCGTCAGTGATTTTTCTACGTTGATAGAGATTAATTAAATTTAATATATTTTAATACCTTATTATAATACGAATTCTCGTAACGTTTCAACCCTAACCATAAAAATATTGAAAATTTCGTCTGGTTTTTCGCAAAAGTCTTTCGGGCATTCATAAATCATTTTTGACATATTCCTACTGGAATACGTAAGTGCACCTTGGAAATAATATAGGCCTCAACGGCTTACAATATACTTTTCAATTTGATGGCATTCTGCACCGTAAAGAAAACTTCTCAATCTAAATGCCTTCACAAAGTTTTCAAAGCGTTGGTATCGTGTATTATCGATATTTTTATAAGGTTTCGAACGATGTACCATTGTACTTCCGTATTTTTACTCTAAATATGAAAAGAGGGCACGTTTAATATGAAATCATACGTGCTTGTACTGCGCAGTGGATTTTGTAAGTAGATAAACATTAAATTTATTTTCTGCAATGGGATAGCAGAAATTTATCACTTTCAAACTATCAATATGATCAGTTATTCCTAAAATATTATAAACTGTTAAAGAGAAGTCGATTTTGAAATATTACTGGAGTCCTTGGAGTAATTTTACCACTCCAGTATATTTCAAAGGCGATAATGCATGAAAGTTGCTCATCGGAACCAATAGGAACATCGGAACCTAGGCACAACCAATTTAGGAATGCTGTTTTATAGAAGTAAGTTACAAAGGGGAATAAGATTGGGAAATATGTAGTGTGAAGACACCAGGTTAATGCTCTTTCGAATGAAATTAAAAATACCATCTCGATAAACAACGTTATAAACAACATCAATTATGAAAAAATCATTAAAATTGTGAAATAACACCAACACAATCTACAGCCAATATTCTCGAAACAAGGAAATCAACAAATATGAAAACCAGGTCTACAAACATGAAGATGAAAAATCAACAAACATAGTTAATAAACATGGAAATTACGAAATCAACAAACACAAATATGAGGTCGACATCAGTGGCGGCTCGTGACTTTTGTGTGCTAGAGTGCTGATATTAAAAAAATGGCATTATTGATGTTGTTGTAGTCGAAAATTTTTTTTTATTTATTTTTTTAAATCAGTTTTTTATACGAAAAATTTCAGGAAGTTTCAGTTTGGCGGTGCGCCGCACCGATTTCCTGAAAAATCTTCATACAAAACACAGATTTTTGCATGATGCCATGATGACAACATCCATGATGCCATGTTTTTAATATTAGCGCCCTAGCACACCCAAAAGTCACGAGCCGCCACTGGTCGACGATGAGCACAAGGAAATCGTGAGGTAACAACAACACAGCAACCTATAGTCCGCCTCGGAACAGGAATCCTCAGTGAGAAAGACTGTGAATAAAGTACTATTATAATACATATTACAATTTATGTTAAATTTTGTTTTAACGATGAAGCCATAAAATGGTTTCAGAGTTACTTCAAAAATAACTCGGCGCACAGTTTGCAGGGATATTAATGGAGCTCTAAAATATTCATCTGATGTTAAGACACGAGGGTTACCGCAGGGATTGATACTGGGATCATTGCTTTTTGCTATATGTACCGCTGACACGATGCTATCTGTTGAACACTTTAGGTCGACTGGCTTTACCCCGATTTCTCTTAATTCTAATAGCCAAATCCATAAAGACAAAAAATTTACTTGGATAATCTATTTAGGTTGCTCTTCTTACTTAAAATAATTCCCTTAGTGGTGTTTCCACAATGTAAGCAACTTTACTTACGGTTATGTCACCATTAATATTAATCAAACCGAGCAAAGTGTATTAGTTTATGTAAGAGATGTTGGCTACAGTAAACGAAAATACTGATAACCGAAATCAGTATGTTTGTTTATTGTAGCCAACGTCTCTTATATAAACTATTAAGTAAATATAGGGAAGGGAATATTTAAAAAATGGGACTATTAGGTAAATCTAATTGTTTGTTTAAATCTAATTGGTTTATTATTTATAAGCATTTTTTAATTACAAGAGATTCTGGATTATTCATACAACAATACCTACAATCGAGTGACAGTTTGTGTTTTGCTCTGCTCTCGAAATAAATTGATATTATTTGATTATAAGCGAACAAACGTTACATGCATTTGTCAAAACTGATGGGAATTCATTATTTTATTCTTGGACAGTGTTTTTTATCCACTAGGGATTAATAAATTGACAGTTTTACAAAGTAAATTATACTCATTAATCGCAAGTAAACCAAGGGTCAAATAAAGGGTAACATAGGCAGTGTTTGTTTGACCTTACTATCAAAACCCAGTTTTCAAAATGTCAACATCAGAAAAAAATCTTAGAAGTAAAGGACAAACCACTGGGACATCGGTTACATCGGAGTCCCAAAACATAAATATTAAGGTACTGCTGGAGAAAATGGAGGCGAAGATGGAGAAAAAACTAGAAATATTTAAACAAGCAATAATAAAAAAAATTGACGATGAAAGTTATGACCATTCCTATTTTATTGTTAAAGATCTTGAATCCATTTTGTATTAATTTTGAAATATAAGCACAATACGATGATATCCACCTCAAGATGGAGACCATAATTAAACTGGTTTCCGAAGTAGAATCATTGAGAAAGGAACTGACGGCAAAAGATGGAATAATAAAGAGCCTTGAAGTCAGATTGGCAGAAGTGGAGCAAAAATCTCGTGAAGACACCCTCGAATTTGCTGGGATTCCTGAAAGAGAGGGTGAGCAGCCTGCAGAAACAATCAAACGGGTGGCCGCAGTCACGGGTGTTGACATAAAAGGCGATGATATTCTCGATATCAAGAAAATACCAGACCAACGACCAGGAGCCCTACAAAATTCCACGTCAGATTTACCAACTCCCAAAAAGACGGCAGATTCTACAAAACAGGAAACAACTGAACCTAACTAACCTCAACCCAAGGAAACGTATTCCAGAAGATCTTTGTTAGTGAAATCCTTGTGCCTATTTCAAAGATCTTCTGTGGAGATCAAAAATGAAAGCAAAAGAAATGGGATACAAATTCGTCTGGTTTAAAGAATGTAAAATAATGGCAAAAAGAAGTTAAAGTGATAGGATAATACACATCAAACATTCGTATGATCTAAAAAAAATAGTTTAGCTTTTTTTAGTGAGAGCCCCTCTCACCGGTCATTCACTGGGGTTATTCCCGTCAGTATGGTGAGTCATATTTCGTACTTTTATTTGTTTATTGCAACAATAATTCAACTCCTTCACATTCAATCAAAGGTTGAAATCCCCAGTGATGGCCACGGATTAGTGGAGCTCTCATTAAAATCAATTAAACTGTTTTTCTTTTTTGTAATATAAATTATAATATGGCTTTTAACAAAACATATGAAGAATTAGGTTATCAAGACAATTTGCTTACAACATCAGATGCTTAAATATGTAAATATCTGACAGCTGATCCAAAAAACACTACTTTTGTGCACCAAAATATTAGATCAATTAATAAAAACTTTAATGAACTCCAGATACAGCTTAACCACCTAAATATAGACTTTGATGTTATTTATTTGTTTATTTATTGTTGTTATACGCCCGTAGGGGCTTTTACATAGATTATAAAATAATATTTAGATATCGAGGATTACACATACATAGAATTTATACCAAAAGTTATAAAAGTGAAAAAACTTTTAAGAATATACAAGTAGTTTTTAAAGAAAAAAACCACTTGTATATTCTTGCGTAAAACCGTGAAATATTTTAAACAATGTAATATTTAACTATAACATAGAACAAAATATAATATAAAACATTACAATAACACATCAAATCGTAAAATATATTATACCCACGTTACAATAATTTGTAGGATTCCACAAAGTGTTGGTTTAAATTGCATTTTAGAATGTAAAGGGAATCAGCGAATACATCTACAATACCACCAAACTTGTTTCCTAAATCATGCATCCTATTGGTAAGTGAGTGTGATTGATAGTTGGTTGTGTAGGTGTTGCAAAAGAATGTTATATTTTGTCTAGTATTCCTTGTCGGTACATGGAGTTTAATACTAGAAACGATGGCAGGGCTGTCAATTAGGTTGTTCATAACTCTGTACAATAAAATTAGGTCTGAAATGATTGTTCTGTCAGACAGCGTAATTAAATTTTGTCGATTCATTAAACTTAAATAATTAATGTTTTCCATTGGAATTTTGGGTTTGAAATTTAAGTACCTAAGAAATTTGTGTTGAACACGTTCTATTTTGTTAGAGTGTACTTTATAGAAAGGGTACCAAATAGGTGAATTATATTCTACTTGACATCTAACTAATGAAATGTAGAATGTTTTCATGCAATCCATGGACTTAAAATCAGTTAGGGTTCTATAAAGGAAGCCAAGAATCTTTAAAGCCTTATTAGTTATGTCATCTATATGTGCTGTGAATGTTAAGTTTGAATCGAATATAACTCCCAAGTCGCGAATTTGTAATACTGGTGTTAATTTAACATTATTTAAATTATATTCATGTAAAATATGAGAATGAGTTCTGGAAAATCGTATTACTTGACATTTCTCAATATTCAAAAATAACATATTTGTTCGCACCATTTAAAAAATTCATCTAAATTAGCTTGTAAAATTAGGCAATCATATATATTTCGTATTCTTTTAAACAATTTTAGATCATCTGCAAAAAGTAGGACTTGTACATCTTTAAATATGTTTACAATGTCATTAATGAATATTAAGAAGAATATTGGGCCGAGGTGGGACCCTTGCGGGACACCACTTGTGGCCTCGAATACATAGGATTCTATAAAATTAATCCTGACACTAAGCACTCTATTACTGAGGTAACTGATAATCCATGACAATAAACTTCCTTTGATGCCTAACAGTCGGAGTTTGGATATAAGAATGTGATGTCAAACCTTACCAAATGCTTTACTTTAATGCGTTATAATTCTTACAGAATGCTGGTTGACAAATATTTACATTCCAAAATTCATAAATCACTACTCTTCCTTCAACTCATCAAAACATGATAGTCAGAATGATGGAGTTGTGGTATACACAAAAAATGACCTAAACTATGTTGTAACTGAAATAAACATTACTGACGCGAGCTGTATGCAAATAATGCACAATAATGATACTTGCGTTCTAGCAATATACCGCTCTCCATCCATCCGTAATTCCATCCATCTCCATCACACCATTTCTTAACAGTCTTAATAGCCCTCTCTAATCTTTCATATACTAAAAATTTAATAATTATGGGAGATTTGAACATCAACATACTCCCAAATAATCCTCACCACCAAAGTCACGACTACCTGAATATGTTAGAGTTCCATGGATTAATTAGTACCATCAATAACCAACAAGAACAGCTAATGAATCTACATCATGCATTGATCACATAATGGTCAAAACTAATAAACAAAACAAAAGTATCGTACAAATCAACAATTACAGATCATTACACAACAATATTCACATTACAATCTGACGCCACAAAAACCAGAAGGGATCAGTCAATCATATACAATAATATTAAATTTGAAAATCTAAAAAACATAATTAAAAATAAATCTTGGCAAGAGCTCTTCCAAATACAAAACTCAGATGATGCATGGAATTATTTTGACTTTTTGAAAAATTAATTAATTAATAATACCACAATTTTAACAAAAAATATCCTAACAAAATTAAACCCTTGAAATCATGGATAAACTTTTCAATTATCAACTGCATTCGTAGAAGAAACGCACTACATAAAAAGTTAAAGAAAATCCTTACGACGTAATATCACTAAACATCTACAAAAGATATAGAAATACATGCGGCGAAGTCATTAGAAAGGCGAAAGAAATCTACTACTGAGACAAAATCCAACAAAGTAACAACGATCCCAAAAAAATACGGCAAACTCTAAGAGAAGCCACAAATACACAAAACACTAAAGACAAACAGGACATAAGTAAACTTTGTATTGACGTGTGGGTACTCAGTGTAGGCTGGTGGTTAAATGAAGAACAACGAGGTTGCGTGATAAAAAAACCTTTAATGAGTTCCCACAATAATTATAATTTGTAATCACACAAACACGGTCAGCGTAACAGTCTTACGATATTAAATAGTACTAACGAAGTTACACACTGGGTCAAGGTTGATTGCGGATAGAAGAGGCGACTGCTCGGTAAGTTGAACGAACACTGGTCCTTTCGCTGTTGTTGGGCGCGTTTATATATGGCCAGACGAGTGGAGTATTGGTAGTAAATCATCACTCGGCTAGTTGCTCGAAAGCGCTAGAACTGTGCATTGCAAGCGTACAATGGTTCGTACCTTTTCTGGAATGCGTGAGAGGTAGGTAGGTCCGCGGCTCTGTTTCGCTGAACTGTTCAGTCGCGTACCGTCCATGCCAGACGGCTGACGGGAGCTCTAGTAATTTCGCTTGCATATATTTGAACAGGACTCCCTCCCCAGACAACCCAGACATGGCTGCGGTAGAAGGAGGAATGGTCAGATACCGAGGTGATCGGGAAATCGAACCCGCCTTCCAAAACGAGTGGTTGTGTGTGTCCGATCATGACTGCCATCGAACAACGGAAGGGTTGGTTGTGATGTGGCGGCTGGTGGCTCTGATGCGGTTTGCGAGTGTGATGCGAATCTCCAAGATCTTGAGCAATGTATGCTGGTTTGAGGCGGTCGATGCTCACGGTGATTTCCTTCCCTTTTACCAGTATGGTATATGCTCGTTCGTGCCGACGAACGACTTTATGAGAGCCGCTGTAGGGTTGCTGAAGCGGGCTCTTGACTGTGTCGTCCCTCAGAAAAACGTGAGAAGCTGTGAGATCGCTGCCTTTAGTTGACGATGAAATCGTTCCACTATGCCATTTGCTGCGGGGTGGTATGCAGTTGTATGGATTTGCGTCGTGCCTGCCAGGAAATTCAACTGCCTGAACAGCCTTGACTCAAATTGTCTCCCTTGGTCCGTAGTAATGCGGAGTGGAGTGCCGAATCTTGTAATCCAGCACGCGTAGTAAGCACGCGCCACTGTTTCAGCCTCTTGGTCAGGGATCGGGAATGCCTCTGGCCATCTCGTGAATCTGTCCACGCACGTGAGGCAGTATCGGCATCCTTCTGAAGAAGGCATGACGATTATGTCGATGTGGACATGCTCGAATCTAGCGGAGGGTCTGGGAAAGGCTCCCAGGGGTGCTGACACGTGCCGTGTAACCTTGCTTAAGATATATAATAATAATAACAATAAAGATATATATTATTATTATTCAGACACAGACCCATCCAATTTCTACACAATACTATTACTTCCTACTTCCCGTAGATTTCTTAAAATAGTGATTAAAAGAGTGAGAAAGAGTAAAAGAGAGTTTATATATATGTACATTAACAACTAGTAACTACGGCAAATAGTAGAATGATGATGAAGATTTAAAAATACTAAAGACAACAATATCAAATGAACTTGAAAGAGTTGACATCATGATGTAGAATCATCTCCTTTCAGAAAATACCACCGATTTCTTAACTTCGACCGCCGTTCTTTTAATCTTTCATTAATGCCATCATTAAAATCACGTTTATTGGAAATATGATTCTACTACCTAGAAATTTCCGGGGTGAAGGTTGTCAAAAATAATTGACGGAATCTGTGTTGACGATTTCATATTTTTTCTCGTTAAAAACGTTGCAGTCATCGTGATAATATTTTCATCGATTCCTCCCTCATTCCACAAGTTCAATGTTTTAAAAATATATGTTGTTGTGTAGAATCTGTTTTTGTTTTATTTCTTATCTTGTAAGTATTAATGCAGAGGGTTTAAGGTTCTAGAGATAGTCGTGGTTCCTTGTTTAAGAAGTAACTCTTTTTTTGCAAGCTTTTAGTTTTAGTGTGTACATATTTTTCGTGATTCACAAAATTAAATAAAAAAATGATATCACTGCAGAAAGTACCTAACATCTTACAGTTAATGGTTTTTAGCCGTTGTGAATGTAGCTACGAGAGAATTCTATTGAATTGAAATTAATAATAATAATAATAATATATCTTTATTGAACAAAAAAAAATGAAGATTTATAACTACAAAAACAAAAAGTACATCATAAGTACAGTAAAAGTACAGTTTAAAAGTTGCATACGTACGAAAGTTAATATCAAAAAACAAAATACGTATATACAGTAGGTAATTAAAGAATAGAGATTTATAATTATAAATTTAGGTTTCTCATAACCTGCCTCACTAGGCTAGCCTGTGTTGAGGCAGTAATTTTATGTCAATTTATTATACTGTGAACATACCTACACTTACATTAGAATAAAATCACACAATAGAATGGTTGCATTAAACAACATAATTCTTCAGAGTGCCTGCATTCTTGACTCCTTTGTATTTCCTGCAAAGCTCTTCGAGAGTAACACAGTCACAAATCAACGCCTTGGAAACCATTTTACAACACTTCGAGTCGCTACGAGTTATGTAATTAGGTTGTTGTTATATGCGCTACGGCGTAGTAGCTCCTCCGGAGTGAAGTGGGTGACCTGGTGCCGATAATAAATACGATATGGCGTTATCCTGTTAAAGTTTAATGTGTTTGCTTACCTACGTTTCACCGCTGAGGCATAATCTTTAAATCTTCTCATTCGTTCTCTCACTGTCAAGGATGGCAAGGATGCCCTGCCATAGTGAAGAATTGTGGGCATGTTTTGCTTCATGCATTGCCAGTCAAGGGCGGATCCAGCTTTGGCGCCAGGGGGGGTCACATAGCGCTAGGGGGGGGGGTCACATAGTCGTGGTCAAGTCACAAGAATTTATAATTTAATTTTGATAATAATAGATACAAGTAAAAAGTAGGTCCACCCAGTACCGGATTATCCCTAAGGCAGAGTAGGCAACTGCCTAGGGGCCCCGCATCGGCTAGGGGCCCCGCGTCCCGAGAAAAACTGACTTGCTTCAATTAGCCAGCAACGAAGTTTCGGAAAAGTCAGTTTTCAAGATTTTTTCATTTTTTTATTAGAAACATTTACAGATTAATAACATTAGGTACACGCATTAAACAAAACAACAAATTATTATAATAATTAGCTTATAACCCAATAAATAACTAATGTTCATATCACGCACAAACAATAAATAAAAAGTCTGTACTTAACTAAAACAAATATATAATCATAGTTGTATTTTACTTTAACTTTCCTTCTTTTTGTTGCAACATTACTTAGTATCTGAAGTGATTGAATGTGCCGTGTGTGGTTTATATTGGCATTTGTTTTGTTTTATTTCTAATTATATGTTTAAAATATAAATGTTGTACAAGCTTCAGTATGCACTACCTGTCTGCTTGCTAAAATTCTTTGGGAAAGGTTGCCTGGAAGAAATCACTTTAGTGACAAGACGGCTCTTTGTAATAATTTTTTTAACAATAAGTATATTTTTGTTTCTACATATGTATGTGTCCTTTTATGCGCAATAAAGGGTTATTGTATTGTATTCGTTTTCTTTATTAAATGGGGTGATGGCATATCTTTTGTAACGTAGTAAAAGAATTAACCTCAGCAAAACTTTGAAAGCGTTTTTCTCGAAAGTTTTTTAACACGTTTTTCAACCTGGTTGACAACGTATTAAAAAAAACTATACATTCGATTTGCATGCACCAAGTTACGTAATATGTTTTCCTAGGTAGTCAGAGGGAGTTTTTTTTTCGATTTTTAAAATTTATTTTTGGCAGCATTTTGAAGCGAAAAACGCCATTTTGGCTAAAAAATTTCGGTGAATTTGTTATTATAAAATGGTAAAAAAAACTCATCGCATCGGTCAAGTCAAGTCAAGGCAAGATTTTGAGTTATGATGTTCACAAACTTCAGAAATATTGTGTGCAAGAAAACCGATTAACAATTTTTTATACTCGAAATATACTTGAATCGAGCATGAGGGCCGGTCGCTTGAAACGCTGTACCTTCGTTAGTTTTGCTACAATTTATTTGAGATTTTGACACAATACTCAATACACTGACATGTTTTACATTCAGAAAAAATAAAAAAATAAAGTTTTAAAACCTTACCTACCCCCCCCCCCCCTCCCCTTAAAGTTTTGTTAAGGATTTGATTAAGGGAACAAGGAGACGTTTGGAGGCCCCTACAACCCCCCCCCCCTCCAACCCCCGTTAGCCACCATTGGTAAGGGGGGCCCCGAGACGTGCGTTGCCTAGGGGCCCCGACATGGTTAATCCGGCCCTGGGTCCACCTAGGTCCTGGACCCAGCCCAGGGGGGGGGGGGGGGGGTCATGACCCCCATGACCCCCCCTGGATCCGCCCTTGTTGCCAGCCTGAATCGAATTTTCAGTTTGGCGAACAATATAACCAAAATATCTATTGATACGTTATAGAAACACAACTCTCTAGTTTTCGAGGCCCAGTTCTTTAGAAAGCGATTCATTTCAGGGCAATACAAAGCTGATAACTTTAGTTCTTAGCAACAGTTCTATGCAGCATTCGACATCTCGAATCTTTAGGAGCTCTTTCTTCTTCCTTTTATCTAGGGGTCAAACTATTTAAGCTTTTGTACTATTAGGCTTGTCTATTACCGTTTGTTTGACAATCGTAAAATGATCCCCTAACCTAGTTGAAAAACACGAAATACGGTGTTGCGATTTCAAATTCCAAGTAATTAATTAGTTACCTCTCAAAATAGCTATTTGTATGACCTACGCTAATATTCGGCTGTGCCAACTTCAAATCCGTAGATCTGGGAGTGGCGTAGTCTTGTCGTAGCGGTAATAATAATCTATTTAGCGTGTTCGTTTACCAGTGCGGCGTAGCACACCCCTCTCTCCCCACCTGGAGGGAGAAGACGGCGTAATTCAATTACCACACCAGGCTGAAGACGCCTGCTTGAATTGTGACTGTAACTGTATTTCGTATGTCGGTTAATGGGATTCGATTTGGGCGCCATTTCACTCTTGTTTGGAAAGGTCACCGGCAAACTTTGAGGTCTGCATTGGCTGGTGATTTGGCTCTAATTTCGCAAAGGCCAACGGGCGGTTTCGGGTTACGAAAGCAAAGGTGACTTGAATGGTTCAGGAAAATCACCTGGACAGAGTTCCCGATCATTTGTCGACGGGTTTAGCGATTTACGAGCCATCACAAAGGTTAAGTAACGGTTGGAGTCGGCATTTTGAAAGACGTGTATAAACATTGCAATAATTCGCGTTGTGGGAGATACTTTGGTTTTGCCCGGGTGAAATATCAAAATTTTAGAAAAAAACACTAGCTTTAAATGGCTTTAGTGGTCAAATATAAATTTCGGTATTTTCCAAAATACCTCTACCCCATTTTCTTATTTCCCCACTCCCTTTCTTTCATAAAATCCCCCAATATTGTGAGAGTTATTGTGTTCTTGGAACTCGCGTCTACTTGTTCGTACTAATTATGGTTTGGAGTAATGAAAAATGTCTACAAATGATAGAAGGTTACCAAAATTTCAAAAGTCTGTGGGAACTTCTAATGAAAATAAAATAAAAACTTTTCTTTTTCGATTAATGAGTCATTTAGTCATTACGATAAATGCAGCGCTTGAAATTACAATATCGCCCTCACTGTCAGACATGGTGTAGTTAACACTACCACTGATTGTTGAAGAATGAGCGATGAGCACTCGCTTGGTTGATCTAAACATCCCTAGAGCATTTGGAAGAATTCTGGTTCTAAAGGCCCGCGCACACAGAGAGCGGTCAGGAGTTCCGAGTTCCACGTTCGGCGTTTATGAATTACCGTTTACACTAAAGATCAAGAAAGAACCCTCTTGTCTTAGCTCTAGCTTTTTGCACGTTTGGTCTAATCCCATCTTTAGACGCAATCAATTTATTCCGTTCGATCTTTGAGAAACGAAAATGGTTGAAATATGAATAATGACCCCATTCACTAATTAACCCACGTTAAATACCAAAAAGTAAATGCGTATTTGCATTCGCAATGCATATTTCGGTTAGTATTTCAATTCAACATTGTCAATTTATTAATATTTTTACGCAATAGCTTGGGCGTTTGACATTTGTAGTGTCAATTTATAGAAAATACCTTCAGTGTTGCAAGCGTATATCGATTTCTTCTTATTAAACCGTGCTAGGTACATCGTTATAAAATCATTGAAAGTTACTCCTATTGATCCGATATCGTAAAGTTATCGACTTCACCGTACTAGAGCTCCTGATGTTTAGCGAACACGTTTTTCAAGTAAAAGTTATTTCCACTTGAAATTATACAGCTCTGTTTAAAAAACTTTATTGTCATTTTTCCTTTAAAAAAAATTATTATTCACGCGGTTGTACATAATATTGAACACGATGTAAAAAACAAATTATCAACATTTGGCGAACAAAAATTTTGAATTAATAAAAAAAAGTCAAAAGTTCCAGAAAGGGTTAAGAGTCGGAATCACCCTGGAGTATTTTTGAGATGATGCATGAATGTATAAAAAGTCAAGAGTTCCAGTAAGGGTTAAGAGTCGAAATAACCTTGGAGTATTTTTGAGATGATGCATGAATGTATAAAAAGTCAAGAGTTCCAGGAAGGGTTAAGAGTCGGAATAACCTTGGATTATTTTTGAGATGATGCATGAATGTATAAAAAGTCAAGACTGAGTTGTGTGGCGGTCTTATCTCTATCCAGCTCTCCGGGAAACGATATGATGATTAGTTAATTAGGTAGTTGATTAAAAAAATCTAGTAAACTGAACATAATGGGGTTCAAGAAAGTCGCTGCATAAGAAGTCTATGTTCTGTTCTCATTATGTGGGGAGTCTAGCCACTAAGATGCATCTCTTACAGTGCCGTAAGTAGTTTAGAGTTGTTCCGGGGGCTGTGGTGGGTAGGGCGGCAATGAATGCCCCGCCCTTGGGCACTGCAGTCTCGGAAGTTGCAGGAGTTTTGTCTGATACAACTTTTTGCCATTAACATTTTTTGTTGGTACTAGCCAATTGATTTGAGATTTATTGTGTTACTTATGTTCTCTATTTTATGCAGGTGCTTGCAGGTTTTTACAGATGCAATGCCACCTCATGGAGCCTCTGTTTTTCTTTTGCCCTGTTTAATTTATGTTTGTCTTACTAACCTATTTTTTTGCATTTTGTTTTTCCTGTTAAGCACTTGCATACTGCTTACTAACAACGTATGCAAGGACACTGGAGGTCTAGATTCGTTCAACATAAATAAATGTGGCTTCGTTCAACAAAAAAAAATTTGAATCTTGCGAGAGCCTTGAAGGAGTAACCATCTGTTACTTATACCAGGGCGGGTAAGTGGTGGATAACTTCCAATGATATAACTTTCGGGGACCATAGTGCTACGGTCCCATACAATGTTGAAAACTCTGCCAAAGCCGGGTTGATTTTTTCTTCTAAAGTTTTCTGCCATTATTTTCTATATCTAGTAACATGCAATAAATTAAACTATTACGCGAAAAGTTCTAGAAAATCAACACAATAAATCATTACTTGAACTGAAGTATTCAGTAATGCTTAGTAGCAGAAGACGAAACAGTGTTTGGAGTTGGTACGTCTAACTTTTGCAAGTTCTCAGCTTTAAAACCTCTGGTTAGAACGGATGTTCTCACTCGGCTCTGGCGGCGGCTTTTGTAACTAATCTTACTTGCTATTCGTATTATGTATCATCGTACAAAGGAATACCGCTCATAGTTCTGTTGTATCACCTCCCTCTGCTTCATAAAAGACGCATGCATCAGAAAGAGAGGTTACAAAAAAGCTCTTGGCCGCTTACGACCGTAACATAATTGTATTACGATAAATATGTTGTAACCTTGCGGTAAGGATTAACTTATGTACAACTATATTGTGTCGGATGCGACCATAGATAATAGAAACAATGAGAGATACTACGTGGAGACGTGCCGACTGTCGTCTAGCCATGACCAAACTGCAAAAACTATCAATGCGGCTGAGCCTATGAAAATTATGCGTTTGGTGTGTAGGTAGGAACAAAGGTGAGCGTCGATGCAATTTGTTTTGCAACAGTGCCTTTGGGTGAACGATGCTGGCGACACTTTTGTGCGCCCTGTTTCATGCTATTAATGATCAATTGTCACCATTGTTCCTATTATGTTTCTAGTAAAGATTTGTTTCTATTAAAATACTGAAAAATGTTTACCTACATTGTTTTTTTCCCTCAATGTTTTAGAAAGTTAGAAATTAATTAAAACATATACAGCCTTATCAAAAAACGCAGTGAAAATTTTACTAATTAAAAATTTGTTCTTTGAAAGAAATACACGTTGTTTACACGGCCTGAGAGGGTAGTTTATCTCTGTTTTAACGATTGATGGCCGAACGATATTTGTAATTTTTCCATAGTATTTTGAATGTTCTATATATTTCTTATTTTTGAAGATGTTGTAAAAACAAATACCATTTATGAAAACTAGATAAAATTACCTTCTAGATTTATGTATTTGAAATACACTTTAGTTTTCAAAAACTGACATATTTTAAGATTCAAACTCGGAAAAAAATGTAAAAAAAAATACTTACCAAAACATGTTTGACTAAAATGTAGAGAAATTAAAAAAAAAATCAAAATTTAAAAAACACAGTCCTTTTATGTAATAAATTTGAAAGGAAACTATCACCTCACTTTTTCCTCGTGCATACAATAAAAAAATAATAAAAAATTTCTAAGTTTTTTTATTGCCATTTAAAACAGATTTCTTGCATCTCTAAAGACGTTAATTTCTTTGATACGTTTACGATCACATGTATTAGATATTAATATTATAAAAATTATCACTTTTAAGAAATTCTCTTAAAATAAAGATCTTAAAATTTATTTATTTATTGTTCTTATACGCCCGTAGGGGCTTTTACATAGATTATAAAATAATATTTAAGATATCGAGGATTACACATACATAGAATTTATACCAAACGTTATAAAAGTGAAAAAACTTTTAAGAATATACAAGTAGTTTTTAAAGAAAAAACCACTTGTATATTCTTGCTTAAAACTGTGAAATATTTTAAACAATGTAATATTTAACAATAACATAGAACAAAATATAATATAAAACATTACATTAACACATCAAATCGTTAAATATATTATACCCACGTTACAATTATTTGTAGGATTCCACAAAGTGTTGGTTTAAATTGCATTTTAGAATGTAAAGGGAATCAGCGAATACATCTACAATACCACCAAACTTGTTGCCTAAATCATGCATCCTATTGGTAAGTGAGTGTGATTGATAGTTGGTTGTGTATGTGTTGCAAAAGAATGTTATATTTTGTCTAGTATTCCTTGTCGGTACATGGAGTTTAATACTAGAAACGATGGCAGGGCTGTCAAGTTGTTCATAACTCTGTACAATAAAATTAGGTCTGAAATGATTCTTCTGTCAGACAGCGTAATTAAATTTAGTCGATTCATTAAACTTAAATAATTAATGGTTTTTATTGAATTTTAATGTAAATTTTATCTTTTATGTAACCTATAAAACAATATTCTGACAGTTCAACTTTTGAAAGTACGGCGTTTGTACAATAACTTGATTAAACTGATGTAAACCACACAAATAACACGGTAAATATATCAATTATATGAATAGAACAGTAATTTCGTCACTACAATGGAAATTATTAAGTAAAATCACAACATCTAACAAAATTTTCGACATCCCGCCTGATCCATAAACACACCAAGCCCACCAAGCTGTGTTTTCATCGCGGGCCGTTGATGCACACGCGCGCCAATAATGCCCCTGGCGGAGAATAATTAAAACAACATTTTTTCCTAGTAAATTATAACCATATGCGACGTTGTCAGATCTTTAAGCATTTTAACAGCGTGACCAAGTAAGAAAGCTTATTGATAATGAAACGTGTTTTAGTGTATACGGGGTTTATTTATGTTATTGCCATAACACAGTTAATCGGTCGCGCTGTGTTTTTTTTAGTAAGTCTGATAGTGTATAATAAATACGAATAGTGCCGTAAGTGAGTGTTTAGATGTCTGCGTCCTTAAATTAACAAGTCTCTCTCGAGATAGTGTTCCATTGGTCCACTCTGATTCGCTATTAAACCTCCTTAACCCTGGAAGACTATAAACTAATAAAAAACTAATAATTATTTATCAAATTGACTAACACTACATTCTACCAAACTTCACGAGAATTTTAGTGGCTGGTTTACGAAGGTTTACTACGATGTGTTATTTTATAAAACATCTTTACACAAATAATAAAAAACACAAGATTGTAACTAACTTTTTCCACAAGAGTAATCAGAGAGGACCTACCACCAAACAACTACGCAATTTGGGAGGCAGGTGTGGGAACCACCGCCCGGGAACCATTTATTGGATAACCAACACCTCTGCCATAGGTCACCCCAAGTTTGGTTACTTAGCAGGGTTTGTCCAGGATTTGGCGGCCGATGCGTCTGCCCACCTGATATATGGCGGGCAGGATCGAGAGACTGGTTGAGGGAGGTCTTTTATCCTCTCCAGCCGGAATCTCTCGACGGCCAACTACCGCCCCATAGCGATCACATCAGTTCTGTCTAAGGTGATGGAACGTGTGATCAACGACAAACTGCTCACATACCTCGAGAAGAACAAAATTATTAACGACCGTCAATACGGATTCCGGCGGAACCGCTCGTGCGGTGATCTTCTCGCGTATGTGACGCATGTTTGGGGGCGATGCCTGGAACGTTTCGGTGAGACCCAAACGGTTGCACTGGACATATCCAAGGCCTTTGACCGGGTTTGGCACCGAGGACTTGTCAACAAACTGCATTCTTACGGACTTCCCGCATCCTTGTGTACGTGGATTGCCGACTTCTTGAGGGAGAGGTCGATTCAGACGGTAGTCGATGGTTTCACCTCTTCCTCTCACTCGATAAATGCTGGCGTCCCGCAGGGATCGGTTCTGTCTCCAACCCTGTTTTTGTTGCACATCAACGACCTTTTGTCATGTGCACCAATTCACTGCTACGCGGATGACAGTACAGTTCATGATAGCTTTTTGTTTGACAAGCCCCCAAAGGGCTCACAAACTCCAACAGCTCGTAAGGCTTTGAAGCAAAGAATGGACGGTTACCTCGAGAGTGTTTTCTCTTGGGGTAAAAATAATCTCGTTGAATTTAATGTTTCAAAGACCCAATCTTGTCTGATTACGTCTAAAAGGGATCGCAATGAAAATCTAGTCTCTTTCAACGGAAGCAATCTTCCGAACAGGCCCTCCATTGATTTGCTTGGTGTAACCCTAAGTGACCAGCTCAGGTATGGGGGCTCCATCGAAGCCAGAGTAAAGTTAGCCTCCCAAAAACTGGGCGTACTGTACAGGGCCCGCAGATACTTTAAAAGTACACAACTGCTAACCCTGTACAAATCGCAAGTGCGCCCCACGGTTGAATTTGGCAGCCACCTCTGGTCTGGAGCTCCAAAATACCTGAAAAATACCCTCGACTCTGTGCAGAAACGGGCGGTCCGTTTGATAGATTCTCCCATCTTAACAGACGGATTGCAATCTTTAGAGCACATGCGTCGGGTGGGAATGCTATCCTTGTTCTACCGGTATTACAATGGAAGATGCTCCGAGGAACTAGCATCATTGATCCCTTCGGCACCGGTGCATAGTCGGGAAACACGCCAAACGCGTGCCCAACATTTGTACACAGTTGACATTAGTCACATGAGAACGGGTCGTTTCTTCGACTCGTTCTTATGTTCAACAGCTCGGCTGTGGAATGATTTGCCGGCCTCTGTGTTTCCTCCTTCCTACAACATGGGTCTCTTCAAGACCAATGTTCATTCCTTCCTCTCCTCAAAAAGACCCTCCACACAGCATCCCAGATGACATAGGCCCTGAGGGAAATTATTTTCCTCAGGGCCTCCTGTGTGGAGTTAATGTAAAAAAAAAAAAAAACATCGCCTTGCACCGCGGTTGCAGGGATGGATTCGTACGTCCGTCACTCCTGGACACACTAACCCCTAGATTCCTACCCACCCCTCATACCTATTTCCTTCCCAGAACTTCCTCTCCTTAAAAAACCCTATACACAGCATCCCCAAAGATGAGACTCCTGTGAGGGCCTCCTATGTTGAGCTAATGTAAAAAAAACTCGTTCTTGACACACACTCCTTGCTTCATTCACATTCAGAAATCACCTCATACACATACACATCCTTCTGAATGTGTATGACTCTTGACGTGGTCTGACTCAAGTATTTGGTTCACTTGATCGAGCCATGTCTTGCTCGGGCTCCCCAGCTTCTTCTACCATTTACAATCGCGTCATATATTCTCCTTACACTTATTTCTTTTTTCCTTACCAAAAAATTGATTCAATCACTCATTCAATCAAAACCATCCAAGCGTTCCTTTGCTTTTCTTATATAGCCTTACATTCTTAGTGAATCTCCACGTTTCTCACACGATCATACACGATTTTACCACAATTACGCGAATTTTCCTAGTTTTTATAGATACTTATTAAAGAAAGATATTATCCTTAAATCTTTATTTTTTTTACTTTTACGTATGAAAATTAGCAGTGAAATGAATTTCAATAAAATTAATGAAAACAAATATATTTTTTAAATCCCTTTCATTTAATCTGAAATAAACTTTTATTATTATTAAAACTAACTTTAAAAGCTTTATTCTCATATTAAATATAATAATTATTAATCTTTGGTGCAGTTGACAGATTTATGTATATTGTATTCTTCGAAGACTGGACTAACAAGGATGTCATAAATATAAAATGACAGCACTTACAGTCGGTCTTGAGTTGGCACGAAGAACTAGCGCGATCGGCTCATTCGTAGTCGAAACGACTGAGATTATTCTTGTTGGGTTAACGTGGAGATTTAAAAGTTCTGCAGCCATATTTAAACTTGGTCCTCCGAAGCTCAAATAGCTATCCTAAAGGGCAAATAATAAACAACTATTTGAAGTAAAAGTGTGCACGTGACATCTCTTGCTAATTTTAAAGTTTAAACTAAAACCCTAACTAGTTGGGGCTTCCTAAAGTTGATTAACGAAATTATGGAAGCCTTATTTATCCGTTCCCAAATGACGATGCCTCAGTCGTTGTTTTTTCTCAGTACTTTACAGGATATTGAATGCAATGCAATTGAAAAAAATTTTAAAAAGATTTCTGCTAATGCCGTAAAGATATTAATATTGTTTTTCATGTTACGCTGTTTGTCTATCTTGAATTGTCCTTTGATAAGTTTTTCGATTTAAATCCGTCCGTTGTAGAACGAAACAACTTGTATCACAAAACAAAGTTAAAAATCATTTGCATGTAATAAATTAATAGTGAATAACGATATTTGCAGGTCAACACAAACAAATGTTTTAACAATGCTTTTCTGCAAAGGTATACAATGGCTGGAAATATGCGTGGGTAGTAAAAAGTCATAATTATTGCACGTTTTGTAGATTGGAAAATGCCTTCATTCATCGGCTTACACTTTTAATAAAGACCATTTGTAAAATTTCATTTGTACTTTTTTGTTGGATTTATCAATGCACGGTTGGAAATATTTGGTAATACAATTACATCGCAGCAATTTTGACACAAACGAATAGGTCAAAGAAAATATCTGTCGTCGGTCAATTTTAGTTTTCCTGAACCCCTAGCAGCACTGTCGATCGATAAGGATTGTGTCGATAACTTTCGGTAACTTTTCGTCGTTCCCTAGGACAACTGTAGATCGCTAATGTACAAACAACAGTTGACGTCGATTATATTTAGAACACTTAGTAATTGTGAACCGCTATTTATTCGATCGCAATCTGCAGTCAAGCTAGGGAACGATGAAAAGTTACCGAAAGTTATCGATACAATCCTTATCGATCGACCTTGCTAGGGGTCCTGGATTGGGCACATTGCTCGACTAGAGGACAACGGGTGGATGAGAAGAGTCCTTGAGTGGAGACCTAGGTCTAGATTGGAACCTAAAATGTATGTATTCTTAGTGTGCCCTATATCGCCATAGGCATAAAATTTCGCTTGGCAAACGGAATCTAGAGGTCACGATTTCTAGCGCAAAGGTGTTGTTTGTTTTAAATTTTTAAATTTTTATATGCGTTAATAAATATCTAATGAAAAATGCATTTTTTTAATAGTTAACTCTTATACATACATGTATAATTTTATTTCCACTCTATAGAAACGGTAGGGAAAGCTTCATTTTATCCAAAGCATATTTTAGGCATGAGGCATTTAGGCATAGGCATTTTAAGCATGTAGGCATTAAGCATGAGGAAGTGCGAACTAATGGGAAGACATATTTTCTTTTTATTAATGTCTCACGGATGAAATTTGTTCTCAGCGATTTGTACATCACATCATACCCACTCATTCCCAAAATTCCCAGAAACATATTATTTTTCATAAAGTATAAATTGCGTTTAAATGCTTTTTCTTTACCTACCTACTTCATTTATGATAATAGTATTAAAGTTGTTACCTCAGTTTGTTCTTTATCTTAAAAGTTATCTGTGCTTGAAATTATTACTAGGTACTGTTTGTAATCCAGTTAAGCACGGGATTAATGTTTTTGTCAAATTAGTCCTTCACTAAAACAGTAGAAAGTCTAGATAGAGTTTTCGTTCTAAAATATGGCATTCGTTAAGCCCCACACTGCCACGCATTGTTTCACTACGGAAATATGAATACCAAGAAAGCTTGAACGGTTCAAAACGCCCGAAACTTCTGAATTCTGCCAATTAGATTTAATGAAATTTGCATTTTGTCGTAGGCATCAACGTCGTACTTTCAAACAGTAGGTGGCGCTTTATATACCACCCTGTTTATACTTAAAGCTTAGATTATCCCCTTCATAACACAATAAGAAACTTATGTATTTTGAACACAATAGACAAATAAGTAGTATTGTACCACCATGGACGTAGAATACATTAGATTGGCCTTGTGACCACAAAAAATGGGGCGTGAAAAAAAGCGCCCATTTGTTAATATTGGAGATCTTTCAAATGTCATCCAGCTCTTTAACCTCGTTTTTGATACTATTTCACTGTCGGCGAACAATATTTTTTTGTTGACAACATTCCACCAGCATGTTGTTCAAGAAGCGGTGTCTTCGTCAGATGTTTATGTAACATCGGGCTGGTTTAGATTCGTCTTTTCTCCAGCTCGTAGGATCAAGGCGAATAAAACTATAGTTTTGTACTAAGGATCATTTCCCGAAGACGATTAAATCAAAACAATCCTTAAACGGTTTTTATTTGTGAAAACTTCACACCAAAATGCTTGGCTTCGTAAAACGTCTCAATGGATCTGTAATCGTCATCCCTCGCCCGGCGATTATATGACGTATTTCAGTCGACTGGCTCTCATACTGTTGGTTATCAAGGGAAATTGCTCCCACTTCTGCAGAATCTTAGGCCTAGAATCATCCCAAGGACACACCTTTGAATCAGAAGATATATAATCGGTAATCACTGTTCATCACTATCGTTGGGCAGAATTAAATGTGATTGCTTACCAGTACGGCTTATCTATCGTTTTCTGTAGTAATTTATATGACTATATTATTCGTATTTGGATGTTATTCATTTTGTACTTCACTCAGAAGTTATAGTTTGAAATTTTCAATGCTATTGTACAAGGAGGAGGATCTTCACATTATTATGTCCTTTGGGAATATTAAGGATGAACTTTGAGGGAAGTAAGTCAAGTGTTATACCGAATTCACTAGTGAGAAAATCCTTCAAATGTTGAAAGGATCGCATTGTTAAATGACTGAGTGAAATTTACGAATGATATTTAAGCGCAAGATGTAATGCTAGAACAAGGAGATATTACAGGCCTCTTCTGAACAGCTAAATTTGATACGCAATTTATGTAGATCACTTAAACAAATATTTTCAGACCCGTTTGAAATTTTCATTTTTATTTATTTTTAATTATTTCTCGCCACGGATCCGAGGCGAAATCGTTCTGACGAATAAGACTTAATGCAAATTTCATTTGATAAACCCAATCCTTCGCAAAATCCAGACGTTTCATTCGATCGAACTTCGTAAAAGAAAAATCGTTTTTGAACGAAAGTTTTTCTTTTGGTAAATAAGATCTAATTAATCTTAAATTGATATGTATTTTGAAATTTTATTTCGTTTATTACTTGTTTACAGTTTCTCGGAGATTTTGTTTAATTAAATTTCTCCGTTTTATGTTAGTAAAAATATCTTACCCCATTTTATAGTTAATCTAAGAGTTTTCTCGCAGTAATGGTTTTAACGTCTGGCTTTTCTGTAGTTTTATGATTATGTCCATTCGTACACCATTGTGTCCGTGTCGCAAACAATCCCATTTACCGTTTTCAGTATTGCGGATAACTGGCATCCATATTATTTAGCGAAATTACAAAACTATTATGTTTGAAATATAAAAAAAACGTACCTTGTTGCTTATTTAAACTTCAACTTTTTTTTTTGCATACGCATGCAGAACATGATAATCTCTGTCATATAGATTGATTGTAATTTACTTGCGAACCCGGTTTTTCCTTTCAATTTAATAAGATAACAATTCTGGTGTTGTTTAAAAATACACCTTAGACAGTTGAACTCCAGGCTTTGTTTAAACTTAGTAACATGTTTCGATGATAACTGATAAAAAGTACACAATTTGGTTACGGTCAGAAATAAATTGAGTGGAAATAAATTAAAAATTGTTTTGAAATAATAATATAATTTGGGGTCTTAAAATGTCATATTAGGCGATTAGGGGATTCACTCTTTATCACTGTCCATTTTACTATACACAGGTACAATTTATGTATTTGTTCTTTTGCACTCAATGATTACGTAATACATAAATGCCATCGAGAGATCTGCCAGCTGTGTGAAAGTTATCCCATACAAAAGAAACTATAATAAGAACTGAAATATTTGCAGAACTGTGTACATTCATTATTTATTTTAATACTTTAAATTTTTAAAAAACTTACTTTCTACTGAGCGACACTTGAGCGACAGAAGACGGCCAATAAAAAAACTTTCTCATAATTTAAAATAAAACACATATAAATTTGTTGTAGACTTTTATTTTATAAACACTCTACCGGTTTCAGAAGCACCCTTCCTTCGTCAGGAGAATATTATAACTAAACTATGTTACAGAATGTTGACAGATATACAAATTTTAGGTGTTTGACTGGGAGGTAAGCAAAGGGGTCGGGGTAATTGCGGGATTTCCGGAAAGAACAGAGCGGTTAATTGGAAAAATATTTAAAATGGGACTGAAAGATAAATTAATTTGGTTATTCAAAATACTAGCATTATTATTTAGGGATTTTCTGATTTCTAGGGCTTCTAAATTATCTAATTTTTTGCTTTTATTATTACGGTGAAGAATTTAAACCCCCGTCTCCTTATTAAAAGTGTGATCTGCGGAAATTAGATGATTAGCAAACTCTGAAAAATTATTATTATTTAAACATCTTAAATGTTCTGTGATTCTGATATTTATATTTCTAGTTGTCTTACCTAAGTAGAACGAAGGACAGTCATTGCAACCTAAAACAGCTCTACTCAAGATCCATATTACTTAATTTACACAAAAACATCAAAACACCATACAAAGTTACACAAACAATACACAATACCCGAGCCAAAAACAACGAACTTCTCCAAACTCCTTTTTTCAAAACCACCTTCGGGCAAAGACACTCTAAATACATAGCTTGCAAACTATACAATACACTACCAACTACGATCAGACAAAGTGACTCCTTAACAAAATTCAAACAAGATATTAAAAAATGGATTATAAGTATTGGACGCCACACTATCACAAATATCTGTAAAACAAATCACACATAGACATAAATAACTATTCACATACAACCTAACCCATATAAAGCAAATGAAAATAATGGAATCCTGTCAAATTTAACCTATAAATAGACTAGGCAGAATTTATTTCATTACTCCATCTCCAACATTTATAATATAACTCTCTTTAAAAGATTTATTACCCTGCCAATCACCCTTCTGTTTTAATTCTATTCATAATATGTATTTTACCTGAAATATCCTTGTGATTACTATATTCATTTATATACCTGTACGCCTGTCTCGACACAGGTATACCCTAGTGAGACAGGTATACAAATAAAACCATTGTAAATATATTTTATTATAGATAAATAAAAAAAATAAAAAAAAGTTGGTACCTAAATGCCTGAGTGACTTAATTTATGTTCTCTATCTTTAGTGTTTTTTAGTAATTTACCTAAATTGTTATCAGTATAGAACGCGGGCTTAATGTGGGCAGGCAAGTTTTTTGCAGGTTTTTCAAGTTTTTTGAAACCGGTAGAGTGTTTATAAAATAAAAGTGGTCTACAACAAATTTATATGTGTTTTATTGTAAATTATGGCGAGCCACAAAGTTAATGCTTTTTACAAATATGTAAACTTTCTCATCATTAAATCAGTCTGAAGCAATTTTCTCATTCCTGAAAAACTTATGTTACTGAATCAAATCTTAAAATTTATGGCCATTGGTAAACTGAGCTTTATGTTCAATTCCTATGCTTATTGTCGTGTGCCATTTCCCGCATTCTTGCTGCAGAATGCACTTGCGTCCATGCCATTGCTTTGGCCCGCAGCCAAACTCGCCCAGCAACCTGCTATAAGATTCTAATCTCTGGAATACATCTCGTGCATAAATCTCGACATAACCAAGAGTACTTACTAATTGAATAAATCACCGGTACTTTCATATTAAAATAGGGGAGCGTCTCCCAATATGTGAGACGGCTTTTCTGCCTAACCCGTTCTTTCACGAATACAGGTCCTATACTTATATATATGTATATATATGTGTAAGAGGGATTTTAATCAGTGATTCCTGTGATTATTTGGATTAAAAAATTTAGATGTCATTTTGCTGTCCAATGATATATTTTTTCAATTAATAATATTTTTCTATCACACATCGCCACTGGTCACACTGCCACGCCGCAACGGATCACATGATATGCGCACTGTCGCGACTTCGCCGTACCGCTACTGCTACATTTAACTTGTGGTTAAAATATTTCGGGCATGTGCTGTACGTGCCCTGCAAATCTGTCTGTATTGGTTATTGATTCTGAATTTCTTACTTCTCCTATAAAAAGTTTACTTTAAGTAACACGAAAAGTTTACTTTGACAAAATAGGACGTCTACAAAATACTTACGTTCGAATTTTTGAAGTAATAAATAATGTAGGTTTTCACAAAATTTTTGTTGATGACCGTAAATCTTTTCATTAAGTAGTCATTTATTGTTCAAATTTTCATTCTTGTTTTTCTTAATAAGTAGCATTGGTAAAGATGCATTATAAAATGGGACATCTACAAAATATTTTCTAACGTACCTAATATAAATTCGATTTCGAAATACTTCCATTTAACGTCTCACAAATCGTGCGTACCAAAATCCCTTAATTTTAGCTAAATTTGAAAATATTGGAGCTTTATTTAAAGTGGTTAAGATTTGTGTTAAGTGGTAAGGATTTGTGGTTTACAGACATTTTTAGATAAATAATGTTAAGGAATTTCGCTTGAAAATTTTCAGAACTTTGGTGAGATGATTTAATTTATCACGCGAAAGTTTGATGATTTGTGGATGGCAAGAGTATAGTTGGATAGGAATTTTACCGTTCCATCGCGTTAAGCTTTCGGTAATTATACGAGCGTAGTTAAATGCAGGCCATGAAATATACATTTTAATTTTATAGTCTTAAGCGATTAATGGGCGCTCTATTTTACATCACTCTCCCGTCTCTTGTAATTCCCATTCTCTCCTCTCATCGGATATAATCTCAAGACGCGGCTTCCAATAGACTTTCCTTTTTAATTAACGTCCTTTAAACTTTGTTGTAAACCTGTGACGACCTTTGGAAAATTTTAACATTATTAAAATCGCTGTCTCAGCGTGAAGTAAAATTTTATCCATGCGTAAAGAGCATTATGACGGGAGAGCATTATGATATATTTATCGGAAGTGACCTGCCAGGTAAGTATGTTTCTGTATCCATTTGAAAATAGTAAAATTAGTTAGAACCTAAGAATTATTAATAAATTGTACAGCGCCCTTGTGGTGATTTTTCACAAAGACGGCGCTTTATAAATTATCCAATTATAAAGCGCCAAAAAATCAAAATCAAAATCTGTCCCAATCCTGCCCTGGTGTCAGCAGTAAAGCAGGATTGGGACATTTTTTCAAAGTACTCTAGTTTAACAAAATTGCAGAGGGTAACTGCTTATATTTATTTATTTATTGAAGAAACAAACCTGATGATGGACACTGCAACGATGTCCGAAACGTTGGCTAAAGAAGGAGGTAGCGCAACACGGCATAACACCCCAAAAACAAATAACGAAAAAAGAAACAAACAGTACATTATTTATAGTGGTGAATTTTTTTTACAGTTATTAAGTATAATTCAAGGTGGGTACCTATGATATGTTTCATTGAAGTATCTTATTTATATTAAGTGATTACCGGGTGATGTGCGTAGTGCGTAGGTGTGTGTGTGTGTGTGAGTACATCTGTAGATGCGAGAAGTGGTGTTGTATGTATGTATGCGCCCTGAATAATTTACATTATTAACATGATGCTCTTTTTAAATTTAGAAATTTGGATTATTATATAGATATTATATTATACACCAGATTTAAATGTCCGGGTTTAATTTTCCCCACAGGAAAAACTAAACCCTTTCACACACTTCCCAAATGATCATCTGGTCAATCCACGTTATGCAATTGCACTATATGTATTATAATTACAAAACAATACAAGAACAACATGTCAACCTACCAGAGACCAGATGGGAAAATAATTCACCGACTCCAGATATTTTCATATCAGAGGGTTCGGCTCTGTGGAATTCCTAATTGAACCTATAAATCCTACTGATCCCTTATTTATTTATCTTTTATTTTATACATTAGATTTTTATTATTATTATTATTATTATTATTATTATAGTCATACTAGTAATATCTCAACAATTATACTTGAGATCATTTTTCTCTTTTTCTATCTCATTCTTTTATCTTTGCTTCATCTATTATGCTCTCTTTCATATATTATTTTTTTAAATATATGTTCATATATTTGTTTATTTGTTCCCCACTTCCTCAAAATTTTATGTTACGAATATATATTTCTCCGCTTTTTAACACGAGCGTTGCTCTAAAAAAGGTGTAACACGTTGTATATTAAAAAAAATATGTATGTAATGTGTATACGTAATTGTACCAGATCAATAACTGAATTAAAAAAAAAAAACTGCACAATTATTTCTTAACAACACTTATTCAGGGAATAAACAGACTGAAAACTACGAAGTTAAGGAATTATCAGGGAAATATGAATATATTTTTAAACCTCTGGTCTCGGAAGGACATTACTAGCCACAAACATCATATTTCATTCGAAAGTGTTAGGCACAAATCTGACCCCGGGCGGCCTTTTTCTATAATGTGGAGATAAGTGATTTGTTCGTCGTTGGAAAGAGACATACTTATCCTTTTCAGTTTGTATCAAATATTTGTGTTTCGCTTCGAAGGGTTTGATTTTATTTCGGTGTTGCCAACTGAAAGCGATACTTGTCCAATTAATTATGACATTTATAAACTCGGTAAACGACAGGAGACTCGATCTCTTAGTAAAATGATTGAGTGAAGCAAGAAACCCATAATGTTTTGCAATATAATTAAAGTTCTTCTATTCAGATTTATTCTTCTATTCACCCACCATATTTCATCATTTTTGAATAATAATGTGGGTGTATGTGGATAGTAAGAGTTTTATTATAGCAACAAAGCTGTTTTGGGTTATCTTTAATAGGCCACTTGCAACACATTTAAAAAAATTCGGTTTAGGCAAATATTCTAAGACACTCCGTATTTTTTTTAATTGTATTTTTGGTACCCTGGCGATTTAAAAAAATTTCAATCCGAAAAATCGGACCAGTTTTTATAAACCGGAAAGACGGGACATAATTTTATGGGTTCGAAAAAAATCAATAATTACATAGCCTAAAATCATTTAATAAAAAAACCGTCTGTATAACATCTGTCAAAACGACAAACCAAAATATTTCATTTCGAATTCTGATGCTGCTTTAAGTTATTTAAAAATGGATTCGTGAATAAATATACCAAACCACCCACGATTGGTGTAACCACCACACGAAAGTACCTGTAACGAAGTTCGCAGGCAATAAAGCAAGTGAATTTTATGCTAGTTCCACACCAAAGCCAACCTTCCAACTCCGAACTTCGGACTCCAAAATGGTGGACATCGAACAGCTGATTCGGTGCTGTATCTTATCAGTTGCCTACAATTGTGCAGGCGATGCTTCGCTTTCCATAATATTGATTTCGATTCGTAAAGCTAAAAAAAATTATAATTTTAAACAATTTTTATCCGCTACAATCATATTTTTTACCACTCTCCCGTAATAATATTGCGCATACTGCTGGGCCAAATCGTCCAAACGTTTGCAAGTGGAAGTTGGCCCCAGCATGGCCGTACCATTAGTGTCAAATTCAAAAATTCGCCGTTAATCAAAGTGTTGCAATATATAAAAACAAACCAGTGTGGAATTTTATAAAATTTACTGAATATTATCGGAGACGCAACATTTTCATGTAGTGACGTCACGAGCCCAAAAAAGGAAAATCAATGCAAGTAGCCTATTCAAAAAATTGTTCGAAAGTTGTTATTGTTTTCGAACCCTTTAAAATTTTCTATTTCCCTTAACATTTCGTCTTAAAACCCACCTAATTTCCCTACATTATATTTTCAGCGCTCTTTAATAGGAATAATATTTTAGAAAACTTATATTTGTAGAGCTCGGCGGTCTTCAGAGCAAATACCTGAAAGCTAATTTTGTTTTTGTAACAAAAAAAGCTTTAATTTACATTAATTGATTGATTTTTTTAAAAATGTTTAATAAATTGATGAATATTTGCAGACCTTTCGTTACGGCTTCCGTAATCTAGGGCTAAGGCTTTTGACTCGCAATCCGAAGGTCGAAGCATCGAATCCCGGCGTGCGCAAATAAATTTTATTTGATAAATTTGTGTTATTTCACAATTAATTCATTAACTATAATATACGCATAGTATATTTGCCCTAGTGTAAGATCACCATTTTCAATTTAAACATTGATTTAAATGGCTTTAGCCGTGTTTGGTGACCAGATCTGAATATCCAGGTACCCGCCTCTACCCCATCTCCTTCCCCTTCCCACTACAGTCTCACAACAAACATGGGGATGCCATAGTCTCACTGGCTCCAGACGAGAGCAGCTGGGCTTTTTGAAACATATTCACATAAAAATTACATTATAATTTCCATCCAAATTTCTGCCCAACTTCCATCCATGGAAAGATATTACACATTTTGAAAATAAATAAATGACAGAGAGCGTGATATTTTATCACAAAGTAAAAAGTATAATTTTCGGTAGAAGACTTATTTTTTTCTAACAATAATCAGTGGTGTAGTGCAAATGTTCAGACAAATAAATCATATATGTAACTTCTATGACTTGATTAACCTTCCCCGAAAAATCCCCGTTATGTGAGAAATTTTGTTTTATTCGCAATTTTATAAATAGCAGCTTTTCGTGTCTGTTAATTTTTATGTTGATTTTTTGTTAAAGTTTATTTTATATAGGCGGCGTATTAATTCTTCAACAAATATAATATTGCGTATTAATATTTCAAACATATCCTTTTCTCACCTTACAATTAATAGGTACTCTACTCTATTTTTATAAAAAGAAAATTCAAAGGCATTTGATGCTGTAGAACCGATGAAATTTTAAAATTCTTCGGCGGCGATAGGGGCAACTGGAAACCTAAGTAATAAAACTATAAAAAAAAACTTCTTAATCAATGCTAAATTCTAGTAAAATCAGGGGTCAATTAACATTGTACTGTATTATTTATGTAGGTAGGTACATCTTATGAAAAAATATTTTTTCGTTTGTTTAACACTATTTACTAACGCGGACCCGTGAAAATCACGAAAAATTATAATTGAATTATTTGAGAAGCTAAAAGTGTTCATAAAAAAATCGCTAAAAGTGTTTATAAATATATATGTATATATATTAGACGTGGGCAGAATGATTCCCAGGAGTGAATTGATTCAGTCTGATTCCCATGGCCTTTTGAATTGATTCCTTTTATTCATTCCTTTAATTCAATTAAATCCCAAAAAAAAAAAAAAATTAATGGGGAGTTATTAACTAAGCTATTAATTAACCTATTATTTATATTATTAACCGGAGTACCGCAAAAGAGGAGACTGATAGGCTACCAAGCATCGCACAAAGAGGAGACCGATTATTTTATCTGATTATCTCGCAGGCTAAAACCTATAGATTAATGTGTTTGACTCTTTTTAGTGTCGCTTTTTCGTTTCATAGGTTTTCAAATCACAATGAGTGGGGAGGCTACGAAGCACCGCACAAAGAGGAGACCAATAGGCTACGGAACACCGCACAAAGAGGAGACCGATTATTCTATCTCATTATCTCGCAGGCTAAAACCTATAGATTAATGTGTTTGACTCTTTTTAGTGTCGCTTTTTCGTTTCATCGGTTTTCAAAATCACAATAAGTGGGGAGGCTACGAAGACCGCACAAAGAGGAGACCGATCATTCTATCTCATTATCTCGCAGGCTAAATCCTATATTGTTTGTCTTTTTTTAGTGTCGTAATTTTTCGTATGTAAAATGTATTTATTGCTAGCAATTATATCTTAAAATTATACAAGTTTTCGTTTCACCCTTAAAATTTTATTGATTTTATTTTATTTATTAAACTTATAATTTTGTTCCATTTCACGTGATCTAATATAAACATACATTTTAACATTAAGATGAGTATTTTATGACAGCTAACCACAGCTAATTGGCCTTATAATATCTGCAAATTTACATTTTATATCGACCCAAGATCTACGTCTAAAAGTAGGTAGGTACAATATCTTTCGTACGTACCAAAAAACAGATAAGCATCATTTTAGCTTCTCACTTTTCTAGCTGATGTTCAGATTCAAAGTCGAAAGTTTTCGACTAACTGTGTAATGAAATTGACGGCTTGGCGCGCGGGGGAATAAATGAACCGCGCGGACGGATTAAGGGCTGGCATTGAGGAATGAATTCGTAACTTTTGACTAACGTTTTATGTCTTACCTAGCAGTGACTTGATTTACTCGCGAGCTGCGGACCTAGGACTGGGATGCGTTTGGGACATATCGTGACATTGACGTGACGATACGCCTGACGTCATTTCTAGGTCTGAGATTTACAAAAGACCATGACGTCACAAGTGAAAAAGACTTTTGTTTTAATTCTAGATACGTGGGACGTGATACGTGGGACGTGGACATTGAACACGGACCTGGGACGGCGGGGACCTTAGGACAATCTCAGAACTATTGATTAGGATAAATGATTAATTCCTTGCGTGAAAGAGATGCTCGGGCAACCCGGATGAATCGCGGCCGCGTTTTGGCCATTTTGGGACATGGACTTTGATGATGTTCGGGTGTTTTTAGAATGGCGGCGCGGCGGTAGCGGAATACAATCAGACGAGTCGTTCACAATACCGTCCTTCGACCACTTCGCGGCGCGCGGCCCGTTTAATAATATTTAAATCGTTTACAGAACACATTATTCATTGAAATAATTTAACAGTAAAATAAATGGAAATTAAAAATGTATGGTGTCGCTAAAAATTGTAGGATGCAAGGCCAAAGATAAGGAATGAAGAATCAATTCCTTTTGAAATTGAGAATTAGATTGAGTGTGTCACAAGATTGAATTTATTCATTAAATTCGGTCATTCAATTTTGCCCACGTCTAATATATATATATATTAGGATCATTGTCTTTTAAAAGAGGAAATGTATCTGAATGATTTTGCGAGAATGCGCCATGAATGATGTGTTTTATGTGAATGCGAATGTCAAAGGACCTTGTATGTGTTTTGAGTGTATGATAGACCACTGCACAAGTAAAAATGAATGCACATAAGGGAAAGGAAGGAAGGGACTTACTGAGGAACCTTGTGGTATCTATTTCTCTTCTCTCATGGGTGGCCTTTGATCATACACTTCTGTAATTATTATTCGCGGTATTTACAATATGCGGGTAGATAATGCGGGAGCGGAAAATTATATGATTACACGGCGAGTTTCGATAGACGAACACGGACTAGTTATGGTAACAAAAATAACAAGTTCATAGGGATGGGATAGAATGATAGGGATGGGATAGGTAAGGAACATGTGACAATCAAGCTATAAGCACAGAGTCTATGATATATGTAGATGTATGTAGGTAAGTGTAGCTATGATTGTGTAAACGCCCAACCAGTATCTTTCGAATTACGACATTTATCCGATGACATTATAAAGTTTATGAATTTATCTGACCAGCTGTCAAGCATTTAAACAACTGAAATACATTTTCAATTAAAGAATTGTATTTATTAACAAAACCTCTTCCCGACGGCTGATAAAATTATCACCGACCCTTACGACTGCTCAAAATATCATCCCTCCCGACGATACGCGACGACTGAAATTATCTGTATCCTGTGGTTTTACAAGCGATTTAAAAATACTTTCAGCTTTATAAAAAAACACTTCCCAACATACGGTTACCCCACGTGACTCTACCATAAATAATGTATGGCTAAAATAGTAATGGTTTTTATCGACCGTCAAAAAACGCCCGAAATTTTTGCTTTTAGACTAGAATACCCCCTTAAACGGTGTTTTAGTTGCGCACTGAGTAAAGATTACATTTTCTATTTCGAATTATTACCAATAAAAAATGTCTATCTGTGATGCGGAAGAAATGGCAACATTGCTTTTTATATTAGCCAATACTGGCGCATGCGCCGTCCGCGTGAGTTTGTCGGCAAAATGTCAGTTTTGATTTGTGACTGTTATGTGATTCAGATCATGTTTTTATTCATAATTTTTATTATCTAATGACCAATTCACTTTTATGCTTGTTTCACACACAGCTATAAAATATCATTTGGCTTTGCCTATGTCAGCATATCGCTCGCTATATATTCTCATTGGGAATGTAGGTACGGCGAGCGATATGCCGAAATACGCCAAGCCAAATGATCTTTTACAGCTGTTTGTGACACAAGCATTATATTAGTTTAACTCAATATATTTACTATTATTTCTGTTATTTTTCGTCATTTTTATTCCAAACAATGTCTTTTTGTGAATTTAGTTTTTTTACCTGAAAAAGATAAGTTATATCTGACACATTATTTTTTAATTGACTTTTACCGCGTGAATTTAATAATCCTTTCATGAAAGTGATGTTTTTTAATAACATAAATGCCTTATGCATACGTAAATAAAAACAAAACGCCCATCCCCCGGGCGCCACAGACAATATTCCTTATTAAAAGTTTAAATAGATAATGGAGACTAGATTCTGAAACTCCATGGAAGAGATAAGCCGTTAGAAATGTTTTGCTAGTATCTCCGCCGAAGGAAGGTCAAATTGGATTACCTAGAATGATTTAAAATCATGTCCTTTCGGAATGTACCTCTAATTTATAAACACCGTGCATACATAATGTGAAAAAAACGGTATTTAACCTTGCTTATTATAAGTTATACCCTTTTACTTTTAAAGCATCTTGTGGTTGCCATTTCAAGCAATGTAAATTTTTGGATCACCAGTACTGAACTGTACCTACCTATCTCTATTGATTAGTTCGCACGCATTTTGAGACATTCATTTCTGAAAAGATAGATCATTACGGAATGGATATCTCAATACCACATATAACAAGACTGACATAATCTTGTATGGTTATGATTAAGTGCGTAGTTTTAATTGAAAGTTCCCTAATTATTTTGTGAAGTTTAACGAGTAAACTCGTAACGTAGGGAGTCATAATTAATATTGAAATTCGAATAAACCAGTGACACCTAGCGATATCCCTAATATCACAACTCGAGTAAATTACTAGACTCCATTTATTCTCTCAGGAAAACAAATTAGTTTATTGTACCTACCTAAGATGTCGTTACGTTCTATGTTCTATTATTATATTTTCCGTTAATTTTCCAACCAATATCATTAGTAGTGATGGTGTGAGACTATTGTTCGAAATATACAAATTTATTATTTCATAAGTATACATTTCTTTAAGGGTGAATAAAAACGTTCAAATATTTAATTAAATGAAGACAATATTAGCGAAACTCAATCGAAAATCTGAAAACAGAAAAATACAAAAAAAATATTTACATTTCTGCGACTCGAACCTAGGA
This sequence comes from Limnephilus rhombicus, assembly GCA_929108145.2. Classification (NCBI taxonomy): domain Eukaryota; kingdom Metazoa; phylum Arthropoda; class Insecta; order Trichoptera; family Limnephilidae; genus Limnephilus; species Limnephilus rhombicus. The sequence continues at coordinate 32,388,961 of OV815271.1, forward strand.
CCTTTCGCTTTCCGGGCAAATGCGCTAACTACTGCGCCAAGGTGTCGATATACGATTCGGTCATTTTTAACTGTATCATTCGTCGACTAAGAACCACCCGGATTATCTTAATTTTCTTAAGGCATATTTTATTGGCTGCTACCTTTATGTATGACCGAATGAAATGAAGACAGTATTATATCTGAAGACGATATTCCTATGTTCATGTATGAAATGAAGACGATATTAAGATTCTTCATTTAATTAAATATTACAATTTTAGGTTTTACTCATAAAGTAAAGAAAAATAAGTTCAAATAATTTTTTTAAATCTTTCTCCTTAAATATAAATTATTTGGGTACCTACCTTCCTAATTCGTAATTAAGTAAATATTTGGTGCTAAGAGTTAAAATAGATACTTGAAATTTTATAGATTTACTTTTTTATGAGAATATTGTTGTTAAAAATTAATAGAATACTTCATTTTAACCATGTTTATTGTATACAAAACCAACATGTTTCGTAAGTAATTCTACCTTCATCAGGGTTTACTTAAAACCTGTTGAGGTTAGCTTTGCTTACGAAACATGTTGGCTTTTAAAACAATAAACGTGGTTAAAACTAAGTATTCTATTAATTTTTAATTAACATTTAATTATGTGATTAATACCAAATTAGGTTTAGGAAATTAAAAGGGTGTAAAATGTTGTTGATTATCTGAACCCAGGGATGTGTGTTGAATTTTAAGACCCTTTAAGATAGAAAAAGTGTAAACGATCACTATTTTTGGTTGGCCAATGAAATTTTTTTTGTTCCACAAAGAAATTGGATATTTCCAAAGGTTTGATGAATTTTCGTTTTGATTGAATTATCGTAGTCGTATACTAGAAATACAACATATAAAAATATTGTTGTATTTCATCAAATATTATCGAAATAGACAACAGTTTATGCCCAAGTGGACAACAATGCTCCTAAATTAGCGGTAGTAGTGTAATGTAGTAGTAGTCCAGTGGGTAAGACTCTTGACTCACAATCCGGAGGTCGCGGGTTCGAACCCGGCATGCGCAAATAAATTTTATTTGATTAATTTGTGTTATTTCACAATTAATTCATTTAAAATAATATATAGTATATTTGCGGCATGTTCCAGAGTGGAAGATACTATCAGTATCGCCCTGGTGTAAGACCACCATTCAGAATTGAAACGTTGCTTGAAAATGGCTTTAGCCGTGTTTGGTGACCAGATCTGAATAGCCAGGTACTCCCAACCTTCCTCTTCCCCACCTCCTTCCCCTCCCCACTACCTTCAGCCTCACAACATACCCCAATTGGGGATGCCATAGTCTCACTGGCTCCAGACGGGAGCAGTTGAGATTCTTGTGCGGTATACACTGTAAAAAAAAAAAAAGGAAACCTTTTTTCCCCAACGGCCAATTCTGTAATCGCGGGTTGGAGATATTTATTTATTAACGCCCTTTTTCGGGGCTTTTACATATGAATAGTAAGAAATATACAGTATTTATTGTACATAACTGAACTGCCTTCGTAACAATATTTTATATTTTTTTAAAGATAAATTGAAGATGTCCACTGACTTGGTATAATTGTTTCCCTCCATTAGTATTCTGGGTAAAGAGGAATACATATGGTAGTTAGTTCCAGAATTACTGCACTGAAATAAATCCTGACTTCTAGTATTACGTAGTGGAATCCGGAAGCTTATCAATTCGAGCAATACCGGACTGTCAACTAAATCATTTAGAATTTTATACATAAATACCAAGTAAGTGAAAGTTCTTCTGTCTGACAATTTGAGCATATTCAGATAATATACAAACATTATTCAGATAAGATATAGAGATATAATATACAAACAAAATTAGACATCTTCCGCCAGATGTAATAATAATAATAATAATTGGATAATTTGTAGAGCGCCGTTTTTGTGAAAAATCACCTCAAGGGCGTGTACCTAGTTATTGTTTTGAATTGGAATAATTTAATAACTATTATCAGTGATTTATTATGTAGTTATTCCCTTTAATCGAACTCTATATAAACAGCGGAGGCGCGTTTTTCCTGCTACTTTTAATAAAATTAGGTGATTACACATCTGTACAATATGTAGCATCATCCGTATTGTATTTAGAGTTACAATGTTCTAATCTCCAGCAGTTGCTTAGCCATATTACCATCAAAAGTTGAATCAGCAAACAATTCCAGGGTATTGTTGATCCACCCGTTCATTCACTTACCCGATAATAGTTTGTAAATTCGTTACTAGGGAAGTTGGCTATTGACGTCGAATTTGTAAGGAAATGTGGTGTCAAGTTTTCCCCAACCCTCTCGTCTATTTCTGTCCCTGTTCTCTTAGGGGAAATAGTTTAATGGAATAGGGAAAATTAGTCTTAGCAATTAAGAAATAACATTTTTATATTCATGTAGGTCCCAATTTTGCAATCTCTTAGATACACAATTTTGACTTTCGTGGTGATTTTGAAAATAGCGTGTTTTTGTGTTAGCAATTTTAATGCTGAAATTATAATGTAAAGCTTTAACGTCATTATAAACCCCCTTATCCAAGTTAGCAATCTGTTTTGTAACAAGTTTTTTCTTTGAAATCTTGAGATAAGGGCTTTATAGTTAGAATCTCTCGAGAATGTTTTGATAAAATCATGTTATTTCCTCCACCTTACATAAAATAACAAACCCATTCAAATTCCTCTAATCTTACGAACCCTTTCAGAGCATTGGCTTGTTTCAGTCTCTTAAAATCAGTACCTGGTCGTTTTCTGCACGAGTTCTGAATTCTGGAAGAATGTATGAAAAATCCCTGAGTACCTTAAATATAAAATACGTATTTGAGTATAATGTTTATTTTTTCGGTCTTTCATTGTGTGTCTACTCTTGTAATGTGCAGTGTAACGTTAAAGTAAGCTAATTTGGGTTTGTAGTTTGCCGGTTGGATTCTCATAGAAGGGTTTTTGATACTTTTTTAAAAATTGCTGACGACATTTTTATTCCGTCTTTGAATTCCATTGTGATATTGTTTAGATCCGCGTATTTTTTTCTAATTGGACATCTTCACCAAAGCAACATAATTTATATTTTGGTAGAAAGCAGTCACTTGTGGTTTGACATATTAACTGAAATAAAACAATAACTTTGTTTGTAACCTCCATTTATTTATTTAATTTTTTAATACCGACCGGTTTCGATAACATAAGCATCTTCAGGGTATAAAATTAAACTGATCAAAATAGTGTGTAAGCTTATATATACCAGTATGTATAATGTATAAGCACACTCAATATATTTTTGATCAGTTTAATTTTATACCCCGATGATTTATTTATTTATTTATTTATTTACGGACTTACGTCCAATTTAAAACAAAGTATCACGAAGTATAGAAATGAACAATGTAAGGATTCGGATGGTACATGAAAGCAAAGACAAACAGTGAAAATAGAAGAAAAATAAGTGTCAAGTCACGTCAAGACCTTGCAAAAATTAGGGTGAATATTACATATCTTCATTTGTTTAAAGAGCGACAGAAATCATTTAAGCTAATACCAAAAAAATCAAGGTCTTGACGTGAGTTGACCAGTCTACACATTCTGGACAGTGGTGAGTTATAACCATAGTTAGTCGAGTGCTGATTGAGGAAAAGCAGGTCTTTATTTCTGAGTCTACGAGAAGGTATATTAAATGTGATGAGTTGTAGTAATGTAGGCGAGTCGATTAAACAGTTAATAATTTTGAAGAAACAAATGAGATCAGATTTTATCCGACGGTCTTCTAAAGGAGAAAGGTTTAGAGTTTGTTCAATTTCAGCATACGAGTAATTGCCTCGCTCTAATCCTAGCCTCCAAGCAATTCCCTTTAGGAACCGATGTTGAACGGATTCAATATGACGAATATGGACAGCATAAAAAGGAGACCATATAATACAAGCATATTCAAGATGGGGGCGAACCAAGGAGCAGTAAAGAGTTCTTAGGGTATTTATGTTTTTGAAGTCAGAAGTGGTTCTAGTGATAAAACCAAGTAGTTTGAGAGATTTATTAACAATCGTATTTATATGTTCCCGGAAAGAAAGCTTGCTATCAAGAGAGACACCAAGATCTTTAATAGATTGAACAGTTGTTAGGCAATTATTATTTAATTTGTATTCGAAAACAATCGGATTTTTAGATCTGTAGAAGGACATAATTTTGCACTTATCGACATTTAGTTCCAAGCAATTAATTTTACACCAGTCATTGAAAGAGTCAATATCTGATTGGAAAAGAAGGCAGTCATGGTAGTTTTTGATTATTTTTAGGATCTTATTGTCATCAGCAAAAAGCCAAAAGCGTGTGTGAGAGAAAATACGAATAATGTCATTTATAAACAAGTTGAAGAGAAGCGGGGCTAAATGTGCTCCTTGCGGTACGCCGGATGTTACTTCAATAATAATAGACTCAATGTTATTTATTTTAACTCTTTGTTTTCTATTGCTTAAATAAGAATTAAAGAAAGATAGCAATGGGTTTCGTATACCTATAGCATATAGCTTGGCCATGAGGATAGCGTGTTTTACTTTGTCAAAAGCTTTAGAAAAGTCGGTATATAGAACATCTACTTGTGATTTATCTTCTAGGCCATTGACTACGGTGTTGGTGAAGGAGAGTAAGTTTGTAGTGGTAGATTTAGCAGATCTAAAGCCATGCTGTTCCTCAATCAGCACATTTTTGAAAATAGGTGTTATTTTTTTTGTGATTATAGATTCAAAGATTTTAGGAATATGAGATAACATCGATATAGGTCTATAGTTTTCTACGTTCGACCTATTACCCGATTTAAAAATAGGTCGTATATAGGAAACCTTCCAGGAATCCGGAAAAGTGGCAGATGATAATGATAAGTTATATAATAAACAAATTGGCTTAGATACAACAGATTTACATTCTTTCAATAATATTTCAGGTATACCATCAGGACCAGTGCTTGTTTTGCTGGGAAGATTTTTTAAGTAATTGAAAACATCTACAAGTGTGATTTCGCAATTATTAAGGTCAATAGTATTAGCATATTTAAGTGGAGGGATGGTGCATATGTTATCAGTATAGACAGAGGAGAAATGTTCAGCAAAAAGGTTGGCAATATCGAAATCGTTGGTGGCGTGAGTATCATTAAAAAATAAACTTGAAGGGAGATCGTTATCAATACGTTTTTGTTTAATGAATTTCCAAAATTGTTTAGGGTTAAGATTTAATTTTGTCTCAGTGAGTTCAATATAAGATTTATAACACAAGTTAGATTCAATTTTGGATAATTCTCTTAACTGAGAAAATTTTTGATAAAGCGCTAAGTTGTTCGTTAATTTGAATAACTTGTGTGTTTTCTTTTTTTCCATAATCAAATGCTTTAGTTTCATACTGAACCAAATAGGAAATTTAGGCTGGGAAAAAGTTCCCCTTGGAACGAACAAATCTATAGCATGAGTTATACATTCGTTGAATTTAAATACAGCATCGTTAATATTGTTGTTTGATAACATACCTGCCCAGTCATATTGGGCAAGGTACCTATTCATGCCAGTATAATCACCTTTGTTAAATTTGTAGTGGAATGTACCTGCTGATTTCAGAGTGTCACTTTTGAAAGGATTAGTGAAGTTAATATCGAGTGGTGGATGATATTTATCTATTGGTAATATTGAGTCAGTAGCTTCACATACACAAACGCTAGGCATATTGGTAAATATTAGATCAAGACAGTAACCTCCACAGTTATTGATCGAGTTTAATTGGTACATATTCAGGAAGGCAAAGAAATTTACTATTATGGAAGCATGAAGGGAAACATTATTAGGAGTTTTCACACCATGACTATCATTAAGCCACACTATTTTAGGAAGATTATAATCACCACAAATAAGTAAGGAATCGGCCTTTATGGAAACACGCTCAACTGCTTCAGTATGTGACTTATAGATTTCTATTGAAGAGGAGGGGGGAATGTATACACAACCAATGACAAGTTTCTTGGAACCAAGTAGAACACAAATAAATAATTGTTCAGATACATTATTAGACGATTCAAGAATGTGGCAAGAGTATTTTTTTTAATACATATCATTACCCCACCTCCTCTACACTTGTTAGAAGAGGAAGAGCGGTCACAGCGAAAAATAATGTAGTCATGGAGTCCGAGTTCTGTTGAAGCAATATGATGCTTGTGTTAACCGAAACCGATCGGTATTAAAAAATTAAATAAATAAATCGTGGTTACAAATTTATTGTTTTGTGTCAGTCAACACAATTTAGGTTAACAAAATCATCATGTTTTTTTAATCATTATAGTAAATTATTCCCACATTGTTAAACGTTGTTTAATATGGGAGTGAACATATATTTGGTCTAGGGACATGTTTTATTGATAACATTTACCAATATCGCCTAAATCTACATACACATTTTAATATTCCGACTGGGCTTGTGTTTAAATACGGGCATGTGTAAAAAAATCCAAAAAATGTTACAAACTATTTTAAACCTACTGAATAAAAAAAATTAACATGTTTTAATATTGAGTTTACTTGCGTCGTAATAAAAAAAATAGAACTTTATTTGTTTGATTTTCCACACCGCCTTTATGCGTCCCTTAAATTTAATATCTGATTTAATAATTAACACTGATGTAATTTGGTTTTATTAAATTAATTAATCGAGTAGCCAAAACACCTCCGTTAATACGTAGTTGTTTGTACATTATTTGCAAGTGTATATTGAGTGCCGATACCCTCGTCACCCCCCGCCCCTAATCGAACCAATATAACCCGTCTCCGAATCGCAATAAAGCCTGAATGTTCTTTTATCCGTGGCAAATTATGAAAAACCTTTCAGGATTTTGTTCGCTATTGAATTTGCTGCCAAATCCCCTTGCTCTCGTGTGTTCAGTTGCCATTATTTTTTCCTACTTGAAGTACAGCCGTCAAAAAGTGGACTTTTCGTTGATAGGTACTTTTATTTGGTGGTACGTTAACATTTTGGTTCAAGTGGTGACTGATGGTACGCTACCACAAATAATGTGATTTAAATCCCAACAAAACAATCGTTCATTTAAGATAATTAATTTGTATTTTGAGAACTGTTATTTTTATCGTATCTTTAGCAACCAACTTAATGATCATTTAGTTTTTACTGTAGGTTAGTGTATCTAAAATATTTTCCTGATACTCGTTTACTTTAGTATTTTGGTTTATATGTATGCTTGTTGGATTATAAATCTGTGTTACAAATATTTGCCGGATTATAAATCTTAGAGTTCTCAAACTTGTTGAAATATTACATAGAGTTAAATATAGATCGTGTGGTACGATCAGTATATTATATATCCCTAAATTCTAAGTATAATTCAGAAGTTTAACTGTGGATTACAAAGCCGCTTTCTCTAATTTCCCATATTCGTTCATACAGTGCAACCCACAATGCTCAGCATTTCGCTGTTAAATGTACTATGGCTAAGTGAAAAGTGATAAACACTTTCCGGTTATTTGATGTTTTATTCATAGGGAATGCTCATGCGTGGCAGTCTACCACAAAAAGCCATTACTGTTATCATTCCCAAGTGATATTCCTTGCGTAAGAATCGTGTGGCTGGGATGTCTCACATTTTCAACATTAGGAATCTCAACACGTTATTTTTTTGTTTCATTCATGTGTTGCCACTTGCCTTTCGTTTTATCTATTAGTATTCTTTGGCGTGAAAGTTTTCATTTTAGGGTCCACAGGCTCAAAGGGCTTTTTTCTGTGTCGTGTGATCAAATTAAGTTTAAAAAATATATCATGCTATTCTTGCTGGCTGTTCCTTCCACGTCGAAAGTAGTTTCATCCTTCGAAGGTCTTATAAAACAGTGCAATTGTTTGAAAATGCTGTCGTCACGCGAAATAATGTGATGCCTTCGAAGGGCAAAATGATTGTCATGCGAAATAATAATAATCCCAATATAATAATTTTATTATTGATTATTTATGCCTTTACTGTAAAGCTGAGATACCCGAGTTCTAGTGAAGAACTTTAACAAATGAAGCTGCAAAAACTCTGCAACGGTTTTACGAAATTTTCTCAACCCTTTCTGCCTGGAATTTATAGATCAACGCAACTATTCTTTAAGTTTTTATTCTCTTTCCAAGATTGTTAAAAAAATAAGACGAGGCAGCATAATATTGCTTTAATGAGAAAAATTTTTCAGTTAGCATGAGTTATGTAGCTTTTTTTTTTTTTTTATGACGTTAGAGTTTCTGTCCTACCGTTGCCTTTTTAAAATCATCTCTTTTGGGGGTGTTGACGAGTCACTGTCAAAATGTATCAATCGATAACTCTGGCTTAACATTTTTTTTAATTTATTTTTTCCCGGGCGGGTGATTAATTTTTGTGAAGTTCACATTTTATCTGAATTTACCTTCAGCTTGGAGGAAGGTGGGGAATCTGAATAGTCAGGTACTTCCCCACATTTCTCCTCCACATTCCCTAGTGCCTTCAGCCTCACAACATACCCCGATTGTGGATGCCACAGTGCTCTCTGGCTCCAGTTGGGATTCTTGTGCGGTATTCACATAAAAAAATTAAAAAGCCCTCTTTGTGTCAATCAAATTCATACATCGTCTTATACAAGTCCTTCTGTTAACCTGACTCTTGACATCAAAATCAAGTATTTGGTTCACTTAATCGTGCCATGATTTGCCCGAGCGTCTCGTATACCCTGTTACCGTTTACGTTTGCACCATATATTACTACTTTCTTTGATCTTTCTTTGATTTCTTTTCTCCTCGACTTTATTTACTTTCCTTGTTCATCCGCTCTACACGCCCAAACCATCTAAGCGTTCATAATTTCAATATCATGGTAATACATGTGTACAGAATTCAGTCTACATTCGTCCTTCCTCTGCCAGTTCCGTGCCTCACTGCTCACATCAGGGTCAAGCGCTAACTGCCCATTAGTTCCCCCTACTTCTTATTGAAGAAAAGGAACCAAAAATTTAGACAGTTTCTAAGATGACCCTATGTTACTATAAGTTATACGTGTTATAATCATACGCTTAAATGTCATTAAGCAGATAGCGAATATGGTTAATTGTACATTAAGACAAATTATAATGTTATAAATTTATGGTTAAATGAGTTTAACTTACTTATGCTATATAAAAAAATAATGGTTAGTGGTAAGCGCCAACTAGTATGGACCGGGAAACTTTACTTACATACTTACCAAATTATTAACAGTGTAGTAAATAAATACAAATAAGTCATTGCCATTATTAGCATGCTTACATCAAAGCTGTTTTTTTATTTAATTTTTAAAAATTTATTAAACGTTTTACACGTTTTACAAAAAAATACGCTTTTACTGGTTTGCATATTGAAGTTTACGCATAAGATATACTAGTATTATAGAACATAAATGCTTAAGGCTCTGCAACTGGGCCCGAAAAGAAGAAGATGGAGAGATACGGAATTACGAATGTTAGAGGAGAGCGCTAACATTTGCAGCAACAAAATCGATGCGAAAAAAGCGAAAATGTTTAATAAAACACGACTCGTTTAAAATAGAGCAAAAATCTCGCGGGCATTATCTTAAACAGCAATTAAAGAAACATTGTGAATTTTTTCATACATATAACTTGTAAAATAACTGAAACAAACGTGTTAATAATATTTTTTGGAGCATACTTTGCGATTTTTTTCTATCGAGGGAATTTTATATAATTTGCGTTTCGGCGCGGGCAAAGTCTAAATATTGTCAAAGTATAAATAGAATGACATTTTTTTTTGAGAGCTTTAAAACTTACCGTGTTTAGGGGAAATATGTAATAAATCGGTACAAATCCGGGTTGCGGGCCCTTAAATAGAAACATAAAGTGAAAAAGAAAATCTACAAAAAGACCCATTAAGAGTATAAAGGTAAATAAGATTTTTTTTTTACGTTAACTCCACGCAGGAGGCCCTGAGGAAAATAATTTCATCTGGGCCTATGTCATCTGGGATGCTGTGTGGAGGGTCTTTTTGAGGATAGGAAGGAATGAACATTGGTCTTGAAGAGACCCATGTTGTAGGAAGGAGGAAACACAGAGGCCGGCAAATCATTCCACAGCCGAGCTGTTGAACACAAGAACGAGTCGAAGAAACGACCCGTTCTCATGTGGCAAATGTCAACCGTGTACAAATGTTGGGCACGCGTTTGGCGTGTTTCCCGACTATGCACCGGTGCCGAAGGGATCAATGATGCTAGTTCCTCGGAGCATCTTCCATTGTAATACCGGTAGAACAAGGATAGCATTCCCACCCGACGCCTGTGCTCTAAAGATTGCAATCCGTCTGTTAAGATGGGAGAATCTATCAAACGGACCGCCCGTTTCTGCACAGAGTCAAGGGTAGTTTTCAGGTATTTTGGAGCTCCAGACCAGAGGTGGCTGCCAAATTCAACCGTGGGGCGCACTTGTGATTTGTACAGGGTTAGCAGTTGTGTAATATTAAAGTATCTGCGGGCCCTGTACAGTACGCCCAGTTTCTGTGAGGCTAACTTTACTCTGGCTTCGATGGAGCCCCCATACCTGAGCTGGTCACTTCGGGTTACACCAAGCATATCAATGTAGGGCCTGTTCGGAAGATTGCTTCCGTTGAAAGAGACTAGATTTTCATTTCGATCCCTTTTAGACGTAATCAGACAAGATTGGGTCTTTGAAACATTAAATTCAACGAGATTATTTTTACCCTAAGAGAAAACACTCTCGAGGTAACCGTCCATTCTTTGCTTCAAAGCCCTACGAGCTGTTGGAGTTTGTGAGCCCTTTGGGGGCTTGTCAAACAAAAAGCTATCGTGAACTGTACTGTCATCCGCGTAACAGTGAATTGGTGCACATGACAAAAGGTCGTTGATGTGCAACAAAAACAAAGTCGGAGACAGAACCGATCCCTGCGGGACGCCAGCATTTATCGAGTGTGAGGAAGAGGTGAAACCATCGACTACCGTCTGAATCGACCTCTCCCTCAAGAAGTCGGCAATCCACGTACACAAGGATGCGGGAAGTCCGTAAGAATGCAGTTTGTTGACAAGTCATCGGTGCCAAACCCGGTCAAAGGCCTTGGAGATGTCCAGTGCCACCGTTTGGGTCTCACCGAAACGTTCCAGGCATCGCCCCCAAACATGCGTCACATACGCGAGAAGATCACCGCACGAGCGGTTCCGCCGGAATCCGTATTGACGATCGTTAATAATTTTGTTCTTCTCGAAGTATTTGAGCAGTTTGTCGTTGATCACACGTTCCATCACCTTAGAAAGAACTGATGTGATTGCTATGGGGCGGTAGTTGGCCGGGTTGGAGCGGTCACCCTTCTTTGGAATAGGATGGATAACCGCTTCTTTCCAACCAGAGGGCACAGAGCCAGTCTTCAGGGACATTTTAAAAAGCTTCGTCAAAATTGGAGCTATTTCTGCAGCGCACCTTGCAGTACCAGGGTAGGTATTCCGTCAGGCCCACTAGCTTTATTAACATCAAGCCCTCGTAAAACATGGAGTACTTCCCGATGCCGGATCCTCAGCTTTTTCATACGAAAGCCGCAGTGAGGAACCGACGTCGGGACAGCACCTTGGTCATCGAGGGTTGAGTTATCCGCAAACATTCTACCTAGTAAGTTAGCCTTTTCGGTGGCGGTGTTTGCTAGTGAGCCGTCAGGTCTGGTAAGAGGTGGCAGACTGGATTTGCAGAAATTGCGACCTATAGAGCCCGCAAGCGACCAGAATTGCCTGCTGCCATGCGGGCATGCAGCCAGCTTTCTGCTGATCTGCTGGTCGTGCTCGAATTTTGACCTATTTATGATTCTCTTGGTTTCCTTTGCCATTTTGTTGTAAGCTGTTCTGTCTTCGGATGTTCTAGATGTGTTGTAGGCTCGGTAAGCCGCGTTTTTTCGTCGCACTGCTTCAGCGCATTGTCGACTGAACCACGGCTTTGAGCCTACACCAGTTTCCTTAACAGTAGATTTGATGAAGCCATCCATCGCGGATGTGATGACTTCACCAATTTCCTGGGCACATCTTGAGGGATCCGAAGTCCGAAAACAGACAGCTGACCACGGGAAGGCATTAAAATGTGCCCGCAGACCGATAGTGCCACACAGATGAAATTAAGCTACATAAAAATAAAGCGTGCATCATAAAATATGTTAAAACAGAATGGTCAAAGATTAACAAAATAAAGATAAAAAACAATGTAATGTAAATAAGAAAATACCTTGATGTTACATACAGCAGTATGTTACACCAAGGTATTTTTATTACCGTAATAATTACGATCTCTCTACCCCCTATTAACCTCCCGGATTCAGATTATTATTCGGATGCTTTACATAATATGTGATTCATGAGACTGCACTGCCCTCCCTGATATCTGCGATAAATAATTAAAAAAATAAGTAAATGTAAGAATTTCATGGGTTTGATTTATTAAACACTCGAACAAAGGCAACGTAAAAAAACTTGCAACTAGCGTTTGGTTGCGTAGGTTTATAATATCTGTCTGTAGGTTTATAATATACGTGTATGTTATTTTCACTTCTACTGCTATTTAAAGTGTTTCGAGTAGTTTGGTGTTAAGTTACACGCTCTAAATGTTCGGAACCATTAAGGCCGGGGTCGGGGTGTTTCAGGAAATTGCCCGCCGCAGATTGCCACACAAATGGTCATTCTGCCCTCGCTGGATTCATCCTAGCCTCATATCCTGGCCCGAACTGTTGTTTCCATGAAACGCGCTGAATCATGGCCCGCAATCCATAGCCTTTCAATTACAAACAAACGTGAAAAGATGGGATTCTAGTTGGAGTTTTGTTATTGTTTTTCGCAAATGCTCCAACGGTCCTGACACCACTACACAAGGGTGGATTGTCGAAGGGTGCACGTACAAGGGAAACTCGCATTCGATAATGAAAACATAGTCAAGTAAGTGTGTATATAAAATATCAACTTTTATCTAAAAAGGAACTTTTATAAAGGAAGTTTATTGAATCAATCACTACATCATTTAGATTTCATATGTTTACGGAAATATAAGATTTTAATAGAACGGGAGTATGCCAATGTACTCGATGCTCGGTCGATGTAGAAATACCACGGTCATAAGGCTGGTTGCGAGTGTTGCTAGAAACCGAGAGAATAATGTGGCTAGTGAATGAAATAATTTACAATGTGTACTAACTACAAAATGTTGGTTTGGAAATAGAAAATTCAATTTGATGGGTAAAATCACAATCACAAGTTTCTCCGCGGGAATGGAATGAAATGTGCATAACTGAAAGCGAACTGACGGCATAACTGAAAGCAAAAATTTATATTTCTTTCATAAACGTTACGGATTTATTTTACCGGCCGCGGCGGTACATTAAGGCGGTACACAAGTCTAATAATTTTTGTTTGCTCAAAACTCACATTTTAATCATTTCTGGCAAATTCGTAACTATAATAACATCTTTATTTCCATGCCGCACAAGGAATGCGAGTTATTTATATTTTAGATTAATTCAACAGTTCGGCTGTGGAATGATTTGCCTGCCTCTGTGTTTCCTCCTTCCTACAACATGGGTCTCTTCAAGACCATTGGAGGGGACCCACCACTTTCCCAACGGCGTTATAAGGAAATACATGGTTTCCTCCTTCACCGCACACGTCAAGACTCTACTTTTTTTGAACGAAGCTACATTTATTTGAACGACTCTAGACCCTCCAATGTCCATGCGTACGGGGTTAGTAAGCAGTATGCAAGTACTTACATTAACATTATACAAAAGATAAATAGAAGTAGCAGCCCGTGGAATAATTCTTCTGAAATAGGTAACATCAAAAAGAGATAATATTGTTAGTAAAAGAAAAAGAAAAATAAAAATAACGGCTATGACCAGTCGAAGAAACCTTCTGTAAATAAAATAAGTAATGAGGACCAAACAGTTATATGATTATGTTATAATGTAAGTAATTACTATAGTAGCGGAAATAAAATAAAATATATTAAAAAAAGCCAGAGAAAGTATTCCATAGACCATCGGGCAGTCCCAATGAGAATGCGTATAGCTATCGGCCCAACCGCAGCCGATGCTCGAAGTCCGCGTCCTTTAGCCGGTTCCCCGATTTTGCCTCGAAGAAATGTACTTGGGAGAGAAGGGGAAGTTTTTGAAGACCTTGAGGAAAGATGAGCGTCGGGTTACCGGAGGGGGGACGGAAGGACATCTCTTCAAGACCAATGTCCATTCCTTCCTCTCCTCAAAAAGACCCTCCACACAGCACCCCAGATGACATAGGCCCTGAGGGAAATTATTTTCCTCAGGGCCTTCTGTGTGGAGTTAATGTAAAAAAAATAAATAAAAACAGTACCTTACCATTAATATATTTTACGTACAATTTTAAAACTTTATAACCCGTTTTTCAGCTATAAACTTAGCAGTAAGCACCAGATTTTATTTTTCTAGACGATGAATTAATAACTTCGGGAGGACAACATGGAGACACATTTTAAATATTTGTAACAGGTTGTTTTCAGAATTAATTAAAATGAACGCGGCAGAAAGGTCGAATCTCCAGGCCTGCTAGGGTGAATTCGACCGTACGTTCGTACAATACGCCGTTCCGCAACGTATATTTGTTAACACGCTTTCTTCACTTACGTCGTTAATATTCCCACATTATTTTTGAAGTAAAACTTCTTTACCCACGCTTGACTTGGGGAGTAAGCTGGTGAATGCGTGACGAGAGCGTTATGAAAAGTGTGATCGGGCGTGGCGAACGGTGGGGCGAGGCGAACGGAAGTTTGGAGGGAGTTATATAAGTTAGTGAAGTTTTATTTCAGTCGTGTGGTCTAAAGCACACTCGTTTTTTTTCTTCTTCTTTTCTTACGGCAAATTCAACAGTAGGTCCGTCAAATACACGGGTCGCGAGTCGCAATTCGTATACACGGCTTCTTTACTTACGTCGTTAAGATTCTGAATATATTTTAGGGTATATTGTCGTCTTAATATGCTTTATCTTACTAAAAACCTGCCTAATTTTTATAAAATATGATTGATTTTTCTCCAGATGACAAAATTTTAACGACATTTTTCGCCAGTCAGTTGATACTTTAAGTGTTGATAAGTTTTCCTCCTTTTTATTATCCGTGTGGGATTGGGACAATGAAAAGTGAAGGTTTTGCGTATAATTTCTCAATGAAAGATGCTTTCTTATGGAAATCCAAATGAAAATTTTAGAAATAGTTCCTTATTCTACTTGAGAAATTTAGATAAATCTTCTCAAGCCTACACTGACTGTGTCGAGGTTACCTTCAATTACCACAATCTTTTTTCCCTTACAAATTTCTCAAATTCAGTCTCAAAGTACATGTTTTCTTACTCGAATTGACACTGAAGAAAATTTCATCACTTTGTATCAATACTGTGAATGATGTATGCCGCAACGCTTTTTTGTCGTCTACAGCCCGCTGGGATTTTATCTCTTGTACCGAATTAATTGATTTACGAAGTAATTTTCATAAATCGACCGTCATGAATACTAATGTTTTTCAATAAACTGTTTCCAATGGATATTGGTTTTGAAAGCCTAGGGAAGCTGATGTAAGCACGAAACAAATCAGCCATATTACGCAATAAGTCCCGACAGACTAAACCTCGCGAAGTTTAACATTAAAATGTATTATTTTTAATTGCGGAGCTTCAAATTATGTCACGTACTCTCGCTCTGCTAATTCAAGCGAACAATCGTCCATTGTAAAGTGATCCTTATTCTGAAATAACCTTGATTTTCTGTGAGTGGTCAGAGGGTTCATTGCTCTATATGGATAGTTGAAATTGCTTCGTCGCGTCTACTATTTATCATAAAATGAGCAAAGACTCTTTAAAATTTGAAACTCAATTTAACGCTTAATCGATCGAGATATTATATGTCACAGTATGCAATAAAACAAACTGAAAAAAATCATATTACCATTACCAACAACAAGAAATTTCCGACTGATTATTTCAGACCTGAAGAGGGCATTACCAGAGAAAGCCTGAAATACGTCATTTTCAAAAAAGTTTTTAGACGTATTGACTCTTTTCCACAAAAAAATTATAAATGGAAAGATTGTTCTTTTATCTAGCATTCGTATGCAATAAATTTTTAGAATTTTTTTAAATTTTTAGTATAATAAGGTTATTCCATAGGTCGTTGGCAGATTTGTTAAATTTTCAAAAAAGTTTTTGTATTATACCACACCCATTTCAAATAATGTAATCATGCAGTAAAATAAATCAATACATTATCTAGCAAAGTTATGTATTAGAATTTTAATTTTAGTTTCAATAAAATCATTAAAAAATATGTACGTACATGTGTTTCTTGACGAAAATTGGTCCATTTGTGTATTTATTTGCGCACTTACAAACTAATATATTTCAGATTTTTTTAACATTCTTATTAAATTTAGACATTATTGAAAAATGGTAAAATGTATGCAATAAATTTTAAGAATTTTTTAAAATTTTTAGTATAATAAGGTTATTCCATAGGTCGTTGGCAGATTTGTTAAATTTTCAAAAAAGTTTTTGTATTATACCACACCCATTTCAAATAATGTAATCATGCAGTAAAATAAATCAATACATTATCTAGCAAAGTTATGTATTAGAATTTTAATTTTAGTTTCAATAAAATCATTAAAAAATATGTACGTACATGTGTTTCTTGACGAAAATTGGTCCATTTGTGTATTTATTTGCGCACTTACAAACTAATATATTTCAGATTTTTTTAACATTCTTATTAAATTTAGACATTATTGAAAAATGATAAATACTTATAATCAAAAAATAACTACAAAAAGTACACTATTTTAATAGTTTTATCATCACGCCTTTCAGCATTTTTGGATGAAGGTATAAATTAAAGCTAATTTGGATTGAAATAAATTCGATATTGAGTTATAATTTTAAAAAGCTGGTACGGAGAATAATTAATCTTTCTCATTGCAACCGTCCTGCACGATCGGAAGAACAACTTTCGACGAAATGTGGATTTTCGTCCGCTGGCTGGTTAAACGCTCTGAAGTGAAAAATGCTAGATCTGAAGTTGGGCCAATATATGTCGTATTCCCACTGTTTTATTACGGAATCCATGAATAATTCTAGGACGTTCATTCAATACAATCGATGTCCCCACTTCATTTTGGCTGATTCCAATTCTGAACTGTGACTACCGGAACTCTTGTGTTTTATGCAATTCTTTTATTCGATCCTCTTGTAACCACTTAATTTAACATTTTCATTTCCAGTCCGTGATCTGAATTCACCTCTTAGGGTAAATGTTGATATAGCCGGGCTTTCCTTCGAACCCAGACCTTTCAAAGGGGCTCGGGACGAGGGCGAGTCGCAGAGTAAACCTGGGTAGATTGTCTAGGTACAGTTCTGTTGTATCTGTACCTACCTACTTACATTATTTCATTTATTCACACCCTTTTGCAATAGTGATCAGAATTTAAAGTTTTTTTAGGACTTGGGACAGTCAATTTAGCATTAACGGTTTTACTTAAATTATTAAGCTATGTAAGTATGTATGTCATATTGTTAAGCTATGTAAGCGCCTTCGAGCGATTGTAGGCAAACTTTATAAACTTAAATATTATGTACCCATCAAAACCATGAAACTAATCTATTTGTCCCTGGCTGAATCTAATGTGAGATATGGTATAACGTCTTGGGGGCACTCATGTAAAACAAACATCCAACATGTACAGTCAATTCAAAACGCTATGGTCAAATTACTCGTCAGCAAAGCAGTTTATGACCAGCGGCAAAATATCACAATTATGTATAAATCCATAAATGTGTTAACTATTAGAGCTCTTTTTTGGTATAAAATCTGTATGCAACATATCTTAGATAGCCCATACAAAACAATGGTGGATCACATGTACAATACTAGGCTTACACAAAATGAAGGGATGATAGTACCTAGATTTTCTAATAAACATGGCCAGCGAACTCTTGAACACATTGTACCACTTATTTTTAATATGCTGCCATATTAAAAATTTGCTTTATATTTGGGAGGCGGGAACGGGTACCGCCGCCCCGGGAACCTTTATTGGATAACCAACACCTCTGCCATAGGTCACCCCAAGTGGTTCGCTACGTTTGGTGATTTAGCAGGGGTGCCCGGGTTCATGGGGTGAGGTTTGTCTAGGTCTTGGAGGCGGATGACTGGGACATACTGAACCCCAGATTCCTACCCACCCCTTAAACCCTTTTCCTTCCCAGAACTCTCCTCTCCTTCCCTTTTCCTTAAAAAAAACCCTCCACACAGCATCCTCAAAGATGACATAGGCCCCGAGGAAAATTATTTTCCTCAGGGCCTCCTGTGTGGAGCTCATGTAAAAAAAAAAAAAAAAAAATATGATTTGAAAAAATGTTGCTCGACACCTAAATTTGCACTATTGTTTAGAACATGGCTTTTGGAATCAGATTTTATGTATTGACTTGACTCCTCGTGCATTTTTAATTTTTAATTATTAATATTTAATTTTAAATTTTTTTTCTCTTTATACTTATTTATGTTTTTATTATGTTTTTTATTAAATTGCAATATTTTTTTTCTTCTATTGTAAAACATTGTATATTGTATCATGTTGTTGTCCACACTATTTTCCTGCCGACAAGCTACTTGCAGTAGCTTTGCAGGTGCAATGTAAACAAGAAAAAAAAATAAATAAACTATTTTCTAATTATGTGCTTCCCCTTTAAATATACCTAAATTGTTACCTAATCGACCGTCAACGCTTTTTTGATCTTTAAAAACATTTTGTACTTCGAATAATGGTCCCCTTTATCTGCCGAATCTCGTTTCGTCAGCGTTTTGTCAAATTTTGATGACCATTGCTTGGTGGCTGATCATACAGCCCTGTTTAAAATTTTACTAAGTGACTCATTTACCTGCTTTCTTCGTGCGTGAGGTGTCACGCTTTGTGACTTTTGAAATTGAATAAACCCGTACTTGGTTTTAAAATACAGTCTCAGTGGTATCCATTTTTTGTTAATACAGAAGTAAGCACCTGTTGACAAGCCGATTCAATTGGCTTAGCAGGACTTGTTTGTTGATTATATTATGTATTATCTATTATTTCAATAAAAAGTAAAATCGAATATGTCACATTAACGAGGATTGCTGGTGATACGGTATATAAATACGCGTACATTACTATACATTCAAAACTAATTCTCTAAACTAATGATGTACTTTGCAAGGCTGTCCAAAACGTTGACCCATGAAAACTATCCCCAAAGTAAACCAACCTAATATTATTGGCAGTGGGAATCTGAAATCGTTTCCACTAATATAAATATGCAGATGATTAACATGTGATATCTTTTCTTATTCGCACAAGTAAAAATATATAACGTTCCTAAAATAGTAATAGCGCTCCTAAAATAGCTCTGAGTACTGACATAAAGTCAAGTAATCACTAATCACTTTATATAGCACGTGTACAACATTGGATTTTCGAAAGGGGACGAGCGTACTTTAAAGAATACATGAATTCTTAACACTTCATTTTAATTATTAATTTTTGCATTTTAAAATTTTTATTTCTATTTTTCTTTAAAATATTATTTTTTTTCTCTTAATTTTTCACTTAATTTTATTTCTGTTTTAATTGATATATATATACGTTTTAATTTATGTATTTGTATAGAACACACGGGTTATTAACACTTAACTAAAAACTAACTAACTAACCATCACGCCGTTTCCCCGCAGGGGTAGGCAGAGAGGACGGACCGCCAAACATCCCGGTCTTGGCACACATTCCTTGCCTCGTTTACAATCATACAATGTCTCATACATTCTCTTCTATTATTCTGAATCTTGACATGATCCGACTCAAGTATCTGATTCACTTGGTCGTGCCATGTCTTTCTTGGGCGTCCTCGACTTCTTCTACCATTCACATTTGCGTTATATATTCTCCTTACACTCCTTTCCTCGTTCATTCGCTCTACATGCCCAAACCATCGGAGCGTTCCTTTCTTGATCTTACTCGTTACGCCTACATCAGCCTTGCATTCTTTGCGGATTTCCACATTTCTCACACGATCATACATGGTTTTACCACACATATGCCTCAGGGATCTCATTTCTACAGCGTTCAGTCTGCTTTCATCCATCCTCTGCCAGTTCCATGCCTCACTGCCATACATCAGGGTAGGTACCAGTACTCCATTATGGACGGCTAGTTTCGCGTCTTTGGACAGTTTTTTGTTGGTGCCAACGGCGTTCAGTCTACCATTAATAGAGTTACCTGCATTCACCCTTCTTTCAATATCTCTATCAGCCTTCCCATCTCTCGTAAACATACTTCCCAAATATACAAACTCATCCACCTGCTCCAAGTATTCATCATTCACAACTATATTGCATACTGTTTTCGTACTCTCTCTTTCAAACACCATGACTTTAGACTTACTTATATTCATCATTAACTCATTCTTCATACATACTTCGTTCATCCTTGACACGAGAGACTGTAGATCTAATATAGACTGTAGATTTCTATAACCTTCTTTTTAAACGACTTCAAAAAGGAGGAGGTTCTCAATTCGACTGTATTTTATTTTTATTTTTTTATTTTTTTTATTTTATGTTTGTTACCTCAGAACTTTCGACTGGGTGAACCGATATTGATGATTCTTTTTTTATTTGAAAGCTGGTGCTTCCCGTGTGGTCCCATTTTAATTTGGTCCAGTTTCGACAATGGCATCCACGAGAAAACCATATAAGTCTTAAATTTGTATTAAGTATGTGCGCAACAAATGGACGAATAACTCAATATCACGCCAACCGATTTCGATGATTCTTTTTTATTGGAAAGGATGTTCTTTGAGGGTAGTTTGATGAGAGTTTGGTTAGGTTCTGATTATCGGATCCATGACGAAGTAACGGAAATCTTCAATTTTTAGGAGCAAACTCGGCCGAATCTCTCAATTTCACCCTAACTTCGTTATGGTCAAATTATGTCTGTCTCATATGAGTAGCACGTTTAGTAGGTCTACCTATATTCAGACAAATTGGTTGGTGTACTTTAGATTCACTAAAAATCAAAAAAATAAACAAAAATTTTAACAAAACAAAAAAACGACTTCAAAAAATGCACTAAAAAGTAAAAAAATAATTTCGTATTCTTCTACAACTTCATAATCAACTTACTTTTTCTACTCATCAATACGTAGGTACGATTGTTATTTTTGGAGTCGGTGTCAGCAAAGGTACCCGGCCCGGCGTGTTCACTTGACAGCTCCCCTCACCCGCGGCCCCGCTCTCGCCTCGTCAAGTCGCTTGTGCGACACAAGCACATCTCGCCTATAACTATGTATGTAGTTACGAACCTACCTTGACTGACACCGACTCCAAAAATATCAATCGTACCTACATATTGATGAGTAGAAAAAGTAAGTTGATTATGAAGTTGTAGAAGAATACGAAATTATTATTTTTCTTTTTAGTGCATTTTTTTAAGTCGTTTTTTTTGTTTTGTTAAACTTTTTTTTGCTAAAGATTCATATATACTTAAGTATCACATAAAAAATATACACACATAAATAATTAATTGATTTAAAAAAAATAATAACTATTCCTCTATTTTAATAATAAACTACTCATGCACAGCATATACGAGTCTATCGCTATTCTTTTCATTTTCAAGAACAAATAGTATGCGCACTCTCTTTCTTTAATGGACAGACTTCAAACAGCTGCTATGCTTTGTCCTCTTCTAAAGCATGGGATGGTAGGTTGGGACCTCTCAGTCGCACACATTCACTCGCAGCAATATTTTACTTTTCAAAATTCGACAATCGGAAATCGGGACTGATTTTTCGCAGGCAACCCTATACCACCGTGTTCATAATGAAATAATCTTTAATTTCATTTAATTTTAATTCAATAATCAGACCGGTGCAAATGCTAGTATCGATTTACCTGTTTATACCTGGCTACCCGAGAGCTGTGATCGGAAAAGTATAGGCAACCTAACGTTTGCATATTCTATGGGCTTCATACTTTCGATTGGTATAGAATTTGTCGAATAATCAAACCGGTGAAATGTTTAAAAAAATCATTTTTTAAAATTATTAATTAATCATACCATATGCAATATATTTATTGACATATTAAATTAAATATAAAATACGTTTCATCAAATAAACATCTCGGTTAAGGTAGTTTTATATCGGGATCCTATACTATAAAGGTAACACAATATTCAGCCTGATAGTCAACCGGACGTCCTGCTTATTAAAATTTTCCTTTCCTGTACCCATATTATAACTTTGTTATACAGGTATATGGGAAGCATATATCTCACATCCAGTGATAAATTTCTGCGAACCATTTAAGGTTTTATCAATAATTTTCTCAAGATATTTAAAATTTGCCCTACAGATCAGAAAAAAATTATTGTTGGTAATACAGTCCCATAGTATTCATCTTATCGTTAATCAGCAGATTTTAGCCAACCTCTTTCCCACCCTCAAAACAAGTATTCTTAGTCCCCAGATTAGTGTGCCCATCTAGTTTTGGTGGTACAATTCTATCGATACTATTTTTTATGATTTTTTTATTTTTTTTTATCTCTACGATCAGGTGATCCACGAAACGACTAGAATTTTATCAATAATTACAAAATAATGAGTTTGACCTCATGTCTTATTCGTTTTGCCTTCATAATGTCGTAAACACGGTTAAAAAAACGTCGCTTCATTAAGTTTCAGCTTTGAAGAATTCAATTTTCTGCTGAGAATCGGTCAATGAAACCACTATTTTTATCATGCAATGTCTTTATTAATTCATAATCATATGACAAAATTCGAATTTGGAAAACTTCCTGCTAGAAACATTTTCTTTATTTTTAAAATTGTTTTCCCAAGAAAAAGGGATGGTAAAATAATGAAATATTTTTTTAGAGAATTTTATTGTTAGGTAATAGATGAGCTAAGTAATTATTAGTAAGGGGTTTTTTATATAATGAAATTTTTACTTCTTTTTTAATATTTACGGCTTTTTCTATAAGGAAATATTATAATTTTTTTTTAACTTTCTTACAATCGAAAAACTTCCGAAGGCAGTCGATCAATGTGACAGAAAATATTGTTTCTTTCATGATCAATTTTTTGAATCCATTACCCACGCGGAGCTTTCAAAACTCCGGTGTGTGCTGGCAATGAAAATATTCAACCAGAAACATTAATAAAAAATCTATGGTTTAGAGTTAGGTTAGTGTGCGGATACGATATGTCGGGGAAAATAATACGGGTGAAGCCGGTGCAATTATTAAAAAATATTCTTTAATTAAATGAAGACAATATAAGCGAAACTCAATCGAAAATCTGAAAACAGAAAAATCAGAAAAAGATATTGACACATCTGGGACTCGAACCCAGGACCTCTCGCTTACCGGGCGAACGCGCTAACCACTGCGCCACCGTGTCGATATCCAATTCGGTCACTTTTAACTGTATCATACTTCGACTAAGAACCACCCACACTATCTTCATTTTTCTTAACGCATATACTATTGATTGAGTTTCGCTTATTATTATTTCGCTTATTATTATTATTATTATTTCGCTTATTATTATTCATTTAATTAAATATTACAATTTGAGGTTTTACTCATAAAGTTAAAATAAAAAAAAAAATAAAAATAAAAATATTCTAGTCGTTTCATGAATCATTGATCGTAGATCAAAAAAACTTTAAAAAATCACAGAAAAAATAGTATCGATACGAAGCCGGGTGTACGAAAAAAATACGAAAGGCGGTATTATGGATATAGGATAAACTTTAAAGCCGATCGACGTATTTTGCATTATACTTTTTATTTAAATTTATATAGCGCAACTAATTTTACCCGCGAAAAATCGCGGAATTTAACTTGACTTGCCAAGACGTGAAAAATTACACAAATAAATTGCGTTGTGAAATTTCTTATGATGGGGTACTCTATCCTTTGTCTCGATTTTTGTTCTCGGATATTTTGATATTTTTTTAAAGTTGGATCCCACTGTTATCTATTTCATAGAACGAAACATTTGATTTTTTTTTCATTTCTGTTTATTTATTGCTTTGATGGTTATATAATTTGTGGATTTTTCGACCACCATGCCAGTGTTGTGGTGGTCG
This sequence comes from Limnephilus rhombicus, assembly GCA_929108145.2. NCBI lineage: Eukaryota > Metazoa > Arthropoda > Insecta > Trichoptera > Limnephilidae > Limnephilus > Limnephilus rhombicus. Next base: position 32,413,184 of record OV815271.1, read on the forward strand.
ATGAAAAGGAATTGTTGCGCGTTCACACTTCTCTATTATATTTACTTCGAACTTGCTCTGACCTGTGGTCGACTATATAGAATAAAACGGACGTTGAAGTTCATTTAACATTGGTTTCTATTTCTATCGAGCTATCTGTGACATACAAACCATGTTCTCACTGATGTATTTTTTAGATCCTTTAGAAATGGATCGAAAATAAATGGGTGGGAACGCGCCATAATAATTATAAATCTGTTCAGGTTTTGAAAGTGTGACACATTTATCATTGAAAAACTATTTTACACTAGACCCGTGAATAGTCGTGGGATATTGTAATTGTCGAATTTGTGAATCTGAAAGAATTTATAATAAAATATATAGAAATTAGCTGAAATTAACATCATTACTTGATACATCACTTTTTGTAATCATTTTGAAAACCGAAGTAAATCCCAGCTCTAGAGTTCCTTGAACCCTATCTACAAATAAAAATAAAACAGTTAAGGGAGTATTCTAGTCTCGAATTTGTTTTTTCATATTTCGATGGTTTAGATATTCATACATCTTCGATAGGATTTTTAGAAATTGGAATTATTTCAAAAGTTATGGTCATTTTAGTGTCTTGGCAATTCGGCCGGTTCGTACGAATCTAGCTAGAATCTATATAGAAAACGCGTTTTTCTCAAAACTACTTTTTTCGAAACGTTTATCACAAAATTTCAAGTTCTAATTGACCGATTTTCTTGAAATTTGGCATGAACCAACAAAAAGTTTTTTTTTTCATTTTTACTATTTTTAAAAATTCGGAAAAGTTAAAAATATAATAAAATTTGAGTAGTCGTCATTTTGCGAGAATTTTTTTTCTCACATTTCTTGGTTCCTACTATAATGACATTTGTACTGATAAACCTTTTTATTATACATTTTATTTTATTTTTTATCCCTCTACTTCAACAGCGTTTAACTTCATGAAATATATGTATTTCAGAATTTTTGTTTTTGTATTCTTAAAATATAATAAATATAATCAAAAAAAATGTATGGTTAAAATATTAATGGTTTTTTTATCGACCGTCAAAAAATGCCCGAAATTCGGGCTTCTAGATTAGAATACCCCCTTAAGAAACTTACCGAAATAATTGTTTTTAATTTAAAATATTTTTAAAATTTGGGTTTTCGATTATTGCACCATAATGCACTGAACTAAATGCCCTTGCAAAGTTGAATATTGGTTCAATTGTTGGTCAATTTACTGAAAACTCTTCAACCCGAATGCGCTAATTCCAGAGTGTTGAAGTGGTTATATAATATTGTAAATAGGCCGATATATACCTAAAGGGCCCTTCACGTCAAGGGGAAACTACCGTAACTTCAATTTAGTAGGCCCTAAAATGGTCTTCATTTTACGTCAACTTTACGTTACGTACTTCAAACGCGCTTCTGAGCTATCTCATTATTTTTATTTGCCAGTTTTTGGCTCGACGAATAACGGTACTTCAAACTTGCGTTTTTTTTAAAGTTTTATTTGGCCATTATTTGTCAACGTTTTTTTAACGGGTTTACACATGTTATGTTATAAGGTTAGTACCTAGTGTAACGTGGCATATAGGCGGGGTCGTGCTTTCTATATAGTCACATAAACACTGCCTACCCTACCGTTCTCCAATAAAAAATGTAAATTAAATTATAAATAATACAAAATGTAAAGTTAAGATATTAAAAATTATAAAATTACTTCAGTAAATCAATCTGCACTAACAATAATCAATTGTAGCGCCATACCGAATGCCCTGCTTATAACATGTCGAAAGCAGGAACTCAATATGGAAAACGACGCGCATGTCGTATTCAAATGTTGACTGTATTCTACACAAAAGGTACCTACATGTGTGCATCTTATGGACTTCGTAATGCTCGTTCAAGGGAGAAACTGAAAAAAAAAAACAGTTGTCGAAGCAATCGCAATCAACCTCCTGAACAATAATGTAAACGTATGCAATCTTCTTACTGAAATTTATCAAATAATAAAAACAACTTGTAAATAATAAGATATATATGCATATATCTTTATCTTATTATACACATACATATTGATACATATCTTTTTAATAAATAAAATATGCTATTTACCCGCCTCGGAACAGACTCTGTCTAGTGAGGTGGGTAAAAGAAAACAATGTACATAAATGAAAATAAAATAAACGCCCGGGTTGCCGGCACTGAAATTGAAATCGAAAATCGATAGGGCAAAAATATCTCTACAAATGCCTAAGTCGCATTTAATGATACACTGAGATTTGTTTTTCATATCCATAACCCAGTTAAATAACTTGAACAAACCGTTTTGTTATTAGTTTTTGGGGTATTATGCCGTGTTGCGCTACCTCCTTCTTTAGCCAACCTTTCGGACAGCGTTGCAGTGTCACACATCTGCCCTGATGATGGACATCTGCCACACATCTGCCCTGATGATGGACACTGCAACGCTGTCCGAAACGTTGGCTAAAGAAAGAGGTAGCGCAACACGGCATAATACCCCAAAAATTAATAACAAAATAATTTTTGGCCGTGAAAATCTAAAATCGTATCTGAACAAACCGTGTTTTTAATAATTGGAGCACACTTTGCGATTTTTTTCTGTATGATGAAAGATTTGAAGAATACCAGCGGCATTTTGACAAAATTATTTTTACGAAGTGATTTTCCACCATATTTTTGTTATTATCAATAATCATTTATTTAAATACAATCTGTATTTTTTCATGATTATTTCAAAAGTGCAAATGTTTATGGCCCACCATTTTTTTCGATTTTGTTTTTGTTTCATTTTTATTTAATTTTTTTCGATTTTGTTTTTGTTTTTAAAGACATATTTCATAGTTTGCAGTATAAATAGTTTACGGAGACTGAATAGTTTTTTTAGACTGAATATTAACCGAAAGGGTTAGCCGCTTTCTGAAAAATTTATCATTGATTGAAAATCTTGGCACGCCATTGACAGTACTTATTCAGTGATATATCGCAAGTTAAATAAATTGTTATAATTTTTCTTTTCTTTGTTTCAGGTATGTTCACAATATTATACAATACCTAAACAATAGGCCAGCGTCTATCCAACTTCCTTTTCCATCCTCAGGTAAGAATCTAATTAACATCTACAATATTTAGGTTATCATCAAAGGTTTTTGTACTCTCTATGAAATATATGTAAGTTTGTGAAGTTTCCTAACTTTCTCTTGATGAATACGGCCTTGCTTATACTTTTTAATGATTAATTTGTGGAAAAGCTAAAGTAATAAAGTTTTTTCATTAGATTTTAAGACACTTTTTGATTATATTAATTGCTACCTGCACGCTTATAGGACTTTGAAGTAAAATGTGGAGGTATATTTATTGTAATAATTATTGCAGAATGTCATTTAAAATATAATCAGCAAGAGTCATAATTTTCAATCGAGAGGCGGGTATGGGTACCGCCGTCCCGGGAACCATTTATTGGATAACCAACACCTCTGCCATAGGTCACCCCAAGTGGTTCGCTACGTTTGCTTTGGCAGGGGTGCCCGGGCTCATGGGGTGAGGTTTGTCTGGATCCGGGCAGTGGATGCGTCTGCCCATCAGCTGCGTGGCAGGCCGGATCGGGAGAGAATGGTTGAGGGAGTCCCTTTGACTTCTCAAGCCGTACTCTCTCGGAACATCGCCTTGCACCGCAGTGGGTGAGATGGATTCATACGTCCGTCACTCCTGGACATACCTAATGACCCCAGATTCCTACCCAACCCTAATACCCCTTTCCTTCCCAGAACATCCTCTCTTTCCTTTCCTAAAAAGACCCTCCACTCAGCATCCTCAAAGATCGATGACATAGGCCCTGAGGGGAATTATTTTCCTCAGGGCCTCCTGTGTTTTTTTTTTTTTTTTAGATGAGCTCCACACAGGAGGCCCTGAGGAAAACAATTTCCCTCAGGGTCTATGTCATCTTTGGGGATGCTGTGTGGAGGGTTTTTTAAGGAAAGGAAGGAGAGGAGAGTTCTGGGAAGGAAAAGGATTTAAGGGGTGGGTAGGAATCTGGGGTTCAGTGTGTCTTGGTCATCCGCCTCCAAGACCTAGACAAACCTCACCCCATGAACCTGGGCACCCCTGCTAAATCACCAAACGTAGCGAACCACTTGGGGTGACCTATGGCAGAGGTGTTGGTTATCCAATAAAGGTTCCCGGGGCGGCGGTACCCATTCCCGCCTCCTAAATTGTGTGGAGATAATGTAAAAAAAAAATCAGAAAGTAAATAAAACATAAAAAAGTTTGATTAATAAAACATGTAAATTTTAGTTAAGTAAGTAATATTGATAAAACGTAAATGACAGATAATAGATTATTATGGCATTACATTTAGTACATTAATGTAATTTTTCTTCACGATCTGCCGCCGGGCACTTAACGAAGTAACTAGGTCATCATGATCTGCCTGATTTTACGATCGGCCGCCGACATATACATGAAAATAAGTTATGAATTTTGGAAAATGACTTTGAAAAGCCTTTAGAAAAGAAGATGTCTCGTAGTTTGATAAGTTTCACACATCTACCGGATCTGCCCTGATGATGGACACTGCAACGATGTCCTCCTAAAGAAGGAGGTAGCGCAACACGGCATAACACCCCAAAAACAAATAACGAAAAAGTCTCGTAGTTTGCCCAACTTTGTGACGTGATGAACAAATTATTTCTCCTTCTATTTTTATGTGACTTAATTGCTGTAAAATAAACTTCTTTCATTTACCCGGAAAACAATGCTCTAGGCCAGGGGTCACCAATTACTTTCATTAGGGGTTCGTTTTTTAAAATAACATGACCGTCGCGGTCCGGAAGGGAAAAACTTTAATCCCCCCCCCCATCCCCCGGCTTAATGATTGAAATAGTAAACTGTACTATTTAAATATATGTAGATACAATATCAATGAACAAAAAAAACGAGTGGGTTCCGGATCATTATTTTATTACATAATAAACGAATGTTATGAATGAAAGTATCTACCAAGTTTTTTACAATATTAATGAGAAAAATTACATGTTTGGCCTTGGACTATCCGTCCAAAGTTTGCACTAAAGTTTGTGCAGGCATTGTCATTAAATCTTCATCGGTATTTATTCCCGGAATTTATTTTTAATGAAGTTGATCTTGGAAAATGCTGCTTCACAAACATATGTCGAGTCAAACAAAGTGAGAAGTTTCAAGGCTAATTCTTTTAATTCTGGTTATTTATTAGCTGTAGTGTCCGAGGTACAGTATACCCGCGGGGGGACCGGGTGCCTCCTTCACGGGTGATCTTCTTAAAATTTTAGGTCTGGAGTGGCCGTCTTCCTTCCTTCTTCAAAGAAATAAAGGGATCCCGCCTTGTACTGGCCTGTACTTGTAATCTTTCCTCCAATTGCCGCTTTTCTCTGGCTGGTCCTTCTGCCCCACGACAATAATCGTCTGAGAAAAAAAACTGCCGAGTCACCCTTACACCCAAACCATTTGTGTGTAAAAACTCGACTGCGCCTTAAATAAACCTCTCTTTCGTATAATTAACCGGCTGCGCCAAATTGTAATGTCCGTGACACTTACAAATACATTTATTAAAAAGGTCTCGTTTATACGAATGATTATTTATTATAAGTCAATTCAGGAAGATGTACAATGTTTACTCTGAGTAAACATTGTTTAATCAACGGAATGCGCGGCGGCGGCCGTACCGCCGGCGCCTCTCGCCTGCCCCTCCACTACCTCTGTCTGGGTGGGATCACCCGGTCCCCCCGCGGGTATACTGTACCTCGGACACTACATTAGCACAAACAAATTTTATTCAAAACCTTGACAAGAAACTTCCTGTTTTCGATTATTTCTATCTGGAGAGCAGCTTTATTACTCCCGAAAATATTTGCAGCTTCATTGCTCCATTCATCACCAGGATGCAGAGAGTAAATGTTACTGAGGATGTCGACTACATTCTCATTTTCTTAAAATCTGTTTTCAAATTCCTTTATTTAAGATTTAAGATCCTTAATGAAAAAATATTTTGTATTGTTAACACAAGGTCGGCGGTCCGGATCCGGACCGCTGTCCGCCATTGGGTGACCCGTGCTGTAGGCTGTAGTACAGTGATGATCAACATTTCTAAGGGCTGGTCCGATGCTCTTAAGGAACCCGCTTGCACAGCGCGGGTGTAAACTGTGCACCCTAAAGTTAAAGTTTGGACATACGTATTTCAATACTTGGTTTCTGTGGAAGCACTATGATACTTGTACGAAACAAACTGGAAGGCCAATTTATCCATTTTCAATTTATTCGCGGGCCACAGGGGGTAGGATAAGTACGGCTTGACATGGTTTACTATGAATTCGATGATGTCGCTAATCTATTTATATTTTGCAAAACCGTAATTTATGAAAAAAAAATTTATAGAACGCGCCGCAGTTGAAAATTTTATATCTTCAAGGACAAGATAGTAAATGCTGTCGATTTTTATCATTCTGAAATATTCGGCAATTTCTATTGAATATTTCTTGGAACTTTGGGCAAACGTTAATTTTTATCGTTCGGAAAGTTAAACAAAAATTCTTAAGAAAACTTTCAATTAAATATTAATATGTAAGAAAACTCTTACAGCCTTACTAAAAAACCCAGTGAAAATTTTATTCAATTGACAAACGGCCGTGGATGTGAAAACATTACTAATTAAAAATTTGTTCTTTGAAAGAAATACACATGGTTTCCACGGCCTGAGAGGGTAGTTTATCTCTGTTTTAACCATTGATGTCCGAACGATATTTGTAATTTTTCCATAGTATTTTGAATGTTCTATATATTTCTTATTTTTGAAGGTGTCGTAAAAACAAATACCATTTATGAAAACTAGATAAAATTACCTTTTAGATTTGTGTATTTGAAATACACTTTAGCTTTAAAAAACTGCCATATTTTAAGATTCAAACACGGAAAAAAATGGAAAAAAATTTCCTCCCACAACATTTTTGACCAAAATGTAGAGAAATTGAAATAAAATCAAAATTTAAAAAACACAGTCCTTTTATGTAATAAATTTGGAAGTAAACTATCACCTCACTTTTTCATCGTGTATACAATAAAAAAATAATAAAAAATTTCAAAGTTTTTTTTATTACCAAAAAATTAGAAATAATACCGAAATTTAAAACAGATTTCTTGCATCTCTAAAGACGTTAATTTTTTTGATACGTTTACGAACACATGTATTAGATTTTAATATTATAAAAATTATCACTTTTAAGAAATTCTCTTAAAATAAAGATCTTAAAATGAAAATTTTATCTTTTAAGTAACCTATAAAAAACAATATTCTGACAGTTCAACTTTGAAAGTACGGCGTTTGTACAATAACTTGATTAAACTGATTTAAACCACACAAATAACATGGTAAATATATCAATTATGTGAACAGAAGAGTAAATTCGTCACTACAATAGAAATTATTAAGTAAAATCACAAAATTTTCGATATCCCGCCATAAAACACACCGAGCTGTTTTGTCATCGCGGGCTGTCGCGGGCCGAAGAACTAATGCATAGGCGCGCCAATAATGCCCCTTGCGGAGAAAAATTAAAACAACATTGTTTCCTAGTAAATTAAAACCATATACAACGTTGTCACATCTTCAATGCGTTTTAACAGCGTGACCACGTAAGAAACGTTATTGGTAATAAAACGTGGTTTAGTGTATACAAGGTTTATTTATGTTATTGCAATAACACAGTTAATCGGTCGCGCTGTGTTTTTTTTAGTAAGGCTGTTATTATTTAGAGCGGCTGATTCAAAACTAAGAAATGCTGAAGTGTTCGCCTAAAACCTATTGCATAACATAACTGAAACCGTTGAATATTCTGTACCGCAATTTTTTTCATATTTTATTTAGTCTAGTGGGCAGTTCGAAAAGGCTCACAGGTTAAACGAAATGGGTTCGCGGGTCGCAGGCTGTTCATCACTGCTGTAGTAGTTGAATTATGTATCTTAATTTATATGTCTGGTCTGGTGGTAAAACAATGTACTGAACTGACATGAAACTGTCAAAAACTATTCTAATAGAATATGATCCGGCGCTTCAGTGGCACTGACATTCAGTCGCTGATCCGCCCTCCCTTTGCGCCATGGCAGCCCTCCCGCCGCGCGCTGCTGCGAAAATCTGGGACATCATTCTTTGACAGGAACTGGATTAATATGTTTATGGATAGTTGGAAAAATTGTAATACCGTGTTCCACGAATTTTCCATTTCATACTTACATTATCAAGTCCTCGGGCGGGTAGGATATTGAAAAACATAAAAAATATTTTATATTTTGTTTGTTTTAATTGTGTTTTTCCTGTAAAAGATTTAATTGTCTTTCTCCTGGCTTAGGATATTTCGCCCCATGAATTACTAAGAATTATTAATATCATATAGCCTCCCAAATATGTTTGGAATCTGACAACAACTTTCTTAAATTGAGCCTTTTTATGCCATGGCAGCACGAGAGTTTTATAATTTTAAGGCTTTTTTTTAATCGTTATTTGTTACAAACATGTGTATAATGTGAATTGAATAAATAAATGAATAAATTGTATTAACTCTAAGGATCGTCTGGATTTCCGGGTTCGCGATCGTCGCCCAGAGTTTGATATCCGCCCTCGTCGTTTGATGGAGTTTACCCGGATGTGACGATATTGCTACCCCACGCGACCAGAAGCGATGACAAACGCCAGCCGTCATTCCCCGACCCGTTGTTTTAGTTTAGGGGGGTGCGGACTGCCGTATTATGCGACCGGGTCGTTAACCCGACATTACTTGCCAAAATATAATCACCGGCAGATGTAGCACCTGCTCAAGAGATATGTTGAAAACTAGTCAACTCGACCTCGTACCGCTTCATACGATGGAAAGCCACTACACAAGTTTTAAGCAGTTTGTACTCACCAGCAAATAAGTATATTTATATCTTCGTATGAGAATACATGGAAGGCAGAAAATCAATAAGTATTAATACACATTAATATGTAAAAAGGAGCAAGTTCCATATCTATACTGATAAGGAATGTAACTTTCTTAGATTTAAACTGATCGGAAAAGTTCAGGTGTTGAAAAAAAAAGTATTTTTTCTGCATATGGATCCGTCTCCTTATTTTCATTTCATTTACGTGATAATGCATAACGAATTTGTACGCTATTTATCGTGTTTATGCTAGAATGACCGAGCATCAAGCACCAAATTCCCTATTGAACCCAAGACCGATGGGGCGAAGGAGCATGGGAAGGCTAAGATTAAGATAGAACGACAACGACCTCAAAGACATATGTACCTTGGAGCTTCTAAACTGGCGAGAGCTGGTACCGAGATGAATGGAGGAAGACTCTTGAGGAGGCCAAGACCCATCAGGGGTTGTAGAATCAAGAGTGGTGATGATGATATATTTTTTTTCGTTTAGAAGCTATTTGATACGTGTAACTTAATATAATAATGATAACGCCCCCGGATAATAATTTTAATGAGTTCTTGAACTAGTAACTCCGTAAGAATTCATATATTATTAATATGTTCCGATGGAATATGTGACTCATTTATTATCATTTATCTTTTGCGTGCCTCCTTCGAAATGAAATAAACTCCTAATAATCGCGACTTTACCGTCTTCTATTATGGCCGTCCAAACCATAACTTCGGATGAGGAAATTCACCGCTCGTTTGCCTCAAATCAAGTATGTAATTAAATGCAGCCGGTCAATGCAGTATTTGGAAAGTTTAAGACCAAAAAAGTGTTTGCGAAGTACTCATTTATATAAAGTCCAGATTTATTCTGAAAGTAATGAGAATAATCCCGTGAAAGTACTTTAATCTTGAAAATGTACTTTCTTAAAATGCTTGAACAATAACTAAAAAACTGATTTTCGCAAAAAATTGCCAACTCTCAGTAATAAACAAAGTTTGGATTTTAACGGCAGTTTCTTTTGGTTTAGAGTGCCAAAATAATGCCCATATTTTAATTAATTAAATTAAACCTTGTAGCAGAAATGGCAGATGTGCCGGATTATTTAATTCAAAAAGATGGCGGTAATAATTTTAAAGAACATCTTTAATTCCGTCGTTTCCTCCGCATATTTTGTGAAATGTTTTACAATATAATATTTGCAACTTTCGTTGCAAATTTGAGGATTTTAGGGCACATTTACATGATTTGTAGGGGAAGGGGGGGCTAAGTGGAAAACTTAACTTCAGTGTACAGATTAATTAAGAAAATGTACATTTTTTTTAGTTTTTAAAAGTTTATTTAAACAAGAAACTTACATATTTTTGCTAATTGAAAAAAAAAATACTAAAAGAGAACAGTTTTGGTAATGGAGACCAAGTTTTGAAAACATGACTTTTTTCCACTTTGCCCGCATAGCAGGGCAAAGTGGAAACGTGGCAAGAGTAAAGTGGAAACATATAATGTAGAACAATAAAATACAAAATCCGATAGCATGATTCCTCTAATGGGATTGGCAATTAAAGCAGGTAAATTTTCCATCATTGCCAATACCGACACAGTTCATGTGCCCATTCTTGACAGACATTAAATTGAATCCTTTCTTCAGTTGGAGTATCAATGTAAATTTCTTTGCAAAACAAGCAAAGTGTAAAATGTTGTAGTTTTGATGTGCCAGGCTGAGGTTGAAAATTAATTTTCTCTTTAACTTTTTCTCTCCGAAAAAATGGTTTCTCATCTTTCTTGCAGATTTTTAGTTTTTTTTTTAAATTTTCTTTTTCTGATCCATTTTCTCAATTTTTATTTTCTTTTGTATTTTTTACTTTCTGCTCTCTTTCCTTGATAATTTTCATCTTTTTCTTCGAATTGATTTTTGTTATGTTAGAGTAAACTGGACATCTCACGAGCGCGGGCAAAGTGGAAAGGTTTCCATTTTGCCCTCACATACAACTTTCCACTTTGCGCAAATGGTATGAAAGGAACAAAAAAATATATTTATCGAAAAATCGTATCAAAATATCACAAACGTATTAAAATAATGTTGGACAATACTTATATGCAATGCAATAATAAATAGCATATAACTAAATCCTCACCTTTTAATGAAAAATCAACCGTTGAAGTTTGAATGTTTTCGTAAGGAATCTGCACAAATCACTCAACATACACGTGCACCGCGCTAAATTTCATCAGGGGTACAAGGGCGACATGCGACTTGCGGTAAGTGAGTGCAACGGGGGGGGGGGGGAAGTCGCTATTTTTTGTTTTATGTGAACTTTCCACTTTGCCCGCCCCTTCCACTTTGCCCCCCTTTACCCTAATTCTTTTAACATTTCTAATCTGCAATTAATGCGCACATGTTGTAATGTAACCTCAAACCTGAGCGATGATGCCAATTAAAATTAATCATATCGGTATTTAATTATAAAATTACTGGTCCAATCCAATTTCGCTCGAGTTATAATTTCTTTTTTTTTTTAATCGAAAAATATGTAACGAACGTTTATGGCAAAGCTGTACCAACCGGCCTCGCCCGAGATTTAGATTAAAATATTATGTTATTATTTTTAATTTATAAACTAATGTTTAAGACAAGATTTTTATGCATAGCACAATCACAATGGGTAACAATTATTATAAGCAATAATTGTCAGCCTGAAACACTCATTTACATTGAAAAATCTTCCGAGAAAAGATACTTGCCGCCAACGGGACTTGAAGCCGTGTCCTTCTGATTGCCGGTCGGATGCTCTGACCACTGAGCTATGGCGGCTTATCTAATACCCGCCAAATAATTCAATATATTACAATACCTCCCTCACAAAAATAAAGTTTGTTGTTTTCAGGTGGAAAAATATAATAATCAGTAATTGTTGAATGAAACACCAGTATATATTGAATTATTTGGCGGGTATTAGATAAGCCGCCATAGCTCAGTGGTCAGAGCATCCGACCGGCAATCAGAAGGACACTGGTTCAAGTCCCGTTGGCGGCAAGTATCTTTTCTCCGAAGATTTTTCAATGTAAATGAGTGTTTCAGGCTGACAATTATTGCTTATAATAATTGTTAAAATATTATGTTTCATATCTCGCCCAACCTACGTCGTCAGCATATGATACTGAATACTATATGTCGAACAGATGGAAGTTACATCAACAGTTTGAAGAATTCGAAGGTTGTTATTATTAGACTCTCGTGCACAAAATACATCAAAGAGACCAATTACTTGACATCCTCATATATAAAACTATTGTATTTGAGGGTAGTCACAGCGATTCATATTCTCAACCAGTGGCGGCTGGTGCTCACAAAAATCGGTAGTGCGCTAAAAATCTCGCTACTCTAATTAAAATGAATTTAATTGTGAAAAAAAATCTTACCTATTTGTAGGTTAGGTCGATTCTCCATTGTCTCTTTTGTTTTTAACTTGCACTTTTGTTTAATATTAAAAATGGGCCGTGGTGGGCCACTATTTTTAATTTCTAATCTTTTCAAAGTTCAGCGCATTGTTTTTTATAAAATGAACATTAATAATGGAACTCATTTTTTATTCTTCCCGACTCATCCAAAAAACTAATAACAATGGCGTATTTACCTGCGACTTGTCACAACGGGTCTCATTGTTTATGTTGGTTGGTATGCTGTAGAGATAAGAAATGGTCGACGCTGAGCGGAACATTGACTAAAAAAGAGTAGATCTTAATTTAAACACACAATATCAATAATAAAATGACACGACCGCGTCACCAATTAAGATGCTACTGAACAAACGGTCCTTTTGACATGGTGGAAATTCCCGGATCGCCGTCCATGGGTTATTTAAATTTGCAAAGGATTATACCTACCTACGATTCTGGCTCATGGAGAATTGTGTAAGGATTCTCTTCGATTCTGTGATCGCTTTTGCAAATGCACTCCCGGCTTGAATATAGTAACAAAACGTTCTGCTTCTGTTATCTCAGTATCTGTTACGCAAGCGGGTATACACAGAAACCTATATTATGTATGCATTAGAACCAAAGTGTGTATTGTGATTTGTGATGAGGCATGTCGGAAATATAGTATGTTTTTCGGTGATCGGGAATTTTTAGATTGGCAGAAATTTTGGGAGTGCGTTGCACCGCCGCACCTTAGGGCCGCCACTGTTCTCAACAAAACGTTGGAATGCAATACCCACCGTCTATTCGAATATCGACATCGCAATTGATATATGATTTTGGTTATAACTTCATTAAATGGTGATAGTATTTTTTTCTATCTTTTTTGGAAGTTTTTAGGGAATTCAATATGGAACGGTACACAACTGAACAACGAACAAAAATCATTGGCTTTGTTACGGGACGCCTTCGACGAGCGTGCTATTTCGCGCAGTAGCGACTTTAATTGGCCGCCGCGTACACCGGATTTAACCGCTCCCGATAGTGCCGGATCTGCCATACATTCAATGGGGAAAAAACCTTGCGCCAACTAAAGTAAACCTGTTTAGTACACAGTGTGTACCTTTTAAGTTATAAATTGCCTTGTTAGACAATTTATTTAGTCAGATAAGTTTTAAGATTTTCACGGCCAAAATCATTTTCGTTATTTGTTTTTGGGGTGTTATGCCGTGTTGCGCTACCTCCTTCTTTAGCCAACGTTTCGGACATCGTTGCAGTGTCCATCATCAGGGCAGATCCGGCAGATCCGGTACATCTACCGGTAGACCTAGACTAGGACCCTCCCCCCCCCTCTCAAGAGGGGGGGGGAGGGTCCCACCAAATCTCACGTAATCTCACCAATGGCGGAGAGAGTCTTCATTTAAAAAAAAAAAAAACAGGTCAAGTAATTAATGCATGCCCCATAATGCCTGAATTTCGCGAAAGGTGATGGAAAATGTGTTGGAAAGAGTAGAAATGCGCGAAATTCAAAATAGCCACCAATTGCAAGTCGCAACCTTCATGCAGAAAGAAAATATTATTATCATTTCTGGAACACATATTTCAAGAGATCAACACCAAAAATATGTGTGTACGATGGGCAATGAATTATTGTCGTTTATAAAAAGAAATTTATGTAGGAACACACTCTCCATTAAAGCCTTTTGTAATGGTATGTAAGCTCGTGGTCAAAGCTTTTAAGTTATATTTGTAATGTTAAGTTCTTTCATATTTTTTATTTCTGATTTCCAACAGTTTTTCTACGAACTTTTTATTAATATTTTTATGGTACATTCTTTTCAATTTTCAAAAAGCCATTTCAATTCTGCATTGTGGTCTTATACCAAGGCAACACTGAGAGTATCTTCCACTCTAGAACGTGCCACAAATATACAATATATTATTTTTAATTAATTAATTCTGAATAATACATATTAATCAAATAAACTTTATTGCGCATGCCGGGATTAGAGAACGCGACCTTCGGATTGCTAATCGAGAGCCTTACCCCACGACCACGAAGGCCGTCAATTGGTTAATCTTGTATTATTTATCGCTCCTCATAATATGAACAATAGAGTTTTCTTATTTTTGTGTCTAGAAAATTTCTGAAATTTTAATCATTCGATAAAGAGTTTAATAGTCTTAAATGATTGATAGATTTTGCTGGTTTAAAAGGCGTTTTCTGTTGTACCTATTCGTTTTCTTTGTAATAGATTGTACTTTTTGTTTTTGTCAAGCGAATTCGCGAAAAATCCTTTTATAACCTGGTGCAAGTTATTTTTCACTAATCAAATATTCACATCCACTTTTTACATAGTCTCTTTTTTCTGCTTTTGTCTAGTCGTTAGGATAGGTTTGCTCTTGAATCGTTCTTGCATTTGGCATTAAATTATCCACAGGCGAAGCTTTTATTGTTAAGTTATGCGACCAGTTAGTTGGGAATCGTCGGGCAAGTCGGGAACTCCAACAGGGACAAATGCAAAGTTTCAGATAGCGGAGTGCATGCATTATTCGACTGCATATTATTGTATTATTCCTACTACTTAATATAAATTAAATATATTTTTGAATGTAGCTATCACTTTGTGGTTATCCATTATAGAAAAATGAAACAATACAACTTTGTATAAACCACTTATATAATGCGTAAATCCTACCGGTTTCGGAACAAACGTTCCTTCTTCGGGGAAAGCTTATACTAATTTGACAGTTTCGAACAATGTTTTATTATGGTAGGGGTGGAGCCGTTGCTAGTTATTAATGTAGATTGGGTGGGTAGGTATTAATGTAGAGTGGGTGGGTAGGGGAACAAATCCATGATTGGGGCTAACTAAACTAAAGTAGACAAGAGTGGGGAGACTACGAAGCACTTTTTTTTATCAATGTGAAAGATGATTTTTTTCCAAATTTTTGTCGTCGAATTCCATTGCACCTTTCCCTGTACAACTTGGTCATCTTATTAATATCTGTGGTTTCTTGTTCGGAGTCGCTAGATGTCATTTTATTTTGCCTATTCATTTTGGAGTGGTTTGAAGATTGGATATTGATTTTACCAAAATATATATATACCTATATAATTTTGGACCTGCGTGGGCCGTGGATTTACCGCATTATATTGGAATCGAGTACCCGTCAATAAAACAAATATTTTTTTGCTATGTGATTCTCTCGCAGGCAAAATCTTATAGATGTACGTGTTTGTCTCATTTTAGTGTCGCTCGTATCCGTTTCATCGAGTTTCAAATCACAATGGTGCTAAAGAAGTTTTCACTTCAATTAAACAGGGGTTTGATTTAGTGTATTGCTTCTGTTAGTTGAGTTGTGTTTATGTGCTATTATAAATTATCCCCTTGTTTTTATAAAATCTCTTACTGCTGACTTGATTCAGTGTTTATTTTTTTTTTGCAGTTTATTAAATGTTATAATTTCGACCGGTAAAATAAATAATACATAATTTTGCTCCTAAGTAGTGCTGTGTCCTTTGTCTAAAATTAATATTGATTGAGGGTATTATTATGTTACGTGAGAACATTATGTGAGTCTGATTGTTCTGTTTGTTTATGTTGTCTGTATTGACAGATGCACATTGATTCATTCGCATTCACGCATCGTCTCTCATATATTCATCGTCCCGTGGTTTCCCCAGTAACCCAAGTCGAAGAGGAATGATAAAAATACTGTATTTATTTTGAATGAGGACAAAGCATGTTTACAGAATAATCATAAAACAAAGTAACTGAATGGTATTTATTTGTGAGATTGGATTTATGTGTTTGTGTCAAAGAATGACTGGCGAAGGACCTTGATTTCGTGTTACTATCACCGCTTAAAAATGATAAAAATACATGTTGCATAGAGAGGAAAAGGACTCACCGAAAAAGGATAAGAACTTGTAGTCTGGCAATGCGAAGCACATGACAATGTAAACTGTCAAAACGACATTCAGTGCATTAACTGCAAAAAATTAATGAGAAATTAAAATTACAATTGCCAACTGACCATTATGCTTGGAGTAATGAATGCTCGGTACATTTGAGGAAAATTGAAGCTGAAAAGAAGAAAATTGATTTTTTATGCCATTAAAAAACTCCTCTAAAAAACACCAAACAAAAATTTGCCAGCTGTACTACCAAAATGTCAGAGGCCTTAAAACAAAATTAAGTTTACTTCAATCTACACTACCAATGTTTGGGCACGAGTTTATACTACTTTCTGAAACGTGGTTAGAACCTAATATTCATTCTAGTGAATTAGGTTTTATAAATCATAATGTGTATAGATTAGACAGAAATACATTGACAAGTGCTAAAAGCAGAGGTGGTGGGGTTTTAATCGCTATCAGCAAGAAATACAAAGCAAACTTAATTACAACTAAACACAAACTTCTTGAACAAATCTTCGTGCAAGTGAATGTTGCCAGGAATAAAAAGATTATTGTTGGTTGTATTTATATCCCCCCCAATTCAAGCAATGAAGTATACAGGTGCCATAGTGAGGAAGTGGAAGTTATACTAAAAAAGCATGCTAATGCAACATTCTTGCTTGCTGGTGATTATAATCTTCCAAATGTGAATTGGGTGAACAAGGACAATAATATCAGTGTAAGTGAGTCTGAACGCATTATTCTAGACATGGCGTTATTTCTAGGCCTGAATCAGGCAAATACTATATCAAATGTAAATCATCGTACTCTAGACTTATGTTTTTCTAACTTAGAGTCCCTAGTAATTGAAGAATGTAGTGAACCGCTGGTGCCCATTGATGGTTATCATCCTCCACTGGAAGTTATTATTTCTAATGTACATGTTAATACCTGTAAACTGTCTTTCAGTTACCAAAATTTTTTCAAAACTGATTACGAGAAAATATGTAATTATCTCCTCTCTTTTGATTGGTCATCTGTGCAATATGATGATATTAACACAGCTACCAATAAATTTTATTCTGTTTTGGGAAAGGCTATTAGCATCTATGTTCCAACCGTAATATGTAAGCCAAACACCTATCCAAAATGGTACACCAAAGAACTTATAAATCTACTTTTCACCAAAAAACTTAAACATAAAGACTATAAATTATATAAAAAAAATTCTGATTACAGTGAATTTAAATATTTAAGAACTTTGTGTAAAAAGATGTCCATTACTTGCTACCGTAACCATATAAATGAAATTCAAAACTCCATAATAAACAATGTTAATTATTTTTGGAAATATTCGAAATCTCTTAAAGAAGATGATTCTGAATTCCCGAGCATTATGCACCTAAATGGTAGCCATAGCAATAATACTGATGGTATTGTTAACTTGTTTGCAAAATTTTTTTTAAAGTGTTTATTCAACAGACGCAAATAATGCTCCTCTTCCATCAACAACTCTAGATGAAATTCTTGATATTTCGCAGTGTACCATAAGGGCCGTCTGTTTCAACGCTCGCTAAAGTGAAAGTAAAACAAAACGCCGTTACTATAGTTAAATTTCAGCAAAATGCGTTTTTCAATCAATTTGACTGATTGTTTTACATTACTTTTAACTTTTGTACTTACTTTCTGAAAACCGATAGTTACTCTAGAGTTACTCCGCCATATTGGCATATTTGACAGTTCTGGTCGAAGTAATGTACGGAAATGAGTGTTTCAACATTGATTACTTAAT
The DNA here is from genome assembly GCA_929108145.2 of Limnephilus rhombicus. Classification (NCBI taxonomy): domain Eukaryota; kingdom Metazoa; phylum Arthropoda; class Insecta; order Trichoptera; family Limnephilidae; genus Limnephilus; species Limnephilus rhombicus. Next base: position 32,431,253 of record OV815271.1, read on the forward strand.
CAATAATCATGATAAATATAATAGAAGAGGATGATAATGACGATGAATTCCTCATCCAATATGTCTTGCAGCGAAAACCAAAACATTTCGTCCGCGTCAATAAAATGGTTATCTGGGATGATCTCAAATATTTGGCGTGGCACCGCATGTCGAAAAAATCTTGCTGTTGAACAGAATCAATTCTGATATCGACATATTTAGCGTTACCTTTTAAATACAAGCTCTATTAATGGATGTATCGCAAAATTTACAATATCTTCAAATCAATATACTATCGTAAACATTACAAAAATATTACATCAGTAGTAGGTTAGACTCGTTTCATATATCAACATTAGCGAGTGAAGCTGCTTTAAAAGACAAGCTCAACAATGTATGTTTTTCTAATATTTTCGATACCATAAATAAATTGAATTGAAGATCTCGTAATATGCGACACTTCAAAGTCAAGGAGATATCACAACTACTGGAAAGTAAATTACATTAATATTGTATATTATATGCATTATAATAGGTCGTCATTTATTTGTAAATATTCATACAAATACTTCTATCGGAACAAAGCCGTCAGATCCTACGACGCGAAACAAAATATAACCGGATATTTTGACAGTTTTTCTGATTTAGTTTACGGTGTTGCCGCATCAAAAAGTATTTCGATGCGTTTTTTGACATAATTCCGAGGAATATTCTGCTTTTTAGACTGGTCACACTGACAACTATTACTTTGGCGAAAATACACTTGAAACAGCGCACGGTCCTATTTTACGTCCTCGTTACTTTAACTGACAGTTAAAATTTAACTTTAGGACACGATTTAACTTTCTGTTGAAACAGACGGCCCTTAGTCTCTCTGATGTAGTAACTAAAGTTAAATCATTAGATATCAACAAATCTGCAGGACCGGATAATATCCCCACAATATTTATCAAAGAATGTATCAAAGTAATGGCTCTTCCATTAACCAAACTTTTTAATTTATCTTTATCCAGTGGAATTTTTCCCGATATATGGAAAACTAGTTATTTGACTCCAATTTTCAAAAAGGGCGATAAAAGTGATATTTGTAATTATAGACCAATATGCATTCAATCCACCATACCAAAACTATTTGAAAGCCTAATACTTGACAAACTTTTTGCCCAAATAAAACCTGTAATATCACCTTACCAGTTTGGATTTATGCCAGGTAGAAGTACACTTTCTAACTTGATTATTTATGAAAATTTTATAACCAATGCTTTTAAAGAAAAAAAACAAGTAGACTCTGTCTATACTGATTTTAGTAAAGCCTTTGATTCAGTTTCCCATAAAATTCTCATTTGGAAATTAGAAAAGCTTGGTATATATGGCAGTATATTAGCCTGGTTTGAAAGCTATCTTACTGGAAGACAACAAATTGTTAGAATAAAATCCTCTTTGTCGGAAAAAATTTATGCAACAAGTGGAGTTCCACAGGGTTCACACCTTGGCCCAATATTATTTATCTTGTTTATAAATGATCTTTCAAAAATATTTCATGATGTATTTATCTTACTTTTTGCTGATGACCTCAAAATTTTTAGAATAATTCAAAATATTTACCATTGCAACATTCTTCAAGATAATATCAACAAATTGTTAATTTGGTGTAATGAAAATAGACTTTACTTAAATATCTCAAAATGTCATATAGTTAGATTTTCTCGAATAAAAAATCCAGTGATCTTCAATTACAACATTGATAACAATATTCTGGAGACCTTAACACAAATTAAAGACTTGGGCATCACTTTTCAATCTAATCTTTCATTTGTTAACCACATAACAGAAATCTCTAATAAGGCCTTAAAAATGTTGGGATTTATAACTAGGCTAACTAGAAATTTTAACAATATTAAGTGTATAAAACTGTTATATTTTGCATATGTTAGAAGTCAACTTGAATACAATTCTCCCGTCTGGAACCCATATTACAATATACATGTACAAGCTGTTGAAAGAATACAAAACAAATTCTTACGTTTTCTTAATTTTAAAATGGGTATTCCAGCAATTATGTTGAACTACAATACTATTTTGAATGATATGAATATGCTTAAATTGTCAGATAGAAGAACTTTCACTGACTTGGTATTTCTGTATAAAATTCTAAATGATTTAGTTGACAGTCCGGTATTGCTCGAATTGATAAGCTTCCGGATTCCACTACGTAATACTAGAAGTCAGGATTTATTTCAGTGCACTAATTCTGGAACTAACTACCATATGTATTCCTCTTTACCCCGAATACTAATGGAGGGAAACAATTATACCAAGTCAGTGGACATATTCAATTTATCTTTAAACAAATATAAAATATTGTTACGAAGGCAGTTCAGTTATGTACAATAAATACTGTATATTTCTTACTATTCATGTGTAAAAGCCCCGAAAAAGGGCGTTAATAAATAAATAAATAAATACGCTTTTCTGCTTCCTTTCCCCATCCAACAGGCACGATCACAGTAATAAGCGTGAGGTTCGTTATTTTGATAGTACAAAGCGGAGTTATTTATAATGGCGGATACACGGCGGAGCATAATGGTTGTCTCGCGGCGGGAGTTTTATTACAGACTGATTAAGATTGTGGGTAAGATTGACGGTTAGGCAATTGGGAATAGGTAGGACAAAGGACTTGCAACAATAATTAATACCAATCCCAAGCAGTGACAGTATGTATGCGTGCTATGTAGGTATGTGTATGTGTAGGTATATGTATGGGCGTAACCAGTAACTTTAAATATAGATAATAACAACTCACTTGGAAAATAAATAGTCACAACCAAAACTAAAATACAAAGTATACCTTTACAATAAATATGCAGAAAAGGCATAAAAACACAGTAATCGTACCTATGTGAACAATGTGTATGAAAAATAAATAGTTTTTTTTTACACTCACACAGGAGGCCCGAGGAAAATAATTTCCTTCCAAATTGAGTAACAACAAAAACTAAAATACACCAGAAATATTTTACTGTTATTTGTTTGGGCTACATAGCAAGTATACGGGCTTCATTTCAACATTGATACTGTTTCGACCCCTAACCAGAGGGTTAGGGTTCAAGTTATTAATATGTAATATTATTTTACCAATAATTCGTTATTCCCGATGACAAAACAAAATACCTTGGAAAAGGAAAGGACTTGGCATACCAATAAAACATTCCGTCCAAACGGTTGTACAAAAATGGAAGCCAAGATGGAACCAATATGTATTAGGTACTAATCATATAAACTGAATAATATCCATGGAAAACACCGCCATTTTTGTATAACCGTTTGGGCATTATGCTTGGTACGTAATTGAATCGGTATGCCCTCTCTCTTAGGGTATTTTTTTAATTAAAATAATTACCCTCCGGGCCTATGTCATCAGAGATGCTGTGTGGAGATTAGATTGGAAATGATTATTCCAAACTTCATCATTAACAATTATAATAATTAGTTCAATTAAGTACTTCTGCCGACATTAAAATTCACGGTTTATTTCATTAAATAAAAATAACAGAATAATAACTTTTTGTGGGTCTCTTGACGCTGTATTTTCTGAGCGTGCCTACTTAATAAAAAAAATAATCTTCAATTTGTTGCTTTCACTTTTCGCGAAAGTATGTGAAAAATATCATCTGTTCATGGGTAAAGGGCCGATTAATTTTAACGGCTACCAATTTAGGAGGGCCTCTCTTTACTCGAGGTTAATTTCTTCGCGCAAAGTTGATCCATGTACGTATCTGAAATTACATCACTCTGAGTGCTTTTAGGGACCATTATGTCTACTCTTCTAGTCGTTTATTTTGAAAAATACGAGTACCTACCTACCTTTATGTTTTTAACTTACTATAATTTTCTTCACTCTCCTTTATTGGTTTCACGGTTCATTATTTATAATTCTAATGATCGTGACGATGGATTCAAGCTCGCCAAAAAACATATAAAACCTAACCCTGTTTGTTCAAACCTATTGCTATATTGGTTTGATTGCAATAAACAGAATCTTGTCAAATGTTTTTTTATCTCAACTAGCAAATTTATTATAAACTAGCTGGTTCCCGGCATGTGTTGCAATGCCATATTCAAATAAATAAATTGTTTCTCCGTGCACGCCCTTTCTCGTGCGTCCCCGTTCGTCTCCCGCGTCCCCTTCACCTCCCGCGTTCCTCTTCCACCTTCATCGCCTTCCCTCTCCCGGTCCCCCGTCCCGCCAAACTCCCCTCCCGCGTTCCATATATTCAGTTTTCAAAACGCTCGTGCCTATTGCAATTTTTTATTTCATAATGCCTGTGCTCACTATTGTATATATAAATCATCGCGGGCATGCACACATCAAATCCTCAAAGTTTCGTCGCAATCGGATGAATGGTTAGCAACGCATAATTTCATGATGCCAGAACTCACTAATATATATAGAAACCATTGCAGGCATGCGCACATTGCGCACATCAAATCCTGAAAGTTTCATCGCAATCGGATGAATGCTTAGCAACGTATAATTTCATGACACCAGAGCTCACTATTATATATTCGCACATTAAATCCTTAAAGTTTCATCGCTATCAGATAAATGGTTTAGCAACGCATAGACATCTCATATACTCACATACTCATATGCTCATATATATACACCCAAGCAAGTATATTTTGATTTTTATATGTATAGATACGTAGGTAAATTTTTCTTTTTGTTATGTTGCAAAAATGTTCACGGGCGGGGTAATAAAAACAAGTTTACCTATGGAAAACTCATAACACGGTCAAACCGAGTGGAAGATACTCTCAGAATCTCCTTGGTGTAAGACCACCATTCAGAATTAAAACGTTGCTTGAAATGGCTTTAGCCGTGCTTGGTGACCAGATCTGAATAGCCAAGTACTTCCCCACCTTCCTTTTCTCCATCTTCTTCCCCTCCCATGCACCTTCAGCCTCAAAACACATCCGAATTGTGGATGCCATAGTCTCACTGTCTCCAGACGGGAGCAACTGGGACTCTTGTGAGGTATTATATATAAAAAAAACCCTCAGACCTCGGACGAATTTTGTGAGAATGTCAAAATATTTCTGCTTTACAAAAAATCCAATTAAATAGAATATTTCTGAACTTATGACTGTTTTTGAAAGGTGTTGAAATAGCCTTCCAAATTTTATAATTCGAAATAAACAAATATTTTTTGAAATATAAATTTTTTAAATGCAAACATAAAAAAGTTTTAAAAGTGGTTAATCTTACGTTTTTTCTGATTACCTAACGATACAAAATCCGCAAATATATTTGACACATATATAAACACACGTACTAGTATTATAAACTTTATCGCCTCTTTACTTTTTTCAATAAAAAAATTAAAAAGTTTAATTATTTTTTTAAATGACTTCGAAGGAGGAGGTTCTCAATTCGACTTATTTTATTATTATTATTATTTTATGTTTGTTACCTCAGAACTTTCGACTGGGTGAACCGATATTGATGATTCTTTTTTTTTTTTAATTAAATGAAGACAATATAAGCGAAACTCAATCGAAAATCTGAAAACAGAAAAATCAGAAAAAGATATTGACACATCTGGGACACGAACCCAGGATCTCTCGCTTACCGGGCGAACGCGCTAACCACTGCGCCACCGTGTCGAAATCCAATTCGGTCACTTTTAACTGTATCATACTTCGACTAAGAACCACCCACACTATCTTCATTTTTCTTAACGCATATACTATTGGCTGCTATCTTTATGTATGATTGCAAGATTCAAACCCGAACTAAATGCTCTCTAGATAGTGTCTGGATAAATCTTTTATCCATTTTATTTAATATGCGACATCTATTGACTTTTCTGCAAGTCTAGGATGAATATTTTTATTTTTATTTTAACTTTATGAGTAAAACCTCAAATTGTAATATTTAATTAAATGAAGACAATATAAGCGAAACTCACAAATAAAAAAAATAAACTCACATATAAACTTATAAACGGTGGCGCAGTGGTTAGCGCGTTCGCCCGGTAAGCGAGAGGTCCTGGGTTCGTGTCCCAGATGTGTCAATATCTTTTTCTGATTTTTCTGTTTTCAGATTTTCGATTGAGTTTCGCTTATATTGTCTTCATTTAATTAAATATTACAATTTGAGGTTTTACTCATAAAGTTAAAATAAAAATAAAAATAAAAAGATTCTTTTTTATTTGAAATCTGGTGCTTTCCTTGTAGTCCCATTTAAATTTGGTCCAGTTCTGAAGTAAGGTACCCGGCCCGGCGTGTTCACTTGACAGCTCCCCTCCCGCCGCGACCCCGCTCTCGCCTCGCCTCTCGCTTCGTCAAGTCGCGCGTGCGACACAAGAACATCTCACATCTCACCTATATATATGTATTTACAAACCTACCTTGGCTGACACCGACTCCAAACATAACAATCGTACCTGCATATTGATGAGTAGAAAAAATAAGTTGATTATTAAGTTGTGGAAGAATACGAAATATTTTTTTTTTTTTACTTTTTAGTGCATTTTTTGAAGTCGTTTTTTTGTTTTGTTAAAATTTTTGTTTTTTTTTTTTAAATTATGGTCGGAAACATTGGTGTCACAAAGGTGTACATTTTAATTATTTTGTGCTCGACTTTTAGATTTGATTATAAAGCGTAGTGTTTTCTTTTTTTTTAATACTGTTTAGGTAAGATCATATTTCCCACCATGATAGTAATGGAGATACAACGATTTACAGGTAGTCGATTAGGTACCGACCCAACCATTCAGTTCTGCTGAAAATTTGAAACTGAGCAGCTATCTAAAAAAATGTCATTCGGTGTATTTCAAGATTTATGATCGTTTTGTTAATGTGTAGTGACAAGTTGCTTCGGGTTAAAGCTCTTACATTATTAATTTAGTTAGGTTTAAAAAATTCTAACCTTATGTGTCCATTAATATGCTTGGTGTAACCCTAAGTGACCAGCTCAGGTATGGGGGCTCCATCGAAGCCAGAGTAAAGTTAGCCTCCCAAAAACTGGGCGTACTGTACAGGGCCCGCAGATACTTTAATAGTACACAACTGCTAACCCTGTACAAATCGCAAGTGCGCCCCACGGTTGAATTTGGCAGCCACCTCTGGTCTGGAGCTCCAAAATACCTGAAAAATACCCTCGACTCTGTGCAGAAACGGGCGGTCCGTTTGATAGATTCTCCCATCTTAACAGACGGATTGCAATCTTTAGAGCACAGGCGTCGGGTGGGAATGCTATCCTTGTTCTACCGGTATTACAATAGAAGATGCTCCGAGGAACTAGCATCATTGATCCCTTCGGCACCGGTGCATAGTCGGGAAACACGCCAAACGCGTGCCCAACATTTGTACACAGTTGACATTTGTCACATGAGAACGGGTCGTTTCTTCGACTCGTTCTTGTGTTCAACAGCTCGGCTGTGGAATGATTTGCCGGCCTCTGTGTTTCCTCCTTCCTACAACATGGGTCTCTTCAAGACCAATGTTCATTCCTTCCTCTCCTCAAAAAGACCCTCCACACAGCATCCCAGATGACATAGGCCCTGAGGGAAATTATTTTCCTCAGGGCCTCCTGTGTGGAGTTAATGTAAAAAAAAAAAAATGTGTGTTTTCTTATGCCTTCATTTTTGTATATCATTGGATAAGAAAAGACGTCGGGTTTGTTTTTACTATTTCACTGCACAGTGCACACAGGCACTTATGAGTCGATTTCATATAAAAGGAAATTAAAAGTTTATCTCCAATCTACTCATTGTCTTGTTTTTTTTTTTAAATATTTATTTAACGCCCAGGGGGCTTTTACGTGTTTGGTTGTACAATTAATTCATGACAAGTGATTTTTAAACAGATAAAGAAATATTAAAAAATAAAATTAGATAAAAAATGCACACAAGTCATAAAAATACCGAAGATACAGCAATTTAAAGGTTTAGGAATAGTTTTGGAATAAATTTTTTACAATATCCACAAAATTTGCCAGGTTTATGTTAAATATGTCAACATCACCTAAGTACTGTTTTCCCATAGTGTGAAAACGTTGTAGCGGAGCGTGAGCAATGTCGTTACGCTTATGAATGCTGCAGTAGAAAAATGTATTTTGCGTGTAGTTACTGTCGGTATTCGTAAGTTTATGAGTTGCAGGAGTTCGCAACAGTCGAACTTAGAGGTATTTTAAATTAAAATGTTAATTCGTTTATTTTACGTCTGTCTTCTAGTGTGTGTATTTTTAGACAATTTAGTAATAGATCATATTTTAAGTCTTGTAGTGGGATATTTAATTTAAAATTTATAAAACGCAGAAATTTTTTTTTGTATTCGCTCGATGTTATTAATGTGAATTTTGTAAGATGGAGACCAAACTACAGAGTTGTATTCAATTTGGTTTCTAACAAGAGATACATAAAATATTTTAATGGCTTGTATGGAATTAAAGTTTTTAGTTGTTCACGAAGCCTAGTATTTTCATACCTTTGTTCACAATTTGGTGGATATGATTGGCGAAACTTAGTTTTTCATCCAAAATAATTCCAAGATCTCTCATTTCCGTGACTCTTTCTAAAGCTGTGTTATTGATGGAATATTCGAATAAAACAGCATTTAGCTTTGTTTAGCTTGTAATAATATTCAATGTGTGTCTATTGCCTCTACAATGTACTAAATATTTATCGATAGTGATCCCGTGACTCTCATACACCCAGTATACATCTAGGATACCATTTACTTGTTCTCCTCAGGCATAAATCTGTACCAGAGGTTAGTTACTAGTTACAACTATTCCTCATCAAAACTTTGGAATGAAATACCACTGTCTATTCGAATATCGACATAGTCCTTCAAGAAGGTCTGCAGCGATTGGTTAATGGTTTAAATTATTATAACCACTGGAGTGCTCTGCACTTTGATCAATTTCAGCCTTGAGCGCTACGAAGTTTTTAAGCGTTCGGTTTGGAAAAAAAATCATTATAAAAGTCATCCCTGGACAAACCTCACCCCCGGTTTCATGGGGGTGAGGTTTGTCCAGGTCTTTGCGGTGGATGCATCTGCCCACCTGCTGTGCGGCAGGTCGGATCGAGAGAGACTGGTTGAGGGAGGCCCTTTGACCTTTCCAGCCGGACTCTCTCGACCCATCGCCTTGCCCGCAGTTACAGGGATGGATTCATACGTCCGTCACTCCCAAACACACTGACCCCCAGATTTCTACCCACCCCTCATACCTTTTTCCTTCCCAGAACTTCCTATCCTTTCCTTTCTTAAAAAGATCCTCCACACAGCATCCCCTAAGATGACGTAGGTCTTGAGGAAAATTATTTTCCTCAGGGGCTCCTGTAAGGGGTTAATATATTAATCCCGTTAATATAATGCCGTTATCAAAAAAGAAACGAAAGATCAAAAAGATAACAAAAAATTAATATCGTCAAAATTCGACGTCAAAGAAGATTAAAATCATTAATTAGCAAAGTTATAAAAACGTAAGTCTTAATTCAATCCACCGCGTCCAACCACAGGACTTATCTTGATAACCAATACCGTGGTTACCTTTGAAACAAAAAAGCTATTTTACGACAGAATGTTAATTACTGACAATTTATACAAATTTTGGCTTTATTAACGGGAGGATTATTAAAAATTTTGATCTTTAAACACAAAAAGCTACAAGTAACTTAAATAATTAAAATTAATCGATGGATAAAAGAAAGATGTTTGGGCGAAAAATATAAAATTCTCAACACAATTCCGGTAGTATTTTAACTTAATCATGTTATAATCCCTAAAAAGCTGAATCGCAAAAAAAAAACCTTCATCTAAATTTGATAAAATAACTTAGATTCTACTTCAAAAGAAAGATTCACAAACTTTGGACTCTAGTGGCGTCACACCAATTCCCCATCTGTCAAAAAATTGAAAACCACAATTTCGAGCAAAAAAAAATCTTGGCCTCAGTGTTTTGGGGCCGAAAAGGCATCTATTTGGTCGAATTTCTGCCTCAGGTTGAGATCATCAATGCAGAACAATATTATTATACCCTAAAAAACCTCAAAAGGAGCATTCAAAACAAAGGGAGGAGAATTCCAGCCAGAGAAGTGTGCTTATTTCACGAAAACGTCCGTCCTCACACAGCCTTAGCCACCAATACGCTTTTGGACTCATTTGGTTGGGATGTTTTGTATCCCATGACTTTGTGTCTTCAAATTATCATCTTTTCACCTTCCTGAAGGCATGTATGGATCAAAGTAAAATTTCAACCTTCGAGCAGGTGCAGAGGGTGGTCCTGAAGTGGGGGAAGGAGCTGGCGGGAGAATTCTTCCAGGAGGGCATAAAAAAACTTGTGCCACGGCTCACAACATGCATTAAACGGGTTGCCGATTATTTGGAAAAATAGTCAACAAGTGTATAAACAATATCCTGTAATTTTTTTTCTAATATCTACACTTTAAAAAAAAATGAAAATTCAGTACACTTACTTTCTGAACACGCCTCGTTTAATGATAAAATATCTAATTTGGCCGGTCCGTAATATTTAATAAAAATATTCATTAAAGCTGATTATGATATTTTACACAGCTTTTAAAGTTATCTACATATATTTAAAAAAAGTGTAAAAACTTTATTTTTAAGGACAGTCATTACCGCCATTCAACGTCACATCACGGCAAATAGATGTTTTTTGAAATTTTATTTCAAAATTGTTATTGTTACGTCCTTACGAAATCTTAGGTTTTTTATATCAATGGTTCATGACGGCCTCCGTGGTCGAAGGGTAAGGCTCTCGACTAGTCATCCGGATGTCGCGGATTCAAATCCCGGCGCAAGTAAATTTTATTTGAATTAATGTCTGTTATTTTCTTTAGTCAAATACTATACTAAGCTATACACTATAATAAGCCCCGACGAAGCTTGAGCTAAGCGAAACCTGGTTGGCTGTTAATTATTCATTCAAATAAAAAGTGGCGCATTACAAAGTGCGTTTTTCATTTAACACTAGCTGACCCGACGAACTTCGTACCGCCTCAGAATCAATAGCTGTTGAATTAAATTCAGTTTTTTTATTAAGTTAAAAATTACGCAATGAAGCAATTATCAATGCGCAACTGTCCGTGTTTTGTTTTTGTCAGTATAGAGATGGCGTTGTGTACGGATTTATATTTTTGTGATTTTCTTACTTTTACAATTACTTACGGGAATTCGGGAGACGGATACGGGTGCCGCCGCCCCGGGAACCCTTTATTGAATAACCAACACCTCTGCCATAGATCACCCCAAGTGGTTCGCTACGTTTGGTGATTTAGCAGGGGTACCCGGGTTCATGAGGTGACTTATGTCCGGATCTTGGCAGTTGATGCGCCTGCCCACCTGCTGCGTGGCGGGCCGGATCGAGAGAGACTGGTTGAGGGAGGCCTTTTGACCTTTCCAGCCGGACTCTCTCGACCCATTGCCTTGCACCACAGTTGGAGGGATGGATTCATACGTCCGTCACTCCCAGACACACTGACCCCCAGATTCCTACCCACCCCTCATACCTTTTTCCTTCCCAGAACTTTCTATCCTCCCCATTCCTTAAAAAGATCCTCCACACAGCATCCCCCAAGTTGACATAGGTCCTGAGAGAAATTATTTTCCTCAGGGCCTCCTGTGTGGAGCTTATGTAAAAAAATGCGTTTTATTTCAGAGATTTATTATAATTATTGTATTTTTCCTTTGGAGGTGTGCAGACATACGTTCACCATTTGTCTCATTTTCGACTATTGACATTGAGTGTGTAAGAAAGAAGGGCAGCATTATATGATTAAAAACAAATGAACAACCATCAACGCATTGACATTTGACGTTTTTGAATGTTTGGAATTCATGCACAGTTCAATATTATACCCCTCACAATATTGCTGCAGTTCTTTCAAAATAGGAGAATTCGTTCCATACAAAATGTATGGGGAAAATAATTTTCTTTATAACTATTTATTTCGTTAACTTTTGTGATGTTTTAATAGTTATTATCCTATCCGGTGCGGAGACAAATCCAACAAATCAAAGATCATCAAAATCAGCCCAGCTGTTCTCGAGTTATACATAGTGTAACTAACCCGACTTTGTTTTATATATTAAGATTAATTTCACTCCCCAAAGTATTTGCTTCCTTCGAAAAAAAATTTATTTGATTAATTTGAGTTTTCACAATTTATTTAAAAATAATAAACATCTTCTCGTATCACGGTGTTTGTGGTCGCACTCCTCCAAAACGGCTCGACCGATTTTTATGAAATTTTTAATGTATATTTGGTAGGTATGAGAATAGGTTTTAAAGTATATTTCATACCGCTACGTGATAAGGGTGTCCCTATCCAGAAAAAAAATCTATTTTAATTTGGCCAAAAAATATACATATAACCCCAAATTTTAACCCTCTTAACTCCACCCTCCCGGTTTTTTCGCCATTTTAGTTTTTTTGTATGAACAAATTTAACCGTCTTTCGTATTTCAAACAGAACGAAATTATTTATGTTGTTGAATGACAGATGGTGCTACGTCCGCCTCATCGAACTTTCATCCACACATGCGCAAGACATTCACGAGAAGCGACGCGTCATTTTGATATTTAATTCGGCATCATGTTCTCGCATGGGTAAACCATCGAGCTTATTTGTGTTGCCTGAAGACGGACTGACAAAAATTATCGTACACTCAATTGCTCTTCGAAATTCATATTGATTTTTTTTATTTTATTTTCCTACTTTAGCTGGTGTTTTTTTTTTGTTTTTATCGGTGGTCATCGTCTACAGCGCTCCATTCCTCTTTTTGTCATAGATTCCATCCCCACACACTTACAATACATTGGTTATTTTTTATTTAACAACCAAAATATTCACTAGAAATAATTTATATGGCAGAACGACGTTTTTCGGGTCAGCTAGTACAGTATATTTGCTGCACGTTCCAGAGTTGAAAATACTCACAATTCACCCTGGTGTAAGAGATCCGTTCAGAATCAAAACGTTACTGAAATGGCTTTAGCCATGTTTGGTGACCAAATGTGAATAGCCTAATATACTTCTCCACCTTCTTCTTCTCCATCCCCTTTCCTTGACCGTCAAAACGAACATAATACCATTACAAACTTTGATGGCACGACTGTATCTATTGATTCTGACGTCACGAGTCGCGGAACTCCACAAGTCAATCAATGAATCTCAAGTTTTGTTCGCATTTTAAATATTTCATTGGTATTGTTTCACATTGTTAACGGAATTAAAACATTATTTAGGCCGTCAATAATAAAATTCCGCGGAAAATGACGGAAATCGGTTACATTCGAGGACTGTCGGATAATCTTCCCATAGTTGATTGTAGGGAATGCAAATCTCGCGAGATTGGGGCTCAAGCGAGATCTCGCGAGTTTATGAATAACAATACTGCGAGATCTCGCCAATTTCGAGATCTTGCGAGATTGGCAGTTTTGTGTGTTTTTTTTTTTGCAAATAATCACAATATTTGAATAAATTAGGAAAAAAATAATAATTATAAGTATTAAAAGATAAACATTTATTTTCACGAATTTTTCAATAGACGCAATGCATCAAACATTCTTTTTTTTTTTTACAGTGAATACCGCACAAGAATCTCAACTGCTCCCGTCTGGAGCCAGTGAGACTATGGCATCCCCAATTGGGGTATGTTGTGAGGCTGAAGGTAGTGGGGAGGGGAAGGAGGTGGGGAAGAGGAAGGTTGGGAAGTACCTGGCTATTCAGATCTGGTCACCAAAGACGGCTAAAGCCATTTTCAAGCAACGTTTCAATTCTGAATGGTGGTCTTACACCAGGGCGATACTGATAGTATCTTCCACTCTGGAACATGCCGCAAAATTGTTTGACGTATGACGTTTTCAATGCATCAAATATTGTTTGACGTATTTATCTATAATTTTTTAATAAACTTCCAAGTAGTGAACTTTGACGTACGTATCTATCAAATAATAAATGAAAGGAACAACTAGTCTTCTCTTCTAATATCAAACAAAAATCTTTTAGTAATAAAACAGTTCTTTTATAACAAACAAAACAACGAGAAGTCAAAAAAAAAAAAAAACTTTTTATCTAAGTTGAGTTGACTATTAAATAAAACTAGGTATATGTACTCAGTAGATTCATTAGATATTACAGATTAATTAACAAAATATAGCAATCAAATGACAGATTTATTCAGTTTAAATCACAAGCCATTATTACGAATTATTTTGAAAATAGCTCCTCAATCACGTAACAAGTTAGCTAGCAACAACTATTAGTAAACAAAACAAATGCCCTCTCATGACGCTGCACGCCGCCGGCTCAATTTTCGACCAATCTGAATCTAGACACCTCGACCGCTACCTTAGGCCGCCGCCTCACGCGCACCGAACGAAACCGACAGATCGCAACTCCGTCCGTGTCAGTCCGCGCTTCGAATAAGACGCTTTTATGCTCGAGTGCAATCTCGTTAAACTCGCGAGATCTCGCCCTTTTTTCGTCCGAGATCAATCTCGCTAAAAAAGGCCGAGATCTCGCGAGAACGAGATTGCATTCCCTAGTTGATAGGGAGGTGGTTAGTTTTATTCTTTTTAAATTCTAAATGTGTAAGTGAAACATATTCGTGGAATAAAAGCTTTTACTTAAAACATCAACTTATTACTTTTGTTTAAAACATTTTTAATTATGGACGGTCAGTTTCAGACTGTTTGAAAATTATTTTACTTTTAAAAATCACTATAAAAATTAAAAAATAAATGTATGATAATAATATTTGGATGACTTGTACAGCGCCGATTTTATGAAAAATCGCCTCAAGGGCCCTGTACAAACTTATAACGTGTCTCTACAAACTTGCTTCTAACTTCAAAGACTAGAAAAACCATTATAACAACTTATGGCTAAAAATTGCATCCACCGGTTTATCGATCACCGATACGAAACTATACATGTACAATGATTTGACCAATGAACTCGATGCTGTGTAAAAGTGTACTGTACAGGCAGAAAATATACATGACCATACCTGGGAGGTCACTTGAGATTAACACTTTTTTTTAAATGTATAAATATAACCAGAAAACTTTTTAGTTTTCATCAAACGTCTGTGATAAATACGGTTCATGCCAACTCAGAATGAAACCAACTCAGAACCACCTCAGAAAGGTCATTAAAAGCTATGAAAAAATTATTTGAAAATAGCCGGTAACCCTAACCTAACTTAACCTATTTAATAATTTTTTTAAATATTTTTTTATCATCACTCTTAATGACCTTTCTGGGGTGGTTCTGAGTTGGTTTCATTCCGAGTTGGCCGGTCACCGATAAATACATATATCGTGAAATAAATTACGCTGATAACTCAAAATTCAATAGTACCTGAGCAGAATTTACCAGCTTTCGTATTTTAACTAAGTTCTTAATTTTTACAGGAATTTTTTTTTTGTGGAATTAAGCGCCAACACCTCCACTTTCAAGATCTTATATTCCAGCACTGATTTTCTAATCGTGTTGACGCCAGCATAACTTTTAAACTGTTTTTAATAATCTCATCTTAACATCTTTCCCTGCAAAGTATTCCGGTTTAAAAATTGTGTGGGCAGCTACCTACATTCGAACGCTACCATTGGGAAACCCCGCCATTTTGCGCGGAGACGGGGGTGGAAAATTGAAGCAGACCGCGGGGCTAGGAGCACAGTAGGCTGGCGGGCCGACTGGGGGAGGCGAGGAGGCTGTGCGTGGGGGTAGGGAAGTTATCGTACAGGCTCACTGCTCGCAACTGGCAATCCTTCCTCAGTGCATCTCTGCCCGGCGCGAGGCTAGCACGTCTGCCACAAAATCTCCGGCGCCGCGGCGACCGCTTGTTGATCTCGACATTATTGTTACAAATAAATAAAATACATACAAAATAAATAAATTTAAAAAAAAATTGCTTTTCTTCGTGTTTTGGTTTCCGCGTGAAAATCGCCGGAAATTAGTTTGGAATCCGTTCGTTAGGGAAAAACATTAAAGGAAAAGTTTTTAAAGTCAACGACCTCTGATGGGTAAGAAATTAATTTTGAAGTTCAAAGTTTATCGTTTAACTCTTCGAATACATTTGGAAATTAGTATACGTTTCTTAATGATTTTTGGTTATAAACTTTTTTATGTCATCAATCGGCCTCTAAATCTATGTATATTTTTAATTCAACCAAACGTCTCAACATCGTAGCCTTTATATTTTGAAACTTAATTTGTTAATTTACGCACCTATTTCAGACTTTCTGATTTGTTAATTAAATATTTTAACCAAGAATCGTACCTAGTTATTAGATAGGATGCTAACGAATCGTTCTTTATTTAAATTCTGAATATATCCCCTCTTTCTTCTTCCATGGATTAAGCCGATTGCTTATTAGGAATTGTTTTTATTTTCTACTGCACATTGTCAAACATTTTTATGGAAGTAATCTTTTCATCAGTTAAATAAATAAATTAAAACATTTTTTTGTAAATGCATATCTACTACTATACTCTATTTAAATAACGGTAAATATCGTTACTGATCTAGGCTGATTTTTCTAAGGCTTTTGACAAGGTACTTCATGATTCTCTCAAATTAAAAAAAAAAAATCTTTGAAAAGTTTGTATAAGTGGAAATCTTCTCAGATGGTTCATCTTACATTAAAAATAGAAGTCAAGCGGTTGCCCTAAAAGATTACAACATGTCTAGATAATTACCATTCCATCATATGCCATCGTATGTACCTAGATGCAACACGACAGCCGCACAACACCATTATGAATATGTAGGCCCAAAACTATTTAACGATTTACCCGATGCAATAAAAAGTTAAAAAAACTACTTTAAGTTTAAAAAAAACTAACGTTGTATTTTTCAGATCCATGATTTTCAGATATATTCTGTTGCTAATATTTTGTTGTTATTCTATTTCTATAATATTATATGTATTTTTCTTATTGTACAATATGTTGTAATATCTTACAGTATTATTGAAAGGATTCTATTTCCATTTTTGTAACTACACACATTATCTATAAGCAGTTCTAAATAGCATATAGGTATAGCATAAGTACTTAGAATAGCTCCCCAGTTAGACCCGAGAAAATTTCTCTACTAATTGGGGTACCAAAAAAACTGATGAATGTACCTTATTATTATTGTCAACATTTTTTTTTTTAAAAAAACATGCCATATCCAGTAAAGTCTCTGCTCTTTACTATATATTAAAATGACATCAAATATGTCATTTTGATTTCATGCTTTATGCTGTCGATTTAAAAATGTGCAAATGCATATGCAGATGATTGCCAAAAATTACAACAAAATATTAATAAATTCAATAGATAATGAACGGAAAATCAAACATTTCTAAACGCATTACCTACAATAAATTGTAGGTAATGCGATAACATTTACACCTAGAAGTTACCCAATTCTCCATACTTACCAAATGAAGCACGTTTCTCTTCAGGAAAAAATCAGATACCTTGGATAACTGTAAAATACTATTTAAAGATCACATCGAATACTCGTATATCATAGAAAAAGCCTACAAACCATTCAATAAACATTTTACACTCGATCTACTATAGACTGTATAATATGTAAGATCTCATTTCGAATTTGCATCTGTCATTTTGAATCCTCAAAACCAAATTTCAGAATTTTAAATATCCGAAGAAAATTTTTGAAACACCTGTTCTGTCGTTTTGAAAATCATTACGTAGTGTAACGGTATTGCTCTTTACAAATGTAGAAACAATTTGATTGTTAACTGGCTTATTGAATCATCGGTCCTACATATTAGAAAGGATTGCATTTCTTTGCCCCGATCGCAATGCTAGATCAAACATCTTATTTCATATACAACATATCTAATAGAACTACGCGTAAAACTCTTTGCTCGCACATATCTGCAAATCTTACAAAGCCCTACGAGAGGTTGATATTTTACACTGTGTCCTTGAAACGTTTAAAATCAAATTAACCTTACAATGAAATTAAATCTAAACTATTATTTCTTTATTGTTTATATATTATTTTTTAGCATTATTATACCTTTTAATATATGTAACCATAATAAAAAAATATTACAAATGGAAATTAACTGTTTCGTACTATGTGCACTATTAAATACAACACAGGTGACCTCCTAGTGTGGAGGACAATATATTATACCTTTGTGATGTAAATGTACTAAGAATAAATAAAAAAATTATATGAATTTATATTGCATATTTCCTAAATAATTTAAAATAAAAAAAAATAGAAAATTATTCCTATTGCATAAACAAATAAATATGTAAAACTGAGAGATTTTTTACAATCAAACTGAATGTTAACTCACTTTTTTAAAAATATGCTTAAAATGGAATTGTTAAAAAAAAACGAATTGAAGTATTATAACAAAGCGCTAGATTTTAATGTAAAATTGATCCACTTCTTCTCTTCTGCAACTTCATATTCATTGTTTTATGCGTTTTTTAATCTTGTATCCAGATTCAGTCGCTTGACAATATTTCGTTAATATAATTATTGTGGAATAATGTAATTACTACGGAATAAAATGACTTTTTTATTCATAATAATAGTAATATCGTGATTGAAAACATTCACTTTTTTTCCACTGATTAATTTTGGCACCTTTTTCACCTTTCAGTGGGCCCCTTCAGACTGATGATATATATTCTTTCACTATATTTATTATAGCCAAACCCATTCACTTTTAGATTTTAATATTTGTGGTAATGGCACCACTATTTTAATTCTAATATCTAATTATAATTTATTTAACTAATAATACTATTTCACTAATTACAATCTTAACTAAATATAATATTAAAATATACAATTTTTCATGTTTTGCCCACGAACAAAGCGCCATCCAAAATTGTGATCTTTTAAATATCAATATGTGTTTGGCTTTAGCATATTATTTACCCAATCTTCCTTTAGCAAATACAAACACAAGTGATAAATCAATTTCACATTCCAATATATTTTGTCAAATATCGGTAATGTCTGTATGTATTGTTTAATACATTCTTAAGCCAATGAAATTGGATTGTGAATACAGGAATACGTCGCTTAATTCATTTAGTTGCATGCGCTTACTCGATAAGGAGTATTTCTTAAGATTAAAAACATTATTGCATTAATTCTTTACAAAATTTGACTAAAATCAGACTGTTTATGCGCATTACCACACAGGTACCATAGCAATGTAACAAATGAATGTAAATATAAAAGTTTTATTCTAACGAAAAATTATTACGCATCGAAAGTATCTTCTATTGGAAAAGTGCTTTTTCTTCTATTTTCGTTTCCTCGAGTAACCGGCTTAACATTCATTTATGGAAAATGTGTAAGTTTCGTGCCATTGAGTGCCGTTTTATGTTTCCAACTCGGAAGACTAAGTGTGAAATAAATGCAAAATAGAATCTTTCTGAAAATAAATGTTCCACAAGGTTAAAGTTGACATTGCAAACGCTTTGTTACTTACAAATACATCGATAATATACGACTTCATAAAATGTACGCTGTTCTTCCGATTAATATTATTTACGTAATATCGTTCTGCAATAATTCTCTTCTCTTCCGAGTTGGTTCGTTCTTTTATTTTATTTTATCTAGCAAGTAATTAATTATATTGGTTGCATAATTCTATGATGATATTTTTGATTGAACCAAATGATTTATTTGTTTTATTATGTATATAATTATAAGTATTTCTACAATTATTAATGTTTCGTCCTTTTCAACGTTTTTTTCTTGTCTAGCACTAAATTAATTAACGTTTAACCCTCTCAAGAGATTTGCCTCACGTGAAGGACAACTACTATTTTTTTTTAAAAACTACCCTCTTTAGAATGCAGTATTTTAGTCAATATACGTTCAAGTTAAAGGACTATAATTTAAAATAAAACAATAACTACTTACTGCAGAGGTTTCGCCACTACCGTAGTTTCTTCATGGCAGTTTAAAAAGGCTACAGTAGATAGTAATGAAACCTTGTCGACAGTATAAAAGATTAAAGTAGGTATTGCGAACCTAATGAAACTAATAAACGTCAAAATACCACCCAGAGTAACAAGGATTAACGACTTATTCTATATTAGCCGGACGCATACAAATGCTGGTGTCAGGGATCCAATCAGAAGAATGCGCGGATCGTTTAATCAAAATCAAAACCTCAAGGATTCCGACTTATCTTTTGATACATGCAGTACTTTTAGTAGAAAATTGAAGTTTGTTTTCCTACAAACTACAATAACTTAGACATTCAGATAAGTTTTAAGATTTTCACGGCCAAAAGCATTTTCGTTATTTGTTTTTGGGGTGTTATGCCGTGTTGCGCTACCTCCTTCTTTAGCCAACGTTTCGGACATCGTTGCAGTGTCCATCATCAGGGCACATCTACCGGATCTGCCGGATCTGCCCTGATGATGGACACTGCAACGATGTCCGAAACGTTGGCTAAAGAAGGAGGTAGCGCAACACGGCATAACACCCCAAAAACAAATAACGAAAAAAAACTTAGACATTCGTTTATAATTTTAAGTGTGTACTTTTCTTTTTTTTTAATTTCTGTAAAACGTTGTTTTTATCTATATCCTTTTTTGTCTTACCTCAAAATTTTTCCAAAAATAATTTTTAAACTTTTATATGGATATTGCGCATTTCTCTCATCTCTATTTGTAAAATAATATTCGTTCGTATATATTTTTCCCTACCTATATGTAAATATATTTGTATATGTTTTTATCTGCTGTTTGTCAATTCGTGAGAAATAGTTTGGATGCAGGTGAGTTCTCTAGTCTGTTTTGTATATTCTTGCCAATAGAGAACTCCAGTCCAATTTTTTTTTTTTTTATGAATAAAGACCTTCAAACTTAAATAACTGCACTTTTATTTTTATTTTTATAGTTAGTTTTAATAGTTAAAATAATTGTCAAAGTTTTAATTTTCCAAGACCCCACGAAAAGCACCGTATCTATGGTGGATTGTGTGACGTCTTCACCCACCGATAGTTAATTTATTTTCAAGTTGTAATTTTGAATCAGTGATGTTATGTCTAGGGAAATTTCCCTAGATCTAGGGGAGAAAAATATTTTTTAGGGAAAAGGGAAATCAGGACAAAATCTAGGGAAATTTCGAACTCTGGCAAATTTTTTATTACATATGACAATATTACTGGTATTATTTATATTTTTTTATATTTATTTTATATATATATATATTTTTATATACGTATATATTTTTTTTGGAATTCCTATGAATCTTAATTATTGTTCATGTACTTACATGCAATGTTATTTTTAACACTGACAACTCAAAATGATATTATGTATATCTAAAAAGATAAATGGGACCTCTGAAAAAAAAATTTTAAGTTCTGTTTTATCGGTGATTGCGGTTGATTTTTATTGAGCAAAGTGTTTTTTTTTAAATTTGGAATTCAGTGGTGAGTGTATTCGTACTTTTAAATTATTATTTCACGTAGCAAAAAGTGTTTTATTTGGAAAAGCACAGTATTATAAGTACATTAACCAAATTCCGATATCTTCCCAATTAATTAATCATATTAATTAACATATAACAGGATTAGTGTTACACAATCAGGTGGCTACGTACGTAATTGCGTACATGTGAAATTCTAGGGAAATTTCAGTTCGAAATCTAGGGAAATAATTTTTTTGGGCAGAACATCCCTGTTTGAATGAAGAATCCAGAAAAATCAATGGCGGAATCAGGCGGAATGCTTTGGGATGACTTTTAGGTGTGAGGTGTGTTTTTTATTTAAGATTAACTGCTTTTAATATAGAAAAAACATGTCCACATTTCACCGGTACTGTTATTGTATTTTAACAAAGTGCAATATAAAAACAATAAATCATCTTTTTCATTGCAAATACAAGTGACATCGTAAGCCTCGAATTTTGTGTTCAGGCGTGACTGTACATTGTTTTATGTATAACACATACAGAAACACTGGTATTTATAATATACTGATCATGACGATTGTGTAATAACTTGTATAAAAAGCCCTTTTAGTAAAAAACAATTCGAAAATACGACCGATGTATCGTAAACCAAATGTCAAATACGACATATGACCTATTTATGACTATGCTTAACCTCAAATATAGCCCTTTTACGTCATAATTTTAATTGTTGTGAGCCTAAATGTTGTTTCCAATAAACACAATAACTATTATTTATCTAAATCTTTTTAACAGTATGAAAATAACCAAAAAACACGAAATGTTGAATGGCGTGCGTGTCTTTCGTGGCGTAAGGCGTAAGATTTCAAATGTCAATACATCTTGATACACTTCGGTGAATTGGTTAGCAGGTTAACAGTGACGTCACCGTTAACCATTTCGGTAATGCCAACTTGACGCTGTGTTTTGAGGAGAGGTTTAAAAATGCACTTTTTAATAATTTTTTTAAAACTCTGCGTTTAATATTATCAAATAAAACTTATATATTCAGAATCAGCGTTCATTGGTCTACATGAATATATTTTTTTAAAGCCATAATATTTTTCACTGGAGTTCCTTATTGACATCTGTATCTGTATTTTCTCTTTAATAAAAAAAGCCATTGTTTTATTTTGAATTATATTGTCACATCACAAAGTATCTGCTTCGTATAAAAATATGAATTACTATAATTCTACTATTTTACACTAGATGGTCAATCTAATATATGATTTACTTTATTTTGGTATTACTAACCTCGTTATGATTGACAGTGGAGCGTTTTAGCGTTTGTTGAGGTGGTATTTTTTTTTTTACTTGATAAATGGTTTGTTAAAATTTTCTTTTTTACTGTTTTAAGTATCGATATTATAGATAAATGAAACAATTTAACTTTGTTTGAACCACTTTTATACTTGAGTAAATCCGACCGGTTTCAGAACGAACGTTCCTTCTTCAGGGCAAATGTATACCAATATTATATTTAAAGTGAAGTGATCAGATCTCACTTGTGGACTAAACTTTATTTTGTTAACATAAAAACGACGACTTTGAGAACGTGTTTTGGAATTCAACTCGTATTTCCCCAAAAATGATTTTGTTTTTCGTCCTTTATTATTTGTCTTTGAGAGAGTTACGCAGAAAACCGTATAGAAATTTTCAACTTATCTCAATTGATAGTTAAATTGGATACTAAATTGAGAGTTCCTCCGCTGTTAGACATCTTGTCTTCAGACGCGTTTCATATAACATCAATTCAGAAAAGTGGTTTGCAATTAAGAAGTCACAAATAAGTGAAATCTAAATTATCCTTCCTTTCATACCGATTAATTTAGCTTTTCATAATTACTTCGCCAAGACTTACAATATTTCAATTGGAATCTTGTTTAATTTAGAGCCGACAAAGACTGAAAGTGATTTCAATCTGTTTTAAGTTTTTTGCAAAGTTTGCTCTGTTTTATTGACACGCTTATGACATACTCATTAACCATACGACAACCCCAAGTTTTTCTTAAGCAAAATATTGTTTAAAGGGGAACGTTTATGCAATCAATATGAATATGGACTATTACAATTTGAGAGATAGAACAAATTATTTCCACGCGATTTGTTTGTGTTCTTAAATTTTTTTAAAAATTTTTTTTAATGATATTATTTATTTGTAAGAGACAAACAGCTTATACGTAAAAAATATAGAGAAACGTGTACATATATACAGAGTTAAATTAAATCAAGCCAAAAAGGTAAATTAATAGAAATTAATAATACTATTAAAAATTAATGTATCATTGAATATGAAGATAATAATAATAATCTAAACGAAACATGAAAGAGAACAAGACACAGAAAAAGATAATGGTCGCAACTGGAACTCCAACCCAGAACCTCTCGTCTATCCGGGACTTGCGTTTATCAATTCCGCCATTGCGCCCTACTGTCAAACCAACAAAATAGAATGATTGTTTCCAATAAAAAGGGTAGTTGCCTATGATATGGAAAATAAATTAGTTAAAGATAATATTGTTAATTCTAAAATTTTAAATATGAGATTGGCTATTAGGACGGTTTGACAGTTGGGCGCAATGGCGGAATTGGTAAAAGCACGTCATGGATAGACGAGAGGTTCTGGGTTCGAGTCCCAGTTGCGACCATTATCTTTTTCTGTTTTGTCTTGTTCTCTTTCATATACTGCAACTCAGTTGCTTTGGTTAGGTCGTACAATCTCATCATAATAATGTTTTTTTTTTTTTCTAGTAACTTTCCCTCTTTTCTATTAATAAACTTTGTTTTCAGCTATATCCAGTGGCGGAGATGAGACATGATACTGTGAAATAAATAACTAACACCATGTACGCACTCGCATACTGCCTGCTAACAATGTATGCCCGGACATTGGAGGTCTAGAGTCATTTTAATAAAAAAATAGCTTCTTTATAAATAAAAAATTAGAGTCCTGACGTGTACGGTGAAGGAGGAAACCATCTGTTTCCTTAGAACGCCGTGGGAAAGTGGTGGGCAACCTCCAGTGTTCTCTTTCATATTTTCGTTTAGATTATTATTATTATCTTTTTCTTCAATGATATATTATATTGACGGGAATAACCTTCAAAAGTTATGAATAGGGAGTTTTTCTTATAAAAAAAAAATTAAATTAATAATTTAATGTAAAGCTAAGCCTTTATAAATTTGATCCATGGCAATATTATCAAGATTATTTTCGATAGGTACCTTTAGAATCGAGGGTTATAAAATATATCGACGAGATTTTCCATCAAACCGCATATTAGTGGTCGTTCATCAAATTTAAGCTGAAAAAGGCTGAGGGCATTTTCACGAATAGGTTCTTTTTTGTAATGTCCGAACTGTTATATCCAGTCTTAGTTATTAAAATTCCTTAAGCCTTCGGGCCTTTGAAATGAAATTTCTCTTTTCCTTTATACAATTCAAATCTATCGTCAACTTTTGGGTATTTATTCTTCAGATAAGATACAATATGAAACCTATTTAATATTGAAAAGTTATCAAATAATGATAATGTTAATAAATAACTTTACTGAATCACTTTTTAATAATAAATATCGTTTATTATAACATAGTGGTTTCATTCTAGGACAAAAGTTAACAAGACTATCTATTTTTGTTGTTTGTTTTGGGGGTGTTATGCCGTGTTACGCTACCTCCTCCTTTAGCCAACGTTTCGGACAGCTCTACAGTGTCCATCATCAGGGCAGATGTGCCCCGATGATGGTGCCACATCTGCCCTGATAATGGACACTGTAACGCTGTCCGAAACGTTGGCTAAAGGAAGAAGTAGCGTAATACGGCATAACACTCCAAAAACAAACAACAAAAATACTTTTGGCCGTGAAAATCTAAAATCATATTAGACTATCTTTACTGATTTTTCTAAGGCTTTCGAAAAGGTGAATCGCAATACTTGTTAGTCTTTTCATCTTCTCAGATAGTTCTCATATTATGTTTAAAAAAAGTCAAGGTGTTGCCCTAAAAGGTTACATGACCCAAATAATAACCATCCCCTCGTGGGTACTTCCAAGGTTCCTATTTAGGCCCCCTGCTCTTTACTTTGTATTTCAATGACATCAAACATATCTTCGGTCAATCTGATTTTATTCTTTGAGCTGACGATATAAAAAATATACAAATGAATAAGCGTAGCAGATGATTGCAAAAAGTTACCAGCAGATATTAATAAAAAAATAATATTGCGTAAAAAATCGATTATTTCAAAACATAAATAAATGTAAAGCGAAAACATTTTCACGTGAAAGTCCACCAATCCTCCATACTTGCCATCTGAACCACGTTCCTCTTCAACGAGTCGAAAAAATCAGAGACTTTGGAATAAAACTTGACTCTAAATCACTATTTAAAGATCATATTAAACGTGATCTTAGAAAAAGCCTAGAAACAATTAAGTTCCATTCTACGCGTCACAAAAACTATTCAATAAATCTTTTACTTTTTGACTACTATATGGCGAATTTAATATCACAAATCGTATTTGCATCTGCCATTTGGAATCGTTGATAACAAAATTAACCGAATTGAAAATACATATTCAAATAAAAATTTTAAGCATCCGTCGTATCATTTTGAAAATCAATGTGAAACCCTATTGCTCTTTTCAAACGTAGAAAGTTTTTTGACATACTGTTTCGTTACTGTTAAAATGATGCAAGTTCTGAGGGATTTTTTTTTCTAAAACTTATAGTATGAAATATCAACTATGCGATGCAACTTTCAACATCTACTTGCTTCCTATCTGTGACAATGGCAAAAATAATTAAATGGATCTTAACTGGTATATGTTATATTCACTATTAAATGTAAAATGAATTATTTATGTACATAACCGTATGTTTCCTAAATAAACTTAAATTTTAAAAAATACGATTATGTATTATCATTTTATTATAATAGTGCCACAGAGTCATTTTAAAATAATAAGAGGACAAAGTTATCGGTTATGTAAACCAAGTTTTCTGGCTAGACTAAATCAAATGATTTAATATGAATGGCGGTATTTTCGGAAAATGGCTTGGCAAGCGTTACTTCATTGAAAATTTGCTTTCAAAAGAATCCCATAATACAAAATCGTTGGTTACATAATACTAAATTGTTCATTATCAACATTTCTCACGTGATTAAAATTACACGTGTCGGGCAATTTCGAAATGGGCTTGTGAAGATCATTATCTATATTAATATAGTATTTTCTCTTAGACATAATTTTACCTTTTTTTCTTTTTATTTTTTATTTATTTTTATTTTTTTATTTTTTATATTTTTTTTATATATTTTTAGAATGTAATTATTAACCCCACTAGGGTTCGCCTGTATCGGGGTTAATAATTTCACAATTTAATAAAAATAACACACGCAAATATCGGTTATGCAAAACAGTTAAGTAAAAGCAAAATAATAAAATTTAAAAATAAAATGATAAACAGAGAAGATAATAAGTGATAAAAATATATGAATTAATAACAAAGTGTCAAGAGATCAGACAAAATGTTCTCATTCATTATATCATTCAATTCAAACCATTTTCAACAATAGATAAAATTTAAAAAAATATATGTCCTTAGGTTTTTTTTTTAAATATGTGTAAAAAATAAAAAATGAAACAAAACAATGATTTATAAGCGATTACATTAGAGCGAATCTTTCTTATGCAATATTAAAGTGACTATCAAATAATTATGAAATAAATATGAAAGAAACCGTTTTGATCGCAACATTATTGTTTTCATTCCATTTAAGTGACCGTTTTCATTAAAATATGATTGTATTTTATAGTGTAAGTGACACCTTAGAAATGCCATCCGTGTGATCTTTTAGTTTTGACAAAGTTATGGGATACGATAACCCATATATATTTATTTATTTATTGTTTCTTTACCTTTTTAATTTAGGTGTTATTGTTTAAATTAATTTAATTTTTAATCTCCGTTATAAGAAACATAATTTCATAACGAGGGAAGGGGGAGAGTGGAGTGTGAGAGAGAAGGTGGAAGAGGCGGAGTGGGAACGCGAGAAGGGAAGGGGACGCGGGAGAGGAAGGTTAGGCGGAAAGGGAACGGGACGAATGGGAAAGGACACGCAGGGAGAATTTCTTTTATAATGACGTAGCAACGCATGCCGGGAACCAGCTAGTTACTCTATATTTTGTTGTATTATTTTCATTATATTAACCTGGTTCTTATAACTGATGGTGGGAGTAAGTGGTGTGATTAAAAAAAAATTATAGTTAAAATATAGAAACGCAATATTATTTCCAAAATTATCGCTTATTTCGGTAAATATTCCAATAATTACTACAGTAAACAACTAATTACGTTTGAAAAGATGGTAAAAGATGCAAATTCCATTTTTATTCAATGTTTAAATTTTCCCGTATATCTTTACCGTACCTTTGTTGCCATTTAATTTTTTTTGTATGGAATGATATTTACTTCATTTTTTTTCAATGTAAATACGCTTGAATTACTTAGTTAATCCAAACTAAGTACCTATTTACTACGAGTTTTTGTAAGTACCTATTTGTAAGCTTTTGTACTAAGTACCTATTTACTACTCCTATTTTGTGTATGAAAATAGTTGTTTCTTGTAGTTATTGTTATTAAAATGAAATGTAATTTTCATAATCTGTGCCTAAAAACGCGGCGGTTAGTGGAATATTTTTTTTTTTACTACCTGCTAAACATGCAAGCAGACCAAATACCTAGCTATAAATGTTTTATTTCTACGTCCTCGTATGTCTTCCCAATTAGTTTACCCGCCCGTTGAATAACGCTTCTCGAAACCTTTCGTGAACCTTAACCTTTAAATTAAAAAAAAAATCGCTAATTAATGTTTAAATAATACCGCCAGTAATGATTCTGTAATTTTTTTCTCAATCTTGTAAATTGGCAAATATCCAGATCAAAAAATGTAGGACCCGTATGACCCAACAATACAGCTTAAAGTGTAATTAAGGCTTTTTGGTTAATTTACTTGCCTTTTGATCTTTTGTTTTTGAGTATTTGAGGTTTCTGAGTCAGGAGATAAAAATAATAATATCTTTACAATATTCCTTCGTCAAGTTGTATTTATTGGACGGCGCATTATCGCCTAAACCTTCGTCACCTTGGAGACCCTCCAAAGACCCTCAGTGGAGTCAGATCTTCTTTTTGCTAATCTTGTCTAATTTCCTATCACGGCGACGCGACGCTGAACGAAGTTAGCATCTCATCAAGGCAACGGGCCTTTTGAATTGTTGAATTAATTGGATTAAATATTATTCGTTTATCAATAATTCCCGCCAGCAAATTGCTTTCCTTCCCTTTCTTCGATAACGGTCTCGAACAAATAAATTCTCTTGAATAATTTTATGACTTATGAATAAACAGTGCCTTTCAAGGTTCTTCGTTATTTTGCTTATTTGTATTTCCCTTGATTGCTACGAACTCACCGACTTTATTCACGTAATTGAAACAAGAGTTATGTATTGTGTGAATCTCCTCGAACAAAGTATTATTTCGAATGTTCAACCATAAATATACTGTAAATGAGGACTTTTGAGATTTGTCAAATATCAAATGCTCAAATATAAACTTTGGTTCTTGCCTACAACGTCTCAATTGTGTGTGAAATTACAAAGCCTTGTAATAATGTTAGCTATGTTTTTACCTGCTGCATGATTGGAATCATTGCAACGCAAATAAAAATAAGATTTTTAACCGATGTTAATGCCTAGAATATGTATCGCTTCCTTTTCAGTCAGTTGTCTGATTAGATATTTTGATGAACGGTCGGGGTGGATTTAAATAAATTATAAGCGTTGGATATTTGTGACGTAAATATTTTCACCGTGAAAATCCCGCGTTTATTTTTCTAAATAGTTTGACACGAGTATATCCAAGGCGCAAGTCGGAAGGCGGTCGGAAATGGAATGGCGTCAAATGCTAGACCACGTCCGGCTTCCGGACCTGCTGTGCCTCGTGTATGGGAGTGACATTAATTAATTTAAACCCTCGACAGTTTGATGTGTAGGTGACCATGAAATCCATTCATCTATAAAACCCATTCGATGATTTTAGGTTTCCGCGTCGAAGGTACCACCTACTCGCTAAGGATCGCCGAGTGCGCTGTGAAGCTGGTTACAATGTGTGCATACTTTTTTCCCTTTACCATTACGTTTTACGCTTTACCTTCTACCGAGTACCGTATTTTTTACCGTTATTTAATGTTTTTATTTTACTGTTTACATATTCAGTCCCTTCCATGCATTTCATCGATATCAGTTGTCAATTGTTACGTCGATTTTCGTCATTGGTGCGATTGACAATAATTGTTTTTAGATCCTTTTCCGTAGGCCATTGAAGCGATTGACAGTTGGAACTTCCTCTTGACTGGGGAATGCTGGGGAAGATTATTACTTTATTCGCACAATGTAGTTACTGTTTCTACAGACTTCAAATGCAATTGAGCCGAAACCATTGACGCGTCGTTTGAAGTTCTTTCAATAGTACGTCAATCGCACTTCAATATACATTGTCAATGTGCTTACATCGTTGACAATTTTGATGTTGATCGTATCGGATGCTCTTTAGTGTTTTTTTTAAAAATTAAATGACCCATCAGTGAAGGTAGAAGTGCGATTTATACAGATTTGAAAGAAAACTGACAGACATATCTTCCAATGAAATTGATAAATAATCTGTCCAAAAGAAAAACATCGATTTAAAAAAATTGCTTTGAAGTTTGAAGTGAAATGAAATTGGCTTTACTTCAGACACACAGACACGTCTACAACATACTTCTAACGGTTTATCTCTGCGTGTGCCTCATAAAACTGTTTATTTAACTAGTGTTTTTAAAATAAACTTATTGATTAATGGGTAACGGTTTTAATGGTTACCCACCCATTTTCATTAAAAATTATGCGATGAAATTTATTTTCCCCTCGTTCGTTAATAATGAAGCCTGTTGAGAGGGTGTTATGTTTCCAGCTAAATTTTGATAGTAATAATAATAATTATTTCCGAAATAACACGAAACCAAACACTTGCTTGTCGTGGGGTAAATAACAATTTAAATGATTATTAACAAAATGAATATCGGTAATAATACACGGTGCCTATGTAAATGCTTCCCTGATCACCCTATCAAATTAGCCGGGGTTGGCAGAATAGGCTAATTGGGTCGTTTGACGTCGGCTGGGCGTGCTTACTGCTTGGCCACTATATGACATCAGTAGTTATTGGGCTGGTGACTGGTGACACTTTACATGATACCACTTACGGTTGACCGAAGGTGGCCTCTACCGGACCCGAATAACAATGCGACGATATCGTCGGGTTTGAGTTAATGGACTCATTATTCTATTTTAGCAAGCTTATGAGGTGGGAGTGTTAAAAAGCGAGATTTTAGATTACACCAAACAAAGAGCGAACCTTTTTGTCATAATAATTCTTTGTTAGCATCGCTAAAATGCAGTACTATTCTGCATTTTCACTAACCGAACAGGATATAGAACACCTAGTGAGGTAGGTATTGTAAAACATACAAATAAATTATGCAGCGCATTATGGTTGATACTTATATTTATTAATATGCTTTTAATGAACGCAAAGGACAAAGAGGATAGTTTAGGCCACTCGGCTTTTCACTTCAATGCAGTGATTGTCCCGCGTTTTGTATAGGCAAAACGGCACGTAATATCAATACCCGTGTCAAAGAACACCTAAGATTTTTACGCAGTAATGGCTTCTCTGAATTTGCGAAACATCTTATTGAAAAAGACCACAAATTTAATAAAAACACAGGCGTCACCATATTGCATAAAAACGAAATAGGTATCAGATTGGATAAATTTTATGCACTAGAACTAAAAAAAAACATTAATAGCAAAGTAAATAAATAACAACGAAATAAATCTAAATAAAAGTCCAATACTGAGGTTGTTCCCCATTGACAAAGAACATTCACTTTTCAAATCTCCATCTACCCTTACTCCTTCTACTTCCTTAAAGCTCAGCCCATTTTTTCAACCCCCTGTGTAAACAGAATATAATTTTGACTCCTCCCACCGTTCTCCCCTCCACCAAATTTCCCCACTCCCGCTACCCCCGCCTAATTAATTTTTGTACTCGTATTTTTAAGTTAGTTTTAAGTTTGCTCGTTAATGATACAGACGTGTCGAAACCAGTCGCAAAAATTTAAAATTAAAGTAACAAATGTACATGGAAAATTAAAACTTTTCAAAACAAAAATGTCAGAATATAGTTATTATGTATGACACATGACTGTTAAACTTTAGTAGAGTATTGTGCTGCCCTGAAGAGGCTACGGTTGTAGCTAAACGCAGAGAGGCATTAAGTATATATAAAAATAAAAGCGGTGCTTACTATGTTATTGTTTTGTTTCAAAAAATACTTATATTGTTTATTTCACTGATATAAATACATATAATAAGACGATATGGATTTGATAAATAAATAATATTATTGAAAAATATTATAAATAACACAGTTATCCATTTTTGTGATATTTCACCTCAAGTCTTCTTGGACACTATTTTGTACCTAAATTCTGTGTAACGGTGTAGGTATTTCTTTAACTACCCGTCTTTGCTAAATATGAATATTTTTTTGAATTAGTTACTTTGATAGTACCTACGTTTCTTACCTACTACAAACAAAAATATATTCGCATGATCAGCAAACCGTTCCAGATTTTATGGTTTTTGATTGAATTCTAGTACCTTTTAAAGAAATTATTTCACCCCTCAGGCCTCGGGCCTATTTTGTCAGAAGATCAACATATTTCCGCTTCGCAATAAATCTAAATAAATGGAATATTTCTGTACGCGTCCGATAACTAAAAACTGTCTTTGAAAGGTGATATAATACCCTTTAAATTTTATAATTCGAAATAAACATATAATTTTTTTTAATGCAAACATAAAAATGTTTTAAAATAGCTAACCTTAGATTTTTTCTCTCTAATATTACTGATAACGAAAAAAAATAAAAACACACACATATTTTATTACAATTTATTTATTGTAAACTTTATCATAATCCCAAAAGTTGTGTAAAAATAATAAATCCCCTCGTCGCTTTGTGTAAAAATAATCAATTAAAATTCCCATATTTTCATAATTTTTTTCAAATTTAGGTGGGAAACTTTGGTTTCATAAAGGTGTACATTTGAATTATTTTGTGGTAAGATTTGTATATAAAGCGCTTTCTCTTTCTAACACCGTTTAGATATTTAATATGTGATAATAGTAAGTGACACACAACGATTTCCATGACTTATTCCGAAAAGCGTTAATTTAGCCTGAGGGGTTAATATAATATTGACGCTGATTATCCCCTCATAAATATTAACTTGCATTATACTCGTCATCGGTAAACAATAGTTTGTAAAAATTTGTTGCAATCATTTCAATGTATTTAAATGAACATGCCCATTAATTAAAGCACTAAAGTTTCGAACGTTTTCAACGAATAGCGATGTTAATTGAATGAATTATTCGTAAAATTGTGTAGCGCTATCAATCAAATTTTGCTCCACAACTGGAAACTGGCGTTCAATTAGAAGGCTCGTACTTGCACTGAGTGGTAATTGATTCAAAGGCACTTGCCTCAGTCAGTTCAAAAGGATTTGACCAGAACCAGCCGCCGCGAGGAGAAGTTGCTTTTCAGTCAAATCGGTTTTCTGTGCTATACTTCTTTTGCATTTGTCCAAAATTACGAAAATGTCACGATTCCATTACGTTGCACATCCCATACGATCCTTATATTTTGAAATTGAAAGCGCTTTGAGATTCTGATTTTAGTTTTTTTTATGAATTCTGTTGTATTCATTTCTTTTAGTAGCTCGCACAATTTATTATCTCATTTTGCAATTTTTATTTTTTCTTTTATATAAAACTAGCTGAAGGCGTTGCCCGGGTTTTGCTTAGCTTTTTGAAAACTAATGTGTAAGGTGACCTTATTTTTGTTTTGAAGGTCAAGTGTGCAGAATTTCATCAGTATCGGGCTGTCCCCCCGCATTTGTATAAAAATAAAATCCCTCGGCTGGCTAAGTCTTCCATCACAACACAAGCAACATTTTCGGCTTGGTGGTAGTAGGAGATTTTCAAACATTGTCGGGTTATTCGTAACCCGGGAATATTTGTCTTTCTTTAAAAAAAAAACAAATTTCTACATGCCTTTCCCTGAAAAGTTATTTGTCATCAAAATTATCTGAATTCTTGTAAGGCTTATATATAGCTATATGAATGAACATTCCGCAGAGATTCATACGTTAAATTTATTCAAATACTCGTCAAATAATAAAAAATGTGTACATTCAATAGAAACATTCCCCAAATAATGTAATTTGCCTTTCAGTACCCACTAGGCATTTATTTGTAAGGCGGCACTGAGATAAGTCAATCAATATTTCATCACCAAAATCTTATTTTTTCTCCTGAAGAAAGTATGTAAGTAGATAAGCGTTTAGTAATCTCACGGCGGATGTTAGAAATTCCAAAAGGAAATGGAAAAAAAAACAACCGATTCGATATTAAACCAGCATTTTATGTTAAAATTGATGAATTCTGTGTATAATTTTCTCGTAAAACACTGCGCAGCGCTGATTTCATAATCAAAAACTGCGCATTAAGATTTTCAATTCGTTTATCAGTTTTGCTCCATTACTCAATACGAACGGCGCGATTTCCTTTAAGATATCTTGGCCTTAATACTTACTCATCTAATGAAATATTGGAATTGAAGACCGAACTCTTTAACCTCGAGCGTAGCAGACAACGTGATCATAAGTTATTCATTTAATTCATAATCCAGACACGAAATTGGAAGTCTTATCTTGATTTACAGTTTCATAAAAACGTAATCAGTACCAAAATCTCGTTTTTTCTGAAAAACCGATTGGGAATAATTGATGACCATTTTAGGCTAAATGGTGTCTGTCCTTCTGTCAATTGGCATTCATTACACGGACGTAGCGTAGTCAAATTGATTTCGATGGTTCCAAAACACCGTCATTTTAAACAATTCGGTTTGACATTAATCAGTAATTATGGCCGTCACAAACGTTAAACGATTTATATTTGACGACTAAGAAAATCTACCTCAATGACCTATTCAGATTATCAGAATACTGTTATATAGCACAGTAGGAGCTTGATCTGGTTTATGTCCAGATATAAAGTTGTTTTAGAAGTATGCCTATTAAGAATAAGCGAGTTTTCTACACTGATTCCGTTTCATTCGGTTTTAATGATCAGAAATCTTTACTGCTCCTTTTGATGTCTTTATGAACTGATTTGTGCTTTTTGATTTCATTCAGAACTCAAAAGGAACTGTAAAATGATTTTAGCGCTTTGAAATTTTCATTTACCGATTAGTATATTTTAAAGCCTTCCAGGTTTACTATGTGCTATAAAACTTGGACGATAACGCGATGTAGTGTCATACCTATATTATAAAGCTCTTAAGTCCTTAGAATTAATTTGCTTCGTCATGTTTTATCGGGGAACAACACACAATAAATTAAGCGAGGTGCTTTGTTTCCTTGGATTATTAAGCTGCAGGTAATTAGCGGAGGAGTCTGGAGCAAGGAAGACCAAGACAATAAGATTTAAGATACGGGAAACTTGAACACTGTTTTGCACCGACTCATAAATAAACAAATGAATAAAGTCCAAAGTAGGTGGCGATGCTATAATTTAAATCACGCATCCATTTAAATTCCAGACGAATAATCATTTTCGTGTATGGCCAAACAAATAATATGAACGAATACCTGGACATTATTTCTTAATCGAATTTGTTGGAATTGTCAGTAACTATTGATTTGAGTTAACGACAGTTAAATCTTCTTGTAATTAGCCATCCATTTCATTATTTAGCTATTTATATTGTCCTTTTCAGCTGTATTAATAATATATATTACTAAAATATTACTTCACCAACTTGCTGAAGATATAATATGTTACTGAAAAGTGTTAAAAATACTTTAATGAGTAATTCAAATTTAGCAAATTAATATTGTTTTAAATGTTATTTTGGTTTAACAACTTTCGAAAGTATACCCATTTGGAATTGCTGTTTAGCATTTCATGTTGCCAGGAAATAACATTAATTTTATTAATTATAAATGCAAATTTCGCTTTATAAAGTTAGTACCTATCTCTTTTACAGAGAAATCCTATACCTAGCGTCGGCGACGAATCTTAATACACGGGCAAAGATAATATGCAAAATAATTGATTTACATAAAAATTATTCAGGTTATTATTAAAAGCATTAAATTTAATGGACGTCTCAATGGTTCTAGTTAAAGTACTTGAAATGAATTTTGGCCGGGTATCTTGAACAATTTATTTATTATTATTTTTTTTTTTATAATTTTGAATGTAACTATAACTTTGTGGTTATCCATTATAGAAAAATAACACAATACAACTTTGTATAAACCACTTATATAATGCGTAAATCCGACCGGTTTCGGAACAAACGTTCCTTCTTCAGGGAATTTATTTATTCATAGCTTACATTCAATACAAAGGTTGAATGAGAAGCTATGAAAACCATATAATTTGGAACTGTAAGACTATAATTAACAAGCTTTTAAAATATTTCCTCCTGTCAAATTTCAGGGTTAAAAAGAAAAAAAGTTTATTTTACCTTTCTTATTAGCTATTAGCACTGTTTGATTTCTGCCTTTGGAGACAAAATATAATTAAGATTTTTGTTAAAAGGCTTTCATTTTCTATTACACAATAACGGGTTTTTAATAAACCGTCGTAAACAATGATTTTAATTTAAGACTACATTTTTATAATGTTTTAAGGGTTGGATCTGAATAGTTAATTGGGTGTTTTAATTAGTTTTTTTTTATTATGCCACAGTAACATTTTTTTACTAATGCTCACATCGAACCATGAAATTATTTCCACGAAGTCCTATTTAAAGTCGACCATTTGGAATTTTATCTGCAAACGGTTTCGATTTAAGGTGGTAGCTGTGTATGATACTGCATAATTATCCCGCCAGAGTTGGCATGATCGTGGTTCCTACTAAAAATCGGAATAATCGTTATCACGGTACCTACTGCCTTGAAGTAAATTTGAAAAAAAAAATGTCATTGAGATGGTGACATTTCTTTGGACAAACTGTATAATTCCTTATTTGTTGAAAAAATGTTACGTAAAATATTTATGGTGTACAATTAAGTGGGTAAGTATTTAAGTACCCACTTAATCTTATGATTTCAGGGGAACTTTTGGTTAAGATTTATTAAATGAGAGAAAACAATGTACGATCGTGTGAGAAATGTGGAGATCCGCGAAGAATGCAACGCTGATGAAAGCGTAATGAGTAAGATTAAGAAAGGGACCCTCAGATGGTTTGGGCGTGTAGAGCGAATGAACGGTGTGTAAGGAGAATATATGACGCAAATGTGAACGGTAGAAGAAGTCGGGAACGCCCGAGGAAGACATGGCACGACCAAGTGAATCAGATACTTGAGTCGGGCCGTGTGAAGAGTCGGAAAAATAGAAGAGCATGTATGGGACGATGTACGAATTTGAACGAGGCAAGAAGTGTGTGCCAAGATCGAGTTGTTTGGCGGTCCGTCCTCTCTGCCTACCCCTGCAGAATATGGCGTGATGGTTAGTTAGTTAGTTAATTTAGTTAAATGAGAGAAAATTAGAAATTTACCTACTTTTTTCACGTGGGTCTACTGTTCACAGAACTACTAGTTTACAATTAGTTTTACTTGGAGATATTGGCTGGTAAACTTTCAAGAAAAAATACCCTTATTCCTATCGGTTAATCAGTGCTAATCTTATTTTTTCATCCGGTCAGCATTTTTTCAACTGTCAGTACCGGGATTAAATTTCTACCCTTCACCGAAAACTATCTACCCTAACTGACATTTGTGTATGTAATTACGAGTAGCAAATCAAGGGAAGCGTTCCGATTAATTTATTTCTTCTTCATCGACCTGACGACCTCCGTAGTCCAGTGGGTAAGACTCTTGACTCACAATCCGGAGGTCGCGGGTTCGAACCCGGCATGCGCAAATAAATTTTATTTAATTAATTTGTGTTATTTCACAATTAATTCATTTAAAAAATAATATATAGTATATTTGCGGCATGTTCCAGAGTGGAAGATACTATCAGTATCGCCCTGGTGTAAGACCACCGTTCAGAATTGAAACGTTGCTTGAAAATGGCTTTAGCCGTGTTTGGTGATCAGATCTGAATAGCCAGGTACTTCTCAACCTTCCTCTTCCCCACCTCCTTCCCCTCCCCACTACCTTCAGCCTCACAACATACCCCAATTGGGGATGCCATAGTCTCACTGGCTCCAGACGGGAGCAGTTGAGATTCTTGTGCGGCATTCACTGTAAAAAAAAAATAAAAAAATCTGGTGACGAGGGGGTTAGCTACCACCAGGTCAATATTCAATCTGAAGCCCTGTGCAACTCTCGGAACTGCACTCGCATCATATGAGATGTGGCATGTTCTTCTAATACCTTCTTCTTCCAGCAATACACTCCTTGTTGCTCTTTATGTTGTGACCAGAAATTTGAGTTTTCTTCTTTTTAACTTGTAGTGGCACCTCTTATCGTAGGAACTTGCGTCGTGTCAGTCACGAAGGTTTCGTTGTCGTGATTTGCAACATTATTTCTTTAGTATTCTTCCAAAAATGTTTTCCTTGATTATCATTGGGTTTTCTTGCATTCCCCACTCTTCACAATATAACCAAGAAATTGTATGAGTAGTTTAATTCATTTCGTTTCTAGCACAATGTCTATATTCTCGTTTTTTTAGCATTCCACGAAGAACATCTCACTTTAAAAAATAGTTTTCGTTTTATAAAATGTATGAAAGAGACAATCCAGTTATAATTAGAGAGCATTATAATGATTATGCAATAAAAGCGTATGATTGCCCGTCTTTACTAAATTCCGAGCCATTACCATACCTACCTGTAACTTCATCGTTGTACAAATGAATATTAACTGTTTATAATCTTCCCACAAAATTGGTTTACGTTTTGAAAAATGTATGAAAGAGACAATCCAGTTATAATTAGAGATTATAATAGTGATTATGCAATAAAAGCGTACGATTGCTGTGTTCCCCGTCTTTACCAAATTCCGAGCCATTACCATGCCTTCCGAACTTGTAACTTCATCGTTGTACAAATGAATATTGACAGTTTATAATCTTACCACAAAATTAGTTTACGTTTTGTAAAAGGTATGAAAGTGACAACCCAGTTATAATTAGAGAGTATGGTAGTGATTATGCAATAAAAGCGTATGATTGCTGTGTTCCCCGTCTTTACCAAATTCCGATTACCTTCCGAACTTGAAACTTCATCGCTGTACAAAAGAATATTAACAGTTTATAATCTTCCCACAAAATTAGTTTTGACCACCTTCCAACAAGAAATTTACTTAGTGATCGATCGAAATTTTCTAAAACAAGCAATCACCGCACATTTCAAAGAATTTATTTCTTTATTATAGCTTAATTGAGTTTTTCTTGTTCCTTGTCTGGAATTCCGCCTCTACAGCTCTGAATATGAATCCTGTCTTCTGACAATGTTCCACCTGACCTTTCGAGAGTCAATCCAGAACTTTACTTCTCGGCTCCACACCTGAGGGCTCTGCAAATAATAATCCGATCTGCATTTTGAAAAGCCATTATCAACTCCACAAGTGGTACAAACTGTACCGTGCCGCTGGCTGGGCACATGAAACTCACTAAACTCGTTATTCAAAATAACTCTCTTCTGATTTTTTTCCAGAGAGTATTTTCCTAAAATCAGATCGTATCGCACACTTTTTGGTTTAAAATATTATTCAAACTATTATTGTGTAATTTTTTAATTTCTCCCTCTGGCATTGTGTTAGGTTAGATATTATTATTTATTTGTGTCGTAGGTCGCAACCTCTGTAATTTCTTATAATGATTTCAGGTTTTAAACATCCCTTTGTCACATAATTTCTTCACTCACTTGTTGAAAAATGTCACCCAAAAAAATGCCACATGAATTTTTAGTTCTTACTGGGAGGTTAAGCTTTCTTTAATCTTTGGTTGATGTTTTTCGATCTTGATGGTCATCATCATAATGTACTTCTTAAAATCACTGCTACTTTGGGTACAAATTTTTTATTTGTAAACATACCAACCAACGGTTTCAGACAACGTGCGAATTGAGTTTGTATCTTATATCCTTAATACGAATTCTTAATTTGGTTTCTGTCTGATCTGGTTTATATACTAAACTGGTGATCATATGGTAATAGTTTATTAATAAAACTAGCACAGTCCTGTGAAAAATCACCAAAAATTTTAAACCCCTCAAAACACAGGATTTATGAAGCTGAAAGTTTATGTTAAGAACAAACAAGGAAAAATGATGCAGAGTGACCAAGAAAACATATTCAGGAAAAATATTTATAGTAGCAACTCTTCAATAACAACATTTTTGTGAGCATTTTTTCTTGATCAGTTATTTAGGTAAGTTATCAAATGTCTCACACATCAGTTCCAGTTTAGAAAATGACATCTGTAATATATATTTTTTTAAGTGTTATTGTTTTGTTTTTATATTATCTCCACACAGCCTATGTTGTCTTAGGGGATGTTGTGTGGATGGTTTTTTAAGGAAAGGAATAAGAGGAAGTTCTGGGAAGGAAATAGGTATGAGGGATGGTTAGGAATCTGAGAGTTAGTATGTCCAGGAGTAACGGCCGAATGAATCCATCCCTTCAACTGCGGTGCAAGGAAGGTTGAGGGATTCTGACTGGAGAAGTCGAAAGACCTCCTCAGCAAGTTTCTCTCGATCCGGGCCGCCACGCAGCAGGTGGGCAGACACGTAGGCCGCCAAGACCCTGACAAACCTCACCCCATGAACCAGGGCACCCTTGCTAAGTCACCAAATGGAGTGACCTATGGGAGAGGTTTTGCAGAAACGGGCCGTCCGTTTGATAGATTCTCCCATCTTAACAGACGGACTGCAATCTTTAGAGCACAGGCGTCAGGTTGGAATGCTGTCCTTGTTCTACCGGTATTACAATGGAAGATGCTCCGAGGAACTAGCGTCATTGATCCCCTCGGCACAGGTGCATAGTCGGGAAACATGCCAAACACGCGCCCAACATTTGTACACGGTTGACATTAGTCACATGAGAACGGGTCGTTTCTATGACTCGTTCTTGAGTTCAACGGCTCGACTGTAGAACGATTTGCCGGCCTCTGTGTTTCCTCCCTCTTACAACATGGATCTCTTCAAGACCCGTGTTCACTCCTTCCTTTCCTCAAAAAGACCCTCCACACAGCATCTTCAAAGATGACATAGGTCCTGAGGGAAGTTATTTTCTTCAGGGCCTCCTGTGTGGAGTTAATGTAACAAAAAAAGGTGTTGGTTATCCAATAAATGCTTCAACTGCCTCCCAAAATGAATCTGTATGTCTCTATATCAGTACTTTATCATTTATCTGTTTACTTGACATAATCAACGCCGATTTTGAAAATTACACTTATGTTCTAAACAAATCCTAGTTTATGTACCACAATTACTACGCTTACAATCACAATCAAACACAATCTAATTTTAGTTTTAGTATGTTTGATGATGTGCCCTAACAAAGTTACTTAATAAGCGTGATAAGTTTTAAAATGAATTCTCGTGCTCACTAACAAAGTTAGTTTGCGTTTTACTGAATGATAGAAGGTTTGTCTGTAAAAATAATTGCAATTTATAAGGTTTAAGTATTTCTTTAAAGCGTTCCTTTGTCGGGCTTTCACTTAGCGGCAGATATCTTTTCAGTCAATAATAGTGTGTCTGAGAATGCACTCGATGGGTATACCATTCCAGAAAATGCTCATTTTACAGTTTCTTCGATAGAAGACTGCAGTGTTTCTGTTGGCTTTGTTTACTATGGTATTAAAAGTAATAAATGAGACGAACTCTGATTACGTTGAATGAAAATAATGATCTGAAAGCTTACATTTTAAAAGGAAGGAATCAATCAAAAAGCATTTTTGATGAAATTAAACCCATTTTGTTGATCTTCGAAGGTATTAAATAAACAATATGACGCGTGTGTCACCATTTTTAAACGTAAGTAGCGAGTTCCCGGCATGCGCTGCTGTGCCGCTTAATAAAGAAATTGTTTCTCCCTGAGTGTCCTTTCCCGTTCGTCCCGTTTTCCTGCCGCCTCCCCTTCCTCTCCCGCGTCTCTTTCCCCTCACGCGTTCCCACTCCGTCTTCCCTCTTCCTACCCCCCTATCCCGCTTTCCCCGTCCCGTGAACCCCCCTCCCGAGTTCCCCTCCCTCCTCCCGCATTCCATACATTCAGTTTTCCCAATGCTAGAGCTCACTATTATGCATGCACACATCAAATCCCCAAAATTTCATCGCAATCGGATAAATGGTTAGCAACTCATAATTTCATGATGCCAGAACTCATTATTGTATAGGTATATAAACTATCGCGGGCACGCGCACATCAAATCCCCAAAGTTTCATCGCAATCAGATGAATGGTTTAGCAACGCTTAGACAACTCGTATACCTGCTCATATACACACAAGCAAGCATATTTTTAGATTTTTTTGTATATATTGATATTTACTCAATTTATATACTATATAATGAATTATGAAAAAATCACCTTAAGGGCAATTTACAGTAATTAGTACGCCTAAAATGCTGAAATTAAACATTAAGAAGCGGAATACAAGAATAATCTATCTTACAACCGTTTATCTTTATGATTTTAAAGTGTTAGTAAGGACTTAAACTTATTGCCTTATATTTAATGACAAAAAGCTGTGTTTACAAATTTGTAACTGAAACTAGTAATTAATTAACTTAGTTTCATTATTTCACAGATTATTTATCTCATGAGGAAACTTATAAGTTATAGTAAATTACTTTTATTTAATTAATAGAGACAATATCAGCGACCCCAATAGAAATTTTAGAACAGAAAAATCAGAAAAAGATTCGGTCTAGGAATCGAACCCTCTATCTAGGCAGCATTTAGTTCGATGTGAATTTTGCAATCATAGGTTTAGGTTTCCTATTAAGAATATGTAAAGTTTTCAAAAGTGCTAAGACTCTTGAAATGTTGTTTTGTTCATTGGTCAGAAGTCCACTGGAGTATGCGTCCCCGGTATGGAATCCTCAATATAAGGTGTACATAGATATAGTAGAAAGTATACAGAATAAATTCTCTAAATATTTATTCAAGAAATACAACAAAACTACAAATAACATGTTAAGTTTACAAAAAGACGTACATTATCAGATCTGCTGTTTCTGTATAACCTGCTAAATAATAAAATAGATAGTCCTGAATTGCTATCCACTATTGGTTTAAATGTCCCAATGAGGCGTACCAGGCACACTTCTCTTTTTCATATAGAATCCAACAACACTAATGCAGCGAGTAACTCACCAATTACTCGCGCAATCATAAATTATACCCACTATGAAAAATTACTACACTTAGACATTTTTCATGATTCATTGCAAACAAACAAAACTAATTTATTAAATTTCTTGGCGTGATATAATTGTTTTAAAATTACTTACACTTAACTTTTCATTAAACTTTAATCAGTCAATTACAATTAGTGAGCATATAATTCTTGATTTTAAAATGTCTCCTTATCTCCCCCCCCCCCTTTTTCTTCCTTTTTATTATTATTACTTCATTCATTCAATAATTAAGTTTTAAGACCGGTTGATATCTCAGGCGTAATTACCAAATGACATTCTATGGACTTACGTAATAGGTACATAACCATGTAATAATTTTATTTAACATACCTTATAATCTTTTTATTTTTATTTTTTATTTTATTGAAACGTATAACAAGGTTACAAATTTTACAACATAATATATACATCAACATTTCAATCACTCTCCTAATAAAGCAGCTGCTTGTGTTTAGGAGAGGACAACTAAAAAAAATTACATTTGTTTAAATTAAAACAAAAAATATTAGTTATTCAACAAAAAACATTAGTGATTTTATGAGAAGATACCTTAGAATCATAGTTCCATGGAAGATACAGATACAAGTAATAAATAAAAGGTTAGTTAATAAATGATTTGAAGTATTGATAAGGAAATTATCAATACTTCAAATCTGTATTATAATGTACTGTGTATGTATTATTATTATTTTTTTTTTACATTAACTCCACACAGGAGGCCCTGAGGAAATTAATAAACAAATAAATAAATAAATAAAATATATAAGGATAGCAGCCAATTAAAATTTGCATTAAGAAAAATGAAGATAATGTTGTTAGTTCTTAGTCGAAGTATGAAAAAGTTAAATGATAGGGTCCCATTAACTCAGTGGCAGAGTAAGGTCCTCATTTCGATTCCTAGATGTTATTTTTTTTCTGATTTTTCTGTTTCAAATTTTCGATTAGGAGTAGCTAATATTGTCTTATATAATTAAATATTACAATTTGAGGATTTACTCATTATATTAAAATAAATAAAAATAAAAAATATTTTTATTTTACCATTTACGTATAACCTACACGCAAGTATCAATTTATTGATACTCTCACATTAAATTCAATTTACTTTTCAAACATAATATGACAAAGTTTCATATTGTCATGTTTCGGTAAGTATGAAATCGTTTTAAGGTAATCTTTTTTGACATATCTGAATATCTGTTGGGTTCTAATTTAGAGTTTGACCCGCCCTCCAGCGGTGTGGTGCGAAATGGGGTTGGCTGACCCC
The DNA here is from genome assembly GCA_929108145.2 of Limnephilus rhombicus. NCBI lineage: Eukaryota > Metazoa > Arthropoda > Insecta > Trichoptera > Limnephilidae > Limnephilus > Limnephilus rhombicus. Next base: position 32,475,564 of record OV815271.1, read on the forward strand.
AGTGCATAAAGCAGTTAATTTAAACCGCCGGTCCTTACACCCGCCACTGAAGTGGTTCGTTCGCTTATTATAAGTGCTTTTTCCTTTGTAAATTTCATTTTAAAACGTTTCGGCCATCAGAAAAAAAGTTCAGTTTTCACGAAACCCCGTTTTATTCCAAAAATGCGAGGAAAACAATTACTACGTCAAAGAAGACGGATTTGGAGTGTTTTCAACATTGCTGTCACGTGGCCCTGTCAGCGCTTTTTGCTTATTTAAAAGTCTTGTCTTCAGATAGAACTGAAAACATTACTCTAGTCTTTATTTAACGATATCCTATTTATACTTTTGTGAATCGTCCTGGCCTTTTACCAAGTTGATATCTAATTGCTTACTTTGTTCATCTTCTTTTTTAATATATAAAACAAAGTCGGGTTAGTTACACCATTTATAACTCGAGGATGGCTGGACAGATTTTGATGATCTTTGATTTGTTGGATTTGTCTCCGCCCCGGATAACAGAATAACTAATAAAATGTCGCAAAAATTCACGAAAAAGAATGTTATGAAGAAAATTCATTTCCTCATACATTTTGTATGGAACGAATTTTCATCTTTTGAAAGAGCTGCAGAAATATTTTGTTAGTATTGGAGTTTGTGTGAATTCCAATAATTCAAAAACGTCAAATGTCAACGCGATTATTATTTTGCTTTTGTTTTTAAACATATAATGCTGCCTCTCTTTCTTACACACTTAATGTCAACAGTCGAAAATGAGACCAACGTGTTATTTAGTTATCAAAGTACCTACCACTAATGCCATCTTTGTCTATGTTTCTAAGCTTAATAAATATCAGTTCTCGCTGTCTCCTGAATAAAACAACGTGTTTCATTTAACAGGTTATGGGCCCAGAAGATTCCCAAGCGTTTTTTAAATAATCAGTCACGATAATTTAAATGGTATTTGTGTTAAAAATTCATTTCTAATTGTCGCGGATGTATTTGTTCGTATTGAGAATAGAGCAAGGAGTTATTGCGAATGCAAACTCGTAATTAGTGTCAGGACATTTTTAACCAAAATGGCGGCTACATCATATCTCACAAGTATACCCAAGTTGGTTGGACGACAAAACTACGATGTATGGGCATATGCCGTTGAAAACCTACTTATATTGGAAGGCATGGAGAAGTGTATCAAGGCCGAAGAAACTGTTGCAGTTGGAGATGATGCAAAAACAAAAGCGAAGATAGTCCTCACTATAGATCCGTCACTGTATGTACACATCAAGCAAGCTACATCTACTGCAGACTTGTGGAAAAGGCTAAAGCAAATGTTCGATGATAATGGTTTTTCAAGACGCATTTCCTTATTAAGGAGTTTGATATCGATTCGTCTTGAAACTTGTGACTCGATGCAGAGTTACGTCACGCAAATTATTGAAACTGGCCAGAAATTATCCGGAACCGGATTTAATGTGAACAATGAATGGATAGGCTGTTTAATGCTTGCTGGTCTACCAGAAAAATTCTACCCCATGATATTAGCAATCGAGCATAGTGGAATAATAATTACTGCAGATGCAATAAAAACAAAATTGCTTGATATGGCAGGAAATGACACGGAGTCAGTTGGGGCATTTTCCGCCAGAGTGCGCCCGCGCCGCAGTGTTGACGGAAATACATCGAAGGTCAAAACCGTAATGAAATCTATCAGATGTTATAGATGTAAAAAAGAAGGGCATTTTAAAAATCAATGTCCTGTTGGGCAATCAGAGCGAATGAAGAAGTCAAATGCATTTTCTGTTGTGTTTTTGAACGGGAATTACAACAAAATGGATTGGTTTATAGACTCGGGCTCTTGTTTTCACATGACACCGGATGTAAACATTATGTGTAATGCGTCGAATCGGACGAGTGTGAAGGAAATAATTGCAGCTAATAAAAGTGCTATGCCTGTTTTATGCTCGGGAGAAGCTAAAATTATTACTTTAACCCCGAAAAGTAAATATGAAGTTATATTAAAAGATATTTTATGTGTGCCAAAACTTACGACAAACTTGATATCTGTCAGTCAGTTAATCAAAAATGGAAATAAAGTGGACTTCAAAGGAAAATGCTGCTATGTTTATAATAAACAGAACGAGTTAGTTGCTATAGCAGATTTGACAGATGGTGTTTATAAACTAAGGATGGAATACGAGTTAAAAGTTCCTGAAAGAATAATGTCTAATTTAGCGGTTTCAGGCAACACTTGGCACCGCAGATTGGGTCATGTCAATAGTAATTATCTGAATAAAATGACCAATGCTGTAGAAGGAATGAATCTTCGAGAAAAGGTTGATCTTAGCAAGACATCGTGTATAGTTTGTTGCGAGGGAAAGCAGTGTCGTCTTCCATTCTCAAAAACTGGTACAAGAAGCAAAGAATTACTTCATTTAGTTCATACTGACGTTTGCGGACCTACGGAGAAAGGATCGCTTGCAGGTTCAAGATTCTTCATTCTCTTCGTTGATGACTATAGTCGTATGACATTTGTATATTTTATCAAACACAAAAATGAAGCACTTAGATGTTTTGCAGAATTTAAAGCAAAAGTTGAAAAACAAACAAATAAGAAAATAAAGATATTGAGAAGCGATAATGGTGGTGAATACTGCAACAAAGAGTTTGATTCATATCTCAAGAAGGAAGGTATCACGCACCAAAAAAGTAACCCATATACCCCAGAGCAGAATGGCTTGTCAGAACGTAATAATCGAACGATTGTCGAGAAGGCTAGATGCTTATTGTTTGATGCGCATTTGGGTAAAGAATTCTGGGCTGAGGCGACAAATACAGCAGTTTATTTACAAAATCGTACTGTACTTCCTAGTTTAAATGAAAAAACTCCATATGAGATCTGGACTGGATGTAAACCAGACATAAGTCATTTAAGAATATTTGGTAGCAATGTTATGGCTCATGTTGCTAAAGAGAAGCGTCAGAAATGGGACAAAAAGTCTGAACAGCACATACTTGTTGGCTATCCAGATGACATCAAAGGTTACCGAATATACAACCCTAGAACTAAATATATCACAACTAGTAGAGATGTCATTATCATGGAAGATGAAAACAACCCAGAGGTTAATATACCTATCACTGAGAGTGGAGAAAACTCATGTCCAGTGGGGGACACTAGTTGCAAAGATACGTCACGTTCAGAAGATATAACCTTAGACGAGGATACATTAGTCGAAGATGCATCAGATGATACTTACACTCCTGATTCTTACTCTTCTGATACTTACACTAGTGATTTTGAAGATGTTGATGATTCACCTGAGCAGCGTGTTAGATCCAGCAGAATCATTAGGAAGCCAGAGCGGTATAGGATGACGAATATGTGCATTCCTGAGGGTGTGTTTGATGATGCTAATGGACTGTCTTTAGAAGAAGCATTACAGGGAAATGAAAAAAAGCAGTGGTTAAGTGCAGTAAAAGAAGAACTTCAGTGTTTTAAAGAAAATAATGCATGGGAGTTCGTTGATATGCCAAAGGATGGTAAAACTATAGTGAAATGCAAATGGGTGTTACGAAAAAAAATTGATAATAGTAATAATGTTCGATACCGTGCACGTTTAGTAGCCAAGGGCTACATGCAGAAGAAAAATGTGGATTATTCAGACACTTTCTCGCCGGTTGTTAGGCACTCAACTTTGAGATTGTTATTCGCATTATCTGTAAAACTTGAATTAGATGTTACACATCTAGATGTTACTACTGCATTCTTGAACGGGGACCTTGAGGAAACAATTTATATGGAATTACCAGAATGTTTATTAGATTCTCAAAAAGACAATAATAAAGTACTTAAATTGAATCGAGCCTTTTACGGTCTTAAGCAATCCTCAAGGGCATGGTACAAAAAGGTTGATGAATGTCTTGTTGGTATTGGTTATAAACGTAGTACGTTAGAACCATGTTTATACACAAAAGATAAGAATGATAAAAAGACAATAGTTACTTTGTATGTGGATGATTTTTTTATATTTTCTAATGATAATGTAGAATGTAATAATTTGAAAAAGGAATTGGCTTCACAATTTAAGTTAAAAGATTTGGGTCAGGTCAAAAATTGTTTAGGGATGAGTGTTAATATTGATAAAGTTAATGGTACAGTTACTCTAAGCCAGGAGAATTATGTTGATCAGTTGCTAAATAGATTTAACATGGCAGATTGTAAAGTAGCAGATACACCTTTAGAGGCTAAATTGAATATTAACAAAGAAAATAAAAATCCTGACAGTCAAATTCCTTATCAACAGCTTATTGGTGGACTTATGTATTTAGCAGTATTAACCAGACCTGATATAGCTTTTACAGTAAGTTTTCTGAGTCAATTTAACAATTGCTATAACCAGGAAACTTGGTCATATGCTAAACGTATTTTAAGATATCTCAAGAAAACAAAGCATTTTGGATTAAAATATAGTCAATGTGGTAATTCAAAATTAGAGGGTTTTGTTGATTCAGATTGGGGAAGTAACATCATTGATCGCAAGTCCTATACAGGTTTGTGTTATATTTTAGCTGGATGTGTTATTTCTTGGGAGGCTAAGAAACAAAAAACAGTTGCTCTTTCGAGCACTGAAGCTGAATACATTGGTGTAGCCGAAGCTTGTAGGGAAGCTATTTATTTAAGTAATTTGTTAAAAGAAATAAACAATGAGTCATACACCATATCCTTATTTAATGATAATCAGGGTGCACTTAAGTTGTCTTTAAATAATAGCTATAATAAAAGAACTAAGCATATTGACATACGACACCACTTTTGTAAAGAATGTATTAATGATAAAATTGTAGAACTAAAATACTTGGAAACAGCTGAAATGCCAGCAGATCTATTTACAAAAGGTTTGGCTAGTACCAAGCATTATTATTTTATGCAATTGTTGGGTATGCAGGATGTAAAGAATTAACATGTTTATATTATATACCTTTGTTGTAATATGGGTATTATGTACGTTATTTTGATAAGTGGGGGTGTTATTTAGTTATCAAAGTACCTACCACTAATGCCATCTTTGTCTATGTTTCTAAGCTTAATAAATATCAGTTCTCGCTGTCTCCTGAATAAAACAACGTGTTTCATTTAACACAACGGTGAACGTATGTCTGCACCACTCCAGGAAAATAGCCACTTCTTTCCAAAACATTCAAAGCACATTACAACGTGGAGTTGCGTGGAGTACTGCAATTCGGTGAAGTCAATCAAATACAACTGCAAATTTGTCACAAAAGTCAGCTGTATGGCTGTTTTTTGGCGTTCAAACTACAAATAAAAAACGACAAAATCACACGCTATCAAGTTGGTGAGCTACAATGAGGTGATTTGACGTTATTCTCATTCCCCATTCATGAACGACATCCCATTGTTGTGCATTTGGCGGTGCATCTGGAGAATGGTCAACGAGTTTATTTCATTGCATCGAATGTTGCCAAATGAAACACCTCCAGCAACAACATTAACCAGTTTCTTTTCGATTTGCCAATGCGATCTGTTTGCCCAAACGTTGTTCTACTCTGAGATGCCACGTTATTACACTTGGAACGCTTCGACAAAGAGATTTCCACGTCGGAACCACGGCGATGTGGTTACTGATCATCCGGTTGTGCGTTTTACTGATGCTCTTGGTTGCATTTACACAGTTCATCTAAAAAATGACGAATGCTTCTACTTACGGTTGTTGCTGGTGAATGTTCGTGAGCCACATTATTTGCTATCATTATTTCGTCATGTTTCCCATCGAATCCACGTGAACTATGGAACAAGTACAAGGATGACATGGAATTCGTTTCAGTTCAGGGAATCCTGATCTCGAGGTAATTTGTTAGTCAAGTTAGAACGTGAACGTCATCAAGAATTGGAACGTGAACGTCAATATGATCAAGATGCATTGAACCAATCAGTTCGAACGAATGTACCACTGTTGAACCCTCAACAGAAGGAAGTGTACGATATGTTAATGAAGGCAATTGATGATGGAAATGGTGACTTATTTTTCCTCAAGGCGCCCGGTGGAACTGGGAAGACATCTAATGACAACAAAACGAAAAATTTCGTATATCCCAAGGTGCTTCAATGAAGCGAATCGACCCAAGTGCAACCCACCCAGCAAATAGTTTAACAGAAAGTAGTACAATAATGCCACGTGAATCATTTCGATTCGTTTATTAATTATTCGCCTTGCTGCCGCGTAAATTACTTTTCTTAATTCATTTTGAGTATTCATTTTAACTTTAAAAAAATGAAATTAATTCAGCTAATAGGTTAACACAAACAGTTATTGATTGAGGCGGTACGAAGTTCGCCGGGTCAGCTAGTATATATATATGTTACTTACTATGTTTTTCAAACAATTTGTTTATTATTATTAACTAAGAACAAGAACCAAAAATAAAACACAATAATAACGTTAGAAATGCTTAAATTATTTTTATGTTTCCTGAGAATTTCACATTTATCAACATTAACTACCCATTTAAGTATTTAATGATAGGCTACTAATGTAACATTGTTAAACAAATATTTAGACAATGACAATGAGAAGCCAACATCAATAAAGACGTTTGATTTATTTGAAACTAAATTACTTTTCTCCCTCTCATTTGGGTTTCAGGGAGAAGAATATTTAACCCGTCTGCTTGTTTAGGATTAAATTCATCCCAAAACACGTAATCGCGTTATACTTTCATAAGACCAAAAAAGTCCCGAGCGACCTGACATTTTAAAAGCTATATATCTCTCTTCCTCTCATGCAAAAATATGTATTTTTCTTTTAACCATAAATATAACGAAATAATGCTTCTAATTGTCTCAGAAATATGAAAGCTATCTTGCGTAGATATTTTACAATCTCGATCCAAAGTGTCGGTTTCAGAATTTACGCGCGAAACCGAGGCTTCCAGAATGTGGGGTGCGAATATATTGAACCAAGCAAACGGGTTTTAAGACATTTTTGAAATTTTTGAACTGCGTGTACAAACTGAGATTTATCATAATTCATGGTTCAGTTTGCGGTAATACCTACCTATTTATATGTAATATTACGCATTCTTTCGTGTGTTTTGCAAACTTTACGACCCAATTACCTTCTCTCTATTGATGGCTTCGTCAACAAACTGTTTAATAATCATTCCTCACATAGTTCACTCACTCATTTTATCATTTTCTAGATCACTGACATTTTCTGAATCATGTGTGTCTTTATCATAAACTACGGCTTTATCCAAATCCAATTCCTAGACTCACTTCATAAACAAGTGATCTTTTTTGTGAAATTTCCATAAGACTACGAAATATTTCAATAAATTTTCCTGTAATTTTACTTTTTTTTAAATGTTTTTTTTGATTCTGTTTTTTTTTTTAAATATTTTATCCCCGTCTTGCAAAATTGAGTACCTAATCAGTTTGATTGTAATATAGTTTTATTAATATTTTTCATATATTATATAGATATTATTATAATAATTTTAATAAAATATTATAATAATTTTGGTAGCTTTATATTATTAATTCAACAAAAGATTATGTTATACTATTAATATGTATGTACCTATAATTTTATGCCCAAAAACTGGCTGCAGGAAGTGGGTGAGGGAAGTATATGAGAAAGATGAAAGTTGGGAAATACCTTTCTGTTCAGATCTGGTTGCTAAACATAACTTCATAAATGTAAATCAACTTTTGATGTGAATAAACACTAACTTATTTTAAAATAGATTTAAAATGATTATTAATTGATTAATTAATTGATAAATAAATCAATTAATTCATTCATTTAGAGAATATCTAGCCCTCTAATCGTGGTTCACAATAAAGAGTGTGTTGTTTTACAACTTTAGATACTCTTTATGGAGTAAAGTTGTACAAAATAAACAAACAAATATTTATCTGTGATTCGTATCGCCAACTACTTGCACAATTTTTCGTATTTTGGCATGCATGCAAGTGAAATAATAGATGAAAAAAATTATTCATGTTTTTTTTTTTCAATTATTTCTGGCTTTCACCCTTCAAGGGTGTTCTAGGCCATCATTTATAATTACAGAGAAAGGAAAGGTGAATTTATATATTAATTTTATTTAAATGTGCAAATTTCAGAATTTTATGGAAGATTGGAGTAGAGTTCAGACTTAGAAGAGATGAAATGTTGAATGGAGGAGAGGCAATTTTTGATAACGCTTGATAGAAGAGAGGATATTTATTTAGAGAGGGACAATCAAAAAATATGTGATCTAAAGTTCCCACATCTAGACCACAGAACGTACAATCTGGGGAGTCAAGCACTCTAATGACTGAAAAGTGAAAACCTGATTTCTTTCTGGTTATCAGTAGGTGTCACTTACAAAACGCAATTAAATATTTATTACATGTTTTCATCAGACAGTCAACGTATTCACACTTTACCACTTTGACGCAAATTGAAAATGGATTTGAACAAGGAACAAGGAAAACAAATAAAGGAAACATAATATACCTTTTTAAAACAGCGTCGCTGCGCAGACATGTTTGAATGGGAAACGGGGTTACGTGTCTCTAATAACTCTAGAACAAAACATTTGGTTAACAATAACTAATTGGACAACCTTCCATCGGGCCAGTGGCGGCTCGTGACTTATGTGCTAGAGATAAATTTGTATTTTAAAAATGTTTAAAAAAATGACTCCACGAAAAAGGCCATTAAAGAAATCAGAAGATTATTTCGACTAAAAATGTTATTTTAATACAGATTGTTAGAAGTAAGTATCTGACTTCTTAAATCAGTGATTTCTGTGTTTATTATTTATTCTACAAAATGTAGATGACATTTTGATTTTCGAAGTATTTTTCTTTTCACTAAAACGTAAAAAAAGAACAGAGTTTAAAATTTTGGGTCGGGGCGGGGTAGGTTATCAGCTGAATGACCAATGACTAAATATGAAAGATTTTTTTGTTTGAATTGAAAAAAAAATCATCGGAAACCAAAGTTTGTCAGGCACTCCCTTAACATCCTATTCCCAAAAGTGGACACAGAAAAAATTTGACCACGACTGTTTAGTTTATGAGTTCAAAGTATTTTTTTAATTAATTTCATTTTGTTTGATAAAATAGCTTTTTTGAAAACATTTTTGATAATTTAGGCATCACTGGGTGCTTTACCCGTGCTGGGGGCCTCTGCAGCCCTGAGATATATTTCTAAGCATATGCGTTTAGTGATTTTTTTAACCCTGTAATTTTGTGATGTAATCTTTTAATGTAATACATTTTTTTTTATCATTGCCATGCGTAAATCGTGATAAAAAAGAAAATATTTTTTTATGTATTACTAGCTTTTACCCGCGGCTTCGCTCGCATGGTTTTAGGGGGAAATCTATATATATATAAATCATAGCTTCTGGGTTTGTAGTTCCCGGCATGCGTTGATATGCCACTTAATAAAGATATTGTTTCTCCCTGCATGTCTTTCCCTTCGTCCCATTCTTCTTCCGCTTCCCCTTCCCCTCACGCGTTCCCACTCTGCCTTCTCCGCTTTTCCTCTTCCCACTCCTCTCTCCCGCTTCCCCCGTCCCACGAACCCCCCCCCCCCGATGTTCCCTCCCGATTCAGTTCGTGTACATTCAGTTTTCAAACAGCTCGCGTGCCACCTATTGCAATTTTTTAAATTTTTTTTGACGTGCTCACAACAATTCACCAACGTTTTATCGCAATCGGATGAACAGTTTTGTAATACATAATTTCATGATGCCAGAGCTCACTATTATATACATGCGGGCATGCACACATCAATTCCCCAAAGTTTCATCGCAATCGGATGAACGGTTTAGAAACGCGTAATTTCATGATGCCAGAGTTCACTATTGTATGCAGAAACCATCGCGGGCATGCACACATCAAATCCCCAAAGTTTCATCGCAATCGGATGAATGGTTTAGCAACGCGTAGCGGACATATATACATACAAACATTTTTAGATTTTTATATATAAAGATTATAATTATAAATTTATGCATGGCAGCTGTTATGGCTGCTAAAACTGTACTCAGACCACGTACACTCGACTTATTTTGATTATTTGAGTCGAAACAACCCATTTTTTATTAGTTTTTATATGCATATACATGTAATATAATCACGAGTTAATAACCTTTTCAGATTACAATCGGATTAAACTCAAATCATTAAATACAAACATGCAACATTGATCAGAAACAGTATAAACATATATATATATATATATATATATATATATATATATATATGTATATAATATATAACCTTATATATATATATATATATATATATATATGTTCTTATATATATATATGTTCATGTTTTTTGTTCTATGTTAAAATTTAAAAAAATAAATAAAACCTTTAAACATCACTTTCCTTGGTTGCATCGACAATTAGTATTAACAATTTTTTTTAATTGTAGCCTCTCTAAAAAAATCCATAACCGCCACTGAATTCGTACGTGATTATTTTAGGAATAAAAGCTTACTTTGTCTTTTGTCAGGACTCTTATCAAACACTCAGCGGATTTTATAGTACCCCGCACACCTACAAGGAACAAACGCATGTCGCATTTCTTTGTTCACCGTATTTTATTTGAAATGAAAATGAAAATCTTTCTCAAAACCAGTCTTTATGAATTTTAATCTCCGGCAACGTAATTTAGTTAAACTTTTTCACGCTGTTGATTCTGAGCTATTTTTTTATGACATTATGAAAACTTGTTTTATAAACCCTGTTTTGTGACCATTTTTATTTACCAGATCTGGTAACTTGTCGTCGCCCGAGTTCTTAATTGTGCAAACTACCATTTTATCGAAAATGAGTTTTAAATGCAATCATGTTAAGGATAAAATTTCGCATCGTTAGATAAATAAAAAATAGTTTTACGAGCCATATATAATTAATTACAAGCTTTTTTAAATGTCAATGTCCACAAAAGTATTCTAAAAGTGAGTTCTTAATTAGTTAAACTCCTTCTTAGTTCAATCTCAGTTGCCGCGAAATAAAATTTGCGGGCTAGATTAGTCAAACTCCACCAATCGACCAATCACAGCACGCCGATCCACGATACCGCGCCGCCATGTTGTTTGTTTACTTCACATTGTTTTTGTTATTGTGGTGTGTTACGAGGAAGCAAAAGGCATTTAATTGTATTACAAGTGAGTTTTTGAATAACGAAATTACAACAAAATGTCTAAAACTATTGACAAAAGATCATACATACGCAGCAGTGCTGAAATAGAGTGGTTAGTATTAGTTTTAAGTATCTTTATCAATGACGTTTCAGTTTTGTTTTATAAATGGCAAGGAACTTTGTAATACAGCGTGTTCATTTTTCGGTTTTAACACAGTTCTCCTTTCCGAGAGTTTTTATTGTCGAAATCAGTTTTGTTGATTATCATTTCATATTAAAGTTAGAAGTTCGATTCGAAATTGGCAGTTTGTCCGTATTTGTATGAAGCCTTTGTTTGACATTTAAGAATAAGTCCCGTCATTAGGCAGTTTGTTGATATAAATTCTGGTGCACTTCTGATTTTTTCCTCATTTATGTATTGTGGGGTGAACCGAGTTTCGCCAACAAAAATATGGTTGGTATTTGAGTTTTAGCTAAAGAACAAGAAAAAAAAAAGTTTTTCCAGGATTTTAATTATAACTCAATAACTATTGCCCCTGTGAAAAATATTTTATTATTTATGAATTACGCCGCTTTTTTTACATGAATACCGCACAAGAGTCCCAACTGCTCCCGTCTGGAGCCAGTGGGACTATGGCATCCCCAATTCGGGTATGTTGTGAAGCTGTAGGTAGTGGGGATGGGAAGGAGATAGGGAATAGGAAGGTGGGGAAGTACCTGGCTATTCAGATCTGGTCACCAAACACGGCAGAAGCCATTTCAAGCAACGTTTCAATTCTGAATGGTGGTCTTACACCAGGGCGATACTGAGAGTATCTTCCACTCTGGGACGTGCCGCAAATATACTATATATTATTTTAAATGAATAAATTGTGAATTACACAAATTAATCAAATAAAATTTCCCGCGATCCCGCGACCTTCGGAATGCTAGTCAGGCGCCTTACCGCTGCACTACGCCGGCCGTCTGGTAATACGCAATATTTCTTATTCAAACAGTTAGATTTATCTTTATTATCACGCAAAGTGAGTATTTATGTCGGGGGAGACAAAAAACATGCAAAAAATAGGCATTCAACATATTAATTATGTTTAAATTAATTAATTTCCGCGGTAACGCCATTTTCATATTTATTCAAGATTAAGATTATTGAAATCGGTATAAAAATGTTTTAATTCATTATTCTCATATGGTTTTTATTTTCCTCACAAAACAAAATCAAAAAATATTTTAATGTGTTTCAATTATAGTTTTATTATTTTTTTTTTAATTATCTTTGCATGACCTTTTCAAAGCGTTTCCGTTCCCGCCCTGTTCCCCTCAGGCGTCCCCTCTGCCTTATTCTCAGATTGTTTGTATTTTTCTCACGAAAACGCATTTCTATAAATTTTTAACAAATTTTAATGTGCTTCAATTATAGCTATGGTATTTTTTAAAATAATTATCGCTGCAAGTCCATTCCCATGCGTTCCCGTTCCCGCCCCGTCCCCCTTCCACGGTCCCTTCCGCGTTCCCCTTTCACCTTCCAACCCCTCCCCCCTCCCGCTTCCACTTTCCCCGTCGCCCCTCCCTTATTTCACTCCCGCGACTCCCTCGGCTTCGTTCCTTCCTTCCTCCCTCCCAGATTCCCCACCCCCCCTTCCCCCCTACCGCTTAACTTTGTAAAATACACACATTTTTCAAGCAACTCGCGAGCCGCCTAATGTATTTTTTTTTAAATAAATATCATTAAGTCAGAGCTCACCATTATACATAGAAACCTTCGCGGTTTCAGCACAACAACTGACCAAAGTTTCACTACAGTCAGTTAAATTGTGTAGGAAATAATAAGATAATTTTAAGCAAATTTCATAACCCCAGATCTGACCATTACATATGTTCAGGATCTCAACTTCCGCTCTCCTGACAGAGAATGTGCAAATTTCATAAAGTCAGAGCTCACCATTATACATAGAAGTTTTAGCGTGCAAGCTCACAATAACTACCCAAAGTTTCATCACAACCGGTTAAATGGAAGAGAAAATAATGACGGACAGACAAGCTACATAATTAATAAGTTTTTATATATATATATCCCACCACAATTGTCGATATCACAAAGAGATATATTGAAAATAAACTCACCTGTATATAACTTGAGATGGTCGTTTGCACAATTAAGCACGGAAAATATTTATGCAGAATTTGCTCTATCTCCATTTTAGTGTGGTCAATCTCCTTAAGAATAATTTTGATTTTGCATTCTTGCTCAATCTCCATTTTAAAATTAAAAATAAAGTATCAAAAACGATAATAAGTCACCTTATTAAGAATTATTTCAACTTATGAGACCTTTACCTTTTCGTAAATAGCTTCGTTTTACACACCTATCATAATGTTTCATTGAAATAATCAAAGAAAACCTCCTCCTGTAAAATACGCAAATGGTAGTTTGGACAATTAAGAACTCGGGCGACGTTGTGTCGTCATTTTATTGGAGTAATTTTATGTATTTTTTTCACAACGCTTTTACCTGATACTCGGCTTAATTTTTCAAGAAATTTGAGAAGCTTTCTTAATAAAGCTTGTCACTTACCAGGCTCCCGTTACTTACCAATACTTGTGACTTATGAAGGTTACAATCCAGTTGTAATTTCCGCTCCTTCTGCTTTAATGGTAGGCTGCGGTGTGGGGAACCGCACATTTTTTAGTACATTTTTGTATTTTATCACCACTTCTCTTAATGGTATTACCAAGCACATCCAATGACGTAAACCAATATTAAAACATAATTACCTCTGTGTTAAACTACTTATATGTTTAACATTTTCGACCGGTTTCGTAAGTAGGTTCCCATCCGTCGTCAAAACAAAGTTAAATAACAACAAGTTTATATGTACGAGGGCTGTCCGTAAAATAAGGTCTCCAAGGTGCTGCAATCGCGAAAAATGATTTTACGCGCAATCTTTTAACACTGGCGTGTAGCCTGGTTTCCCCTTGCCAAATTCCCACCAGATGCACCCTCTTTGACGCTTAGTCTCGGCGTGGCAACCGTTCGCGATGGAGCCTGCGCTCGCTGCAACCGCCAGGGGTGAATTACGCTCTATAATTAGTTTTTTTGCAAAAAAATCCTGGTTGAAATTCTCATTCTTAGCTACTTGAAGTGTACGGAAAACAGTGTATGAGTGCGAAAACGTGCATACATGGTGCAGAGAATTTAAAAGCGTGCCGTACGGCCATCGGCTTCGGACGAAAAAATAGCCAAAGTGGAAAAAAAACAATGATTGCAGATCGACGGGTGACGGTTCGGGAGCTCTGTGATATGATCCCTGATGTCAGTAGTCAGTAAGACCACTATTGATAAGATTTTTACAGAACATTTGGGAAACCACAAAGTCTGCCCAAGGTGGTTCCTAAATGCTCACCGAAGATCACAAAAAACGGGTTGAAGCAGCCCGCGAATTCCTTGAGTGCTACGACATCGGTGGCGCAGAGTTCTTGGACTCAATTGTGACTGGGGACGAGAACTGGATACACTACATGACACCACATACAAAGGAATAATCCCAGTGGCTTTATTCAGATTCGCCGAAGCAAAGTTTAAAAACGAATTACAGAGCGTGACTCACACCTGGCGGGTGCAGCGAGTGGAAGCTCCAGCGCGAACGGCTACCACACCGAGACTAAGCATCACAGAGGGTGCATCGTGGTGGGGTTTTGGCAAGGAGAAACCAGGCTACACCCAACGTTAAAAGATTGCGCGTAAAATCGTTTTTCGCGACTGCAGCATCTTGGAGACCTTATTTTACGGACTGCCCTAGTAAATAAAATATCTTAATCAGCTCTAAAAATAAACATTGAAAATATAGATTCTCATGATCTTTGGGAAACTAATTACTTTCAAAACAATATTTTTTCGTTAATAAGAAACTCCAGTCTATTTTAAATTCTTATTTTATCAATAATGACCCTTTTATAACAGCATATTTAAAAAAAAAATTACTCTGCATTTTATTTGAAATAATTCTCCAAGTTTTAATTTTTTGATGCCCACTAAAACGGCTGTGATCTCATAAGGCGCCATATGTGACGGCACTAGTCACTAGTAACTTACTTTTTTTACCAACAGACTAAACTCAGTACTAATCTGGCACGGGTTTGGCCGGTAGAATGATAAAATAGTTAGATAAGTTTTAAGATTTTCACGGCCAAAAGCATTTTCGTTATTTGTTTTTGGGGTGTTATGCCGTGTTGCGCTACCTCCTTCTTTAGCCAACGTTTCGGACATCGTTGCAGTGTCAATCATCAGGGCAGATCCGGCAGATCCGGTAGATGTGTGCACATCTACCGGATCTGCCGGATCTGCCCTGATGATGGACACTGCAATGATATCCGAAACGTTGGCTAAAGAAGGAGGTAGCGCAACACGGCATAACACCCCAAAAACAAATAACGAAGATAAAATAGTTGTTTTCTTTCTTTTTGTACTACGGTGAGATGTACGACATTTAAAAGTTTATTCACTTATTAATATTCATTACAATTGCAAAAAAGTTGCAAAAAATTGCATAAAAATTTTAAAAGTTTATTCACTTAGTAATTCATTACAATTTATTCCAAAATAAATAAAGTAAATGTCGAAAGATTTGTCAAAGTTTATGAGTTTTTTATGAATTATGTTTATGTTAAACGAAAAAAAGTGAAGTAACAATAACCTTGTGTGTGTAATTAAATATGTTTTTTAGTTTCAAATAAAGTCGTATTTCTGCGGCTTACATGAAAAAACAATCGGTAACTGATAAAACGATCTTTAAAAAAATCCTCGTTTTTGAAACCAGATATGTTTTATTTCAGAAACAGCCAAAACCGTGATGCCAACATAACGATGTGTTTTAATTTGACTGTGTTTTGTTTACCTTTAAATGGTTAGTTTTAAACTATACGTATAATAATAAATATATTAAGAATCAGAGCTTGTTGATCTACATGCCATAATAAGCCATAATATTTTTCACTGGAGTTCGTTATTTCGTTATTACCATAGTTTCAATGAAAGATGCGGGGGTAGATATTATTCACCGTAATAATACTGGCATCTCTACTCTCTGGAAAGCGGTAAATTATGCAATTGAAAATAAGAAAAAAAAATCTATAAAATACATTAAACATGAAAATAATATAATAGATGTATCCAAAGATCCAAAATTAACAGCAAACATTTTCAATTCTTATTTCTCTAAAGTAGGAAATAATCTCGTTAAAAAAATCTCTAAACCTTTACACACACCAAAACCTATAACTAATAATACACAAAAACGAAATACACTGTCCACTTTTAAAAAAACTACTGAAACTGAAATACAACTTATAATAGAAAACATGAAAGACGGATCCTCTCCAGGTTTTGACCATATTTCTCTGAAAATTCTTAAAACAATGAAAATGTATCTACTGAAACCTCTTAACCACCTTATTAATCTCAGTCTGACTAAAGGCATATTCCCAACAAATTATAAAAAATCTGTAATATTTTAAAACTGGCGACCCACAAAATGTCTCAAATTATCGACAGATTTCACTAATATCGAATATAGCAAAAATATTTGAAAAGATTGTAAAAAAACGGGTTGTAGATTTTCTGGAGAACAATAAAATATTACATGGCAATCAATCCGGATTCTTAAAAACAAAAAGCACACAAGACGCAATAGCAAATGTAACATCATTTATATACTCGGCACTCGATGAAGGTAATAAATGCGCAGGAGTATTCATAGACCTAAGAAAAGCATTCGATAGTATCTCACACGTAAAGCTTATCAAAAAACTGAAATCAAATAACATCAACGACATAGCCGTCCAATGGATAGAAAGTTACTTGAACAATCGTGCACAATTTGTTAAAATAAATGACCAAACTAGCGACCAGGAAACGTCAACTTTTGGTATCCCACAGGGCACCGTGCCAGGACCAATATTGTTCATTTTGTATGTAAACGATATATTTATTCAACCATTACATGGACGAATTATCTCTTACGCCGATGATACCGTTCTTTTAATAAAAGAAAAAACGTGGGAAAAAATTAATTTAAAAGCCACAGAAGACATAAATAATCTAAAAATATGGTTTGACTATAACCTCTTTTCGTTAAATAGTGATAAAACATATGTCATCCCTTTCGAAATTAACACCAACAATATATCAAATCTTAAAATAATTTAACATAATCATTCTCTCGCACAACACGATACTAATCACTGTCGACAAAATTCTTCATTTCTGAAAACAGCGGATAAAATTACATATCTCGGAATAATCATAGATAAAAACCTAAAATGGAAAGATCACATCGGACATACAATAAAAAGAATTAGGAAATTAATTTATATATTCTTACGAATTAGAAACTTCTTATCAACGAAAAATCTATACTCAATATACTACGCACTAGTACAGTCTATTCTTCAGTATGCCATTATCAGCTGGGGAGCAGCTTACAAAACTAGTTTGGCCCCCATAGAATTTGTTCAAAGACTCATTATAAAAATTATACTAAAAAAACCTCCAGACTTCCCCACTGAACGCATATTCGAAGAGTTCAAAGTTCCAACATTTAAAAACTTATTTGAGAAAAATTCAATCATACAAATTATAAAAGAAAAAGATAAATTCTCATTCATAACTGAAAATCGTACAAGACTTACACATGTATTTGTATGCCCCAAACTAAACACGTCTCTGGCCCAACACCATTATACACACCAAGGAAAATACTTCTTTAATAACCTTCCAGTAGAAATCAGAAGCATTAATGACAAAGTACAATTATTGAACTCCATCAAAAAACATTTTAGAGAAATCACCAACGGGAAAATTGCTGCTTCCCTCATCACCACATGAATGTCACACTAAAAATTATACCTATTTTACTTATTACTGAATACATGTGGATGATTTTATCTTTTAGTTAAAGGATCTTGATTGCGATATGATTAAACTGTGTTTTAACGGTGTATGTATATTAACTGTGAATCTGTGCATATATTATGTGAAACACCTGACTGAATAAATTGTAAATATTTAAAATGTATCCACAAGCAAGCAAATGCTTTTAATGGAGGAAAAGTAACACTGTAACATGTTCCATTTTTTAAGATAATAAAATTATAAATTTATACAACTTGTTAGCACACGATACCAAGAAATCCTTGAATTATAATTACAGCAAAATCAATAATTCATTAAATTTATCGTATAATCTCACTCTGAATATATTCGTGGAAAACCTCCTTTCAGTTTTAAATTGGTCCTGACAAAGTAGAAAGTTTCCGAAGCTGGTTAAATATTAAAAATTATTTACTTTAAACAAATTCCATGTTCTGACCGGTCAGTGGTTGAGTGGGCATAGCGCTTGGATCCCATCCGTGCGTCGCGTGTTCAATTCCTCGGCTGGCTAAGTCCTCCATCACAACACAAGCAACATTTTCGGCTTTATGTGGTGGTAGTAGGAGATTTTCAAACATTGTTGGGTTATTCGTAACCCGGGAATGTTTGTCTTTCTTTTTTTAAAAAAAGAAAAAATATATATGAACAAGGATAATTTGTAATCACGAATCATTTTAATGAAATTATTACCAGTAGTAGTAAAAAAAATTCTTGTTCGAAATGTGATATTTTATTAAAAATACACTTATTCGAATTGTACCTACGTAGATCCCCTTCAAGAAATTTTAAATTTTCAATGCTTTAATTTTTCTTTCAGTAAAATCTGCGCGAAATAATCTTTCTTTCATGAGTAAAATATTTCTCGCACTTCATCAAAATCATTAGAACCTACTTCAAATACATATTCATGATTAGGAAATTAATTTCATTAACTATTCAAATAAATTATCTAACACGGTTTTCGCTTTTATTTGCAGCTTTGTTTCGAAAATTAAATATTTAAATTTTCGATAGATCAACGTCACGATCGCAATTCTTTCAGTTTTGTATTAATATCTTGTTTCTTAGCTTATCCTTTGAAGAGTGTCATTCAATCAACTCAAAATTAGGGTAATAAGTGAATGAAGGAGTTACTTTAAAACTTTTAGATTTTTTGCCCTTGAAGTAAGATTTTTTGGATCTATCTTTCTTTCATCTAGCACCATTAAAGGCACCTAAGAAATAAATAGAAATGTGTTGTGTGCGTATTCGTGTGCCCGAAGTAACCAAATTTTTCCTAACATTTTCAAATGTCTAAATTCTTTCTTGAGCAGATAACAATTTCGGGAGTCCCAAAGGTTTCTGGAAATTGGCGTCATAAGTTTTATTTTAAATGTTTATAGTTCACAATTACATAGTCGGAGTATCA
Source organism: Limnephilus rhombicus (assembly GCA_929108145.2). Lineage (NCBI taxonomy): Eukaryota > Metazoa > Arthropoda > Insecta > Trichoptera > Limnephilidae > Limnephilus > Limnephilus rhombicus. Next base: position 32,495,055 of record OV815271.1, read on the forward strand.
GATATTGTAGGACATTCAAAATAAACAATTTTTCAAACTATTGGATTCCTGTTCGTACTTCTAATTCCATAAAAAAATAAAACCTTGAGATCAATTTACTCATAACATAGGTTTTTTGACGTTACACAATTATTCATGTCAATGTACAATTATTTATAAACTTGTACGATCAATTGACGAGAGATCCCCACGATCACAGAAATATGTTTATTTAATATTTGTGTTTAGTTTTGACATTTTTCACTCAACGGTTTGGCATAATCGGTATAATAGGAGAACGCACCACGTGCCTCGTATTCGGGAATAATGTATGACTCCACATCTGCGTCTGACATTAATGATCATCATTAACCCATATCGACTATTAATTAACGAAAATCGTGAATAACATATTCATGATTTCCCTTATATTATTTTATTTGTACGGGTGTCTCGTAAATTTAGTTTCATAAAAGGCAAACGGCTGATTGGTGTAATTTAATAATAATTTTCATTCAAATGCGAAATGTGGTATTATGTACCTACATCAATATATTTAATATCCAAAAATGCTTCAGTTGAGGGTTTGCGTTTTAGAAAACATAAAATTATTTAGATTTTTTTCTTGCTTTGGCTTTATGTACACCATTTTCAAAATTAACACACCAACTATTCGGACAATGCTGCCTCTTCATCACGGCAGTATAACAACTTTAGTTTTGCACACAATGGTTAGTTCCGAAACTAGTAAACGTTTAAAAGTATTGTGCACAAAGTTATTGTGTTTCATTTAACAATGTTCCATAACAAAGTTACTAATTTCCAAAATGTTTCAGAAATGTGGTTAAAATTTTGATGCAATATAAAATAAACAAAGTTAATTTAAAGCTTAAAAATATGTTTGTAAAATAAAAGTTTCTAAAAGTGAACGGAACAGTGTCGTTACAACTACAAAGTGAGCGGAATACCCGGAGCACAGGAGTAGCTGTGGGTGTCCGCCTGAGGCGTGATGCGCCTGCTGGTACTGAACTCGCTCATCATGTTCGACATAGTGTTCGTGTTCTTCTTGTTCCTGGTGGGCGTCACCTGCTTCGTGTACTACATGCCTGGCAACGCCATCCGGAGAACGCCGATTGTGGAGGATAACGAGACGGACCTGATTCCTCCCCCCGCTCCCTTCAGGAACGACGACTGCCAGGAGGCGAGCGTGGTGAAGGAGGTCAAGTCCACGTATATCTGCATACCGCCTGCGCTGCTCGACAGGGATAGGAAGCCGCGGGGCCCGGTACACGAAGTTTAGCTACACGGGTAAATAAAATTCTTTGTTATTATTACGCAGAACCTTTACTAATTTGCATTTTATTGGATTTAATTTCAGGAGAAAGAATTTTCTATGAAAGTTAATAAAATAATTCCGAATCATTTGATTTTATCCTAATATGCATTTATTAAATATGCATCTTTATAAATTAACATTTGTTATGCCGGTAAAACAAACTATAATTCAAACTTCTAAGTATAATTTTTAGGAAAATTAAAAAAAACTCTCTTTGTAGATACTTTGTCATATACAAGAATAAGCTGCTAAATGTGTTTTTAATACTGCACACTGAATTCATGCGGAGGATTATTTAAGATTTATTTTAAAAGCCAATAAGTAAAATGATTTTATGTTTACTTTAATTCGAATTTTATTTTGACAAACCAAGGACACTCAATTGGCTCAAGCAGCGTTGTAACGTAGATATTTCAGAAAAGTAAATATATTATTTTCTTTATTACAAATATTTCAATGAGGTGTCATTAATATTTAGTTATTTATTGGTGTTTAGGCTTGAAATTAACTTGTTTGCAGTTGACGTATAAGTACTTCCTTTTGTTATTTAAAATAAACTATACAGGTAGTTTATTTTTAGTAAATAATTTAATTTGATGATCTTAAATTGTATTTATTGATCATAATAATGATTTTGCGAGACTCGCCAAATTTTCTATAAAATGTTTTATTTTAATCTGGACATATTAGCAGACTTCTTACTCCGAAGTAAAATAATCTGGACCACTAAATAAATGAGAAAATTTCCCAACGAAGTTATATCTTAATTAATAGAGGGTTTTAACGTGTATCGTATATCCGGCTTTTCCGTTTTCGCCAAGAACCGAAGAACCGCCCATCCACCCAATTATCGAGCACGTCAGACCAGGTGGATTCAGGCTTCTTTGATATATATTTATTATATATAATATTACACCCACCCTCACTGTAAACAAATACTCACAACTCAAGAAAACAAATACTCACAAACTTTATATAAATACGTCTCTTGAACCTGAGAAATCATTTATTATTCTTATATATTTTAGAGAGTGATATTTTAATCAATTAAACGCAATTGCAGCAGTTGAACCAGAGTCACAAATATATTGTAATTAATAATTACTAATTGTAAATAACCTATACATTCATTTATTTTATAATGTGTGTATTTATAAAGATTATTTATTAAACCTACAGCATTGGCTTTATTGAAAATGGAATAAACAGTTAGAGAAATGTCCTACCATGATGTGCTTTGAAAGTAGTTCAATAAAACACTTAAAAATTAAAATTAAATCCAGCTAGCTGACCCGACGAACTTCGTACCGCCTCAGAATCAATAACTGTTGTGTGAACTTATTAGCTGATTTTTTAAAATGTTTTTTATTAAGTTAAAAATTTCACAATAAAGCAATTATTATCGACGTGCTTTTGTCCGTGTTTTGTTTTTGTCAGTATCAGAGATGGCATTGTGTAGGGATTTATATTTTTGTGATTTTCGTACTTTTCCACTTTCTTGCGGGAATTGCGTTTAATTTTCTTTATAAGTGTGAGGGAGTATTTATTTATTTATTGTTGTTATACGCCCGTAGGGGCTTTTACATAGATTATAAAATAATATTTAAGATTTCGAGGATTACACATACATAGAATTTATACCAAAAGTTATAAAAGTGAAAAAACTTTTAAGAATATACAAGTAGTTTTTAAAGAAAAAACCACTTGTATATTCTTGCGTAAAACCGTGAAATATTTTAAACAATGTAATATTTAATAATAACATAGAACAAAATATAATATAAAACATTACAATAACACATCAAATCGTAAAATATATTATACCCACGTTACAATAATTTGTAGGATTCCACAAAGTGTTGGTTTAAATTGCATTTTAGAATGTAAAGGGAATCAGTAAATACATCTACAATACCACCAAACTTGTTGCCTAAAGTATTATAATTATTGTTTTTTACTTTGGAGGGGTGCAGACATACGTTCACCGTTTGTCTCATTTTCGACTACTGACATTTAGTGTGTAAGAAAGAGGGGCAGCATTATAATATGTTTAAGAACAAAACCAAAACAATCAGCGCATTGACATTTGACATTTTTGAATTTTTGGAATTCACTCACTATTCAATATTATATTTATCACAATATTTGCTGCAGCTCTTTCAAAAGATGAGAATGTTCCATACAAAATGTAAAGAAGAAAAGAATTGTCTTTATAATCTTTTTACGTGAACTGGTCCGATGTTTTAATAGCTATTCTGCTATTCGGGGCGGTGACAACTCCAATAAATCAAAGATCATAAAAATCGGTCCAGCCGTTCTTGAGTTATAAATGGTGTAACTAACCCGACTTTATTGAAGATTAATGTTGTGACTTAAGTTTAAACAAACCTTCTAACAGTATGTACCACTCTAAGACAGGGTAAATCCGATACGATATAAAAAATAAACAATTGGAAACACTTATAAATACCCTAATACATAATTACAATATGCACCCTACCCACAAATAATATTAAAAAAATGGATATTATTAGTGTGATATTATTTTTTACTTTTCGACTTGCCTATCGGACAAAAGCACCCGTGCACAGAACATTTTTAAAATAACCTGATATTACGTTGTGTTTCCTTCCTCATTCTGCATGGGAGAGTTGAACAAGTAGAGAGGGTGAATAGATAGGTTTGTTAAAATCGTGAAGATACTATTTAGGGCTCATTCATTTCTCGTCCTTAATAGATCCTTCCCAGGGATACAAGTTGATAAATAATTATAATAACACTTGTTATATTTTTTTTTTTATTGATTTTTTTTTATACAATACATATATGTAATAGATACATAAAATAATGAAAAGTATTTAAAAAATAATACAATAAATGTATAAACAAAAAAATCCCACAACAATGCCTGTGCGTGGATATTATATTGATTTTTTTATTTTTATTTCTATGGTTAAAGTGAAGATTTTAAGTATATGTAAATTAGGGATTTAAAAAGAGTATATACGTATAAATTCGGGATTTTTCAACTTGTAATCCTCAATGGTAAAGTTTTATCATTCAATAAAATTATTAAACTCATGGAATCTAAAGAATACCGGTATCGCAGCTCGCAGCTTTACGAACTGTCAGATCTTCAATAATAATAGCACTTCAGCGATTCCCCGCTTAATACGAGCGCAACGGGTGCCGAGCAAAAGTTCCCCGAGACAGCTGAAGCTAAATGTGAAAGCTTTTCTTAACCCAGCTCCGCTAACTCTTTGCTTCGGAAACGGATATCAACGGAACGTAAAACTACCCTTGTCTATATAGCCGACGTGTTACTTGTTACTTGAACTCGTGAGAGGTTGCGGGTTGCTCCTTCTTTTAGTTTATTCTTTACGGAGGTTCTATTGCGATACCTGTATTACGATACTGTAATGTGCAACAATTTCCTTCTACTTTCCTTTTATTTGATAACATTGTAATTGTTCAATTGAGAACAAATAAATATAATATATATTTTTGAATGTAGCTATTACTTTGTGGTTATCCATTATAGAAAAATGAAACAATACAACTTTGTATAAACCACTAATATGATGTGCAAATTCGACCGGTTTCGGAACAAGCGTTCCTTCGTCAGGGAAAGCTTATACTAATTTGACAGTTTAGAACAATGTTTTATTGTGGTAGGGGTGGAGCCGTTGTTAGTTAATAATGTAGATTTTTATATTGGAAAAACAACTCGTAATTTTGAAATCAGAATCAAAGAACATTTAAGATGTCTTAATAATAATAATTTTTCTGAGTTCGCTAACCATATCATTGAAAATAACCACAGTTTTGAAAAAAACACAGGAATAAATATTCTTCATATTAATCATAAAGGAAAACGTTTAGATAAATTAGAAGCTTTGGAAATTAAAAAATCCCTTAAAAATAATGAATCTATTATCAACAAACAAAAAATATTGTCATATAGCCCAATCATGTATTTGTTCCCCTACCCACCCACTCTACACTAATACCTACCCACCCAATCTACATTATTAACTAACAACGGCTCCACCCCTACCACAATAAAACATTGTTCTAAACTGTCAAATTAGTATAAGCTTTCCCTGACGAAGGAACGTTTGTCCCGAAACCGGTCGGATTTGCACATCATATAAGTGGTTTATACAAAGTTGTATTGTTTCATTTTTCTAAATATAATATACTTTACTTATCAGGAATCACAATTATGACACGACGATCTAATCTAAAAATTTCTGTTGTACTTGACAAAATGAAACAGAGAATGTTCGGGATAGAGGGATTTCATCCAGGGAACTCAAATCTCTTGTGCAGTGTGTGCGAAAGTGTGTATGCTTATAATAGTGTCAGTGTGTGATACACAAATGTACGGCATCCTCACGTTAAATACTATTAAAATTTGTTGAATTTTAGCTTCATTACACGAAATTGACCAGAAGGTAGTCTCGTCATTAACTTTTACAGTTTATTGCCCGTTTATTCCGCCAACTCAATTGAAATACAAAAAAGACGCACATTGTCAGATCTGTTGTTTCTATATAACCTGCAAAATAATAAAAAAGATAGTCCTGAATTGCTATCCGTCATTAGTTTAAATGTTCCAATGAGGCGTACCAGGCACACTTCCCTTTTTCATATTGAAGCTAACAACACTAATGCAGCAAGAAACTCACCAATTGCTCGCGCAATCACAACTTATACCCACTATGAAAAATTACTACATTTAAACATTTTCCATGATTCCTTGCAAACATACAAAACTAATTTATTAAATTTCTTGGCGTGATGTATAAACATATTATTTATTTAGAACTACTTACACTTAACCTTTCACTAAACCTTAATCGGTCAATTACAATTCAGTGAGCATATAATTCTTGATTTTTAAATGTCTCTTTTTCTCTCCCCCCCCCCTCCCTTTCTTTCTTTTTATTATTATTACTTGTTCATTCACTAATTAGGTTTTAAAACCCTCCATTACATATGTCAGGCGTAACTACCAAATGACATTCTATGACTTACGTAATAGGTACATAACCATGTAAAAATGTAAAATCTTATAACTTGTGTTATAATGTACTGTGTATGTCTTAATATACAAATAAACAAAATAAAAAAGTTAAAGCTTATTCTTCTCTATGCTTTTCTCTATTCTTTTTAAAATGTAATAACATTTAATTAATATAATGCAATACGTGGTATTTTTGCGTCATATTCCATAGTGGAAATATTTTCAGTATCACCCCGGCTAAATTCCACCATTCCGAATCGAAACTTAAAGTAGCTTTTGCCGTAGGTAAGCTGATCTAAAGAACCAGCTACTTCTTAACCCTTCTCTTCTCTGACTCCTTCCCTTCCCCACTATTTTCATTCTTTCAACTCATCGCAATCGGAGATGCCATAGTTCCACCGGCTCCGGACAGTTGAAAGTCTTATAAGGTATTCACATTTAAAAAAAATCCATCATCGAAATTAATACCAACGTGGTAAATAAAACCACTGACGGACGATGTTTAAGTGTGTTAGAACAGCTGATAATAAAGTACCTATCTACTCAAAAGTTTATTACTCTGTTTAAGAAAATAATTATTCTAGTCGCATCTTGTCAGTCTCGTCGCGTGGCAACTGATTATGTCTCATGATTTATTCATACTGGTCCAAGTTTTCAATCAGTTCACAGCTTCAGAAGGTCATTTTATTGAAATGAGCTTCGACGGGCGCAATGTGCGTACCCTCCCATAAATAGGTCCATTCTACCGATTGAATTGGCTGTGTTGCTTCACAAGTTACTCGTTTTCTAAATGCTTTTTTCTATTAGCTCGCTCGTGAGATCTTTGTTTGTAAAGGAACCTTTTATGTTTTTCATTTCATTTCTATCCCCCATAATATGGATACATTACGGAAAAGGAAGGTACGAATTTCAGCCTAATGGATAAATTGGGTTATTTAATTCCACATCTTTACACTTACATATTTTTTAAATTTCTTATGCGGTGCTCCTAGTGTAAAATTTGTAATATTTTCGAATCATCTAATTTTGTAAATCATTAATGTATGGTTCTGAATAGAATGTTTGACTAATACAGTCGACGTCCCCGTTGGAACAGCGGCAAGATCATTTGGCTCTATCAAAGTAAAATCTTTGGAGGTAGCAGATTCAAAACACGGCGAATCAAAAATGCAAAAATTTTTATCTTTTAATTATTGGTTTTCGCGTTTTGAGTTTCAACAAATGATTCAAAACGCAATGGTAAAGTTGCTAGTAAGCAAAACCGTTTTTAACGAAAGGCGAGACATTAGTATCGTATATAAATCAATCAATATATTACCATGCGTGCTATCATGTGGCAAAAAATTGTTACAGCATATATCCGGCAGTCCATATAAAACAATGGTGGATCATGCACACAATACGTGTCTCATACAAATAAAGGAATGAAAGTACATGTGTTTCAAAACAAATATGGTCAAAGAACCCTTGAATATATTATACCATTAATATTAAACAAATTTCCATATGAATTTAAAGAAAATTGCTCTATAACAAAATTCTCACTGATATTAAAATCATGGCTATTAGGGAGTAACCTTATGTATTAAGATTATATTTTGCTCATTCTTACCGTGTATTAAATTGCAAGTATGTGATTAACTACTAATGTATTGCTGTTATTATGTTGCTAATGTATTGCATTCTCAACTTTTTCATGATATTTAAAAATATATGTATTTTCCTGTTCCACCGTTTTTCACCATAAAAATTATGATTCTGAATTATTTTCAACATTTACATATCACAATGTTGGTAGGTATGTTATATGTTGTTTTATGTGTATGTTATTGCTACGCTAATGCGTTAATAATTATTTTATTTGTTGTTGTAACTAATCTCCCGCTGATTAGCTACTTTCAGTAGCTTAGCTGGTAATAAATTCTAAAAGTACACAATTTTTATATAATAATAAAGAAAAAAAAATCAATTCATATTTAGTACTAGTATTTTTCGTAGACCATAACTTCTACGACGGTATACGAATGGCGTAGATGACGCATAATTAAGAAGTTTGCAAAAATCTGCAGCAAAAAATGATGCTTCATAAACTGCTTATTCAAAGAAATATTTTTCATTAAATAAAACTTGTGTCACTGTTTACTAAAGTAGTTAAAAGTTTATGCAAACACAAATACAAATTTAAATTTAACCAACAAATGTATACGAGCGTAGCAGGCATACAATTCAAAAGTTTATGTATTTATAAGTTCAAAAAATAATAAAAATAATAAAAAATACCTTTATCTTGAAATTCCATTGCAAAACAACACTCGCAAATAAAAAAAATCCAACAAATTAGCAACGGTAAAGACGGTGACTAAAAAAGGCCCAGATAATAGTAATTTAGCACTTCCCCCAATTAGATTACTTTGGAAGCCGAAAAACTAATGAAACCGAGATTATTTTTATACCTACAGTTAGTTTGGTAATTAGTAATTACTTACGTACAATAATCACCCTATAATGAGGACATCAATATTTTAGGGCTATGACCTACGGCGGGACCACTGTGCGTCGGTCTGAACAAACCTAAACTCACGCCAGTACATTTTGCATGAAAAGCCAAGAATGATTTATTCGGGCATTTCAGTTGCAGCTTTCCCTGGGAAATATGAACTCGAGATTATTCCGACGACATTGCCTTTCGTTTCCCATTATTTGTGTTTATTCATACTGAATTCTCCATATTGAAACTCCCAGCAACAATGGATCCACGTCCTATTGCGCCGAGTTCTGGAATGCGGAAGACGTGTTGGAGATGTGTTTCAGATGTGTTTCAAATGTTCTGTGAACAAGTAGGTACGGTACAGATTAAGAGAATGTGTTGCATTTTAATGATTTAAAAAAATCATTAATCTTATCTAAACCTACATTAACGACAAATATGAAGTGTTTAGGCTTATGAGTTCGTCTCTGTTCAGTAAAAGCGCATCGTAAGGAGAATATTTATGCGCATCGTAAGGAGGATATATGACGCAAATGTGAATGGAAGAAGAAATCGGGGACGCCCGAGGAAGACATGGCACGACCAAGTGAACCAGATACTTGAGTCGGGCCATGTGAAGAGTCGGAATAATAGAAGAGCATGTATGAGACGATGTATGAATGTAAACGAGGCAAGGAGTGTGTGCCAAGATCGAGTTGTTTGGCGGTCCGTCCTCTCTGCCTACCCCTGCGGGAAACGGCGTGATGGTTAGTTAGTTAGTTAGATACTACACGTACAATGGACTGGTGTGGTTTAATCAACTAGCAAAAGAGCTGAAATTAGAATCTGACTACAATAAATTCAAAAATAAATTAAACAGTAATATCTTAAATAATTTTGCCACTTAGAACCGCATTGGCCTTTAACTAACAATACTTATTCAATAATTTTTTTATATTATTTAATTTTTTTATATTATTTTATTTTTTTATTACATTTGATTTATGTAAGTACGTATGCGGATGCGGCGCATCCCCAAACTGAAAGAATCCTGAAAATCTTCATACAAAATATTGAAATTTTGAAAACAAAAAAAATCGTTTTCAGTAATAACGTCGTATTTTTCATTCTTAGCACTCTAAATCACTGAAAACTCACGGACCACCATTGCTATATTGGTAAAATAGGTACTTCAGCATTTTCAACCCCTCCCATAAAAAGTTAACTTTGATAGTGCAAGTGCCTTTCTACACAGATTCAACCGAAATATACAAAAAATTAGAAGTCATGTCAATAAAACAACTTTATGCCAAATCTGCTCTGCTTTACTTCCTCCAAAACAAACTCCATATTCCAATTCAACCCAAAATAATAATAAAAACCAGGTCATTAACAAATATAACCCTGAACATACCAATAACACACACCACACACGGACAAAGACATTTTCAGTATTATGCAACCAAACTTTTTAATTATATGCCCATTACTCTGAAACAACAACTAATTGCAAATACATATACAAACATCCACAAAAAACATATCACAGCCTGGATCAAAAATCAAGATATTCACTTTATTCAAAATACTTTAATCCCTAACCAAACATAACCAAACTATAACAAGTGTAAAATAAATAAACAAGTCTATCAAGAATTTACCAACTATTCATATGTACATATAATATACATATATACCTTATATATATATTTTTTTCTTCTAAGTAATCTATGTACAATTACCATTAAAATGTTAAAAAAAAAGAAAAAAAACCAACTTTCTACTACAACACATAAATACCTGTACCTGTAACACTTAATAATAAACACGTAAACACCTCAGCACAGGTTCTCCTAGTGAGGTGTTCACGAAACATACAATATTACCAACCAACAGTTTCACCTTCTCAAACCTACCTAACACACAACATAATGAAATGTAATATTAATATGTAAAAATGTTTTCAAAATATATTACATATGTAAAAATGTTAACAATAAGGTGTAAACTGTAATATATAGATATAAATAAATAAATAAATAGTCGTCAAAACATCTGTTTATTTAAATACGAAGTGTCCGGGGTAAAGTTCACTAACTTCGGAAAGTAAAAAATATTTTATCTAAATTCAGTGGTTTTAGTAAAGCTAATTTTCAGGTGAACAAATTAAATTGTCTGTATGGCTCAATAAAGCTTTACATTAGTTACGAATAAATAAGTAACTTCTACGTGAGAAGTTACGTATTTATTAAGGAAAATTCAGTAAGGTATTTTTATGATTCTGTTTTTATTTTTTGTTCCCTAACGTATTTTAATTTTCAATAAAAACATAGGTATCTAAGAAACTTACGATCACCAGCGGGTAGGCACTAGTGATGTGTCGGTTCAGCTGGAATGGACTCTTGTACTCGGGTCCTTTGCGGGAAGCGGTTCCTACTTCTACTCCTTCAAATCGACTACTCCAAGAGAACCTGGTCCCGGTACTCGGGCTCGGTCCCAAACCCGAAACTCGGAGCAGGACCGGGAACCCGAATGCCTCCATCGGCCGGCATCCCCGTGTTCGTGGTCCACTCCACGCGCGAGTCGCGAGTTCTCCTGGTGCTAGTGAGTAATAAGAATTAGTCCTGGTGACACATCACAGCCTTTGCTTTTCGAGCCGTCGATTCTGTTTACGAACTTTACGTTTTTTTGGGTTTCTTTTCCGTACCGTTGTGTTAATTAGTTAAATGATAATATTCACTGTCACGCACTAATAATTCAATCTACCAATAAATTATTTGGGTGATATTAAAAAAAATATGTATTTTTAAGTGTTGGTTAAGGCGCGGTATACCCGCTCAAAAAAGAAAAGATGAAGAAATACGTAAATACGAAACTTGGAGAGAGCGCGCTAATATTAAAAACTTATATATTTATTTTTTTACGCAGTCCGCACCAAAGAACTTTACGCAGTTCGCACCAAAGAACTCGGACCCTGGACCTGCTCCTAGAACTCAGTACTTTTAAAAGTAATCACGTCTCGGAGGCCTCCGGAAAACTGCAGAACTTGCCCATCTCTAGTAGGCACGAACCTTTCATAAAAGATATGTGCTCCCATCCTATACGTTTTCATTATCCCTTAGTTGTTGTATTTTGGTTGTGTTGTGGGCTTGTTGGTCGTGTTGAAGTTTTGTTGGGCTGTGTTGATGTTGTCATGTTGTGTTGAGCAGTGCCTGCAGCAACCCGCACTGGGAGCGACACTACTATATCTCTCACTTCCTTTTGAGTGTAATCGCACGAACGTTCGTTGGAAGCTATTCAAATTGCTCTCTGCAGTCTAAATTTTCTCCCTAAGTAAATCAAGTTTATATCATTCCCTTCGCACAAAGGATTAAGTTAATTGACATTTATATTGCGGATGTCATAAATTTTAATACTTAACGTTGTATCATTAAATAATCCAGTAGATTGAAGAATATAATATGTGATGAGGATTTTGATTTAAAAAACTTCGAGTGGTTGGAACACGCTTTATAGAGCTTAAATCGATTAATCTCGTGTTTTAAAGTTACTTAAGTTAAATTGAGTTTATTTGAGTTGATTTGCGTTGATTTGAGTTGATTTGCGTGGATTTGAGTTTATTTGTTGATTTGAGTTGATTTGCGTTGATGGGAGTTGATTTGAGTTGATTTAAGTTGATTTGAGTTTTTTGAGTTGATTTGAGTTTATTTGAGATTTGACGTGATCTGAGTCGATTTGCGTTGATTTGAGTTGATTTGTGTTTTAAAGTTACGTTAAGGGAGATAAAATAAGTGTTTGATTATATTTTGACATTTTCAATAAAATTGTGGTTATGAAAAGATATTTTAATTTTAAAAAGTAGTTAACACAATTTCACAATGTGGGAGTGGGTGTAGGTAGGTACCGCCGCCCCGGGAACCATTTATTGGATAATCAACTCTTCTGCCATAGGTCACCCCAAGTGGTTCGCTACGTTTGGTGACTAAGTGGGGGTGCCCGGGTTCATAGGGGTGAGGTTTGTCCGGCTCTTGGCGGCGGATGCCTCCACCCACCAAATGCGTGGCAGGCCGGATCGGGAGAGACCGGTTGAGAGCGACGTTTTCACCTCTCCAGGAAGACTCTCTCGGATATCACCTTGCACCGCAGTGGGAAAGATGGATTCATACGTCCGTCACTCCTGGATAAACTGACCCCCAGATTCCCACCCATCTTTTAAACCTTTTTCCTTCCCAGAACTTTCTCTCCTTTCTTTCCTAAAAAGACCTACCACACAGCATCCCCAAAGATGACATAGGCCCCGAGGGAAATTATTTTCCTCCGTGGATCTCTGCGTCAAAAAAAATAAAATGAATCAAAGTATTGTAAAATCGAATACAAATTGTACAAATTAACAAAGTGCACCTACATTTTTAAAATTTCTAATTAAGAGTCCTGCTTTGTTACACGTGGAAAATATCCACAAATTTATTTGTTCATTTACGCCCTAGTGAGCTTTTACAAGGAACAATGCTAAAGCAAGCACACCCTTAGTATCGATTTATAAAATCAGTTAAGTTAAACATAACATTATCATTGAAATAATGTAGATAACTCACTTCTTTAATCACACATTTCGACGGTGCAAAAAAAAAACTTTTTCTTCTGAATCCTCTAAGTTTTACAAATTTTATTAAAACTATATTAACACAACCTCTGTTTTTTTATAAAAGCTATATTAACTAAACTTTCAAAATCACTGGACTCGCATAATGCGAATATTAAAAAAAAAATCTCCTGATGCATCTATATAAATTACTGAAAAAGTCAACTTTTTGCATTCGGGTGATGGAAAATTCTGCATTCAAATTAGGGATGTGAAAAATAATCGATTATGAAAAAATCGATTAAAATTTGATTTTTCTCAAACATAATTTGATTGTTTTAGGCGATTAAAAAATCGATTATTTAAAATCGATAGTTCATGCTAAGAAAACAAAAATCGATTGTTAAATAATCGATTGTTTATGTACAATCACATCACTAATTCAAATTACGAGTATGAGATCGCCCCAAATGCAAATAATTATCTTTTATAGCAAGGTGAATGTAAAGATTTTTTCTAAAAAATAGTCGTAATAATCATGTCCAGTGATTTCGAAAGTTTACCTAAACTTTTAATCTTCTAATATTTTTTTAAGTTTATCGGATTCGTTTTCCGGACTGAATTTACAAGTAAATACAAAATTTATTATCAAAAATATGTATAGAAGAAATAGAACTTTTTCTACCGATGCACTGTACAAAGAATCTATTATTAAACTATTGAGTCTCCGTAAACTATTTATACTGCAAACTATGAAATATATCTATTAAAACAAAAATAATTTCTAAAAAAATGAAAACAGAGTCAACTTTAGAAAAAATAATGTATTTTATACCCCCCAGACGAATACCAAATGCAAACACACAGCAGTTTCATTGGACCTCGTACTTTCAATCTTCTACCAAAAAAAAAAAATTCAAATGACAACTAAACATCCTCAATACTTAAAAGAGTTAAAATTATGGCTTAACAATACAGATGTTGAAACTTTATTTATTTAATTTTATTCACTGTATGTTTCTCACAAACTACACACTTATTATTGCACTTCTATACTTATTATTACACTATTGTTTTATTTTTACAAACTGTTTAGACAACTTACAATTATGTTTTTGCTTTTTAACCCACTTTTTGGTTCTTTCTGGGTACAAAAATAAAATGAATATAACTATTAATTATTATTTTTAATTGTTAAACTAACGTTTAAGACAAGATTTGTATGCATAGCACAAAGGGTAACAATTATTATAAGCAATAATTATCAGCCTGAAACACTCATCCACATTGAAAAATCTTCTTTTCTCGGAAGATTTTTCAATATGGATGAGTGTTTCAGGCTGATAATTATTGCTTATAATGAATATAACTATATTACCCACGCACAGGCTGCGCCTTAGTGGGTTCCCATAACTCTAATGATTTTCATAATATTGTATTATCAAATGTAAAAATTGGGAAATATAAAGGATCAGTTGGTTCGTTGGTATGTTTTCGTAACCGAAACTCCTCGGGCTTGATTTGGTAACAAGCAATGTCCCTCTCGTAACTTGGCTAACTCAGCATGGCCGAGGCCCAGTAATGCGAGCCACACCACCCCTTTGTGTCGCTAAACCAGATTTCGGTAACTATGCCTCGTCGTTTGGCAGTGTTTGTGGCCATTTCTGAATTCCTGATTCCTCGCTGCCTCTTTGTTATTGTTGCGTGTTACTACCCCCATTGTTGATGTTATATTGTGTGTTGTTAACCAACTTTATTATACCTACTTATAATCTGCTTATACTACGAAGTCAGAGGTTCGGGCAAGGTTATTTTATATTCAGATTATACTTGCGATTCCGTAGTATTGAAATATTTTTACCATTTTCATGAGAAACAAACGCCGTGTGCACAAAAACCTTTTCTCGGACCTTGACAAATTTGTCGTTTTTTGACAAAGATTAAAAGTTTTTGCAATCAAATCATTCATAAGTTTGTTTTACCTTACAGGTATTTAGCTTATTGCACTTTCTCCCTCCATGAGAAAATGTGTTACACGGTCTTAGAATGTCCATCCAGATATTTAAGTATCTTACATTTTTACCCTCTACACATCTGCCCTAATGATGGACACGACTATCCGAAACGTTGACTCAAGAATGAAGAAGAAACGCAACATAATTTTAATGAGAAGCTTAAATCACATCTTTACCCCCTAACCAACTCATTGTACCTAAATTTAGGTTGTATAGTACCACGATGAAAATCATTTTTTTATAAAAGTCAAGCATAATAAAAGCTTAAGTGCCTAGTTTCCTGGTAATTAATTTTCTTTAAAATAAAACCCAAAACGCCGTCCGATTGATTAATCGTCGAAATAATTAGTAGGGATATATCACGCACAGCCCCCAACTTTCCAAAACTTTTTCATTAAGGGTTTTTTGCTCGGTAAAGTTTTTGATATTTCTATCCGAAGTTAGCCCTGCGTTTACCTGTAATTCGCCTGTACGACGATGCCTGAAGATTATACAATTTGAGTTTGCCGCGGCAATTGATTTTATTTAACGAAAATTAATTTTTGCCTTTTGAGACATATTGCAGGAAGGCTGCCCGTAATGAAAAGAAGAGAGCTTTCACTTTCTGTTGGACGAAATTGAAAGGCTTATCTGGAAAACTCGCTGAAACCGCCTATTTTATTTGGATTTTCGTGCTTATTCTTACATTTTGATGCATATTGACCCCAATAGTGAGTACACGATTTTTGTGGTGTGCTGCCCACCAAAATTGAGTACGTTTTACTGCCAATAAACACAATGAAGACAAATGTATATGTACATAGGTTGTTATACGTACTAAACCAATCTGTATTTGTATTTCGTAAACCAATACCTTGCCCTAAATTATATTGTATCTGCTAAATATTATTTTGAAAGCATAGTATAAGTGTAATTAAGTGAGTGGTGTAATAAAATATCAGATACATTAAAATACACAATTATCCCTTGAACTAGTTGGTTTTAATCGTCATAAAACTGGTAGGTATATACAAGTTTAATACATCTTTATTTTTTATATTTATATAATTACTTACACAATAAACATGTTGATTACCTCGGACATCGCCCGTCACTCTGCAAATAAATATGCAAGGGATCACCGCTGTGGATTTTTATACGTACACTAAGTACCTACTGCAAGTAAATACTATTGGGAAAATTTGCTCTTGTGGATTGTATAAAGCTTAAGAGGGAATAACCAGACAAAACCATGTAAAACCAAAAGTATGTCATTTTTAAATCAAATTGTAGAAGTATTGACTCTTTTCCATAAAAAATATAAATTGAAATTTCGAAAGAGTGTTCTTTTATCTAGTAAAGCTGTGTTTTAAATATTGAGAAAATGTGTTTATTTTTAGTACAATAAGGTTTTACCGGAGGTCATTGGCAAATTTGTTAAATTTTCAAACAAAATTTTGTATTATACAACACACATTTCAAATCATATAATTCATGCAGTAAAATAAATCAATAGATTATCTGGAAAAGCTACGTTTTAGAAGTTTAATTTTAGTTTAAGTAAAATCATTTTTAAAAAGATTCTCAAACGTGTTTTGTGACGAAAATTCATTAGTTTGTCCCTTTTTACGGTCTTACAAACTAATATATTTAAGATTTTTTTACATTCTTATTTTGCATAGATTTTATTGAAAAATTAAAAATTCTTATGATAAAAAATAATTACAAAAAGTACATAATTGTCATAGTTTTACCATCAAGCCTTTCAGCATTTTTGGATGTGGGTATAAATTAAAGCAAATTTTGAATGAAATAAAAACGATATTGAGTTATAATTTTAAAAAGCTGGTCCGGAGAATAATTAATCTTTCTTATTGGAACCGCCCTGTACGATCGTAAGAACATCTTTCGACGAAATATGAATTTTCGGCCGCTGGCTAGTTAATGGGATAAGTATTCTGTTCTTTCACGTAATTTCTGCACACTTTGGCAATTTTAAATATTTACGAACAGCACTCACGATCTATGAATGGAGCGTGATTGGCGATCGTAATTCAAAGTAGAATGCATAAATATATGTATTGCCCATTAGCTTCTTCCAGAATCCGAGAAGCTAGCGCATGAACTGTTTCCAACTACAGTTGATTTCATACACTTTATTTTGCCCTTTTTGGCCGCTTATTTATGTATTCACTAGTTGGGAATGGCTCACGTGCGTTGTGCGGATTGTTTGGACGAAGCTATTCACGGCCGACGTGAGACACCCACAAAAGCCTTTTAACCTTTTATCTCTTCTAAGATAGATCATATTTTGACATGATAGAAAAGGATTTTAAACTTTGTTTAAATGTTCATGGATTGAAGAAGAAAAATGATTTTCTAGAGCGGATAATGGTTTCAGAATAAATCATATTTCGTCCGCAATTCATCATATCTTTTTTCGAAAAGTTGACATAGCGTATTTTCGAATATGGTGGCTTGATATAAAACTCTTAACGCTTTGTCTTGTGTTTTCTTGAAACCATCTGCTCCCTCTTCTACCCTTTTATGTTTCTAATACTCTTCAGAGGATTTGCCATTTTATTTCAGGAAATCTTCCTCCTTCGTCACTTCCTTCACTTCACACTACGATAGATACTAGGTTTATAGAAATAAGTTGGCATAAGAATGTTAGTGGCAATATAATGTTAGTGACATTTATGAAATCATAGGGGGGTCTTAAAAATTTATGCCATCTACTGGATGGTTACCCAACCATCTGTTTTTGCATACAAATCAAATCCACGCCGCCCGCTTGCCAGCCCCCTCGTCCACCACATGCAGACATTCTTCTTTATATATTATATATTTCAACCAATTTACACAAAACCTTGACAAATTATATACCTAAACCTTCTTCGTGAATCACTCTATCTATTGGCGAAAACCGCATGAAAATCCGTTCAGTAGTTTTCGAGTTTATTACGAACAAACCGACAGCCGCGGCAGAGGCCTTTAATTTATTATGTAAAGAGATTAATGGAATTACGATGTTTGAATTTGTTATATAATTTATTCCGCAAAAAATATTGTTTTAGACTATTTTTGTTACTAATATTTTTGTCATTTGACACTTTCGGCGCAACAGCATTTGTGCAAAATATTACAAGTGATGAGGTTTTTCGAGTATTATTATGAGTAACGAAATTAGAAATATTTTTTTTTCTTTATTAATTGCTTTGATGGTTACATAATTTGTGGAAATTTCGACCACCATACTATTGTTGTGGTTACAATAATTGTCTCAGCAGACACGAGTGGGGCACTAGACTACATGGGATGTATTAGTGGTGCCGTCCAGAATGTTAAAAAATAAATTATTTTTGAAAAAATATTTAATCTTTCAGCTATTAAAATGTTATTTACATACGAAAACTTGAATGGTAGTATTGATATCTACGTTCTTTGAAGATATTCTGAAATTTCGCCCCTTTTCAGATATCCATTTTTGGATTATTTGTTTGTATCAGTTTTTATGTGAATTAACCGTCTTTTCACCCTTCTGTTGCGTTTACATCCCTTTAAAACCCAAAACTACACGAATGTCCTGAAAACGACCCGAAAAGGTCAAAGGGAAGAATATGAGAGATGAGATGGCTCGTTCAAAACGTATTTGAAAACGTCCGGATCTTTGCAATATAATGACATTACGTTGAAAACTTGTTGTGCAAATCTTAAAAATACTAATGAAATTTCAAAGATGACGAGTTACCTAAATCATATTTTTTCCTCTTGCACCGTA
This sequence comes from Limnephilus rhombicus, assembly GCA_929108145.2. NCBI lineage: Eukaryota > Metazoa > Arthropoda > Insecta > Trichoptera > Limnephilidae > Limnephilus > Limnephilus rhombicus. Next base: position 32,514,223 of record OV815271.1, read on the forward strand.
TATTTTTGTGGATGAAGTTTCTAGTTACAAAAGATTTAACTATTTTATTTTTCATTTCATGTACGCATATTGGACTGTTACGTTCACTGCGATGGTTATATTTACTTACAGTAATCAGTTACATTACAATTTATCGATAGTTAACAATGTAATCCCAAAAATTTTAGAAATCAAAAATCACAATTTATTTTTCTAATAAATGTAAAAAGGGGTTTGATGTTGAATGTTATGTGTCAAAGGTGATATAATTATTATTTTTAATTGTTAAACTAATGTTTTAAGACAAGATTTTTATGCATAGCACAAAGGGTAACAATTATTATAAGCAATAATTATCAGCCTGAAACACTCATCCACATTGAAAAATCTTCCGAGAAAAGATACATGACGCCAACGGGACTTGAACCCGTGTCCTTCATAGCTCAATTGGGAGAGCAGCTGACCGGCAATCAGAAGGACACGGGTTCAAGTCCCGTTGGCGTCATGTATATTTTCTCGGAAGATTTTTCAATGTGGATGAGTGTTTCAGGCTGATAATTATTGCTTATAATAAGTGATATAATTATTTGCGCATTATTTTGGCAAAGCGATAAATCGGTCAGTTTCCTAGATAATTTGTTGTTTACATTGAAAGAAGTCGGTTTGGCTCATATTTTGATTAGGTACTCCGATCTTGATAAGACTCGGGATTTCGCAACAGTCTAGCTCCGTTATATCCATATTAGTATTGCAACAGAACTCTGCTTCCGCTTCCGCTTCTGCAGAAGTTCCGCAAGTTTTTTCACCTCCGTTTCAGTTTCTAGTTCCGCAAACGTTATAACAGAACTCTGAACAAAGAACAATTTGCGATTGAAGATATCGAAGTGCAGCCTTCTACTTCAAAATCATCATCATCTTTACAAATATTGGAATCGATGTTAAGGGTAAATGAAGACCAGGAGGAGAACTCTTCTACAACTGACGATGGTGAGACAATTTATTTTCAGAGATACAGTCACACCTTCGGGAGTACAAGAAAGAGAAGAGACTCCCCTGAGGATCCCCTTTTGTGGCGGAAAGTAAATGCGCACAAGTACCCCATATGTTGCCAATTGTTCGCCAATACTTATCAGCTTCCCCCCAGCAGTGTAGCCAGTGAGCAATTATTTAGTGGAGCTAGTTTAATATATTAAGAACACTGAAACAGACTCAAAGGTGTAAAATCAGCCAAATTACTTTTTATTACATATAATTTACCTTGTTTAATTTCGAGTACTACAAGTACTAACGTATTAACACTTTCGCTTCCGCTAAGATTTACTTTTGACATCTGTTTCCGTTTCTGCTTCCGTTAAGACACTTCCGTTGCATCACTAAATCCGTATAGAAACCTGGACGCTTATCTTTCTTCGAGCCTCGAGTGTAGGTGTGTATTTTTGAGGTACTCATATAATAAAATATATGGAAGTTTACTTTGTTCTAAAGTAATATTTTACCTACTCCTATTAAATCTTAACTTACTTACTTTCGGTGAATTCTCTCGACGATTTTAATATAAAGATTATTTATATTGCCGAATCCATTTACCTGCAGGTATTTGGTTTAATGTGAAAGGGTAATCTTTTGAAGAAAATTAAGATAATAAATAAAAAGAAAATAATATCTTTTAAGTCACTTAATTGTTATTTTTTAGTCTACTAGTTTCGGTACCTCCGTACCATCAACAGGTCTGTTATAAAAATACTAACTAATACAGGATAATACAAATTGTTAAGAAAGAAAGAGACAGTAAATTAGAGTGGGACAGTGCGCCAGCTGTGGGAGGGAAGTGGGGGAGGAGAGAGTGGGATAACGGGAAACATACTTATAATAGGACTGAATGTTAAATTTAGTTGATTATTAATGATTTAAGCCTTTGTATTAACTTTTTTTTTTATTTCCAATGCCTATAAATTACTTAATCTTAAGCCTATCCCATTTTTGTGTAGGCCATTAATATCTGTATCCCGGTTAAAAGTGTGATCTTTATTAATTAAGTGCTCTGCGAATTCTGAAAACCCTGAACTGGTTAGGCATCTTTTCTTGTTCCTTTCTGTATTTGTTAGTATTTTTATAACAATCCTGATGGTATGGAGGTACCGAAACCGGTAGACTAAAACATAACAATAAAGTGACCTAAAACAAAGTATTTTCTTTTCATTTATTTAAAATGTCAAGTCACAATGTGTTTGTTTACGTAGCACTGCGTAGGTACGTGCCACCTGAATAAATCATAAACCTTTGAAATTATAGCGAGCAGGAAAATTTCTGCAGATGAACATCTTATGGATATATATAAGTTTTGGTGCATAAGATGCACAGAATTATTCACTATTTTTAGAATTATCTGCATGAGAATGGTCAAGCATTTTAGGTAAGTGAGGGGCTGGTAGAAAATAAATCCATTAACTCCATCGAGCTACTTTTTATTTTTTGTTTTATTTTTTTTTTTTATTTTTTTTTATTATAGCGACTATACAGGGTGTAACAGGACGTACCCGAGGGATTTTAACCAGCGGTTCCTGAGCATATTTGGAGTAAAAAATGTAGATTTCATTTTGCTCTCCGGTGATATTTTTTTTCTATTAAAAACAAAAATTATGTTTTTAAATCACGCGTCGCCAATGGCATGATCATTGGTCTACTCGGGAGACAACGTCGCAATTTCACACGTGCACACAGTGGAAGGGAGGCGACAACGACCAGCGCGCTTCAAGGCAGGACCATATTATATGCTCCAATACCAAACAAGTAATATTTAATATTGCGTAAATAATTATTATGCTTATTTTACTCAGATATTATTGCTAGCTTTAAGTAAAGACTTTAAGTACCGAAAATTCCTGATGGAATTCTAATTTAAATAATTTGTGGTTAGAAGACGGGTGGGTTTCTTCATTTACCGAGAATGCTAAATGGAATGCTAATTGTAAAAGTAAACGATCGAAATTTAAAAATGTCTATGCATTTGACCGTTTACTTTTACAATTAGCATTGCATTTAGCATTCTCGGTAAATGAAGAAACCCACCATTAAATAACTTTTAAACAAAAAAAAATGTAGTTCTACGAATTAAACACAAAAACAGTAATTAAATAACTTATTTGTTGACAATAATTGAGAATAATTTCCAATGGTCCTTTTATCATAAATATTAAGAAATAAGATAAGATAAATATTTAACCACCTTTAAAAACACAATCTCCCTTGCACTTGCTTAATTAGGTATCCAGAATCACCAAAACGAAACGCGCATTATAATCGCGAAATTATTGTCAATAAAATCAATGCTCATATAAAACGAACTTGTCAACAGCTGCAAATGCGTAACCGTGACCTTGACCCACAGAATTTAAAATAATATGAAATACATACATGTATAGGTAGAATACGATGTTATTTTAAAATTAGAATGCTGCCAGGTGCTGAATTATTTGAATAAGAAAAATATTTAATTTTATAAATGAATTTAAAAATAAATCAATTACATATTGGAACAATTTTAAAACCGTGTGAAATATTTTGTTCAAAAGATTTATTAAACATCACGCGGTAGGTAGAGAGGATGAACTGCCAAACAACTCGGTCTTAGCATACTCCTCGCAATTCCACGTAGTAGGTAATTGTGTATTCTTGGAAGTACCTAGTCATGATTCAAATTCCAATTCAAATTCCCCATTTATTTTTACCTAACTACACAATGTAGGTACTAATATTTTTCAGTTATGTAGGTACTCAGAATAAGGGTTACAATCAATAAACTATTGGTTTTACCGATCTATTAATACGTATTATGAAGAACAGGATACCTAACACAATTCTTAGAAAGTTCTCGACTTATAATGTGGCCTAACCAGTGTTTTGAAACAATAAACTATTGGTTTTACCAACCCATCAATAAGTATGTTGACAAAGTTCTTAGAAAATAAGTTGATCTAGCAATGTTTTGAATGTAATAGCATACATTTGGATTACAAGGAACTATCCAGAATAAGGATTGCAATAATAACCTGTTTTACCGATACAAATAATATTATCATTTTACAGAAGGGAACGTACCCATACTACGTGACCATTTTTTTTTGCAATTTTTAACCCCCCCCCCCCCCCCCCCCCCCCCCCCCCCCTCCCGGTGACCAAAATCCTAAGCAAATCGCCGCTCATTTGTACCAAGCGTGACATTTTGAAGACCCCCCCCCCCCCGAAGAGGTTACGTAGTATGAGTACGTTCCCTAAGGTAATGGTGCCGATTTAAAGAAAAAAAAAATCAAGTCAATAAGTTGACTGTATTCAGCCTTACCAATAAAATACAAACTAACCACAAACAGTCCGATTATGAAGGATTGGAATGTTTCATAATTTTGACACAAAATGTGAGTTCTTATAGAAGTTTCAAATAAATTAATCGTGGTGGTTCGATCATAAGCTTTGAAAACATTTTAGTATCTACTGTTTAAGTGTAATGTTGACTGAACTTACAATACTTAAAAATACTATTTGCGAAAGTTATAATTAAATAATACCTCTAAAAATAATTTAAAAACCCACCCGGCAATGTTTTGTTCGCGTTTGTGTCTGTCATCTGTCACAGATACGAACATAATATTATGAATGACATGTAAGAATAAAAATGCTGACATTTGGTTATAATATTTTTTTTATTATTATTATAAAAGTTGCTCGAAGTGGCCGCCATCGGCTTCAATGCATGCATGCAATCTTAACACATTATGGATGCTTAAATTAGCAGGATTCGCCTTCAGTTCGTCTGCTGCCTCCATGATCAGTTGGATCAATTGCTCTCTCGTCGCTATCGGCTTCGAATCACCTTTTCCTTCAGAGTTCCCCAGAGGTAGTAATCCAACGGTGTTAGGTCGGGTGATCTCGGTGGCCATGCAATGTTAGGACTACCTCGGCCTATCCACCGTCCAGGAAACTCTACATTCAGGTAGTTCCGCACGGCAACGGAATAATGGGGTGGAGCTCCATCGTGCTGGAACCACATCCTTCGCAGTGCTTGTAAGTTTACTTCGTCCAGAATGTCGCCCAGCTGCCCTTGCAGGAACTCCAGATACATCGGTCCATTTAACCTGGGAGGCAACTCGATCGGACCAATTATTTTGTTACCCAAAATACCCGCCCACATATTTACTGAGAATCTCTCTTGGCTCGACGATTCCCGGACAAGCTTAGGATTTTCTTCGGCCCAATGATGCAGGTTGTGGATATTTAATATTCCTGTTTTCGTAAATTGGGCTTCGTCTGTGAATAGAATATTTTTCATGAAATCTCCATTTCTCAACACATTTCGTAGCATCCGTCTACAGTAAATTAGTCTTGAGAAATGGTCGTTCTCCAGTAGACCTTGGCAGCGCCTGTAGTGGAAAGGTTTCAGGCGATGTTTTTTTAGGATTCTCCATACCGTCGTGTGTGTTATGTCTCCAACGATCATGGCGACGCGACGCACGGAAAGCGTCGGGTCTTCTGTCATCATGTTGAGGATCCTCTCTTCAACACGAACTGGAACATCATTATTTCCTCCGCCCTGAACCCGTACGATTCCATGGTCGCGCAGGCGTTGATACATCTGCAAACAAAAATACAATTGCTAACATTATTCTGTTATAAAATATCAGTAAAAATGAATGACGGGTGCGTTTTATATCAGTTTATTTCTGAGAACATAGAAATATTTGATTAACATAGAAAACGTTCCGTAAGTACGAATTAATTTATTTTGTGAGTGAAACTATTTAAAACAAGCTTTCTTGGAACCGATTTTGATTAGCAACTATTTACGTTGGGGGACAAGCACAAAATATGATTATTTAGTTCTTAATTTGGGTTATAAATAAGTGTTAATAACAATTTCAAAATGACGCGACGGCTTGATATTTTTTTCACAAGAATTTCGAACTTTAATTGTAATGAAAATGGAACTTTAAAGCATCTTTTACCAATTAACCTACGTAAATTATTCTTGTTTCTGTTGTATTATTATTCATTTTTTACATCAACTCCACACATTTTCGGGGATGCTGTGAGGAGGATATTAAGTTAAATGAAGTGTTATTTAAATAATTTGAGCTTAAAGAATTAGCCAAGTTGGGAAACATTACCCTATTTTTTTTACTTGGCACGTTTGATAGGTATTATCTTGGATTTCCGAGAGTGAAACATAAAAATTTTGGAAAGTTTTGTAATTAAACATACGTAGTGATACCTTTTTCCGTAACATTACAAGACACCAATTAGGCGGATTTTTGGGAGCCTTTACAATGAGATGGCGGCATTAAATGTGTGTCTTGCTCTACGATAATAAATAGGTAGTTAGGTACAAACCTGTACGAAAGTTGTATGGTGTTGGTAGACGTCGTTCTGGATATATTCTGCGATACTCTCTTACAGCTTCCACTGAATTTCCTCGGCAAATTCCATAAACAAACACTATATCTGCTTCATGGGCAGGTGGATAATTTTGAGGCATCTTTTAGATAAAACACTAATAATAACAGTAAAACAAAAACAAATTTCAAAGCAACTACGCACGACCCCCGTTCACCGTCAAACTCCAAACACAACTGACCGAGCGGTATTCGGAAGGGGTAGCTTCGCCGCGGTATGGGAGTGAGGGAGCGTGCTGCCGATAACTGTAGGGTTGGCTAGCGGATAGGGGGGAGGGGTTATCGCGAGGTTGCCATATCCTTTACTCGAAATATGAGATCAGTGAAGGTGTGTAGAAAAAACAAAAAAAAATGTTTTTAATTGAAAAAAAATGTCACCGTACAGCAAAATGATATACAAATTTTTTTCTCCAAATAAGCTCAGGAATCGCTGGTTAAAATCCCTCGGGTACGTCCTGTTACACTATTTTAAAAATACTGTATGCGAAAGTTATGTTAAATATTATCTCCAAATCTATTTAAAAAACCACCTGGCAATATGTTTATTCGCGTTACGAGGAGGCGCGCAGTAGAGAGTGAAAGAGTACGCTGCCAACAACGGGGTTCGGGTTGGCTAGCGGATATGGGGGAGGGGTTTGCGCGGAGTTGCCGTATCCTTTACTCGAAATATGAGATCAGTGACGGCGTGTGGAAAAAAACCAAAAAAATGATTTTATTTGAAATAAAAATTTCACCGGAGACGAAAATTTCATTTACATTTTTTACTCCAAATATGCTCAGGAATCACTGGTTAAAATCCCTCGGGTACGTCCTGTTACACCCTGTATAAAAAAAATTTACATACAAAATGCAATGTGAAATTAAGTACAAAATATTGTATTTCTTAGTCCTCCTCACTAGGGGGTCCTGTGCCGAGGCGGACTAAAGTTATTTAAATATAGTTCATTTGTCTTCTATGTCGTTTTTAGCGTCTTCGCTAGGGTTTTATCATTGACCTCTTTAAGCCATATTTTTATTCTTGATTTGTATCCAATTGGATTTTTTATTAGTTTTATGTCTTGGGGGAGGAATTTATGGAGTTTTGTTGCAAAGTATGTATAGTTTCTTTGTCCAAATGTGGTTTTATAACTTGGAATATTTTTTATATCATTTTTATTCGATCTAGTGTTATGCATACATGGTCTAGTAGAGGATTCATTATTTTTGAAGAGCTTCAATAATATATTTTTGGAATATATTTGTTGTACATTTGGTACGTCAAAGTTATTGAAAATTTCAATTGAAGGCGTTCTAATTGGTACTTTCAATATGGTCTTTATGATTCCTTTTTGAATCGTATTCAGGCTGTGTAGGTACGTATTTGCAGCAAATCCCCATCCTATGATTCCATATTCAATTCGAGAATGACATAACGCATAGTAGACCTTTTTCATATCCTTTTTATTTAGCAAGTTTCTTAGATTTTTGAAGAAATATATAAGGCTTGTGAGTTTTTCCGTAATACTTTTGATGTGTAGGTCCCATCTAAGATTTTCGTCAATTATTACTCCGAGATATTTTATGTTTTGTGTTTTTTCGATGACAGGGCAGTAACATTGTATATTATTTCCATGGCATTCATGTAATTTTAGTTCTAGTGATTTTATTGGTTGGCCCCTTGAGTTCATTGAAAATGTTAAATATTTTGTTTTGCTTATATTAAGGGTAAGCGAGTTGATTTTAAGCCAATTTTGAAGTGCACTAAGCCCTTTTTCAGCCTCATTAAATGTATCAGTCCAATTTTCTTCTTGAAATAATAAAACAGTATCATCAGCAAAACTGATTATGTTTCCTTTAATGGTAAGGTTAGTTAAATCGTTGATGTAGATAATGAACAGAATCGGTCCCAGTACACTTCCTTGAGGAACGCCATAGTTTAAAGATAGAAGTTTGCTCTTTTGTTTGCCAATTTGTACTTGTTGTTCTCGCCCTGTTATATATGACTCCAATAAGTTAATTGTTGATTCGGCCATTCCTATTTTTTTTAGTTTAGTTAGTAATATTTTATGGTCTATTGTGTCAAAAGCTTTTTGAAGATCTATGAATAAAGCTAAACATTTTTTCCCGTCATCTATGTTTTTTATGGCCATGCTTGTTAGATTTTCTATGGCATCATTGGTGCTCAGATTTTCTCTAAAACCATATTGGGATGGTGATAGTAATTTGTTTTGTTCAAGAAATTGAACAATTTGCTTCTTCATTACAGTTTCCAAGATTTTTGAAAAAGAGCTTAAGAGACTTATGGGTCGGTAGTTATATATATCCTTTTTGTTACCACTTTTATGTATGGGTATAACTGTAGCTTTTTTAAGGCATGAAGGGAATACATTTGTAGATATAGACAGATTGACCAAGTATGTCAATGGGAAGGTCAGTTCATTTTGTAGTTGTTTTATTGTTTTATTTGAGATTATGTCATTTCCCGATGATTTATTAATATTAAGGGATACAATTGCATTTCTGATTTCAGTATTGGTTACATCAGTTAACTTTAATTTATCTATCTGGTTCATATTTTCCTTTTCTTCTGGTAAAATGCTAGTTATTGGTTGTCTGATTTTCTTTGCTAATTGTGACCCTATATTAGTAAAAAATTCGTTTACGTATTCGAGAATTTTGTCCGGATGCTTTGCGAAAGAGATTTGGGTATTTTCAATTGTTAATTCCTCCATGTTCTTGTAATGGGATGATTTTGCATTTGTAATTTCATTAATGATATTCCATAATTTGCGCGGGTCATTGTTACATTCGTCTATTTTCTTCTTATAATAATTTTCTTTGACAGTTCGTATAACATTTTTGCAAATATTTCTGTACCTTTTGTAGTATCGTTGTATAAAAATATCACAAGGATTTAATTTAGATTTCCTATGTAATTCATCTCTTTTTCTAATGCAATTTATAACGCTTTGAGTTATCCATGGCTTAAGATGTTGGTTTTTATGCGAAATCTTTTTTTCTATTGATTTGGTATTTGATACGATGGTGTATGTTATATATTCAGTGAATTTACTCCAGGCATTATTTGCATCAAGGTTTTCCAGTAGGCTTATCCAGTTTGTATTGAGAAACTGTTGTTTTACATCATTCCATTTGGTTTCTGTCTTTTGCACGATAATTGGGTAGGGCTGCGATCTTTGTATTTTCTTTTTTGTAATAGATAAAATTGTTGTATAGTGGTCGGTTATAGTAGAGGTGAATATGATAGATTTGGTTGATTTAATAGTCTTACTGAACATGTGATCGATGCAAGATTTGTTGTCATCAGTTACACGCGTAGGTTTATTTATCATACTTTGGAGTCCATGGGAGGCCAGTGTTTGTAGATAATCAGTTCTATTGGGATGACCATTTTCTAATATGTCAATATTTATATCTCCGATAAGGAAGACATTTTTTGTGTTTTTTAGAAGATTGAGTTCATTAGAAAGCGTTTCAAGGAACTGATTAATATTAGTTGTATCTGGTGATCGGTACAGAGCTAATATCGTGGTTTCATCACCCACTTTGATCTTTAAACAGTTTGCATTTGCTTACTTCTTTTAAAATATATTTTCAGCGCCCTTGAGGTGATTTTTCACAAAAACGGCGCTATATAAATCAACCAAATATTATTATTATTATTATAAAGAAAACATTAAACATGGTTTCACATTTTTAAAAACACCTAACTGGAATTCACAAAAATGGTTGGTGTTTAATGATAATTTTGATTTATTTTGGATGATAACAAATTTAGCGCTGAAGGTAGAATTTTATCACAGAATGCTTATCTATACGACACACCAGCTGATAGTGCGTAAAATGAACAGTCCTTATTATCAGTTTGGTAAGAACGTTCTACGCAAACGATTGATATATATTTGCAGTGACAAACATGTATTGGTATCCTAAAAACATTTTTAATTAAACAAAAATGCAGCCTGTACGATATTAAATCATACGATATTTTTAAAAATATTTTATACATGTGAAATAAATACATCATATGTGTCTGTGTCCGGAGGAGTCAACACTTTGTGAGGAACAGAGAAAGTGCATAATGACAAAGATATGGGGTTGACAATTCCAGCGAACATCAAAAAATTTTTTTGCACAAACTGAAAACCCAACATGGAGGAAGAAGAAGGCTGCGCTTGTGAGTTCCAGATATCACCTCCTGAGTTCCAGATACCACCTCCCCCAATGTGGAATGACCAAGACAACAACTGCCAAGATTTTGCATCGGAGTGCAGGATCATCAATCAATCACTGCCCGAATCTGAGAATTCTGCACTTTTATATGGTGTTTTGTTATTAATCAGTTTTCTAATCATGTTAGCAATTATGGCTCTCGTCGTATTTCGGTATAAGAGCAAAAATAGAGGTCGCATTATTCCGTGGGTTCAGTCAATTCCCATGGAAGATTTAAGATAAACAATTGCAGAGACTAAATATTACCGTTTAATCAATTCCCTGATGATCACTCATAATTCGTTCTTCTCGAACGATGTCGTTGGCTCTTGTCAACCAAAAATGATGAATGGCCTATACTTTCAGCACTTATTTTTTAGCATAACAAAAACAACAATGAAAAATATGTAATTTAAATAACAACAATGAAAAATAATTTTAAAATGAGAAGTGTGATTTTTTTAAAGATTCTTTGTTTGAACATTTGATATCATTTGTTTTATGATGAAATCCCCCAAAAATACATAAGAAGCTCTCTACTCGCCACTTCATGAAGCGTTTAGAAATAAATATTAAAATACACTTAAGTTAAGATCCCGCTGTGTAATTTGGTACAGACATGTGCCCATTGGAAATGGCGAACCATTCTGGTCTGAATGATTCCTGATTTGTGCTTCCTCCCCATTAGAGTCGCATGCTTCATTTCCGAATCAGTCCACATTATTTATGCTTGTCCCACTTTGCGGTCGTCATTGCTGAATATCAATTTGTATTTCAATAACACTTTTCACATGTAAGAGATGTCTTTTGAAGAATTTTATTATGATAGTAGATATCTTCTGAGAGGTTTACCACCATATATCAAAGAATAAACCTAAACCCCTTACTTGCAATAAATTATAATGTAAATAAATATTTTTCGAAGAAGAACTAAGGGTCAATAGTCAATACGCATGTAAAGAAATACAGAAGTATTGTCCATTTTAATAATAATAATAATTGGATATTTGTAGAGCGCCGTTTTTATGAAAAATCACCTCAAGGGCGCTTTTAATTGAAAATATATTTATAATTTGTCCGGTTTGCTCTATTTTGATGGAGAAAACAATAAGATAAGACTTCACAGTTTTTAAAACACCTACACTAAACTGAACACGCATAAAAGGGTTGCTGATTTGTGTTTATTTTGATTTCATTTCAGTGATAACAAAATTCGCGGCAAAGGTGAAATTTATCTCTAAATGTTTATCTGGCGGACAACTGATAACGGTAAAATCAACACACCTATTTATTAGTTTGATAGGAAATTTCAGTGGAAATGATCGATATAAAAAATGGCAGTGACTTAAATTAGTTTCTTGTAAATAACTTTTTTTTAAACCAAAAGTGCAGCCTTCATTATTTTAAATTATATAATTATATTAATTTATAATTTGTTAAAGGTAGTAAAGTAAAGAGACCATAATTGTGTGCGTACCCAGAAGAGTCAAAGCTTTATGAGAAGAGCCCGCTACAAACAACAAAAAATGTTTTATTTTATTTAATACGGAGATAGACTGAATGGTACATGAAAACTGAGTTCACACATAGAAACTGGATTCACAATACCAGCGAACATCAAACATCTCTTACTATCAGTGATAATTTTTTTTGCTCAAACTGCAACCCAGTATGGCGGAAGAAGACTGTGCTTGTGAGCCCCCCCCTGAGTTCCGGATACCACCTCCGCCAATATGGAGTGACCAAGTCGACAACTGCCAAGAAGTTGGAACGGAGTGCAGAATTATCAATCAATCACCGCCTGAATCGGAGAATTTCACACCTTTGTGGATTATTTTACCAATCCTATTAACGGTGGTATTAACGGCGACCTTTATCGTTTGGTATAAGTGCAGAAATAGAAGTCGCATTGTTTCATCAAACCTTTCGATCTCCATTTCCGGATCAATTTCCATGAGAGTTTTCAGACCAAACGTTGCAGAGAGACCTTCGTGTACAGCAGCCTCCCCTTGTCTTGAAAGGGTTGCTCCATCGCCTCGACAAGGCACCTCCAGGCGTCTACTTCAGCGGCCCCCGTCCATATCAAGCTCAACCCCTTCTAGCACGGCCTCTGGAGTTGTTTCTTCCAGCTTTGCCCTGGGCGACCTACTGGACCACTCAGCAGAGATACCAAAACCCTTTTATGACGACGAAAACATTTATGATGAACCATACAATCAATTCCTCCATGATCACTCATGATTCGTTCTTCTCGAACGATTTTTTCGGCTCATATCACCCATATGCATTTATTAAAATTCACATGCTTAACACATCCAAAACATTACTTTTTTGTTATCTTTCGAATGATCAGTGTCAGCATAACACAATGTATGATGTGAATCTACGTTCGATTATTTTCACTGTGTCCATTCTATTTTTATCTCAACATTTTTGATGATTTCGGTACAAGATTAATAAATTTAACAAGATAATTTCTCCTTCATATTTTTTATCCTCTCGACACCCTTTTCAGCTTTAACTCTCAAAATTAGAAATTGATCTTTAAAAGCTTTGGAAGTTTTTCAATTATCTTTTCTTCCCTTCTAAAAGTCGAAATGACCCTAATTTGCTTTCCACTAAGTAAAAGTGGCGTAAAGTAAATAATCCATCTGCCATGAAGATGGGTAACTACACGACTCTCTGAAACACGGTATGAAACCCAAAAAATCAATCACGATGATGAGGTATACGCGTTTTGCAGAAATGTTAACTTTTAAATTAAAACTTTATTTGCTTCATCTGTAGAATTAGGTTAGAGGGTCGTGAAAATTGAGCAATGCGGCCATCCCTTAACTTGCATTTTTATATTTAATTGAATCTTGCGTCCGTATAACAGTCATGTACTATTTTTTTCTAAAATATTACTAAATATTTTACTTTATCTGAAAAAAATATTGCTTTTGATACATTATAAATTGTTGTTCTTGAATTGATAAGAAATGCAACGACAAAACAAACCAAATAGTCTAACTAACTAACCATCACGCCGTTTCAGGCAGAGAGTACGGACCGCCAAACAACTCGATCTTGGCACATACTCCTTGCCTCGTTCCCATTCATACATCGTCTCATACATGCTCTTCTATTATTCCGACTTTTAACATGGCCCGACTCAAGTATCTGATTCACTTGGTCGTGCCATGTCTTCCTCGGGCATCCCCGACTTCTGCGTTCGCGTAAAATTATTAAAACATGTTACCCATCACTTTCACATGCCTGGTTAGGGCACCAGCAGATTCATTGAGATATGGACTAATATCGATATTTAAAAAAAATAATTTTTATTATATTAATTATTATTTTTCAACGCCCTGGTGGGTTTTTACATATTTTTACAGTTTACGTTACTTAATGCCCACGAAAACAGAAAAATAAATGTTAAAGGTTTATTTAAATAAATGAAGACAATATAATATATATAATATAAAGGTTTAGTTTCATAACGAAAAAGAAACTAACAAATGGACATAATACGTGGTAGGTGCATTAAGTGGACATATATTAGAATATATTAGAAAGAGATAGTAAAAAAACAGTTTTTGAACTGCAGGAAGCATAAAAAATAACAATAAATTATAATATAATGTAGGTTCATTACACATAATTTACATAATAACATGACAAAGTTCATGGTGGAGAAAAGAAAAGAGAAGAAGAGTAGTTTTACATTTTATTTTTTTTTTAATTCTTTTTTTATTTAATATAGATATATAATTGTACAGTGGAGTTATATAAATTACATATCGTAAAGAAATTATTTAAAAATTGCAATCTCACCAAAGAAGAAGCTAGTTCTTGTGCTTGATGAGCGAGTTACACTAATTATAACTGAAATAGAATAACATTATGCAATAGGTAAGTATATAATAGGATCAATTGAGACTTCTGGATCATCTATATGTGTAGGTGTACATACATAGGACACGGTTACATACTAAAATATTGTGCACTTAGGAGAAATTCGAAAAATCTAAATAAAATAGAGATGAATATGGATTAATAATAAATAGAAAGAAAGAGAAAAACAGGTAATTATTTAGTTAATTATTCCTGATGAAGTGTAGCTTCAGTTTGAGTTTCAGTTTATTGATGTCTTTGTTTTTTTTTTTAATTTCAATGGGAAGGTTGTTGAAAAACTTTATTCCTAAATAGATATAATTGTTTTGCATTATTTTGATGTTGTCTTCATATCTTTTTGATTGGTGAGTTTCAAATTTTTTGATGATATTATCTTTGTAAATTTGGATAATAGCATTTTTCTTGAAAATATTCTCTACTCGAGGCACCGCGGCACCGTGAAATCTGCGAAAAGCGTTTCTGTTGGATAAGTGGAGGGTTTCTTTAGGATTACTTTAATGATTAGTTTCTGTCTACATAAATCAAAGTCCTCCGGCGCGTCTGTCAGTCTGTTCGCGATAAATTCAAAAACTACTGAACGGATTGTCATGCGGTTTTCACCAATAGATAGATTGATTCATAAGGAATGTTTAGGTATATAATTTGTCAAGGTTTTTGTGTAAATAGGTTGAAATATATATAAAGGAGAATGTCTGTATGTGGCGGGCTGGCAAGCGGGCGGTTTGGATTTAATTTGTATGCAAATCTACAGCTTTATGCCGAGGTTGATGAAATTTGGCACATGATGAAGGTCACTATCTACATTTGTACACAGTACGCCCAGTTTCTGGGAGGCTAACTTTACTCTGGCTTCGATGGAGCCCCCATACCTGAGCTGGTCACTTAGGGTTACACCAAGCATATCAATGGAGGGCCTGTGCGGAAGATTGCTTCCGTTGAAAGAGACTAGATTTTCATTTCGATCCCTTTTAGACGTAATCAGACAAGATTGGGCCTTTGAAACATTAAATTCAACGAGATTATTTTTACCCCAAGAGAAAACACTCTCGAGGTAACCGTCCATTCTTTGCTTCAAAGCCCTACGAGCTGTTGGAGTTTGTGAGCCCTTTGGGGGCTTGTCAAACAAAAAGCTATCATGAACTGTACTGTCATCCGCATAACAGTGAATTGGTGCACAAGACAAAAGGTCGTTGATGTGCAACAAAAACAAATTCGGAGACCGAATCGATCCCAGCGGGACGCCAGCATTTATTGAGTGTGAGGAAGAGGTGAAACCATCGACTACCGTCTGAATCGACCTCTCCCTCAAGAAGTCGGCAATCCAAGTACACAAGGATGCGGGAAGTCCGTAAGAATGCAGTTTGTTGACAAGTCCTCGGTGCCAAACCCGGTCAAAGGCCTTGGAGATGTCCAGTGCAATCGTTTGGGTCTGACCGAAACGTTCCAGGCATCGCCCCCAAACATGCGTCACATACGCGAGAAGATCACCACACGAGCGGTTCCGCCGGAATCCGTATTGACGGTCGTTAATAATTTTGTTCTTCTCGAGGTATGTGAGCAGTTTGTCGTTGATCACACGTTCCATCACCTTAGACAGAACTGATGTGATCGCTATGGGGCGGTAGTTGGCCGGGTTGGAGCAGTCACCCTTCTTTGGAATAGGATGGATAACCGCATTTTTCCAACAAGAGGGCACATAGCCAGTCTTCAGGGACATTTTAAAAAGCTTCGTCAAAATTGGAGTATTTCTGCAGCGCACCACTGCAGTACCAGGGCAGGTATTCCGTCAGGCCCACTAGCTTTATTAACATCAAGCCCTCGTAAAACATGGAGTACTTCCCGATGCCGGATCCTCAGCTTTTTCATACGAAAACCGCAGTGAGGAACCGACGGCGGGACAGCACCTTGGTCATCGAGGGTTGAGTTATCCGCAATCATTTTACCTAATACGTTAGCCTTTTCGGTGGCGGTGTTTGCTAGTGAGCCGTCAGGTCTGGTAAGAGGCGGCAGACTGGATTTGCAGAAATTGCGACCTATTGAGCCCGCAAGCGACCAGAATTGCCTGCTGCCATGCGGGCATGCAGCCAGCTTTCTGCTGATCTGCTGGTCGTGCTCATATTTTGATCTATTTATGATTCTCTTGGTTTCCTTTGCCATTTTGTTGTAAGCTGTTCTGTCTTCGGATGTTCTAGATGTGTTGTAGGCTCGGTAAGCCGCGTTTTTTAATCGCACTGCTTCAGCACATTGTCGACTGAACCACGGCTTTGAGCCTACACCAGTTTCCTTAACAGTAGATTGAATGAAGCCATCCATCGCGGATGTGATGACTTCACCAATTTCCTGGGCACATCTTGAGGGATCCGAAGTCCGAAAACAGACAGCTGACCACGGGAAAGCATTAAAATGTGCCCGCAGACCGAACCAATCTGCTGACTTATAGTGCCAGACTTTTCTCTTTGGCCTCTCGTTTGGTGGTTTGAAGTTTACAGGGATTGATGTCATCACCAGGCAGTGGTCGGACGATCCTAAAGGCGCTGTGACTTCAATCTTGTAACCGTGTGGCACAGTAGTTAAAAATAGGTCTAACAGATTGGAACGGTGAGTCTGGACATCAGGAACCCTTGTGGGCTCCTGAACCATTTGCTCCAATCCGTAGCAAAGGGCAAAGGATTCCGCTTGGCGTCCAGCCGAGTCTGTTGATCCTGAGAACTTCAACCAAGGTTCGTTATGAACATTGAAGTCCCCCAGGACCACAAACTCTGCCGTAGGGTAGCGGGGAAAGAGGTCATCAATAGTGTCAATTAAGTGTTTGAAGAGCTCGTACGTGTCTCATTCGCCAAGGTTCGGTGAGCGGTATAAACACGCGTAGAATCTTACCGTACTGGCAAGATTGACGTGTACCCACATTACGTCGAATCTGGAGTTTTCCAGATTCAACAGTCGCACACAGTTGACGTCAGCTCGACTATAGCAGCGGTCGTCACACTTTTCTGGTCAAGGGCCACATAGGACAATCTGATGTATCACCGCGGGCCGCACACTTGATTTCGGGGGGGGGGGGGGAGGGGGGGGAGTATTGTACCTTTTTGTTTAGCAAGTTAAAAAAGGATTATTTTGTATTTAAGTACCGGGTTGCTACTTCCTTCCTTCTTGTGTTCATGGTATAGTTAATTCTTAATAATAATAATACACGTAAAATCATAATATATATTTTTTTTTAAATGTGTAGATGTGTAATGGAATCTTTCAGTTCAATTTTCATCCACTTCCCGAAATATCGAAATGTGTGAATTTTCGCACACTCCATACAAATTATTACAATAAATACAATAACAAAAATTAACCAATATTAAAGTTTATTTTGCTTTATTAGTACGTGATTACCGTGTTTTTTGGTCCTTTTTAGACCTTTTTTTACCTACCTACACCCTCACTATACCATCTCTACGCCCTCTAATTCTCTCTGGATCTTCTACTGCCCCCCTGAAAGTCTCAAACGACATTATAATTAATTGTAAAAAAACGGATAATATTATTAATTGTACATGAAAAAAATATAAATAAGATATTTGTGAAAAACGAACAATATAATTATACATGAAAAAAATATATATTTAAAAAGAAGACAGCAGATATTTGTTCGGGCCGCAAACAAACGGATAGTCGACCCATAATCGGCAGAACAGCGTAAACGACATTTTTTTCAAATTACGATTTTTAGTGAAAACTGTTCAATGCTGCCTAATACATCAATGACAAAAATATTGCAGTTCTATCTTATATGCATGACACTTTTTTTTAGTAGTTGTAGCTTTCAGCGTAAGCGACAGTGGTTGGTTACGCTGTCTTACGTTGTCGGTCAAGAATGTTTCCGTTTGGTCGGTTGGCGTCCATCTGGTGACTAGTGCAGACGAGTCGGCGGCTGGTAGCATTGGAAACTAAACGAAAATTCTTAAGTTCTTAATTTATTCTTTTGTATTTGAATATTATAATAAAAAGTATTAATGTAAATTATATCATTTTTCCCAATCGTCTGGAGCCAGTGAGAATATGGCGTCCCCAATTTTGGTTTTTTGTTAGGCTGAAGGTAGTGGGGAGGGGAAGGGGATGTGGAAAATGTAACTGGCTGTTCATATCTAGTCACCAAACACGACTAAAGCCATTTTACGTAATAAGTCTAATTATACACTACTATACATCAGCGCAAAATTACAAAAAAATATATAATATTACTTTTTTATCCGAATACGGCACAAGAGGCCCAACTTTTCCTAACCGTCTGGAGCCAGTGAGACTATTTTTTATTTTTTTATTTTTTATTTTAATAATCTTTATTCAATGAAATAACAACAATATAATTAAAAAAAAAAAAAAAATTACATACTCAATGTAGTTTACAAATAGATTACATCAATCAGTACATAAAAATTAACAAACAGAAAGTAATGTAAGAAAGGTTACACAGGAGTAGTATAGTTATACAGTATTTTTAGTTGTGCATTGCCTGCCTCACTAGGTGAACCTGTATTGAGGCAGAAATTTTGTTAATTGTTTCTCGCAATTTTATCTATGGTTTTTTTATAAATGTGTAAAGTAGGTTTCCATACAGCAAAAACTTTATTTTAGTTAACATTATTGTTTGCATATACCTACACAATTCATAAACTGCAAGGTTATTACTACAATAACAACAGTCAATGACTGGGCGTTTGGGTGAGGGCACCAGTATAGGCTCGATCATTAGAATGTATCCATATTTTAACATATTTTTTAAACTCTCTCTGTGTTTGACTCAGTTTGATGTTTTCTGGGAGAATGTTGAATATTTTTGTGGCAAAGTATCTAAAGCTACGTTGACCAAAGGTGGAAGAGAGTGCTGGAACTTGCAATATGTCTATGCATCCCCAATTTTAGCATGTTGTGAGGCTGAAGGTAGTGAGGAGGAGGAGATGTGGAAAATGTACCGGGCTATTCAGATCTAGCCACCGTATTTAGCATATTTGGTGACTAGATCTGAATAGCCAGGTACATTTTCCATATCTCCTTCCCCTCCCCACTACCATCAGCCTCATAACATACTAAAATTGGGGATGCCATAGTCTTACTGGCTCCAGACGGTTGGGACTCTTGTGTTGTATTTGGATAAAAAAAGTTACATTAAATGATTTTTGCTGGTGTGTAGTGTATATAATTATTAGACTTATTACTTGAAATGGCTTTGACCGTATTTGGTGTCTAGATTTGAATATCCTGGTACATTTTCCACATATCCTTCCCCTCTCCACTACCTTCAGCCTCAAAACATACTAAAATTAGGGATTCGACTCCAGTTGGAGCAATTGGGATTCTTGCGTTGTATTCGGATAAAAAAGTTATTTTATATGATTTTTTTTGTTTTTGTACGCTGGTGTGTGGTGTGTAGATATTAGACTTATTACTTGAAATTGCTTTAGCCGTGTTTGGTAACTAGATCTGTATAGCCAGGAGCATTTTCCATATCTCCTTCCCCTCCCCACTACCTTCAGCCTCATAACATACCAAAATTGGGGAGGCCATGGTCTCACTGGCTCCAGACAGTGGGAGAAGGTGTGCCTCTGGTGTTGTATTCAGATAAAAATGTTATATAGCGGTTTTTTGCTAAACCGACTGCACATATAAGTATGTCGTATTTTGTCATTACCGCATGCTCCTTCGGAGAGTCTATATTATTGTTAGTAAAAATATCATTACAAGGGATTTTCAATCACACTTACACACAATTAAACTGAGTCAAGTACATCCCTTAATACCCTGTCTATACATCTGTATCTCTTAATACCCTGTCAATACATCTATGCATCTATATGCAATGTGCAAGTCTCAAAATAAATGGTCTTGTAAATTATACAATTATACCTAAATGTTTATGTTCGGTGTTTTTCTAAAATAAGATTACATTGCCTTATACAATTGGTCACGTGCAAAATACCCACAAAATATGGCGGAAAGATGACAAGTCAAAAATTAAGAAATGAAAATCGTATTACGTTTGTCGTGAAAAGCTCGTCACGTACTCATCCCTCGATAAGAAAATCCCGGGCATCATAATTCCCTCC
Source organism: Limnephilus rhombicus (assembly GCA_929108145.2). NCBI lineage: Eukaryota > Metazoa > Arthropoda > Insecta > Trichoptera > Limnephilidae > Limnephilus > Limnephilus rhombicus. The sequence goes on from OV815271.1 coordinate 32,534,852, forward strand.
AACGAAAAGCCATCTCTCATTCTCTAAACACGCCACAAAGGGTTGCTTGATTCATTGAATCAACCCTTATTATTATTACTCGAGCGTATTTAAATCAATTATTACGTAATACGAGGTATTTTGTGGTGATGTCTGTAAATAATATGGTTTTAAGTTTCCCACTATCGATAAACAGATGTCTTTGCTCAAATCAATAAAAAAATCGTGTTCAAACTTACAGTTTTATTTTTAATCTAGACCTTTTTTTAGAGATTTCAAGAATAGAAATTTAAGAAATGGAATCATTGAGGAATAAGATAATATTAATAAATCTGAACGAAACATGAAACGGAACAAGGCACAGAAAAAAAACGAGTGTGCTTCAGATTACACGACTGAAGTAAAACTTCTTTAGCTATCTATACGATAGGAAGAGAGAAAGAAAATGTGCGCGCGCACTGCTCTCTCTTGCTCCTACACTGTGATACAGACAATAGGCCTGCACTGTGTCTTATATATACGAAACGTAACTGGCTATGAGAGAAAGAGAGAAAGAAAATGTGTGCTCGCACCTCTCTCTCTTGCCCCAACATTGATTTACGAAACGCAACTCTCTCTCTCTTTCTATCTTCACTCAACATCACACTTTTCGTCACGCTCTCGTCACGCATTCACCAGCTTACTCCCTAAGTCAAGGTGCGTAAAGAAGTTTTACTTCAAAAAAGGTAATTGGGACTCGAACCCAGGTTCTCTTGTCTTACCGGGACACAGCGCCTTACAGCACCAACTCTGCCATTGGAGTCTCTTGTTAAACAACTTTGTAATCATAAAAAAATATAGCTACAAAAATTGTCGAGAAAATTAGTTGATGATAATATTCTGAATAGGCCGCTTGCATCACATTTAAAAAAAATCCGGTTTAGGCAAATATTCTAAGACATTCTGTGTATTTTTGAAACCCTGGCGAGTTTATGAAAATTTCAATCCGAAATATCAGACTATTTCTTATAAACAGGAAAGACGGGATATAATTTTATGGGTGCGAAAAAACGATAATTACGTAGCCGAAAATCTTTTTTTTTTTTAAAGAACGTTTTCCACACGAATGGCACAGGAGAATAACCAGGCATACCAAAAATATTACATCTCATCAATATTTTTTTCCTTGATCCATCTGATTGATCACAAATCATTATAATGTTTAACGTCTATGTTACTAAATCCAATGTAATATACTTGTACTTGTAAATTATAATAATAATAAGAATATTATAAAATTTGATATTCTTAAAATCAGTACCATTACCATTACCATTATACCTCTAAAACACGTTCAGATAGCATAAAATGTACGGGGTTTTCTTCATAACATCTGTCAAAAAGTCAAACCAAATGATAAGTTCGCAGAGAACAAACAATAAATCTAGTGAACGTTAAATGTCAAATTAAAAAAAAAATTGCCTGAAATCAAAGTATTGCCATATAAAAAATTAAAATCAGTGTGGAATTTTACAAAATTAATAGGAACATTTTCGGAGACGGGACATTTTCATGTAGTGGCGTCACGAGCCCCAATAATGGATTTATTTATTTAAAAAAAAACTGTACATTTCTAAAAATTTTGACTAACATTTTCGTAATCTTAGTAAAAAAATCTATCCACACGATTTTTCGTTATGAAATCCATGAAGGTGGCCTATTCAGAATTTTATTTATGAGATCGACCAAAATGACGGAATTTTTTTTTTTACTTTATTTTCCATTTCTGACGAAGAAACCATTGGCTTAATGTGTGTGTATTATACAGGGAGTTAAGGGACGTACTTGACTTACTTTAACCAGCGATTCCTGACATTATTTGGAGTAAAAATGTAAATGATATTTTGGTCTCCGGTGACATTTTCGATGTTTTTATTTTCTACAAAAACATAAAAAAATGGTAGTTGTAGAACAGTTGGAGGCGGGGTAGAAGGTTCGTCGGACACCCGGCTGAGTGACCAGTGACGATATGCGGAAGAAATTTTTTTTTGTTTGATTTTGGTGAAAAATTAAAAAAAAAGGTGGTCAAAAAAGTCACCGGAGACCAAAATTTCATTTACATTTTTTACTCCAAATAATGTCAGGAATCACTGGTTAATAAAGTAAGTCAAGTACGTCCCTTAACACCCTGTATAAAGTGATTTGTTTTCATTTAATTAATGAATTATAATTTCCATTTTATTTTGACGACGAAACCATTGGTTTAATATGGGTGTATTATCAAAGTAATTTTTTAAAATTTAATTAATGAAAATATAGGTCCCAATCGCCGAGTTTTAAGGCGCTGTGTTCCGGTAAGACAAGAGATCCCGGGTTCGTGTCCCAATTGCGACCGTTACCTTTTTATTTCTCTTTGTCTTGATCTTTTCGTTTAGATTTATTAATATTATCTTATTCTTTAAAGATATTTTCTGTGTCTCGTTCTATTTCATTTTTCGTTTAGTGTAATTAATATTTTCTTCTTCGATATTCCAAGGTTCGTAGAAAATATGTTTAACAAGGTTAGTTCATACGGGTCTTCGTCTTAAAAAACTCGTCGGGCCGCTTTCGAAATTTCGAACGCGTGACGTTGGTTGAAGTAAAATACTGCCACTTGTTTTGCAGTTAATTCAAATCTCCCAGTGGAATATGAACTTCAAGCTACGTCACGAATTTTAGCCAATCACCTCTCTACCCCCTCGATAAGTTCTACGAATCTTGGGTATAACCTTCGAAAGGTATTCAAAAGTTATTCCAATAAATATTCATCGTTCTTATTATACAGTGTGCTGAGAGACGACCTGACTTACTAACCAGTGATTCTTGAGATTATTTTAAAATATTCATCGTACTTACTATACAGTGTGTTGAGAGACGTACCTGACTTACTAACCAGTGATTCTTGAGATTATTTTAAAATATTCATCGTACTTAGAATACAGTGTGTTGAGAGACGTACCTGACTTACTAACCAGTGATTCTTGAGATTATTTTAAAATATTCATCGTACTTAGAATACAGTGTGTTGAGAGACGTACCTGACTTACTAACCAGTGATTCTTGAGATTATTTTAAAATATTCATCGTACTTACTCTACAGTGCGTTGAGAGACGTACCTGACTTACTAACCAGTGATTCTTGAGATTATTTTAAAATATTCATCGTACTTACTATACAGTGTGTTGAGAGACGTACCTGACTTACTAACCAGTGATTCTTGAGATTATTTTTAAATATTCATCGTACTTATAATACAGTGTGTTGAGAGACGTACCTGACTTACTAACCAGTGATTCTTGAGATTATTTTTAAATATTCATCGTACTTACTATACAGTATGTTGAGAAACGTACCTGACTTACTGACCAGTGATTCTTGAGATTATTTTTAAATGTTCATCAAACTTATTAAAGTAAAACTTCTTTACGCACGCTTGACTTGGGGAATGAGTGAGTGTGTAATCTGGTAAATGCGTTACGAAAAGCGAGGCGAACGGTAGTTGAGAGGGAGATATAAGTTAGTGAAGATAGAAAGAGAGATAGAGTTACGTTTCGTATATTACTGTAGGGGCAAGAGAGAGGCGCGAGCACATATTTTCTCTTTCTCTCATAGCCAGTTACGTTTCGTATATCTAAGACACAGTGCACGCCTATTGTCTGTAACTGTAGGAGCAAGAGAGAGCAGAGGGAATTTTCTGTCTCTCTTCCTATCATATAAATGGAGCTAAAGAAGTTTTACTTTAGTCGTGTGGTCGGTTTTTTATTTATACAGTGTGTTGAGAGACGTACCTGACTTACTAACCAGTGATTCTTGAGATTATTTTTAAATATTCATCATACTTATTACATATTGTGTTGTGACTCACAGGTACGTCTCACAACTTGTGAGACGTACCTGACTTACTAACCACTAATTCTTGAGATTATTTTGAGTAAAAAATGTAGATAACGTTTTGGCCTGCGGTGATTTTTTTCCATCTAAAAACATGAATAATCCGCAGGTATTGGACTAGGGTTGGGATGATTGATGGGTTGGGCGATTACTCAGCTGCGTGACCAAGTATAAAATATTTTTTTGTTTGTTTGTCATAGATAAAAAAAACGACAACAAATGTGACCGGACACAAACATTTCATATACATTTTTTACTCCATAAATGTCAGAAATCGTCTCTTGATACCGTATGTGATCCGGTAAATACCATAACATCCTTTGGACAAATGTGATTTTCTTACGTAGCTCTTTTGCTATATATAATTTGCTTTCGGTCGATAGTAAAGATTTCCATTTTAGCAGGAAGTGGTGATTTCGGAATACTCGTATCGTCCCTTATAAGCGTGGAAACCGTGTGCGCTTGATATTATGAATATTTTATTTTATTTTTTATTTATGTTTATTTAGGAAGCATACAGTTGTGTATAAAGTAGTTGTACATACATTTGGCCACTACAACACGGGCATGTGCCTAGTGTGATGGCCAAAAAATTATCCATTTACTGTAATGTATAAACTTTACTGAATAAAGAACATTAAAAAAAAAAAAAAAAAAAACATAAAATAATGAATATAATTTAAACCAGTTAAGTTCCATGTATGTATGTATTTAGTTGTTCATGGTTAATGATTATGTGATTATGAATCAAGTGGTAATTAAACAATTATAGTAGGTATATGGTGTAAGCGCGTTGTAAAAAATTATCAAAAAGGTTATAATAATCAATACAGAAATAATAGTTTCCAGTAGTTGTTTAAAATAATGGTACATAATGTTAAGTAAAAAAGTTATTAAAAAGAAAGTAATAATAATCGGAAGTGTCCTGCAGATACGTATGTTTCTGTACTATTTGTAAATAATAAAATTAGATAGAGCCTAGGATTCATAATAAATTGTAAAGCGCCCTTGAGGTGATTTTTCACAAAAACGGCGCTCTACAAATTATCAAATTATTATTATTATTATTGTTAATAGTTTTCATTTAAGTACATTGTACGGTTAGTTTAATTTTAAACGATTTAAGGGTACAACGGAAAATGTCAATATCTCTTAGGTCATTTATAAGATTGGCAGATACGCCCGACCAAGGAGTTTTGTGCGTATTTCGATTTAAAATGTTGTATATGAAATAAGGTATTCGATCTGGTATTGCGTTCAGGGCAACGAAATGCAATCCTTTCTAACAAGGCTGACGAGTTAATGAGGCAGTTCACAATTTTGTACAGAAACAGTATATCAAAAATTTTCCTCCGTTTATAAAGATCAATAGGGTTACACTGATGATTTTCAAAACGATATGACAGGTATTTCAATTTTTTTTTTAATGTTTTCAATTCGATTAATGTAATTTTGGTATTGAGGATTCCAAATGACAGATGCAAATTCGAGATGAGATCTTACATATGCCGTATATAGTAGTTCAAGTGTAAAATGTTTATTGAATGGTTTTGTGACGTGAAGAATGAAGCCCAGTTGTTTGTAGGCTTCTTCTAAGATGTGTTAATATGATCCTTAAATAGGAATTTAGAGTCAAGTAATACTCCAAGGTCTCTTTTCAAGGTAATTTTTTCTACTCGTTGAAGGGGAACATGGTTCAGATGCTAAGTATGACTGATTCGGTGACGTTTACGTGAAAATGTTATCGCATTACATTTATTTGTATTTAGAAATAATTGGTTTTCTTTGCAATATTCATTAATTCTATTAATGTCTTCTTGTAATTTATTGCAATCATCTGCTGATCTTATGCATTTGTATATTTTCATATCATCAGTATAGAGAATGAATTCAGAATGAGATTAGTGAGAATTGAGAGAATTGAGATACAAAGTAAAGAGCAGTGGCCCTAAATGAGAACCTTGCGGTACCCTCGAGGGAATGGTTATTATCTGTGACATGTAACCTTTTAGAGCAACAGCTTGACTTCTATTTTTAATGTAAGATGAGAACCATCTGAGAAGATTTCCACTTTTACCAATTTTTTCGAGTTTGTTTAAGAGTGTATCATGATTCACTTTGTCGAAAGCCTTAGAAAAATCAGTATAGATAGAGTCAACTTGTTTCTTTTTGTCCATAGAATTAAGAACAAACTCGGTGAACTGCCCCAAGTTTGACTCAACACTGCCTTGAAAAAAACCGTGTTGTTGGTGATTGATAATTGTGTTTTTACATAAATTAAAGAGTTGGTCGTAAACGATTTTTTCCATGATTTTACTTAAAATGCATAGCTTTGATATAGGCCTGTAATTCTCAATATCGTGTTTGTATATTTGTCATGATTTGTTTTTGGGGTGTTATGCCGTGTTGCGCTACCTTCTTATTTAGCCAACGTTTCGGACTGCGTTACAGTGTCCATCATCAGGTCAGATGTGTAATGGATTGTGGCAAAGTGTGTGCTTATGTATTTAGTTAGCATTGCGGTAAAATTTAAAATGGTTTTCTGCATTTAGTTTTGGTGTAGCCGTCAATTACTGGATTCAAATAACTTTCGATTTGGGAGGCGGTATGGTAAGTAAAGAAAGCGCAGCCTTTTAACTCTCGTTCAATTCGGTCTTCATTTGGGATAGATTTGGCTCTAACGATTTGCCTTATCGTCCTGCGTTTCGCTCTAATGCATCGGGTAGCTTTATAAGTTATGATCCGATTTTTGATTCTTCGCATATTCTGGTTGCTCGGTTCACCAACGTATGGATATCGATAAGTCCTCTTTCTTGCACTGGGTAACATGATGTGATTTGACGTGTAGAAACCGATTCGTATGAGTTGGTTTTCTATAAAAGGTGTGCCATAGGCCACCATGAAAGATATTCGAATACAAAAGAGATATGCTATGGTGTCCGCGCAACTGTCGGCGGACTACGACCTGATTAGAGTAGTTCGCATACGAAAAGAATTTGTTCATTTCGTTGATTTTTTGAAGGTGTGCATTAGTATTGGTTAACAATATAGTTTGAATACGGAAAGAATGCGTTCATTTAGTTTAACGTTCGTTTAGTTTATTTGTTGATTATTCGTTTATTTAGTTTATTTGTTAATTGGTAAACAATATTGGCGACACTCGGAAGCGCAGTCCCACCTAGTAAATACTGCAGATAGCACATCTATTTATATTTCAATATCTTTGGCCACCATCTACAGATTTTAAAAATTGTAATTTTATGAATTCAAAATGTAGTGTACCACAAAGTGATTACTTCCTAAGAAAGTTTTTTTTGTTCGTGTTAATTCCATGCTGTCCGTCTCGTCTTACTCGGTGTGGTCACCCCACATATTTGAGGGTTTCATGACAACTCAGAATCATGCAATTTTAACACCCATTTGAAAATTCATTAAAAGTTATGAAAAAAATTGAAAAATAGCCCGTAACCTAACCTAACGTAATGTATTTAACTTTTTTTTTCATTCTTTTAATGAATTTTCAAAGGAGACGTTGAAGTTGCACGATTCGGAGTTAATCGGTCACCAAATTTGAGAAAGAATAATTAATAAAATTTAAAAATCACTAACTTCATCTTTCCGATTTTTTTTCCTCGAAACAGATGATCAATAGGTACTCTCATATATGTGATTGCGTCTGTATTTGTTTCAAAATGTATGTATAGCTTATGGTTTATTCGTTAATAATATCACCTGAGAAACTTAAGACAAACTTTTTGTCTCATTTCTTAGCGAATTCCCTAAGCAGCTTTTCACAGTATTGTATTATTCATTTACACAATAACGCATTGTCTCCTATGACTGTTTTTGATATATTTTTCTATTATTCTTTCATTTTCTCAACACCTTTTTCACCCTTATCTTCCTGGACGTTACGTACCCTTGTAATATTTTTGGGTCACCTACAAGTCCTATAATATACGCATCATACCACCCGATCTAGGCCAGTATTGGATTATCATTTTTTTACTAAAAAGAAGCCCAGTGTTTTCTTTGCAATTTAAAATATTTTTGTACTCTTAAAATAAACTTTCGTAAAACTCGTATATTTTGAGATGATTGATTTTGGTATTTTTTTGTGCTTCCGCTTTTGGAACGTTCGTGTTTAGTTTATTTATTTTTAAACGGACACATTTGTGTCGTATACAATGATTATCGTTTAAACTTTCTCTTCCGTGGTTTAAACACCTTCTGGTTGACTAATGACGGCCTATTTTTTCATACTTATTTTTTTCTTCTCAATAATTCAATGCTTCTATCAACGGGTCATAAATTGACGATGGTAATGCCACGACTTCCAAGGGGAAACATTAAAGAAATTGGGTAGTTATCTACCACATCAACAGTTAAACGTAGTGCAAGTCTTAGATGCGAAAGGCTGCTCCGATCAGAAACCATTTATCTCTGAAATTTATCAATCTATATACACGTATACTACTTCCACTATCTCCTCCATAATCACCCCTCGTCTACCTCGTATTATAGACATATATCGATCATTATAGCACTTTTTCCATTATTTTTCATTCTCTCACGCCCTCACCACTGCTACAAAATTTATGCCAAATAAAGACAAAATTTTTAAAATATACATGCCAGGCACGTGCTGTCCAGAGAAGCTGTAGTGTATATTATTGTATAACACATGACACGAGGAAAGAAGAGATAACGTATATTTCTATAAGTTTTTTATAAATGTGGTATTTTTGCATGCACCTGTGCAGCTTAATAGCCTCTATGAATTGTATGTCCCACCTAAATACCATTGAAATGTTTATTAACGTTAGCACATTACGATAAATCTTCTATCTACTGACTTCTGAATCATGTAGTGCCCCAAGTACCCGTATATATGGTTTGCCTTGCGTTTCCGCTTCTGGCAGTGGCTATTATGCCGTCGTAAATCTCCTCACTGAGCACCCCTTGAAGGTGCAGCCACCACGATATTTGGTCATGATGCACTCCAATTTCTAGGAATAATTTATTATTGGCAAACCGCCATTGTTCGTATGCGATTTAACTAAAGAGAATGTTTCATATTGATTTGCTCATGTCTGTTCATAGGTAGCATTCTAAATCTCCAAACATAATACTGTGGTCGCAAAAGGAGATTTTCAAATATCGTAGATGAAGTTGCTGATTGTTGAGTTGTCCAGTCACCGTTTTGAATATGACTAAAATGTCTGCGCATTTGCAGTTCGGTTAAAACGGGCTGGTGGTAAGTTCACGTATTGTTGATTCTATGATAATTGCGTTTTTGGATTCCCATAAAAGGTATTTTCGCAGTTATCGATGGTATTAAGTATCAAGTGGGTAAAAAGTATGATCTACGATTGATTGGCGAATTAGATGCTGCATTTGTCTTGTAATTAAGCGTGTGGAATAGTTCTGTATGGCGTGTACGTCTTAACAAAATGGCAAAGGAAAGCAACAGGATCATAAATAGATCAAAATTTGAGCACGACCTTGCAGATCAGCAGAAAGCTGGCTGCCTGCCCGCACGGCAGCAGAGCGTTCTGGTCGCTTGCGGGCTCAATAGGTCGCAATTTCTGCAAACCCAGTCTGCCACCTCTTACCAGACCTGACGGCTCTCTAGCAAATACCGCCGCCGAAAAGGCGAACTTATTAGGCAAAATGTTCGCGGAAAACTCGACCCTCGATGATCAAGGTGCTACCCCGCCGTCGGTTCCTCATTGCGGTTTTCATATGAAAAAGCTGAGGATCCGGCATCGGGATGTACTCCAAGTCTTACGAGGGCTTGATATTAATAAAGCTAGTGGGCCTGACGGAATACCTGCCCTGGTATTGCAGAGGTGCGCTGCAGAATTAGCTCCAATTTTGACGAAGCTTTACAAAATGTCAGTGAAGTCTGGCTCTGTGCCCTCTGGTTGGAAAAAAGCGATCATTCACCCTATTCCAAAGAAGGGTGTCCGCTCCAACCCAGCCAACTACCACCCCATAGCGATCGCATCAGTTCTGTCTAAGGTGATGGAACGTGTGATCAACGACAAACTGCTCACATACCCCGAGAAGAACAAAATTATTAACGACCGTCAATACGGATTCCGGCGGAACCGCTCGTGCGGTGATCTTCTCGCGTATGTGACGCATGTTTGGGGGCGGTGTCTGGAACCTTTCGGTGAGACCAAAACGGTTGCACTGGATATTTCCAAGGCCTTTGACCGGGTTTGGCACCGAGGGCTTGTCAACAAACTGCCTTCTTACGGACTTCACGCATCCTTGTGTACGTGGATTGCCGACTTTTTGAGGGAGAGGTCGATTCAGGCGGTTACTGACGGTTTCACCTCTTCCTCGCATTCGATAAATCGGGATCGGTTCTGTCACCGACTTTGTTTCTGTTGCACATCAATGACCTCTTGTCATGTGCACCATTGTGATTCATTGTTACGCGGATGACAGTACAGTCCATGATAGCTTTTTGTTTGACAAGCCCCCAAAGGGCACACAAACTCCAATAGCTCGGAGGGCTTTGAAGCAAAGAATGGACGGTTACCTCGAGAGTATTTTCTCTTGGGGTAAGAATAATATCATGTCTGATAACGTCTAAAAGGGATCGAAATGAAAATCTAGTCTCCTTCAACGGAAGCAATCTTCAAACAGAACCTCCATCGATATGCTTGGTGTTACTCTAAGTGACCAACTCAGGTACAGGGACTCCATCGAAACCAGAGTTAAGTTAGCCTCTCAGAAACTGGGCGTACTGTACAGGGCCCGAACATACTTTAATAGTACACAACTGCTAACCATGTACAAATCGCAAGTGCGCCCCACGGTTGAATTTGGCAGCCACCTCTGGCCTGGAACTCCAAAATACCTAAAAAAAACTTGACTCTCTGCAGAAACGCGTGGTCCGTTTGATAGATTCCCCCACCTTAACAGACGGAGTGCAATCTTTAGAGCATAGGCGTCAGGAGGGAATACTGTCCTTGTTCTACCGGTATTACAATGGAAGATGCTCTGAGGAACTAGCGTCATTGATCCCCTCGGCACCGGTGCATAATCGGGAAACACGCCAAACATATTATTGACGGCATTTTACAGCTTTGGGAGGTTTCTACTTCACTTAACTTTTGGTTTAATTTATTTTCCTGGAATGAGTATTGAGTATTGCGATATTGACCGGCATATTGGATTTACCTTTCTGATACCAGTATAGTAAATAATGTTGTTAAATAAATATACAGAAACGTTTCTATTTTCTTATTAAAATTTATCAATTTGTTTCCTCTGAATAAGAAGTTGCCTACTTAACGTTTTCTAAAAAGCTTATTCACCTTGAATTAACCTTCACATTTACAATATATTTTGTCGGTGGGGATTCAGCGGAATTCAGAACATCTTTGCCTTGTTTTATTTGTAAATTCACTCTAAAGAGTCTAAAGGCTATACGACGAAGAAATGGAGTTAATTATTTCCCCAACAGAAACCATCCCAGAGTGGTTTTTCTCATCTAAAAGCTGTCCATTGTATGGAGCTAACATTGTTTTTCCTTCGCTTCATCTCTCATCGCTTCGAGAGATGTTTTTATGGAGTGGAACGGATATAAGAAGTAAAATATCGGAGACATGAAAATAATATTTAGTTCATTGAATCTTTTTCGTGGAATTTGAGGCCGGACGCGGTTTGATTGACGTGAATATTCAGATATATTAATTATGCCGAAAAAATAATTAATTTTAATAATTATTTTTTAAGGATTTTCCACGCAATCATCGTTATTAAATTCACAAAATTCACAAAAAGTTTTGAACTTAAAAATTAGCGAGTTAATCTCGAATTAATCAATTATTATTGTTGACAATCTTGAAGGCCTCCGTGGCCGATTGGCCGAGCTCTTTTCGATCTTTCGCTATGAATCTAGTGATCTCGCGATCGAACATTGATCGAAAATAATGTCTGACCCAAATTTCTCAAATAATAAAATAAGTAAAATGAAACAATGCAACTTTGTATGAACCACTTATAAAATGTGCAAATCCGACCGGTTTCGGAACAAACGTTCCTTCGTCAGGGAAAGCTTATACTAATTTGACAGTTTAGAACAATGTTTTATTAGGGTAGGTTATTATTATTATTATTAGTTTTATAATTTTATTTAAAAAAAAAAATAAAAAAAAAATAAAAAAAAAAAAAAAAAAATTATAAAATAAGTGTTTGTAATTTGCGCACACAATTAAAAATAAGTGTTTGTAATTTGCACACAATTAAAAATAAGTGTTTGTAATTTAATTAAAAATTAAAACTAATATGTGTCGTAGAAATATTTGCTGCACGTTTCTGAAAGGTACCGTCCTGGTGAAGAACCACCATTCTGAATCGAATCGGTGCTTATGAGGGTTTTAGTTAGGTATCTACATCACATAATCTTTATCTTACCTATCTCCTTCCCGTCCCTCACCATTTAGCCGCAAAACTTTCCCCAGTTGGGGATGCAATAGTCCCACTAATTACGTGCAGTTGGGAGTTAGGACTCTTTTTGGTACAATGTTCTCATAAAAATCATTAATAATAATATTTGGATGATTTATATAGCGCCGTTTTTGTGAAAAATCACCTCAAGGGTAATATCAATAATTATAGATACATCAGTGTAAGAAGTATATGTTTGTGTATAGATGTATTTTTTTTGCAATAATTAGTGACCTGGTATCTGTTTATCTGTATACGAGTGTATACGACCTCCGTAGTCCAGTGGGTAAGACTCTTGACTCACAATCCGGAGGTCGCGGGTTCGAACCCGGCATGCGCAAATAAATTTTATTTGATTAATTTGTGTTATTTCACAATTAATTCATTTAAAATAATATATAGTATATTTGCGGCATGTTCCAGAGTGGAAGATACTATCAGTATCGCCCTGGTGTAAGACCACCATTCAGAATTGAAACGTTGCTTGAAAATGGCTTTAGCCGTGTTTGGTGGCCAGATCTGAATAGCCAGGTACTTTTCAACCTTCCTCTTCCCCACCTCCTTCCCCTCCCCACTACCTTCAGCCTCACAACATACCCCAATTGGGGATGCCATAGTCTCACTAGCTCCAGACGGTAGCAGTTGAGATTCTTGTGCGGTATTCACTGTAAAAAAAAAAAAATACGTTCATGGTAGTATTAATTAAATTATTTATGTATACAACTCAGATAGTACTCTCTTCCTAAACACGAGTTATTCTCAATTAGGGAGGCATTAATTAACATCAAGAAATGCAACATATTAATTATATTTACCCTGTTAAAAAAATATTTATATGCCTACGTATATACATACTAATTTTTGCCCCCGGCTTCGCTCGCATAGTTTTAGGAGTGTTTCCACCTTCCCTATCCCCACTCCACTCCCCCCTCCCCCATCTACTCCCCCCCCCCCCCTCGTCCACTCTCCACCCCCCTCCATACCCGTTACATTAATTTTTCAAGCAGCTCGCGTGTCACCTATTGTAATTTATTTTATACAAATTTCATGATGCCAGAGCTCTGACTATAGCCTATATGTTATTCTGATATATGAGTTATATTCCTGTAAAGTTTCATTAAAATACAAAAACATACAACATACATACATCCATACATCCATACAAACTTTGGCCTTTATAATATTATTAGTAGGATATATATATGTTTAAAAATATGTTAACTGTATAATATTATGATATGTATTTTTCTTGGATAAAAAAATGATAATAAGGGACGTTGAAAGACAATATCATTAATGTTGTTTTTTCTGAATTTTACAAAACAACCCATTATTTGCCTAAATTTTTGCGAAAATCACTAATGGCTTTGATTTCTCAGAGTCGGTGGGACTATGGTAACCGCAGTGAGAGAGCAGAGGTCAGATCGAGTTTAAGATATCATGGCTATTTTCATCTGGTCGATTAATTTACCTAGCAACAGGTAATATTCAATTTAATCCTGAATTGTGGTCTTTCATTAATATCTAAATTTTTCCATTATATTAGTACTGTGATTCCATTATTTGGGTTCATTTGATGTTCCATTTTTATTTTAGTGATATTTTGCTGAAAACAGTATAGGTATTATATCTCATCTTAACATTGATTTTCTCTTTTATTTTGTACCTTTTTACATGAATGCCCCAAATGCTTTCAAATGTCCGCAGCCAGTGGGACTACTCTAATATGGTGTCGTCCATTAATCTCGTGATGTTTTTAGCACCTTTTTAACGCCCCCCCTCCCCCCCGTGGTGATATGTGGTGAGGTTTTAGACTAACCCCCCCCCCACCATATAATATTACGTCAAGACACACAAAATGCATACCAGAATAACATAAATTTATGAGAGTATGTACGAATGTGAATGAAGCAAGGTGTGTGTTCCCAAACAGAGTTGTGTGGCATAGACGAAACAACATAGAGAACGTGCGAAAAAGGCGTGATGGGTAATTTAAAAACATGTATTTAATATTGCACGACGTGAACAAGGTAAACATACATAATATGCATGATTTGTTTTTCGTCGAAAATATATTTCGCTGTATAAAACATTTATGCAGAATCATTAATTATAATATCACTTACTTTAATAATACAGAATATATGTTTCATTCGCACCGTCATTTGCGTAACGAGTTCGTAAGCATTGCGGAATTTAAGCATTTTGAAATATTAAATTATCATAATCTCTGGCTTTTGTAAATTAAATGACGAGGTAAAACGATAATTTTCGTAAGTACTGTTGCTTTAAGCCTTTTCGTGTGTGAAGGTAAAATAAAAATCCACCAGTGTAATGATTTTAGATATAGATAGTACAATTACTAATATTATAATTATGCTCATTTACACATGTCTTCAGATGTATTGGGCACCGCGCATCGATATGTATAGGGCTCGCATAAATATGTATTAAAAATTTCAAAGTATGTACATATAATATGGACTAAAAAATGTAAAATATGGAAAAAATACGGAGTTAAAATAAAAATATCTTTCATATTAAACATTGTTTATTGTTTTATTTTTTTTATTTTAGTTTATTTAGGAAACAAACAGTTATACATATTTTAATAAGATAGTAACATATTACATGATTGCATTAACCAGCGAAGTTTCCGCTACAATTTATAATATATATAAATATAAAAACATGGATTAAAACATTAAAGAAAACATAAAGTGGTAGAAAAAAAAGAAAAAAATATGTATATACAACAGAAATGAAAGAAAAAAACACACACACAAATTAAAGCATATGGGA
The DNA here is from genome assembly GCA_929108145.2 of Limnephilus rhombicus. Taxonomy (NCBI): domain Eukaryota; kingdom Metazoa; phylum Arthropoda; class Insecta; order Trichoptera; family Limnephilidae; genus Limnephilus; species Limnephilus rhombicus. The sequence goes on from OV815271.1 coordinate 32,550,012, forward strand.
TATATAAATCATCCAAATATTATTATTATAATAAAAAGAAGGAAAACCAACATAATGAGAATGAAAAAAATAACATGCAGCAGGGGTGGAGAGTTCGTAATTAACAATTTGTTTTAATTTTTTCTGTCAAAATTGGCCTGAGGACAAAATTAATTTAAATTAATTAATTTAAATTTAATTAATTTAAATTAATTTAAATTGGCCTGAAAAATTACTATGCAGTAACAGTTACATTAAAAAAATTATAAAAAGATAGCGAAATGTTCAGGTAATTCAAATAAAAAAATGAAGTTTTATTCATCTTCTTCTAAATCTGTCTTATTAAATTGATTGCAGTACGCAATCATATGATTTTTTAAATTATCTAAATTAAAACTTTGTCGATTTGGTCTAAATATAGCCTTATATTGGCTAAAAGATCTTTCCACGTCACATGATGTAATGGGAGCTTACTTGAAGACGCCTAGTTCCGAAATTGTGTAATGCACGTCTGCAGTACCCTCAAAGCTTCCGCTCAGAAATTATTAATTGTTTTTAAGGTATCAAATCCTTTATTGTTGTCTAAAATATACTTTTTTGGCTTGGGAAATCTTCGATATATTTTTCCAATTTGAAACCCAAAGATTGTTTATCCTTGGGCATTTTGAAAATAAACTGATAGGGTACCTAGACAGTAGTAGTAGGTGACTTGAGTACGTAAAAATAAAAAGACGCGCAAGCAACACGGCAAATCAAATTTCGACGAATACGCGAGAGAAATGAAACAGTCGCGGCCGGGTGGCGAGAATGCAAACACCTAAAATTATATCATTTTTTGTGAACTTACTCATGTTTTATGGTATAAAAAGCGAAAATATGGATGATTGTGATAGTTTTTTGTAAAATATGGACTTAACCAATGAATATGGAAAAATATGGAAACTAAAAATTAGTTGTTCACAACCTATATATGATAATCTAGGTAGAGAACACATACCGAAAATCGTGTAAATTAAAAATATGTATTTCCATATTAATCCGGGCCCTAGAATAACAATAGATTAGCCGTATCAAAAACTTCATAAAACAACTTCCTGTCATGTTCCGATGACTCGCTTCGAAAGCCTAGATATAAAACAGAGCACAAAGTTATTGTAAACTTGATATAAACTTGTTGTACCTACAAGCTTTTAAAAACGTACGCGAAACCAGCGAGAATCGACATCGGTATTTTTGACAAAAGTGTGGTCGTCATTTGTTGCGTATCGTAACGTCATTTGTTGCTAGAAAGAATTATTATATTTTTTCAATTGCTACCCATACGCCGCGCGCCGCTTTGAACTATCTACACCAGAGATTCCCAAAGTGGTCCAGGTGGACCCCCAGGGGTCTCGACGGGGGTCTACGTTGGCGTGATAAAAAAAATGGGGGTCCACAAGTTGTAAGTCGGGGTCCACGAAAATTTATCTGGTTTCTATAGTAAAAAAACAAAAATGTTGCCTTGGCGTTACCTATCAATGTAGGCATATAATTACTTACTACTACTCACTCAAAAAAATTAAGGGAGCAAAAAAAATCAATTGTGATTAAAGCAGTTAACAAAATAAGTAGCAATGCGTTGAATACCCGTTTATTTATTATTTGCACAGTTGTGCGACGAAAATGATGAAGACTTCCAACGATTGCTTTTACGTAAGTTCGCTGGTTGTCGAAAGCTACATATTTAACATGATTTTACTCATTTTTTTATAAGTTTTACAGTTTCTGGAAATTAAAGATCCAGACTTAAAAGAAAACCCGATAAAATTGTAAGCAGACATCGCGTTTTTGTCAGATTTGTTAAAATAATTACTGACATTAACTTGCAGTTTCAAGGGGCAGCCTAAATTTTATAAAAAACAAAAAGTTTTAGTATCTTTACAAACCTATTAACAAAAAAAAGGAGCAGAGTGAACGTCACAGAACGGGGAGATTTGCGGTTATTCCTTACAAAACTGAAGCCAAATATTGATAATTTGTTGTCAATCCATCAAGTACATCCCTCTCATTAAATTTATGACTATTTTTTTGTTGTTGATTTGCATTATTGAAGTTACGGTACGTTATTAATGTTTAATTTTAATTCTATTAAGTCTGTAATCATATTATTTTAATAAATAGAATACAAGTAAGTATACTATTTTTTCTTTTTATTTTACCAGTCTGAATTTAGGGTTGTAACTCAGCCGCTACGCAAATTTCCATCGGTAGATCTAATCTTCAAATTTTTTGTCGAGTTTTGGGAATATGGTAGAAATGTAGTACAATGTATGTGAGACTTCTGTTGACGACTCGCGACGCTTCGTCAAGTTAACTTGGGAATACCAATTTGTTTGTCATGAAATATAATATTGTAATTGTGTGAGGTTCTATTTAATGTGTGGATGCTATCTGGTAGTTTGAAGATCTGCCTTTGCAGGAAGACGTTCGCTTACAGGTTGGTGCCATTTTTATGCGGTTAGGCACTTTCGGATTACTATTTTTGAGACATTTGTCGACGTAGTAAATTCATACATAACTATTTTTAAGGATATAAAACGCCCGCTTAATTTTGGGAATATTTTTAAGCCCCAGGTTTATATATGTTATGGTTTTTCTTGTTTTTCGTTTCCTTCAGATTGATTAATAAAAAATCGGATAATCTGTAGCCGCCTACATAGCTCGATCTTTTATAAATGTCTATTGTTATCATCCAGTCTTCCTGAGCATAACTATAACAATGAAAAAGTCTCTATTATAATAGGTAAATAAAGAAAATTACGTTTCCATTAGTAGTTAACCCTTTAGTTACCTACCCCAAAGAAAGTAGGTCACCTACGTTGAGGTATTAATCCACATTAAATTCCAAAAATTGTCCCAGGTAAGCAGGGCGCCCGGAATGCTGCCGCCCATTCCACGTACAACTTTATCATTTTTCAGGTAGCCGCACTTGGCTGCCAATTTTTCCATTGTTACATTCGGCCGCCTGTTCACACCCCCTGCCGGCCACAGACAAGATTAATCACAGACTCAGAATTGTTTATGCCCCTCCAAGTGCGGGGTAGAACCTGGAGTGCGGCGTGGAACCGGCAGTGCGGAGTAAAACCATGAGCGCGGGGTTGAAGTGTGGGGTAAAGCGCAGGTTTACCGTTTAAATTTGGAACACGCGTTTGTCCACGGCCGCGGCGCGTGTTTGTACTCCTAAGCTCCGAGTTTATGACGAGTGTCACCGTAATTGTGTGGGTATTATTAAAGTTTTAATTAATTTTTACGATCGTTTTCTTGGACTTAATTCCCTGTACGACCCACAGGTTGGTTCTGAATTTAAAAGGAAAAATATGCTTTTTATAACATGGCGAACATTTTCGGATGCATAAAGTACCAATACGTATACGAAAGGTACTTTTTCACTGTGTTTCCAAATATGTGTGTTCTACTAAAAGCAGTCGAACGGTGAGTTCTTTCGATATGAAATTTACACAGCCTTTTATATATGTAATTTCTAGATTAACGCAGCATTGTTTGTAGAGGTGAATTTTCAAACTCCTATTCAGTAAAACAAGGTGCTGTGTTTTTCGTTATTTTTTTTTGGGGTGTTATGCCGTGTTGCGCTACCTCCTTCTTTAGCCAACGTTTCGGACATCGTTGCAGTGTCCATCATCAGGGCAGATCCGGCAGATCAGATCACACATCTACCGGATCTGCCGGATGCAACGATGTTCGAAAAGTTGGCTAAAGAAGGAGGTAGCGCAACACGGCATAACACCCCAAAAACAAATAACGAAAATGCTTTTGGCCGTGAAAATCTTAAAACTTATCCAAGGTGCTGTGTTGTTTGTTCCGTATTTTTCAATTGTTCAATAAGAGAAAAGATTTTGCAAAATTTGATTTGAAACTCGTGTTACTATGTAACTATTAAATACCTACATAGTTTTTTTTATAAAACACCAGCGCAGCCCCGTGAAATATCACGAGATGGTCTGGATGCTTGAATACTCAGTTCCAATCTCTCTCAGAGCGCGTACTCGGCGACTAGTCTAGAAATTATAGATAACTAGCTGGTACTCGGCTGGTACTTGTAATTATCCCTGCATGTTCTTTCCCGTGCGTCCCCGTTCCCTTCCACCTTCCCCGGCTTCCCCGGCTTCCCCGGCTTCCCCCTCCCTCGTCTCTTTCCTCTACGCGAACCCCACCTTTCCCCTTCCTCTCCCCCCTGCCGCTAAAATATATAAAATACACTCATTTTCATTTATATAAATTTCATAACGACAGAGCTTACCATTATGTATATACAGCCTATGTAATTCGCTGGTAAAGCTTTCTATTGGTAAAAAAAAACGGTTTATTGGCTTAGGCGTGAAAGCGTAACAAACAAACACTCACTTTCGCATTTATAATATTAGTATGGATGGCAGGAAAATTATAGGGTTTTGGCTCTTGGAACTTACTGAAGTAATCAGTAGGTACGGCCCTAAGGCTGGAAAGTTTGGAGATCCCTGATTTAGCGCATAGTTTATTTTAATATTGGTTTCAGATACATCAGGATTGATTATTTAATATTCCAAAGTCTCAAATTTAATATTCAAAGAATATTCACTTGCCTTTACGCCATTACTTCTGCTGTAAAATGAGTAAATTAGCCTGTTTTTTCAATTAAAGTCCTTTAACATTTGTAAACACCCCTCCGTCTTTCCGCCTTCATTATTACTGATGGGCACTTCTCATAAATTTTTAGGAGACGGCAGTTCGTTATGAGAGCTAGAGACCCTCTCACGTACGAAAACAATTAATTTCGTCGTGCGTTTTCATTAACTTTGGTGTTTTTAATTACGTGAAATTCCACCCCTAACGCGTGGGGAAAGCGGACTCTACGTAGAACGTATTTTTGCTAATGCCAAGTTTAACCTCTTTCCCGACTCAGGTATTTGGGTTGGAAGAAAGTTGTTCACTCTCACTTATTACCTACTAATTTAATGGCTTTTGGAATCTCTGCTTATTAATTAATTCTAAATACCACCCATTCCTCCCACGGGCAAAGGGCTTCTTTCTATTGCATGGTTGTGTCTGCATTAGGCTGTGTCATAAATGTGTGAAATTGGTTTTTGAGATAACGATCTTTCCGAAATTTCAAAAGATTAGAATATAACCTCAGGAAATTCTCAGGCGGGCTAGAGCAGATAGAGAACTGCTTACATTAATAAAAATCCGGAGAATTCCATATCTGGGTCATATACTTCGAGGGGAGAAGTATCACTTGCTCCATTTAAAATTGAAAGGCAAGATAGAGGGTCGCCGAGGGCCTGGTAGGAGACAAATGTATTGGCTGCAAAATATAGAGAGTGGACCGGCATTAGAAGTGTGGAGGAGCTATTCCGGGCAGCGCAAGACAGAGACATTTAAGAGTGATCGCCAACGTCGGGGGACCTGATACGGCACACAAACAAGAAGAAGAGAACCTATTTTTTTAGTGAATTTAGCTCCGTTGTGATTTGAAACTCGATGAAACAAAAAAGCTTTATAATATTAATAATAATTGGATAATTTGTAGAGCGCTGTTTTTGTGAAAAATTACCTCAAGGGCGCTGGCCAGGATTTAGCCTGCTAGATGTTGAGATAGAATAATCGGTCTTCTCTTATGTGCGGTGCTTCGTAACGTCTCCACTCTTGTCTACTTTAGTTTTTTGAAGGTTTCACTCCTACCGCATGTGAACTGCACACATGTTTTTTTAATTTTTTTTTATTTCACATTAATTAGTTTTGGATGTGATTTGGATGTGATTTTTCATGTGATTACCGCACTCAAAGCTTGTCTAAACAAATTATTTTCCATGTCTTCGCTCAAAACCTATAATCGCTGCTAAAAAATGTACTTAATTACGTTCTAATGTATGTATCTGATGGATATCATCTACCTACCTAATGAAAAAGAAGAAAAGGGTCAAGCAATTTAGGCGTGTTTTCGTTGTGGAGGATGTTAAATATTTTATAAATGTTAATTATTATTTTTAATTGTTAAACTAACGTTTAAGACAAGATTTTTATGCATAGCACAGAGGGTAACAATTATTATAAGCAATAATTATCAGCCTGAAACACTCATCCACATTGAAAAAATCTTCCGAGAAAAGATACATGACGCCAACGGGACTTGAACCCGTGCCCTTCTGATTGCCGGCCAGCTGCTCTCCCAATTGAGCTATGGCGGCTTATCTTATACCCGCCAAATGATTCAATATATACTAGTGTTTCATTCAACAATTACTGCTTATTATATTTTTTCCACCTAAAAACAACCAACTTTATTTTTGCAAGAGAGACACTGTTAGTGTTAAATCCGTCGCTAGGTGGCGTCGAGACAAATCATGTCTTCATTTATTGGGGAAATACTTAAACTTGTCAAATATTAATTATTATTTTTAATTGTTAAACTAACCTTTAAGTCAAGATTTTTATGCATAGCACAAAGGGTAGCAATTATTATAAGCAATAATTATCAGCCTGAAACACTCATCCACATTGAAAAAATCTTCCGAGAAAAGATACATGACGCCAACGGGACTTAAAAATATAATAAGCAGTAATTGTTGAATGAAACACTAGTATATATTGAATCATTTGGCGGGTATAAGATAAGCCGCCATAGCTCAATTGGGAGAGCAGCTGACCGGCAATCAGAAGGGCACGGGTTCAAGTCCCGTTGGCGTCATGTATCTTTTCTCGGAAGATTTTTTCAATGTGGATGAGTGTTTCAGGCTGATAATTATTGCTTATAATAATTTATAAATGTTGTTATGGTGGTAAATATTAAAAATGTTGTGGCTGTTATGCCTGTTATAGATGTGTTTTCTGTTGAATGTAAAATATGAATGTAAGTAAATCAAGTATAACGATAAAAAAATATATTTTAAAGCATATTTTAAATTATGATAATGAATAAATGTCTATATATGGGGAATGGAGATAGATGGTTTGATATTTTGCGATTATAAATATAATTATATTTTATGATTCCAAAAATAATAACTTTTTTTATTATTTGACATAATTTACCAGTCTTAACCATTTTTTAACTTTATTCTTATTGTTCCTTTTATAATTCGTTATCTTATATTAATCCTTTTTCTATCGGCTACAGCGGTCTTTCGCTGGTTCAACAGCTTAAGTGTGAGCATTTTCCACACTTTAACCCACACTCGTCGTCACACAGCGCCGTGTCAAGTGTATTTTTACCCCATTTTATTTCTCCAACATCAACACCCCTCACAACTGACAACGCTACCATCTAGTTTCGCTAAATGAACACTTCGAACGTTCACATTCACAAGATGTCCGTTCGGTAATTCAATTCGGCCACTTTAAAACCCGAAGCTCTTTTCTTAAGAATATTTAGATCGTAAGATGCAGGCGGCAAAAGAGAAACTAACGAACGAACAGGCTGTGTATTAATAACCTATTATACAGGGTGTCCGGGGGTAAAGTGCATTAACTTCGGGAGGTGATTCTACATGATAGTACAAGTAAAAAAGATGAGTAACTGTTTCGAAATTCCAACTTTCAGGGGTAGTTTTGAGGTAAAAAAGATAAAATTATTCCTGCGTGTGCCGCCCGATTTATTATTTTCCGCTGTTACGATACGCGCCAATCACAAACGAGTCGGGCGCCCGGCAGGATCTCAGCAAGTAAGATCGTACCTCACACTAAGGATTTTTAGTAGGTACGTCTTTTTGTTAATCTTTTTTACTCCTACCATCATGTAGAATCACCTTCCGAAGTTAATGAACTTTACCCCCGGACACCCTGTATAATAGGTCTGGGGTCGTTTTAAAAATAAATGTAGTTTACCTTTATAACCTCACCTAACGTGTGCCGCTAAGAAGGTTAATAAACATCATGTTTTCTCATAGAACGTGTATGTCGTTTCCAATGTCAATTATTTTGTACCTATTTCTAAAATAGCGAAGACCTAGATTTATGTTTATGTATATCTATTCCAAAACTACTTTTAACTATTACCTTCGCACTAAAGTTTGGACTTCACGACTTTGAGTATAGGTAATCCATGAAAAACTGCAAGACTTTTAGCTTCCTTAACATTTATGCCACCTAAGAGTGTGTAGATCTGCATTTGAATTCATGGATCATTTTTGGAAAACTATTATTATTAATGATTTAATAATTTAATTTTCTCACCAAACACCTCTTTATGTTGAGGAAAGGCAATTTTTTTTGTTTCTTTATTAAAACCTTATGTAACTATGTAAACGATGTAACTTTATCTGTATTTTTAATCAGTATTGCCAAAAAAAAAAATGATGACCTACAGGTCCTATTTTAACTTATGACACTTCAGGTTGTAGGCAATTCTTTGTTATAACAAGTTTTTAATCAACATTATTAGGTTTATATTTTAAAAAGTTATTGAAAATAAATATTTATTTCTATCTCCTATACTATATAATGAATACTTGCATTTATAAACAATTTCGCCCACGACCTTTCTATTTTAATTTCGTGGTTATTCGCTGGAATTTTCATTAGTCCCTCCACGTGTTCTTTTTGTAAGATGGGAAGCACTTATCATATCCATAAATAATACTCGTTTTACATCTCGTTAAGATTCCAGAAATTCATTTGATTTTAGCAACGTATAATCAATCGTCTTAAACTTGTAATATCGAAGTCTGGGTTGATAACGTTGATGTTAAAAGCATCTATTATTTAACCTTGGTCAAATTTGGTTCCTTGTAAAATTCGGAAAATTTACGAAAATTGCCGAAAAAAAATGTATTTTTCGAGGAAAACATGCTATGGAGTGTTACATTCATTATATATTGATTTAAAAAAATATATACGATGTTTAAATGATAATCAATTTTCAAAATTTGCCAACCATTTAATAAAAACTAATCACTAATAACTCTTTCTATAAAACCTCTGGAACTAAAACATTACATAAAAATGGGGTTGAAATTAGGTTTAACAGTTCAGAAAGCCGTTCATAATAACTGAAACATAATTTTTTCGGGGTTACGACCAGTTCTTTGTGAGTTTTGTATTTTGCAAGTGTACGTGTTTTGAATTGTGCAGTAAAGCTTAATAAATAGCCTAGTTAGTATCTTGTGTTTTGTCCAAAGGTGTGTTTGTTTTAGATATTTGCGGTTGATGTGCATGTCTTGTTCTAGTTTTGAAAAAATTTTGTGAGGTGTTAAAATGTGTTTATATTTTTGTGGTACCTTTATGTTTATCGGTTTGTATATGTTTATAATTAAGTTTTGTATAATCAGTTCATTTTCAGACCGCACAATTATCTCCGTCGTGAGTTATGGAGCATTGTACTTTGAAAAAAGCAAACGCCACAAATTTTAATTAGACTTCCGAAGGACGACTGGTCGTAAAGTTAGTAATCAAAAATTCTAATTAAATGAAAACAAACCACTTTGGTAGTATAACCCCACTTATTTAATCAAAATTATCAATATGTATCGAAACCAAAAATTCCTTCGACAGGATAAAATTTAAAAAATCAAAAATTTTGTTCGTCTTTATTATTTTTTTTAAACAGCGCTTATGATGTGTTAAGGGAGCAATACGATTTACCCACCAGCAAAAATGTAAAATGCAGATCATAAATTGCAATTGGTAGCAATAAAATAAAATAAAAAGTCGCCGCGGAAGTTTTTTTTTTTTTTTAACTTTATTTTTTCCCATTTCTTTGTACATATAATGTATAATAGCAAATATTATTATTTTTTTTTTTTTTTTTTTTTTTAATTGGTATTGCTTATGTTATCTGGGCCATTTGCAGACTTCTCTTTAAGGTTGTCAATTTGTCTTGAGATTTCAAGTTTTGTTATTTCTTTGAAAGTAGAAAGCTCAGAGGTAGTATCATTAGACTCTGAAAGGTCGGGAGGAATTTTGATTCGAGTAAATACTAAGACTCGGGTTATTATCTATTAGGGTTGAGGCAATTTTTTTTTTTTTTTTTTTTTTGGTACAGTACATACAATAGATACATAAATATAATGAAAGTATATAAAAAATAAAAAAAACTAAATACAATTATTTAATACAAATATACATATTTTTTTTTAAATGTACTCCCATAATAAGCAAATGCTTGTGTGTATGGGAGGAAGTATTATTTGTTAGGTTAGGTTAGATTTGTTTTTTTTGATTTTGTTTTTTTTTTTATTTAGTATATATTAAGAATAAGAGAAACATATGTATATATTTTTTTAATTATTATTTATTTTTTTAGTTAAGGTTTTCAGTATATTTTTTTAATTGTGTTTTGAAATTTTTGTAACTGTCCTTAAGGGATCTTATATTTTCTGGTAATTTATTAAAGAAATTTGTTCCTAAGTATTTATAGTTTTGTTGACCCAAAGTTTTTTTACAAATGGGAATTGGTAACGTGTATTTTTGCCTAAAATTTACTGTGTTTTTGAAGGGTATGGATTTGTTTAGGATATCCTCTTTGTAAACTTGTAAGGTTGAATGATACAGGAAGAGAGTATTTAATTTTCTGACTTTAAATTCTTTGAATATGAGTTCAGATGGATATAGAAATGATTTTTTTAGTATTATTTTAATTATTAGTTTCTGCGCAATGTAAAGAGATTGTGTGTGAGTTTTATAGGCGCCACCCCATCCTATTATACCATATTGGATTATGGATTGACAGAGTGCGAAGTACGTCATTCTCAGTAGTTCTTTACTTAGAATGTGTCTCAAACAGCTAAAAATATATGTCAATTTTCGTACTCTGTTTTTAAGAATGGTTATATGCGGTATCCATTTTAGACATTGGTCAATAGTGATTCCTAGATATTTGGTTGAAGTTTTCATTTCAATATTAGTACACAATAAGTTACAGTGGTGTTGTTGAGTGTGTGGTGCAGAATGGATCCTTATGTTTATTTCATTCGGCGTGTTTGTTTTTTTTATGAAAAATGGTATGTAATGTGTTTTTTTAGAGTTTAATGTTAGTAGGTTATTGTCAAACCATGTTTTTAATTCATTCATGTCTATGTTAGCCCTTTTATTCAGTTCTAACCATGTGTTTGCTTTTAGAAGAAGCACTGTGTCATCTGCATATGAGATAATTTGCCCGTATTTAGCAACTTCAAATATATCATTTACATATAATATGAACAAAAGTGGTCCTAGAACTGTGCCTTGTGGTATTGAGAAGTTACTACTTTCGGAATCACTTAGTTCATTTAATATTTTTACTTGTTGTGGTCTATTTTCCAAAAAGCTTATAATCCAGGATAGCACCAGTCCATTTATTCCAATTGATTTGATTTTTTTTATTAAGTTAGTATGAGATATACTATCAAATGCTTTTTTAAGGTCAATAAATATTCCAATGCATTTTTCATTTGAGTCTAGGGCGGTATATATATAGTTTGTTATTTTCGCAATGGCATCATGGGTGCTGGTGTTTTTTTTGAAACCATACTGTTTAGAATTTATAATGTGATGTTGTTCTAAGAAGGCCCAGATTTGGTTTTTTACAATTTTTTCGAATATTTTTGATATATTAGATAAAAGGGATATAGGGCGGTAATTTTGTGGGTCTTTTGGGCAGTCTGCTTTATATATCGGTGTTATTATTGTTCTTTTGTAATTATTTGGAAATACACCTTTTATAAGGCTTGTATTTATTATATGAGTTAATGGGCAAATTAGATATTGTTTCATTGTTTTTAATATGTTTACATCTATGTTGTCATAACCGGGAGCAGAGCCCCCCTTTAAATCGTCGATAACTTTTCCAACATCAGTTTCTGTTATTTTGTTGAAATTATTATATTGGTGTTGGGTAGTGTGGGGATTATTTTTATTATTGTTGGGAGATGTTTGTATAGCGTTTGCCAGATTTTTTCCAACATTTACAAAATAGTTGTTTAAAATATTGCAGCATTAATATAATAACATAATATAATAACATAATATATAATAATATAATAACATAATATATAATATAACAGCATAATATAATAACATAATATATAATAACAATTATGAACAAGAAATGAAAACCCACTAAGACACTGCCTGAGTGTGGGTAATATTAAAACAAAATACTATATTTCCAAGTACCCACAGTATAAATTAGACTTAAAAAACCATATAAAATATGAAGATAGTATAAAAAATTAGTAGTACATAGGTAGAATAAGTGAAAAAGGTTTTTTCAGCTATTATAAAAATAAAATGAAAATAAGGAGAAAAACATACAAATTTTTTTTTTTTTTTAGTTATTATAAAAAAAAATAATAAAATAAACAGAAAACATATTGTACTACAGTTTAGAAAGTTACAGCAAATGAGTTGAAGATGGATGGATAAATTTATAGAAAAAGCGTTTCAATATCTACATTATTCAACCATAATTTTACCTCTTTTACATATTTTATCATTTTATTTATCATTTGAGTTTGTAGTGGTAGAAGGTTAAATGTACGAGGACCAATGAAACTGCTTGTGTCTGAAATAATTTAGTATTGGTTTGTGGGGTATAAAATATATTATTTATTCTTTTGCTCGTTCTGTTTTCATTTATTTCGAAATTATTTTTGTTTTTAAACACATATTTCAAAGTTTGTAATATAAATAATTTACGTATATTAAATATTTTAGTTTCTTTGTATAATAAGTTGGTCGAGAATGTTTTATTTCTGTTATATATGACTTTAATTATGTGTTTCTAAATTATTTGTAGAGGCTTCATAAATGTATCAAGTGCACTACCCCATCCTATAATGCTATAAGTGATTGATGATTGCACCAGGGAAAAGTAGATCATTTTCAATTTTTCAATGTTTAGTACTTCCTTAAGTCTATAAAATATGTAGGTCAGATATCTTAATTTAGAAGTGATTTGATTAATATGTGATTTCCAATTAAGATTTATATCTATTGATACTCCTAAATATTTTAAATTTTCGACATCGGTGAGTTTGTTGCACATGAAGCACATTTCTTGATTGCAACTAGTATTATGGATTCTAATTTTCAGGTTGTCTTTAGGTTTATTTTTAATCGTTTTATAAAAAGGTAAGTAAAATGTTTTGCTATAGTTTAAAACGAGTTTGTTGTATTTAAGCCATGTTGAAACCAATGAAATACAATCAGTTGCTTTTGAAAAAGTTTCTTTCCAATGATTACCATCCACTATTATTGCCGTGTCGTCTGCGTAAGAAACAATTTTACCAGGGATTACAAAATTACATAAATCATTAATATACATTAAGAATAAAATCGGGCCAAGCACAGTTCCCTGTGGAACTCCATTTTTTATCTTTGACTCTGAACTGTAATTATTCCCAATTTTTGTTTTTTGTGTTCTGTCTGTAAGATAGTTAGAGTAGTTTTAGTGTGTCTTTTTTGAAACCTAGTTGATTTATTTTTGTAATGAGTAAATTATGATTTACGGTGTAGAAAGCTTTTCTTAAATCTAGGAATATGGCAAGACATTTCTTTTTTTTAATCGATAGATGAGTATATCTTTTTTGTCAGTTCATATATCGCATCCTCGGTGCTTAGGTCTTTACGAAAGCCGTATTGGTTTTTCGATAGAATTTTTTATTTTTCTAAGTGTTCAATGACTCTAAACTTGATGCATTTTTCGAATATTTTCGAGAGGTTTGAAACAAGAGATATTGGTATATAATTGTCTAATTTATTCGTATCTCCAGATTTATGAATAGGTATTATAGTGGAGATTTTAAATTGCTCTGGAAAATGACCATTTTTGAGGCATAAATTAAAAATATGTTGCAGTGGAGTTAGGACATGTTACTTAGAACATTTCCATAACATTTTTTTTCTTTGTTCAATCTGTTATATTATGGCGCCTTGTGAGGGTCCTTGTAAAAAATCTAATCTAGCCTTTCGTGAATGTTGTTATATGAATTAAATGTATAACAATGTTTAGTTAACTCCTGATATTTTTAGCACTAACTTACGAAACATGAGCACGCAAAGGGTTTTAATGTTAACATGAACCTTCAAGTAATGCGATGTAGCTGAGGTAAAATTTCCACCTCTTTTCCCTTTTCGGAATTTATTATTATGAAAATTATAGTAACTGATATAAGGTGTAGTGCTGATGGTGTCAATTTTATACCTGATATTATCATCTTACCCTATTTCCTTTACCTTTACGTGACGAACCGTCGATCCTCACGTTTCTGTTAGTGACAAAGTATAAGTACACGGTAAGTATAAGTATGGGCTCCTACCCCCATACGTGCTGTAAGAATGCTGTGACACTTAAGACCCTCTCTTCTTCGATTTTTAATGTATTTAGAACGTGTTGATATATACTTATTGTATCGTATCACCTTTTCTATTGGTAAATTTTATGTGATTTTTTTTTATCAGAGCTTTTGGACGCAAATTGATAGCAAAATTGTTGATATTTTATTAATAATATTATTAGAATTTGAAATTAAAACAATTTGTACTTTCTTCCACTAATTTATTTATTAATAATACAATGGAATTCCACCACGAATTATCAGTGCAAAAAATAGGCTCAATAATATTATGTTTCATTATTACCTTTTTAACTTAATGTAAGCACATTTGAAAGAACATTGACTGTAGAGAAAACTTTTTTTTTTGTATCTGAATACCGCACAAGAGTCTCAACTCCTCCCAACCGTCTGGAGCTAATGCCACTAAGTTATCTCCAATTGGGGTATGATATGAGACTGCAAGTAGTTGGGAGGAGAAGGAGATAGGGAGTAGGATGGTGGGGAAGTATCTAGCTATTCAGATCTTACCACCAAACACGGCTAAAGCTATTGTCATTGAATGTCAAGATTCGTTAAAATGTTTGCTTTGAGCAATACAATGTTTAAAGAGTATTTAAAACTACAAATTCATAAATTCCGAAACAGTTTTCAAATTTCGTGTGATTCTAATCGATTGAGATAAGAGTTAAGTTATCCTTAGGTCCCATTTTTCGTTTAGATGACTAAATTTCACAGGATTTCTCAACGATATAAGTACAAACTTTTGGCCTGACTTGCTAAGTATATAATTCTGAAGCAGTTAAATAGGATCAGAAGTATACCAGTTTCGGGGTTCGATCAAAATCCTTGGTTCCTGGAAGGGTATTTAATATCATACAGGAAATTTCATTGTTATGGGAGAATTTCATTAGCTACCTATTACTTTTCTAAGAATAGAATATACTAAGAGACAGAGTCCCCTTTCAATATTTCATTGTTTCACAACACAACCTAATCTTTCGTAACTTATATATTTCATCTTCGTTATCCCCACATTCGCGTTGACGCTTTGCTCATGTCTCGGGAATAGGGAAAACTGCGGACTCAGTTCTACTTTTCCCTTTACCGTTTGTTTTCTTCCATCATAAGATGCGATCCTTTTAGTTGGACAGATATAAAGTTCAGGTTGATTTATAGCTTTAACCTATTGAAGAGTCCAATAATGATGATAATACCTATACTTTATTTTATGAGAAGTTTGAAAAGCTTACTTTTTCTTTTATTTGAATTTCAGATTTCTCTAAGAAAGGGTCTTAAATTAAATTTACTTGAACAATTGACCGATCAGTGGTTGAGTTGACATCGCGTTTGGGTCCCACCTAGGCGTTGCATAATCGATTCCTCGACTAGCTAAGTCCTCCATCATGACACAATCGACATTCTCCGATTACTAGTGGTGGTAGTAAGAGATTTTCAAGTTATACGTAACCAGGGAATGTTTGTCTTTCTTTATTTCTTTTTTTAAATATAATTAGAAGTCAATAAACGAACGAATGACACTAATATAACACTTATTATAATAACATTAATATATTGGAATATTTTGACCCCATTTTCGAACTGACGACATTTATTAATAAAATTGTTCAAAAAATGTTACATCTTGCGAAAACTTCAAACACTTGTTTAATAATGCTGTATTCGAATCGTTTATACGGTTTTATCAACCCCAATCGGCATACCTCAAAAGCGACACAACCAATGGATTCGAAACGGGTTTTAATAATGTTCTGAAGGGGACTTTTACTACTGAACCTACTCGAACATACTCGACTACTGAACCTATTCGAAAATAACGATGAGTGTTTGTTTAGGATTGTTTGAAATACTCTGTAAACATAATGATGTGTAATCCTTTAAAATATGTTCTGTCCCTTATTTTGTAATCTTTTTCGACTTGCGTTTAGCTTTATGAAAATTCCGCCCTGGTTTGCAGCAAGAAAGTCCAGTTTCCGATTGGGAACGTGTTTCTATTGTGAGGATTTTTCATCCCCCATCACCCTGCCGTCGCTTCCCTTAAGGCCCGCTCGTTAATATAACCATATAATCCCCCGTTCCATTAAATTTTGACGTTTTATTGTTCACATACAATCCTACCATTAATTATCTTATTTTGCCTATTTTTCGACCATTTTGCGCCCGATTTTCGTCGTTTCGGAAGTTGTTATTAAGTACATATTTTCTCATAAAATTCTCTTGGCATTGTTCGTTCTAAGGGCTGTTTTAAATCAAGTTTTTCGAAACGATTATGAAAGTTATTATTAAATAATATTTATGTACATATTATCAAAATAATTATATTGTTACCTCTGTAATTATTTCACCTATAATTCTTAAAATATTTCATGCTATTCAATTTACATTTTGTAAGTTAATTTTTTCAAACTTTATTGTTGAAGCTTTTTAAAATCAAGAGAAAATTAATTGTGTCGTACAGATTGAGAGCAATTAGGAGAACTCTTATGCGGTACTCACACGATTGTTTGTTTTGTGTTGTCGTTGCCCAGTTGGCAGGACTCGCCCCTATACAATAAATGGAGAATTTATCCCAAACCATTTTATTTTATCCTGTTTTCAATTTTATGTAATAATGTAAAGTAATTTTATGGGTGTATACTTTTATATGGCTGAAAGAGTATTGCCCTCACTTATATTATTGTTTTTGAGTAAATTGTGAAAAACGCTAATAATTCAATCAAATAAAATTTATTTGCACACGCCGGCATTTAAATCCTTGACCTTCGGAGCGAACGGGTAAGGCTCTCGACTAGCATTCGGATCGCCTTACCACGGAGGCCATCTAGGATAATGGCTAACCAGGTTTTTATCAGATTTTTAAGATGAAATATTCGGCCAATTCGGCTGGGAATGTTTTAAACATTTTAGACTTGTGTAACCTTCCTTTTGAGAGAATCATATTTAGTTATTTAAAGTTTAGATTGGATGGTAGTGAGGGTTCGGCTTGATTGTAGTTTTTAGCACTAGTTGAATAGTCAATACTATCTCTGAAAAAGTAAATATTTCATAAAATAAAACACAATTTACCTGTATCATATATATCAGAAGTTAAATAGAATGGGTATCATTCAACCGTTTAGAATTCATTTGTACTTTGAACTATTTATTACCAGTTAGTTAAGCTCTTTGAAACGATAAACTACTCTCCTCATTTTCAATTGGTGGGTTAAATAATTAAAGAGAAAGGTATAACATTTATCACCCATTTTTTCTACACACATCTCGCCCAACCCTTTTCTTGCTATTTTTTATTCCTATGAGACTTTAAGAAGTTAATATTTCTTCTTGGCGTTAACTTCAATCTGGTTCTTTCGACACCATTCAACAGTTTAAATATTATGTAATTGCATTTGTTTCAGACATCAGTTTTTTTAAAGTATATTCAATGTAATTAATAACTTTTTGGATGCCCTTAAATAATTTCTATATTTCTATTAGAGTAGAACTGTTCGTCATATTAATCGTTCACTATTGGAACAATTCGTTTTCACTTTCAGGATTTGAATCCGTATCTTCCGAGCCGATTAAGGATAGCAATATTCTCATATGAATAATTATGCGTTTTAGCTGTAGTGGTTAATTTAAATACATTCGCCAATTAATGAAAAATCGATTGATAAGTCAGACTACTCCATATACTTAAGATAACGAGCAAAGCAAAATTCGAGTGCTCACCATTAATCAAATATTATTTACATGTGTCCGTTTTTTAGACATTACATATATTGTAAAATAACACCGGGGGGCATAACGGTCCGGTACATTAGTATGACATTTTGAAATATTCTACTAGTTAATCAGAAAACATCAAAATTCACTCCAAGCCTTGCTGCATCAATAATATATATTTATTTATTTGACATAATATCTAACATTTTTAAATACAATTCAGCAATGTCGGCCTGACTGGGTAGCTCATCTGTGCTGAGGCCTCCATTTTATAAAACAAAAATTTATACATATTACATTAAAAATAATATAAAAATAATGCTGCACAAAAAAAAGCTAAAATTAAACTAAAAATAAAAATTTATAATTTAGGTGAAATGTTTTTTTTTTTAATGATGTGTTTTATATTTATTTTTGTGTTTTACGTGTATGTGTTTTATTCTTATTATGAGATTTTGGAAATATTGTCTTTTTTGTTCTTTAATTCAATTTTATATTTTGATTATGAATTTTTATTTTTTTATTTTAATGTACCAGATAGTGAGCACACTTTTACATATAACTGCGTACTTAACTCAAATTTGTATTTTTCGGATATTAATCAACTGGACGATCGATGAACCCATTCACACTGTGCGAATAGAACCGCAATCCTCCTAACTCGAAGTAAATTTCATAAATAAACACGCAATGCAGAATGTTTCCGATGCTCATTCAAGAAATAGAAAAACTAACGGTATAAAATATACATATATGTTTTTCCTCCTTGTTAAACAATTTTCCTTCTGACTAATCAGGTACCAAATCTAATATAGTTCTTTCATCCTTCCTCTTGTTATTGTTCTTTGCAAATACATGACTAAATTCACGACAAAGGAAAAAAATCCTCGCTTAGTTGGACCATTATTCAGTGTAATATTGCATGTGGAATTTTTTCCCCGTTATAATTTATCCTTGTGTGAAGAAGAAACGTACACCGTGTATTCATTTTAAAATATGAGAAAGGTCTGAACACGTTTCATTAGAAAAGGTGAATGAGTGTGCTTTGTTGCAATTTAATTCTACTACGAGTATGTCGGATTCTGGTTAGTAATTATTTTTATGATCTTTTTGTTCTTGTAAAAGCATAATTATTTTATAAAGAGAGAAATATTGGAGTTGAAACTGAGTTTTTATAACTGGGTTGTTCTCACATGTGTGTGAACAATCTGTAAAAACCCAGTATAAGTAAATAAATAAATACAGAGTTAGGGTTTCTACAAAAGTTAAATTAGTAATTAAAAAAAAATAAAGATTGCTTTACAATGAATGCATGTTTACTTAAATATTGCTTTATTACTCGACCACCCTGGCCGAGCTTTTAAAATCCTTTGCAATGAATCCCATATATATAATCATATCTATATGTAATTAAAATAAATTATTATTTAGTATATTAACGTGTGTTAACGTTGATAGAGTACTCAGTTATCTCGAATTATATTAAATAAATAAAAATAATCGCGTTTTTGTCTAGTCACTATTATCTAATTTATTTCAATTTGTATATCAAATTTCAATTTGGGAGGCGGTTATGGGTATCGTCGCCCTGTGAACCATTTATTGGATAACCAACACCCCTGCCATATGTCACCCCGAGTGGTTCGCCACGTTTGCCCGGGTTCATGGGGTGAGGTTGGCAGTGAATGCGTTTGCCCGAAAATCGAAATTAGCGTTTTGAATTTTTTCTCAAGTCAACTTTCATAGGGGGGGGGGGGGGGGGTGACACCACGCCCCGGGGGGTGACATCCGCCCCGGGTGCCACCCATGCTAGCTAGGCCACTGTTCATTAGTTTTTGCATTTAACTATAAAATTCAATGGCACCCTTACTCTCATTATTATGTTTAATCATGCTCTACACACTTACAAATAACTTTTCTTCAGGGCGTTCTGTGTGGAGCTAATGTAAAAAAATTACATTATCATCACAATTTGGGAGGCGGGTGTGGGTGCCGCCGCCCCGGGGACCATTTATTGGATAACCAACACCTCTGCCATAGATCACCCCAAGTGGTTCGCTAGGTTTGGGTGGTGATGCCCGGTCCTTGGAGTGAGGTTTGTCCGGGTCTTGGCGGCGGATGCGTCTGCCCACCAGCTGCATGCTAGGCCGGATCGGAAGAAAGTGGTTGAGGGAGTCCCTCTGACTTCTCTAGCCGTACTCTCTCGTACTTATACGTCCTTCACTCCTGGATACTCCAACCCCCAGATTCCTACCCACCCTTTGTAACCTTTTCCTTTCCAGAACTTCCTATTCTTCCTTTCCTAAAAAGACCCTCCACACAGCATCCCAAGAATGACATAGGCCCTGAGGGGAATTATTTTCCGGTGGGTCTCCTGTGTGGAGCAGATGTAAAAAAAAAATAGGCTTCTCTTGAACATTATCAAATAGAACATTATCTACTCATTTTAGATTAGGACATTGTCCCAAAATAACTGCCGAATTAATATTTTTACTCGTTAATTTCGTATTTAATCGAAACAGATAATACGAAATTTTACACCTGTAGTTATAATTAATTGCCAACAGTAGTCTACGATTCTTCGCGCCAAACTGCCTGTTCTATTTAAGACTGGGTTAATGGATGATTTTATAATAGTACTATAACGGATCATTAAAAAATACCTAGCTTTATCTACAAAAAAAAAATGGTGTTCGGGTTTTTTAAACCTCTAAAAGCTCTTATTCATCTCGCTATGCATACACCGTTAAATTACCTTTCCCCTGTAAACATTTTTTTCTAGTAGGATAGATTTCCCGCATAAATTTCTCCATTTTCGACATTTTGAAATAATGTCCCTTTTCGGGGTTATTGATCGTATTTATATTATAGCTTTAACAGTGTTTGCATGGTCGACAGGATGTGGGAGGAATATACGTTTTTTATTCCCTTAACGCCAAGAGTTGTATTTAGACTATGAAGAGCATATTTCTCTGCGTAATTCGTTCCTCTATTTTGTTCTTAAAATTCTTGTAATATAATTACTACAATTTTTTCATTAACTTCACACAGGAGACATAATAATAATAAGAAATAATTTACCCAGGGGTCTGTGTCATCTTTATGGGGATGATATTTTTGAGAAGAAGAAAAAGTGATCATACGTCTTGAAAAGACCCATGAGAGAGAGGGAGGAAGCACAGAAGCACAGAGATTTCTTACAATATTTAAGTCGTACAAATATTTTGTAGGTGCATTGCTAGCTTATTAAAGCATGATGATGTTATGATCAACCCGTTGTAAATGGTTTAGGTAACGATTTGCATTTCCAGAATAGTTTGTTTGTAAAATATTGCCATGGTGATTTTTTTCACAATTTAAGGCGGTACACAGTACAAAACTCTTATTATTTTTGTTTGCTCAAAACTCACATTTTAATCATTTTCGGCGAATTCTTAACTATAATAACTTTTTTATTTCCATGCCGCACAAGGGATGCGAGTTATTTATATTTTAGGTTAATAAAAATAGTTCCTTACCATTAATATATTTTATTAATATATAACTTTGTAACCCGTTTTTCAACTATTAAGTTAGCGGTAAGCAACAAATTTTATTTTTCTAGACGATGATTTAATAACTTCGAGAGGACAACATGGAGACACATTTTAAATATTTGTAACACGTTCTTCAGAATTAATTAAAATGAACGCGGCGGAAAGGTCCAATCTCCAGGCCTGCTAGGGTGAATTCGACCGTACGTTCGTCCAATACGCTGTGCCGCGGCGTATATTTGTTTTCACGCTTTCTTCACTTACGTCGTTAAGATTCCCACATTATTTTTCTTCTTCTTATTTTCTTTGATACGGAAAATTCGACAGTAGTTCCGTTCAATACACGGGTCGCGAGTCGCAATTTGTATACACGGCTTCTTTAATTACGTCGTTAAGATTCTGAATATATTTTAGGGTATATTGTCGTCTTAAAAAGGTTAATACCTGTTATTTTGAGGCTATGCATCATCTATTTGGGTATATTTAATTAAAAATAAAACATTAACTTAGTAAACACATATTTATTGCGGAATAAATATGTGTTTACCCATATTTGTTTTATATTTTCTTAGTAAACCGGGTTTCGCTAAAACAGAAGCTTCTTCGCGGCAGTACAACATTTGTTGTAAATCTACAATAAACATTTACAATTTTTCAGTTTGGGAGGCGGGTATGGGTACCGCCGCCCGGGAACCATTTATTGGATTACCAACACCTCTGCCATAGGTCATCCCTAGTGGTTCGCTACGTTTGGTGACTTAGCATGGGTGCCCGGGTTCATGGGGTGAGGTTTGTCCGGGTCTTGGTGGAGGATGCGCCTACCCACAAGCTGCATGGCAGGCCGTATCGAGAGAGAATGGTTGAGGGAGTCCCTTTGCCTTCTCCAGCCGTACTGTCTTGGAATATCGCCTTGCATCGCAATGTGAGGGATGGATTCGTACGTCCCTCACTCCTGGACACACTGACCCCCAGATTCCTACCCACCCCTCATACCCTTTTCCTTCCCGGAACTTCCACTCCTTCCTTTCTTAAAAAGACCCTCCACACAGCATCCCCAAAGATGACATAGGCCCCGAGGGGAATTATTTTCTTCAGAGCCTCCTCCTGTGTGGAGCTAATGTAAAAAATAAAAAACATATTTGTCGTATCACAAAAAAAAAATCTGCTTCATATGAACAAATATATTTAATTTATTCGAATTGAACATGAATGAAATTACCATCGGTATGTATTAGTTTGTAATTAAAATGTAACAATTTTTGCGGTAAGACAACTTTATTCAATAATAATTTGTTAATTGCATTAAATAAATTTTCTAGACCAGCTTTTTTAAGGCTTAGATACTAAATGTCCATTATAACTATAAAGTAGTTTCATCCGTGTACTCGATGACGATGGTTTGTCTCCCAGTCTATAAGTTCATAGAACTAAGTGGTATTGTAAGAATAGAAACACCGCTTGTAGATGTAAAGGCACGTGCTTGTGATACGTGGTATTACTTAAATTTTCGCTGTAATTATTATTATAATTTTCCTACCTTATTTTAAAATTGCAATTTTTTTTAGACGCACTCTTTTCATTCTCATAAATATTTATTCCCAAGAAATAATTACTTCGACTCAACATCAAATGATTTTTTTTAATCTTAACGAGTAAAACCTCAAATTGTAATGTTTCATCATTGAAGACAACATTAGCAATTCTCAAACGAAAATTTGAAACGGCGAATATTTTTCTGTTTTAAATTTTCGTTTGAGAATTGCTAATATTGTCTTCGGTGATTAAATAATTTATTTGTTAATTTGTATTATTTATATAAAAGTAAATTTCTATTAAAAACCGGTTTTTATCTTTTAATTGAGAATTGAATTCCGAGTATCTCTGCGCAAAATAAACTTCACAAGATTTTCACCAATTTCGGCTTAATTATTTTTCGCGGTTAGGCGCTTTGGTATAGAATAACTTAGATTGCCCTCCGGTCAGTGACAGTACCATTATATCAATCATAATAAGTACGCCTATTTCATAGGACATTAAATGAAAAAAAGTCATGGTGAACAGCTGAATTTTCTAACAAAAGATGGAAGACAATAGAAAAAGTTTTTTCATAATCGCTAATCATTTTAAAATATAGTCTGTAAATTGGAAGAAATAATAATAAAGTTATGTTATGTTCAGTCCACAGAGAGCTCCGTTGTAAACTCCACCAATACAATACACGTAAAGGATGAAAAGACTACAACGGTGCTAACCGTGGTATACGGAGGGCATATCTACTATGTTATCAGTTAATGGTGAAGCTTATTATTTCTTCTTCTTCGTCCATTCATCCATTCATCCACTCATCGCTTTCATCTCCGAAAATCGTTCTCCAACGTCTCGACTGCGATGGGGTACCTAATTCAATTGTAACGATTTTCGCAATTTAATCTAATTTGAGGACAACGATAAAATTAAAAGTCATGGTCCCAAAAGCCTCGACGTTGATAATTAAAAGCCTTATAAAATGATTGCCCTCAATCTAAAATTCTGATCGTGTTACTAATTATTTTTTTGGCTTTGGCAGGGTATATTATTTATACGGTACATCATTTTTATATTTGTGTCTACAATATTTTTGATACCTGTTTCCCTAGAAAACCTCCCAGTAGAGGTGGTCATCGATATCCGAAGTGGTTTTTTCGAGATACCATCGCAGATATTAGGATAAAACATGCTCTCCATAAAAAATGGAAGACTGCTGGCTGTCGGAGTGACTATGATTTGTTCAGTGTGCATAGAGCCGTGGTTAGGCGCAATATTCACACTGCTTTTCAATCATACATAAATTCCATTGAACACGATATCAAACATGATCCCAACATGTTTTGGGACTACTTCAAATCACGAATGAACGATGGTGGCATTCAAGACACCATGACGCATCGTGATTAGGAAGTTCGCGGAGTAGACGTAGCTAACGCGTTTGCAACACACTTCCAATCAGTATATAGTAATGAGTCTCCATTACTAAATACTAAAATTGCTGCCAAGGGGAACATAAAAGGAGCCCAGAATATCGATATTGATCCAATTGATGAATCAGATATAGAAATTTCCACCAAAAAAATGAAAAATACACATTCACTTGGTCCAGATTTTCTTCCAGTATTCTTTTTTAAAGGTTGTGCCGAGTTCTTAAAAATGCCACTCGCTTTCTTATTTAACCATTCCTTAGAAACTGGTGTATTTCCTGATTCCTGCAAAATTTCGAAGATTTGTCCGATTTATAAAAGCGGTACAAAGACTTCTGTAGAAAATTATAGGCCAATTGCAATACTATCTGCACCGGCTAAATTTTTGGAATCGATTATTCATAAATACACACTGCCACAAGTGGAGCCGTTCTTAATTTCAGAGCAGAATGGATTTAGAAAATATCGATCTACAGAAACAAACTTAACTTAACTTGATAAAGGCCACCAGGTAGATTGTTCATATAACGACTTTTCAAAAGCCTTCGATACTGTTAATCACGACGTCTTACTAAAAAAACTGGCTGAAATTGGAATCTCCATGAGACTACTCACCTTTTTTGCTAGCTATCTTGCAGACAGGAAACAGTTTGTGTCTCATGGACTATTCCAGTCTATTATATTTTTTGTACGATCACGAGTACCCCAAGGTTCTAACTTAGGCCCACTCCTTTTTTCAATATTTATTAATGATATTTCAGAAATAATTCTGCACTCTAGGTTTCTTTTTTTGGCTGATGACCTAAAGTTATTCTTAGAAATACTAAACCTGGAAGACTGCAATCAGATATTGATAGAATTATTGACTGGAGTAAAAGAAATCGGATTGAGTTCAATATATCTAAATGTTATGTGTTGTCATTCACTAGGGCGTGTCATACCTGGTATTACCGGTATACGATGGACGCCCGAAATCTTAAAAGTGCCTCCACCATGAAGGATCTTGGAATCATGTTTGATAGTAAGCTGACATTTCATACTCATATTCATATTCTTTTTAATTGCAACAAAAATATCAGGACTGAGTCATTTAGATACTCGCTTATACCTAGATTGCATGCTGTTGGCAATGCTTTCTCAGAAGTAGTAGATGTGTTCAACTGCACCGAATATAGTTATAAGAAGGCTATAATATCATACCTCAATGACAATAATTAATGCTAGGTATAATAGTGATCGTCTGCACGGCGTCTATATCATACTCTAATATAGATTCCAAACTGCTTGCTTCATTTATATTAACTATCAGACAGACTAGTTAAGTATAATTTTTAATTTTTAATAATGTATAATTTTTTTTTCAAAATTATTATTTTTAAACCAAAGATTTATTATTGATTCTCTAACTGGCAGCCCTGAAAAGCTGAACTAATTAGCAGTACCTGTAGTAATTTTAAACTTCAGTCATTTCAACTGAAGGTAACAATAATATCATTACTAAGTTAGTCCATTTAGCCAATTCCTAGAATCCAACAATACGTACAAATAAAAGTAAAGTAGGTATATTATACTTGATGTTGAGAATTTTTCTAAGAATTCACCTTTATTTACTTATGTTTATTCTGCATAAAAATGTGTATTTTGTATGAGCTCATATTCTTTTTTGTTTGTTATAATCATAACCTATGTATAACCACTATTTATACCACTGTGTATCATGTATCACAGGATGTAATAGCCATTTTATGGCGTTGAGATAAATAAATAAATATTCAGATGGCTTGTAGCACTTCATTGAGAATGCTGGGTTTTGTTCTGCGTACTTCAAGGAACTTTAGAGACACCCGGGTTCTCATAATTCTATTCAATTCCTTAGTAAGGAGTAGACTTGAAAGTGGGTCTGTAATTTGGTGTCCATACCAAGTAAAGTATTCCCTCATGTTGGAGAGCGTTCAGAAGAAATTTCTGAGATATCTGTACACGAGGGAATACGGCTATTACCCGTGGCTCTATCCTACCGACTTTCTTTTGGGTATGCTCGGAATGAACCATCTACGGGTCAGCAGGGATGTACATATTGCTACGCATTTCTTCAGATTGATTCGCGGATGGTTTGAAAACTCAGCATCATGGAGAGTATTCATTTCTATGTACCCGATGGGTATCTTCGCCACCGACAGCATAGACTGTTCTATCTTCCGGCTTGCAGGACTAATTTGCCAATGGTCAAGCCGGTCGGAAGAGCAATCTTGCTGTCAAACAGAATTATTTCGGATATCGACATATTTAGCATTAGTGAAGCTACCTTTAAAAGGCAAGCTCTATTAATGCTTGTATAGTTTTTGTTCAACGCAGTACAAATGTATTTTTAAAACGCATTGAAATGTAAAATTTTGTAATGTTTTTGAAATAATAAAATTGAATTGAATCACGTAGAATTATATAAAATTAACAATGTACCCATTGGTACATTTTATTGGACTGTCTACAGTTAAATGGTTGATTAGATTGAAATTAAATGTTGACAAATAATTTTATTTTATAGTGTTTTCAATCGCCGGTATTGTATTATTTTTTAACCTTTCTCTGTGCTAACAGCTGTGCTATTTAATGGCGTATTTCTACTTGTTATTGATTTTGTAATTACTGCATAAGTTTAGGAAAGAATTTTCCGGATTTAGAATTCATTGCAAACATGTAATGAGCTATTTTTTCGCTTAATTTTTTTCAGATCTATTGTAAAATTAATTAATTAACTAATAATTAATTAACTCTGAATTTAGCACATGTTGCACGTTCTGCCAAGTGACAGAATACAATGAAAGCAACGCTGGCAATTACTTGGCCATTACGCAAACAACTCCTTCTCTGATACGATTTTAGATTTTCACGGCCAAAAGTATTTTTGTTATTAGTTTTTGGGGTATTATGCCGTGTTACGCTACCTCCTTCTTTAGCCAACGATTCGGACAGCGTTGCAGTGTCCATCATCAGGGCAGATGTGTAATAGTTAGGGGTGATGTTTATACTTATCTACTTAGGAGCGATACCGTGTCGCCAGCTCCACTCCTCTACGACACGGATAGACAGCGTTGCAGTATCCAACACTGCAACGCTGTCCGAAACGTTGGCTAAAGAAGGATTTAGCAAAACGCGGCATAGTACCCCAAAAACTAATAACAAAAAAAACTCCTTCTCTGCTTATTTTTTGTTACGAACATTTTCATATTTTTATCGTCTGGGAAATGCCGAAAGTAAGTAAGTAAGTTGGTAATGTATTTTGATGGAAAACCTTTCTTGTTAGGAATAAAACTTAAATTCAAGAAATGTTCCCCTTTTCATAACGGATAATGGTATTTCAAAAAAATATTTTTGTTTTGACTTGTGCTAATTTTTTCTGGAAGATTTACTTTTAGCCGTTATTTTTTGCCTTAGCTGGAGAATGACAGTAATTTCCTTTTACCGGGGTGATTTACTAAAGGATGCAAGTAATTTCTCCAAATTGCGAAGGTTATTCCCTTGTACTCTGAATTATTTATTAATATTTTTAAGTACATACGAGTATCTACTTGATTTGGTATCTGGGCGTTCAGTTTTTATTAATGGTTTGAGAATAAAATCCAATTTGTTTATTAATGGTTTGAGAATGAAATCCATTTTTTTATTAGGTTTGGGAATAAAAGCCAATTTGTTTCTTAATGGTTTGAGAATAAAATCTTATTTTTTTATTAATGGTTTGAGAATAAAATTCAATTTGTTTATTAATGGTTTGAGAATTAAATCCATTTTGTTTATTAATAGTTTGCGAATAAAATACAATTTGTTTATTACTGGTTTGAGAATAAAATCCAAAAGATAAATAATGTTTGCTCGATTTTCTGCGGAAATAAAATTGAATCCGTTTATGTTCTTAGTTTTGTTTTGCTTTTTATTTGGGAGGCTAGAATGGGTACCGCCACCCCGGGAACCATTTATTGGATAACCAACACCTCTAGTATAGGTCACCCCAAGTGATTCGCTACATTTGATGACTTAGCATGGGTGCTCGTTTTCATGAGGGGTGAGATTTATTTAGGTCTTGGAAACGGATGACCTGGGCACAGTGAACCCCAAATTCCTACCCAACTTGATACCTTTTTCCTTCCCGGAACTTTCACTCCTTTCTTTTCTAAAAAAAACCCTCCACACAGCATCCTCAGAGATTACATATGTGATGAATTGCATTGATCAACAGTGAAAATTAGGAAATATCGTAGCTTCCCACTTTAATTTAAAAAGAAAATATCAATTACTTATAAAACGGACACGTCTACGACATCTATCGGATTAGAGTAAAGTGAATTCATATTTACGGTAGGGATCTATAATTAGACAAGGTGAGACGAGTATTGATAAAAAAATCACAGATGGTATCAACAAATAATCAAAGACAGGGACTCCCCATATACTTTGGGCCGTGATATATTGACAGCCAATTGAATTACAGCAAAAACGATTAAAAACCGAGTTAGCCTATCAACAAGAAGAGGGCCGAGCCCATTTTTAGAACAAAGGAACGACCTTTGGACTTAGCAATTAGAAATGTAATTAATGAGTTTGACGTTCCCACCAAACCGAGAGGTGAATAAACTCCATGGGAAGAAATAATCTGTTCAGGGACAAAAGAACGATGACCCCAAGAAATGTTATCATTAACCGGTACATTCCAGGGATCAGAAACCCTAGTTCTCGAACGCATTAAAACATATCAGGTGCGGAAAAAAAGGATACACGTAAACACGATGCAAAAGTTTAAGTGAAAAATTGCAAAGCAAGTGACGAAAACGTATTGTAAGGCGTTAGGGAGATTTCCATCTATAATACGATTGTTTGTGACGACCGGAGATGATCGATTCGAGGGAAAACGTGCTAAAGGAAATGGAAATGTTGAAAAAACAATGGAAAATTATTGTTATCAATTTTAGACGGAGCTAGGATATTACGATGAAAGATTTAGGGAGGAAACGTCAAAAAAAAATGAGAGTTTTAAAGAATAGGCGAGGGTACATTTCAGATGTCTAGAGCAGTAACAAGTGTTAGAGAAGAAGATAGAGTGCAGTACGGAGGGGAGTGGAAAATGCTGAAAACATTGCGATAGAAAAACTCAGGAAAAGGAGTCATTTTACGTAATTAAAATGGAGGTTATAGAGTAACATAGTACGCGATTGCAGATAAAAAAATGAGGCATTACAATGGTTGTCGATTTCAGATGTATTTTGTTGTGATAAACAAGGAATATTCGAACATGAAAATTGTTTAGATAAGGACGATTAGCCGTTAAAAAGGTAATAAAAATTATCATGGGTCTTATGAAATATTTATATTAAAGAATTCTCATAAAAGTTAACGACACTGAAATAAAAAAGGATTTATTGCCAGGTGGGTACAGGAACTAATGTATACAACTGTCAAGACATATGGTTTATGGGATTTTTCGTAAGAACGGGACAAAATTTGTAAGGCGTTCTCTATGAAGCAATAAAAATGACAGGAATTTAAGGGCCGAAGTGGGGGTATCTCCTATAAAGATGTTAAAAATGATATATTTATTAATAACAAATAGAAAATGAAATTTTCCAAGAGGCAGCAAACATCAAAAAACGATATGGTTATATCAGGGAAGTACGGGGAAGTGAGGGGAAAGGAGATACGACAGAGAAAAACAAAGGAAATCTTAGATTAACAGTGAATAAAATAAATACGGCTTGAAATATAAAAATCTATAGAGATATGAACAATAGCGTAAGAATAAATAAGGAAATTCATGGAAAGAGTGTCGTGAATAAAAGAAAATTCGAGAAAGAATGGAAAATTCAAATATACGACGTAAATAGAGAAAATTCGGTTTTAAATGGAAAGGTTCATATAGAATACAGAAAAACTCGTGGAAAAATAATAAAATAAAAATGAACAATTTGCGAGAAAGACTTCGACATGAAGATATCTCTGATAGGCGAATTTGGGGACAGATTTGGAACATATGGTAGATGCCGTACGCACGGACATGTTACGGAATAGATGAAAATAGAACTTTAAAATTATTAAATTCAAGCTAATTTTGTATGAACACCAGGACAAAGGAAGTTGGGCCATTAAACATGGATCTTACTAAATCCGGATCTTGTAAGTATGGAAGTACGAGACAGAATTTAATGTATCAAACGCAAAACGTACAAAGAGACCGCATTCGACAATAATGGAGAGGTTTCAAGAAATTACGAGTTGATAGTAATTAGATTGGTTTATTATAGGAGATTCAGATACGATCTTTTGGACCTGAGAGGGGTATAAAAGTCTAGACAAATGCCAGTTGAGGAGAGTCTACGTCGTGGTCGAAAAGGTTGTAACTTCGCGGAACGTGACGAAACGGTGGGTGACTTAAAGTGGAAAAATTCTAAGTGATAATTATTTTGATACTTAGAAAAATTTCACATTCTAGTCAGTGATATACAAAAAAAAAATACTTTGCAGTTAGAGTCAGTGAAAAATAAAAATAAAGCCAACGCATTAATTACTTGTGAAAAATAAAAGTGCTCGTGATAAATACAATTTGTTTTAGTGGGAAATTCGGATTTTATAATCACTTAATATCGTGTTTTTAAACTTAGAAATTTCGCGTTTAATATTAGTGCAATAAATAACTGAAGTGATGTGATAATTTAGCGTGATGAAGTTATAATTAAATACGTGTATTCAATCTAAGTGAAAGTGTTCTAACAAATAATAAATATTTAAATTAATTATCTTAAATAATAATAATAAAACAAAATAATATTTTATTAATACATAAAAT
Organism: Limnephilus rhombicus; assembly: GCA_929108145.2. Taxonomy (NCBI): domain Eukaryota; kingdom Metazoa; phylum Arthropoda; class Insecta; order Trichoptera; family Limnephilidae; genus Limnephilus; species Limnephilus rhombicus. The sequence goes on from OV815271.1 coordinate 32,581,324, forward strand.
TTCGGAGGGATAAAAATTTAATTTAACGACAATTTACCATCTCTAAATTAATCGTGAAGTAACTATCATTTAAAGTGTTATCTAACCAACGAGTTTTGAGATAAAATACAGTTTAGAACGATAGAGTTCATGCATCATTTTAATTAATTAGATTAAATGAAAAAAAAAAAATTGAAGTCAAAAAGATTTAATTAAATTTAGGAAAATAAAAAATTAATTTAGGAAAATCGCAGCAAGGTTACCGTGTATTTCCCGGTCGGAAAAAACCTTGGTAGGGGTAAGTCTTTTCCGTTATAAAATTTTACAGATTCCAAGGAGAAAGCGGAATGGAGCAAACATTGGTATTTGGATTAATTATTTGACCAAGATATTACTCGCTTAACATGTGATATGTAACTATATTAAAATATTATAAGTATAATAAGTATATTTTTATATTTATATATGTAAGTATATAAACATATATATATGTAATTTTTGTTCCCAAGAAAAATTATAATCAAAAAAAAAAAAAGAAAACACTTATATAAAAAGAGGAAAAGGGTATCGATTCCTACCTCTGAATTCATCAATAACTATTAAAAGTAGTTATGTGTGATAAATTTACAAATCAATATTTTATATTTAATGTTATGTATGTATTAATATAATTTCAGAAAATCCAGAGCATTTGAAATAAGTTATGATATTAGAAATTATTTCAATCATAAAATTTATGTATATACATATCAATATTATAAATTATTTATTGAGACAAAGCATATATAAATGAATAAATATGTATACGTAATCGGGTATCAGACTAGACAATTGCGCTAAGTACATCATTATCAAACAAAGAAAATTTTAGAGTCATCTCACACGTCTCCGGAATGTCTAAAGTAAACATACCTCATACGCTTGAATCTAGGTCACGAGGCCGTCGAGAATGTTTACAAAGCTCAAATTGTTTACAAAATAAGTCGGTCACTGGGGCACTAGTTCGAATACAGTAAAAAAGAAAAAAAAAAAAATGACCTTGATTAATGGATATCGTACTTAGGTATTAACTTCTAGGAACGGGATAAAATTATTATATTGCGCAATTATTAGGAACAAAAGAAAAAAAAATTAAACACTATTTTTAATTTGAACGTAAAGAGGTATCTACAGACCTAAGCAATTGAAAATTAACAGATTTATTATAGCAGTTCAAAAAGGTGTGTTGAAGATTTACATGAAGCATTTGATAAATCACGGGATAGTTCAAAAAGGTGTATCGAAGGCTTAGATGAAACATTTGAAAAATCACGGGATAGCTTAATAAGGGGTAATGAAGGCTTAGATGAAGCAGTTGAAAAATCACGGGATAGCTTAATAAGGGGTAATGAGGATTTACATGATTCAATTGAGAATCACGGGATAGCAAGAATTTATCAAAAGTTGAACATTGGAGGGGAGGGAAAGAAAAGAAAAAAAAAATACAGTTCAACCAACAGAAGGCAGTGTTCGCTTCTGTAACAAGGACCATTAATCAAACCATAGAGATGGCGGATCTCTCAAACAAAACCGTCAACAAAACCAAACAAAAGCTTGGAGTTATGGCGAATCTCCAGAACACATCGCCAGATAAGATCTTATTGTACTAGTATATATTTATATTTCACACTATTCTTACGTATATATTCGGTATCAATCTGAGGATTGTGCAGAATCCGATGGGCGAGATCCGAGCTCGGGATGCGTTGCAAGTAGTTTCGTATTGCGAGTTATAAACCTTCCCAAAACGTATGTTTACATATATATCTTTTTATGTACTGTTCATTGAATGAAACGAACTCACTTACAATTAGTGCTTTAGGCCTGTCGGGTCACTCTCGTCTCATTTCTTGAACGTGGAGGGAGGATTCACGACCCGTAACTCCACACAAACCCGTGAGTATATGATTGCATATAGGACGAAACCGGTTCGCCCTAAGTAAATAGTAAACTTTGGAGGAGTAGGAATTTGGAGGTATCTGGGCTTGGAGGAAGACCTGAAGGCAGTGCATGATGGCGAAAGGAAGGTTCATTGGGACGCGATAACTTAGGTATCAATCAATTGAACCGTGCCAAAAGACTGTGCGAATTTTGGGTTGACTTCTGATCACCCTGCTTACTTGATGGAGGCTGGAGCCAAATTTTGCCAGAAAAAGGGTTATTCTGAGTTCGTCAAATATGCAATTAACTAATTACATTAACCTACTAAATCCATCTTTATATGTACCTTATAGCAGCTGAATCTAAACGGAGGGGCGCCCAGCAGATACGAGATACAATCATAATCAAATTTACTAACATTTAACCATTTGAGTTATATTTAATTATCTGTTCAATTAGTCATGTGTAGTTTCGATTAGTATTGCTTATTCATGAATTCATTAGGATGTAGGGAATCATAATAAACGTCAAAGGGAAGTTAGTTCATTTAGAGAAATTACTTAAGGTTAAATTTGCAAGAGAAAGACCAATACAGTTTGAAATTCAACACTCTGTTTAGAATCAAGAGGGTTACCACAAAATTTAAAGTAATTAAAGTCCTATATCATAAATCAAAAAAATTACACAACGTTTGATGGAGTTTAATTACAACCTAAATACGAAAATATTTACGTTCAAAGTCGTAAATAACGTATTTATTAGTTAAGTACATATATCGCTAAAGGTATGTAGTACAAGGGAGCTTTAAGTAGCTTTCTGTAGTTATCAGAGGAAATAAGGGTCCAATTTTATAAAGGCTTGTGTGACGTAGGGGAGGAATTTTCCATCCCTACCACACATATGCAAAGCCTTAAGAATTTAAATATCGATCAGAGCCAAGAGAAAAGGCGAGAATATTACAACTGTCTTGCCGATGAAAGGAGAGTTAAATAAGATATAAAAAACGAAATATTACGACTGGTGCCAAGTGCCCAGGAGTAAATAAAATACAGGCAAATATAAGAGAGTAGAGAAAAGACTTACATCACACATACGCCCTGAGGGAAATTTTTATCAAGACTTCCTGTGTGGGAGTTAACGTAAAAAAAACTCGTTAATTAATTTCCGATTTCTACTTTTTCTGTCATCATTTCTTAATTGGCGTATTTACAAAAGAAATTTACTCAGCAATCTTTAAAAGCTAATGTTTTTTGTTTAGCTTTTGTGAATTCGTGGGTTCTGTTTTTATTCCAAAATTTAAAAAAGATATTTTATTTCCCTTTTCGCAAACGAGAAGATGTGTGCGTACACTGTTCTTATTTGTTCAAATTAAAGTGGAAGTAGGGTTAGTAAATACTGTATATTCTTAAACCTAAAATACTCTAAACTTCTCTCGAAAGATGCAAAGTGTGTACTGTATATTATACTTCTTCTCTCATTCTCACAGCAATATTTTTTTTATACACCATTTCTACAAATTTCTCTCTAAGTTTGTATGAATCTCTTAAAATTCTTTATGAGTTTCCAGGTATATTTATACAGAAAGAAAATATTTTTGTAACGTGTATCCCACATCTTTTCGAAATAAAAATCATTAAAATATTTCCTATTCAAAGTAGGGTATTAAATTCTTGTTCATTATTGATTTAACTTGTACGGTACGCCACGCTGACGGTTATTAACATTTAAAGGGCAGAGATAGATATGTTATCGCGCCATGAACCGAACCCACAGTCTGTATACCGGACTAATCACCAACGTTCTTCCACATAACACTGAGCTGTCCGTTGAAAATTCGGGCGCAAAAACCGAGTATTTATCATTTAGCATACTCAGTGGCGTAGCCTGGGGGGGGGGGGGGAGAGGGGGGCGGCCCTTTGAAGGGGGGCGGCAAATTTTCACAATAAATAATAATATTATCTTGGAAAAATTTAAACCATTTCAAATCATTATTTAAAAATGTTCAATGATACTGTCGTATACGAATCCAACTCTTTTTTTTATTATTTAATAAAAATATCAATAATTATATTTTTTTAAGCTTCAAATTTTGCTATTCGTAGGAAAACCGTACGCATATCATGAGAGTAATACTAATTAAAACTGATTACATACTCGCAAACAGATTTTCTCTTAATTAAAACCAGAATTGTGTTCAGAATGTATTAACGAATGAATTTCAGTTTTGTATTCATCTGTTGATACATTTCTAAAGCGACCATTATTTTATTCAAAGTGCAGTTATAAAATTCTAGTTGCAGACTACGTATGTGCTGCCAGAATCAAAGAGAAACCATTTTCATATTCTCCGTGTAATTCGCCAAATACAGATTTAATTTAACCCCGTCTAAGATCACAGGAAACGCAAATTGTTCACCGCATTTAATTTTAAAATAAAATTGTGAAGTTATGTCCCACACATTTTATTTAAAATGAAATTGTGATTGCAATAAAAAGTTAAGATACAATTTTATTACATTTTTTTTAAGAAAAGGAATCTGTATTTAAAATTTTAAGTTTATTCTTTTTTAGTGACTTTAATTCGAATATTCGCAGGCGTGTATTTTTGAGTCAATTCACATTTCCAATATCAAAATTTTAATATTTAGAAACAATAATGTTCTAATAAGCACGTCGGAAAAATAACTATATCTAGATTTTAAAACAATTTTGTTTTTTGGAAAAGGATAAAAAAAAACAATAAAAATGAACATTTAAAATGCATGGGAAGATACGGAAATTTTGACAGGCAAAAGTTTATAGATATTTTTTATTATTATTCGAAGGGTTAATCCAGAATGTAAAATTCCATTTGAGGATTCATCTGCCGACACAATTCAAAGGAAAACATTTTCTTATTCGAAGTTCAGTTATAAAATTCTAGTTGGAAACTCTGTGTCCTGTATGTGCTGCCAGAATCAAAGAAAAACCATAATCATGTTCTGAGTGTACTTTTAATTCGCCGCATACAGACTTAATTCAAATTAATTTTGTGTTGAGAATGTAAATTTCCAGTTATGGATTCATCTGTTGACACATTTCAAAGGAAAACATCCTCTTATTTGAGGTTCAGTGATAATATTCTATTTGCAGACTATGTATGTGCTGCCAGAATCAAAGAAAAACCATTTTCATTCTCTGAGTGTAGTTTTAATTCGCCAGGTACAGATTTATTTTAAACCAGTATAGAATGTAAAATTCCGGTTGGATTCATCTGCTGACACATTTCGAAGGAAAACATTCTGTGTTTCGATGTGCAGTTATAAAATTTTATTTGCAGACTATTTATTAATGCCAGAATTAAAGAAAAACTGATTTAATTAAAACCAATTTTGTGTTCAGAATGTACGTGCCGCTAGAATCAAAGAAAAACCATTTTTTGTTCTGAGTGTAGTTTTGATACACCGCATATTTAGTTTAATTTAAACCATTTTTGTGTTATCAATATAACAGTAAGTTGCCGATTCATTGTGTACCGAGTGAAGCTTAGCATTTGAGTTCACGTATGGAATGCACGTGTGCGTGATGAAGATGCGAAATTCTATTACAGGCATACCATTCTCGATTTCTGAGAGCAGGTATGTATAAATTTGTAGTAGAATTTATAAGTTTGATTTTATTGGAAGAGTACTCGGCACATGGGATTATAAAAATCGGCATACAAAAATACGATATCTACCCCCCCCCCCCCCCGCCATTGTTTGAAAATCTGCGGAAGAAGTGCCTGTAGAAGTTAGGGGGGGGGGGGGGGAATTTTCCTCCGCCCCGGGCGGCCGAAATCCACGCTACGTCACTGAGCATACTCACAATTTTCACTTGCAAAAGCTTTTGGGGTAAAATTTTACATCGGGCAAAAAGGCTCGCTGTGTTGGAGCTTACCAGACTTAAGTACTAGTTCTCGGTTTGTCAAGTATTAACGACATGAGCTTATGAGTTGACAGTTTAAATCTAAAGTTTAACACGCTTGTTGTGATATGCAGATTAGAGCCTTCAGATTGTGTAGCACGTAGGTTCAACTTTTTGAAAGAGATTTTGACCCTTCCTAATGGTTTCTTAGATGTACTATGTAAGCTGTTCTGAGAGGGTTATATTAATGTCTGTAGATATGTATGTATAAAGTCACATTGAACCAATAAGTAGACTTAACTATCTACCTAGATGCTTGATTCTGAGAAATAATATGAATTTCGAGGTGGAGAAAATTTACCCATTAAGGGCCTTAAACCAGCCAGCGGCCGAAAATCCACATTTCGTTGAAAGATGTTCTTACGATCGTACAGGGCGGTTCCAATGAGAAAGATTAATAATTACTCTCCGTACCAACTTTATAAAATTATAACTCAATATCGATTTTATTTCATTCCAAATTTTCTTTAATTTATACCTACAAAATTATGTACTTTTTTGTAATTATTTTTTGATCATAAGTATTTATCATTTTTTAATCATGTCTAAGCAAAATAAGAATGTAAAAAAAATCTTATATGTATTAATTTGTAAGACCGTAAATAGATAGACAAAATAGAGAAATTTTCGTCATAAAACTTTATATTTTTCAAAATCGAACATACACATTAAAAAATTAAATAATTATCCACAAAAAAATACAGTGGAAACTATCATTACGAGCACCTCCCATGACGAGTAATTCACATAACGAGCAAAACAGATTTTGAAAAAAAAAAACGCTCCCTTAACGAGTGACTTTTCGCATAACGAGTGAGATTTCGAATAACGCAAGGAAGTCCCGTCTTCACGTCACTCACTTGTGTGCCGGGACTTCAGCGCCAATTCACCAGTCACAGGTTTGCACTCATTCCGCTAGCACATTAATATCGCATGTGCTCATACATTTGAAATTTGTTATTTTTTTTTCATTATTTATAAAATTTCGGAACATGAAAACGGTTTTTCTCCACAGGGAGTCAGCATGTGGATTTTAAATTGTCACAATCGTCGCAGTCGAAACAGGATAAAGTTTTTTTCTACACTGTGAGACGGCTTGTGGACTTTTAAACGTTCCTTTTGAGAACATGAATAGTTGCAGCCGGAACATGAAAATGGTTTTTCTCCACTTGAGTAAACTTGTGGGTTTTCAAAGTCTCCTTTCTAGCACATAAATAATTGCAATCGGAACATACAAAAGGTTTTTCTCTGTTTGTGGACTTTTAAATGTTCCTTTCGAGAAAATGAATAGTTGTAGTTTCTTATATTCTGGATGTAGATTAAAACGACTTCCCGAAAAAAAAGAGAAAAGCTTTAAATTCGAGGTGCACACGAGAGAAAAATGCTTGTGGAGTCTTAATGAGTGGACACCCCCCCCCCACCCCTCCCCCGGGCCGCGGTTAAATTATTAAACATTATCCGGTCCGCGGCTATAAAAAGGTTGAGGACCACTGCCTAGCTCACTGAAAACTCACGGACCGCCACTGGCACCTACGAGTACCTACACCTTGCATGAAATATAATGATAAGAGCCAACGCTACTCGTTATTTAGATTTCTTTGTGCGAGAACATATTTCGATTCAAGTGATTTGTTTATTATTATTCACTACTAGCAGACCCGGCCACGCGTTGCTGTGGCTAATAAAACACAACGTCATCTACTGGATTGTTATCCAACCTTTATAACCACCGCCGTCTTTGAGTTTATCGCAAAGAGACAGACAGATGCCCGGAGGACTTTAATTTATAATACGTAGAGATGGTGTGAAAGATTATAATAATGTGCATGAAATGCTTGGGGTAACTAACTTGGGGTAAAGTAAATAAGGATTAATACTGTATCCGTCTAAATAACTTGTCAATTACCGAAATGTACGTGACCATCTTTTTTAGAAGATAGAATGGGTATAGTAATCTATCCGTAAAAGATAGATATATGCTTTCGCGGACTTTTTTGTAGATCTGTAAAAGAGGAATATCCCACCAGCGGCGTTTTCGATGAAAGCTACCAGGCGGCTTGACTTTTTCCGACACTTCTAACAATTATCGTTATGTTTCAACCAATTTATACAAATCCCTGACAAATTACATACCTAAAACTTCTTCACGAAACACTCTATCTATTGGTGAAAACCGCATGAAAATCCGTTCAGTAGTTTTCGAGTTTATCGCGAACAGACAGACAGACAGAAAATATAATAACGATTTGACAATAAAATTAGGTCATTAGTAACTCATATTACTTGTAAGGTTTTTCCCTAATCATCATTGAAGTGAGCTGCAAACCCAATGTAATTAGCTTACTGGAATAACCAAAATATTTAGAAATTCGATAGTCTAAAATGACTTAGCAACAAATATAATTATTGTAATTGATTAAAATCCTTGTAGACCACCCCCCTCCCCCTCCCCAATATGTTGTGTATATAAACCGTAGACTAGGAAATATTTGTACCAGTCTGAAGATGGCTTTGACGAGCTGAAACCGGTTACGGTCCAATAAAATTAAGTGGAATAAAGTTTTATATTCGTTTTATTATAATATATTATAATGGAATTCCACCATGAAATATCACTCTCAAAAATAGAAATATGTAGAGAAGATGTACAGATGTAGAGATAGAGTTATTTTTCCACATAAGGTAGGAACGACAAATCCCATTCAGTTGGAACGTCGAAACTTTGCTACTTAGTAATTCTGAGAAGAGGAGACCTCGCGTCCAAAAAGGTGTGTTTTTTTTATTATTTTCTCTTACACATGGTATTAAGGTAGTTCTTGACTTACTTTAACCAGTGATTGCTGACATTATTTGGAGTTAAAATGTAATGAAATGGATTAAAGTGAAATTTTGGTCTTCGGTTACTTTTTAGATGTTTTGTTTCGAACTTTTTTCTAAAAAAACCTAACAGAAAAAATCTTCCACTTGTCATTACTGCTCACTCAGAAGGGTAACCAAATAAACTCTTAATGTGCAATACCTACTGTTTTTTTTTAATCTTTTTAGTTGAAAAAAAAATTCGACGTCAAAAATGTCACCGATATCAAAATTTCTTTTTCCCCTTTTACTTCAAATAATGTCAGGAATTACAGGTTAAAGTAAGTCAGCAACAGCCTTAACACAGTCCCTTAACACCCTGTATATTAAATGAAAGCCAAAATTTCCTCCGATTTCAGATTTGTAAGTGGGTACTTGATTACTTAACCTTCCTAATTATATTTCAATCTTTAATATTTTACTATTCGTGGTTAAAATGGAATATTCAATTTTTGAAAGAACTGTTACCATCTCAATAACATTTATTAAATTATTATTACAAACTTTTTTCAGGCCGGTAGGTAAGTACCATAATATTGATTATTCCGATTTGAGATCTGTATGGTAAAATGTGTGCTAAGAATCTCGAACTAGTAGTAGGAACCAAGATCATACGATATCTGGTGAGATAGAAAGGTATCCAACGCGACCGCCATCTTGAACCGAAACCAGACAGTAACAAACAAATTTACAGACAGGTAGGTAGGAATTTTGGAAAAGGACAGAAATATTCCCTAACACGTACCACAGGATTTAAGTAAGAGTTTTTTTTCTTTCAAACCCTCCAAAGAGTAACGTCATATCTTAATAATATAAGCGTGTTCAACCTTTTAAGTGAGAAAACCAGAAATATGTCATTTTTAAATCAGATTTTAGACGTATTGACTCTTTTCCACAAAAAATTATAAATGGATTTCGAAAGATTGTTCTTTTATCTGGCATTCGCATGTTTTAAATTTTGAGAAAAAATGTTTATTTTTAGTATAATAAGGTTATACCATAGGTCGTTGTTCTAACTTTTTTCTAACTTTGTTCTAACATGTTCTAACTTTTTTTCGTTCTTATAAAATTATGCACAAAAAAAATAAAAACCACTTTTTCGCTTACTTGCCTCGTGCAAAAAGACGCTCGATTTTAAAATTTTGCAGGCAAGAGATTCGAAATATTTCTAACGTTTATATTCCTCTTAAGTACGTCACAAGATTAGTCAAGATTAGAAATTTCCAGTAAGACTCTGTTTGAAAGTCGATGAAACGTCTTACTGAAAAGGGTTTGATATTAAATTAGTAAAATAAGTGATAACCGTTTTGACAAAATTACCTATTCACGAAGTTGTTTATGTAACTTGTCGTCACCGTATCTTTAATTTGTACTTTCGGGGTGAGAGGTTTACATTGCTTTATTAGACTAGAAAGCAAACAACGGCCTCTAAGAAATAATTAGTTTTACCACGAAGCGCCTTGTTTTGCTTCTTCACAAAGTATGCATTTTCAGGACACTAGTTTTACTTTAGTTGTGGTGGTTTCGGTCTCTTAGCGGCAAAGGGTCGCTTCGCCCCGGGACTTTTGGAACGAGTCGGTGTTAGCAATTTGTTTACTGCCACCAATATCCTTACTTCAGCCCTGCGAAGAGACGTGACGGTGAAATTCCATTACCTTTTGTCTTTCACGTTTTATCGGCAGAAGCACATTACTCCCACAACGTCCTTCGTTGAACTTCTAGTCCGCTATGGTTTTTCAATACGGATTTCTGGTTGCTGTACCGAATGTTACTTTGAATTCTATTATCTATTTTGGACCATTTATTGGATAACCCTCCTGCCATAGCTCACACCAAGTAGTTGGCTACGTTTGGTGACTTAGCATGGATGCCCGGGTTCATGATGTTTGTCTAGGTCTTGGCGGCGAATGCGTTTGCTCACCTGCTGCGTGGCGGGCCGGATCGAGAGAGTCTGGTTGAGGGAGGCCTTTTGACCTTTCCAGCTGGACTCTCGACCTATCACCTTGCACCGCAGGTGGAGCGATGGATTCATACGTCCGTCACACTGACCCCCCGATTCGTACCCACCCCTCATACCCTTTTTCTTCCCAGAACTTTCTATCCTTCCCTTCTTTAAAAAGACCCTCCACACAGCATCCCCTACGATGATATAGGTCCTGAGGGAAATTATTTTCCTCAAGGCCTTCTGTGTGGAGCTAACGTAAAAACACGATTTTCGCTCACTGACTCACGTGTGCGATGCTATCTCTGTTAAACGTGGTGTTTTTAAATAGTTTCGTTGCCAGTTGCCATATCAAGAGTAAATTTATCTAATTTCACCTCTACTGTTAGATAAAATATTTATTTGCATGTGTTAAATGTCGCGATCAAGTAAGAATTCGTTCTCCTCTCTACCTTGAACATCTGTGATTCTGATGCTAGCCCCTCAGACTTATATGTCCGGTTGTCATGGCAACTCATATAGGTCTCTTCTTATCTCCAAGCCCCACTCTCGTGTGGTGGACTTGCGCAACAAAAGCTGTTTGTAAATAATATAATCACAGACACTTCGTAACATCTCGACGAACGTCACTTGAGATAACCATGAACTCCACATCGAATTTCGTCGAACTGAACAAACGAGCAAGGTTGTTACAGAGCAAAGGTGTTTGGACAATAATTGACGGCGGCGATAGAACACTTCAAGCGAGGATTTGAACATGTTTCAAATCCTAGCTCGGTCGTTGGTACGTTATATTTCAAACTCGTCGAGAATCAGTTATAATTATTATAAATTTCATATATTTTTGGTGTAAACGTCTTTTTGAAGTGAAAACATCTGTAGCACCGCTGTGATTTGAAACTCGATGATGCGAAAAAGCGACACTAAAAAGTGACGAAATACACAACTTTACGATTTAGCCTGCTAGAAAATGGGATAGACTAATCGATCTTCTCTTTGTGCGGTGCTTCGTGGCCTCCTCACTTTTGTCTACTTTTAGCGTTCTAAAGGTTTCATTTCTACCGCGTGTGAACTGCACACATTTTTTTTATCGAAAAAAATAATTAAAACAAAAAAATACAGGCTGTGCAATTCACACGCGGTAGAAGAAAACTAAAGTAGACAAGAGTGGGGAGGCTACGAAGCACCGCACAAAGAGGAGACCGATAGGCTACTAAGCACCGCACAAATATGAGACAGATTATTCTATCTCATTCTCTCGCAGACTAAATCCTATCTATGTGTATGCGTTTGTCTCTTTTTAGTGTCGCTTTTTCGTTTCATCGAGTTTCAAATGAGTCCTATAATTTTAATACCCGCTATATCCGATTTTTTGACAAAATGATCTGAGTCTGACATCTTGTTCACATTTTTGCAAGGAACAAGACTAATCTTAAATTGAGTTTCAAAACCTCCTTTATCACGACAAAAAACCATGTTAAAACTGCGAGTGAGAAACAAAACCCGCTATATCATTCAAGAAGTTACTATCAAAACCCGCAATATCGAAATTCATCCAATCACAAGCAGTTATTTTGCCAAGATGGCGGGTGAAAAACACGCCCCTGAGGTCAGTTGAGTTTCAAAAGCCTCTATGTTCCATATAAATCACGAAGTGAGTATCAAAATCCGCTATATCCATTTTATTTATCCAAATTATTAAATATTTCTAGACATACATTGAAAAATTAACACTTTTCGAATGTATATTACCACAATTCATTATATAAAAAAATTAAATACAATTTTATATTTACGCTAGAGATGTGACAGTTTTTTGCGGTTTTCCCCGAATCAGTGAAAGTTGATATAGCGGATATAGAAATCGAACGACTCAAATCACAGCGGTGATAAAGATGTTTTCACTTCAAAATAAGAAATATGAATCTGTATTTATTGATTTGTTTGATTTTTGATGTAGCATGGTTTTCTCAAAATGTGAGAACTGCAGATAACGTTTCTTTTGCGTGTCCAGGCCGCGAAACGGGTTTCACAGGTAACCTCGCAGTTCCGTTCTATTTCGCAGAATACATGTACTCGTAAGGGAGAAGGAAGGGTACTTTTGAACACCTCGTCTAACGACGCCTCACTTACTTATTATGTGACAATCGTTACATTTAATAACGAGAGCAATATAAATGTAACTGGCACCACACACGTACCGAGGTAAGATAAACGTGTTCATTATCCAGGATTGTAATGAAGATTCTGGTTTCCCTTCAATAACGAATAAATCTTTCACCTTTTGCTAAAGATTTCCGTGGAGGGGAGAACTCAAATGAGTATATAAACTAAATGTTAGTTCGTAATTGTAACCCAAATATATTGAAATATAAGTAGATGTGCTATCTGCTGTTTTTACTATGTGGGTCTGCGCTTCCGGTTGTCGCCGATATTGTTTACCAATTAACAAATAAACTAAAAGAACAAATAATTAACGAATAAACCAAACGAAAGTTAAACTAAATGAACGAATTCTTTCCTTATTCAAAATATATTGTTAACCAATATTAATGCACATTTTCAAAAAATCAACGAAATGAACAAATTCTTTTTGTATGAAAACTACGCTAATTAGCGCGTAGTCCGGCGACAGTTGCGCGGACACCATAGCATATCTCTTCTGTATTTGAATATCTTTGTTGTAACCGTTAATACAGTCGACGAACGTCTTATACGCACAATATTCAATATTCTGCCGATGTAAATTAAAAGCAGTACCAAATAAATCTTTAAAAATAATAATATAAATAAATTAATCCCGTCATGCGTTGCTATGCCATTCAAAGAAATAAATTGTTTCTCCCTACATGTCCATTCTCATGCGTCACCGTTTCCCTCCCGCCCTCTTCTCCTCTTGCGTTTTCCTTCCACCTTCTTCGCCTTCCCCCTTCCTCGTCACCCTTCCCACGATTCCCACATCCTTCGTTACCCTCCCCCTCCTGCCTTCCCTCCCTGCCGCTAAAATGTATGAAATACACACATATTCAAACCACTCGCGCACCAAATGTAGTACTTTTTATACAAATTTCATAAGGCCAGAGCTTTCCATTATATACAGAAATACTCTTCTGCTAAAATGCAATGTTTTGAATTTTGAGTCAATCCATCGATTACATTCAGAGATTTACGGATCCAAATATACACGGAGCCTAAATTTTTTTATACAAATTTCATAACGCTAGAGCTTTAAATTATATATAGAAACACTGTTCTGCTGAAAAGCAATGTTCTATAAAAAAATTGAATCATTCCATCGATTATTTTCCGAGATTTGCGAACGCAAACATACGGAACTTAAATTTATATATAGATTATTTTGCTAACATCATTAATAAAATTGCACTGTGTTATCGAGTCCTTTGGTTGAAAAACTTTTGAAAAAGATAATTAAAATGTACCGGTTTGTGCTTTTGTCAGCTGAGTTACTTTTACAGGTTCCCTAATTCCTCAAAGCCTTTGTAATACTCGTCAAAGTGCCATCATATTATTATCACTCACGCCCCGAGTGTAATAATGCCTCTAAATATTAAAATATCCCAAAAGAAGCATATTTTAATCCGTGAAGCCCTTCCCTCATGGTCGCACATCTTGACAGCAGACCGCTGGCTGAAGCGTGGTATTTTTTGCCCACGACGTAAATTTTTTCAGGGGATGTTTATCTACATCACCTCAATTTGAGTGGCCATTTTACGTCTACGTTCTGTGAGGCTGTCTATAATTAAACCCTCATCGCGTGCTTTGGGCGGATCTCGGCTGATGTTAATGTGAACGTTTGTTTTAATTACGCGTGAATTACAACTTTTGCGAATTTTTTCGCCAGTATTTATTACGAAATTAATTATAACATATATTCAGGCAGTTTTTTTACGGTCTCATTTTTATAATAAAGTGGCTGGTTCATTCTGCGTTTTTTCTTGTCATTATTAATAATACGGGGTGGCCACAGACCTGGAAAACCTGGAATTATCAGGGAATTTTACCGAACCTGGAATTATCAGGGAAATGTCAGGGAATTTCAATTCTTTTTAATAATATCAGGGAATTCCAAAAATAAAACTAAATTGTAAATAAAAAAAGTTGTTTTATTATTGTTTTATTGCGGTATTTTAAATAGGTACATAGTTATCTATGTCCTAATACAATCCTTATATATACATACACTTAAAATAACACATCTGTACCAAATCAATCGCATATCTTCGCAATTTAATTTTAAATGCCTTAATGCTCTCTTCCAATTTTATTTCTTCTGGTAATTCTCCAAATATCTTCAATGCTCCGTACATCTGTGCTTTTTTCCTGAAGGGGAGAATTAGTTAATTTCTTTTCCTCGTCTCATGTGCATGTTTGCTTTGTAGTTTATCAATTTTTCTTAGGAATTCAATAGACGTATGGCCATTGATTATTTTGTAGATTAACAATATAGTATTGAAGTAAATAATTTATTTAAATGACAAGACATTTAACTCCTTCAACATTTTCTTGACTGAAGTGTAACTATTTTTCTTCAATATAGTTCTCATAGCTCTGTTTTTTAGAATTGTCATTTGTTTCATCAATCCGTCGTTGGCTAAGAATAGAATGCTGCTACAGTAATTTATGTGTGGTACAATGATTGCGTTGTACACATTTACTGGAGACTGTGTCAAAGAATCTTCTTATTCTTCTCAAAAGCGACATTTTTTTGGCAATATTTTTAATAATTGGTTTTGTATTTTGAGCGAAAGTCAATTTCGAGTCAATTATTACTCCCAAATATTTAATTTCAAATACTTCTTTCGAAACTTCACCGTCTATAATTTTTTTTTTTTGTTTGCGTTACTTGTTTTCCAATGTTCATAAATTTAGTTTTGTTTACATTCAATTATAGTTTATTTTTCTTCTGCCATATTGATATATTATGTAGGTTTTCATTTAAATGATTCATTATGAGTTCATAATCTTCTCCTGCTATATACATCCATGCATCGTCTGCAAATAATCTTATTTTACAATGTTTAAATCTATGTAAATGTTAAATTTATCGTTTCAAAAGCTGGAAAAAAGTCTTCAGGCGAAATATCATAAATTTGTAACAAGTGTATTTTGTTTATAGATTATTGTGATACAAAGAAATAATAAATGCCACAGATAACGGAATTCCCTTTATTAATTATCTAACGAACGATATCCCCTTATATCAAATTAAACATATCAGGGAAAAATGTAGAAGCTGCCCTGGAAAACCTGGAATTATCAGGGAATTTTGAAATCCGTTTTTTGTGTAATAGCAATTTTGTAAAAATATATCTGTATTTAGGTAAAGTTGTATCGTCCTAGGGTTTTTAAAACCGCAAATTCTATTTGAAGTTCTGTATTTTGCATATTCATAGTATATTTAATTATTTTCACTAGTGAGCTCTTCACGCACAGTTTCACCTTACTGCAGGCTAGTGCTCATTCGCTCTTTCGCGGACTGATTAATCCACGCTATGTACGCTTTCACCTTTCCTGCAAGCTAGTGCTCATTCGCTCTTTCAATGCGGACTGATTAATCCACGCTATGTACGCTTTCACCTTTCCTGCAAGCTAGTGCTCATTCGCTCTTTCAATGCGGACTGATTAATCCACGCTATGTACGCTTTCACCTTTCCTGCAAGCTAGTGCTCATTCGCTCTTTCAATGCGGACTGATTAATCCACGCTATGTACGCTTTCACCTTTCCTGCAAGCTAGTGCTCATTCGCTCTTTCAATGCGGACTGATTAATCCACGCTATGTACGCTTTCACCTTTCCTGCAAGCTAGTGCTCATTCGCTCTTTCAATGCGGACTGATTAATCCACGCTATGTACGCTTTCACCTTTCCTGCAAGCTAGTGCTCATTCGCTCTTTCAATGCGGATTGATTAATCCACGCTATGTACGCTTTCACCTTTCTTCCTTTTTAATCCTAAAATTAGAGATAAAGCTTTAAATTGATTAAGGTTGATTTTTATTGAATTTTTACCCCTACATTTTTCTGATTAAATAAAGTTTCATAAAGTTTATTGTTTTCTCTAATCTATTAGCTTCTCTAAATTTACTGTTTTTTCCTAAACTCTATTAATTCTCTAAATTTACTGTTTTTTCTTCATCAAAATTAGCTTAATCGACCTTACGCTTGGAGAATTAACTGACCTTGTGCTAATAAAGAACTTCTTTTCTTCCTTCCACCCGAAGGACTTTCTGAACAATCTAACTGAAACGTATTATTTATTAGACCTGCCAGATTCCACTTTTCAATCTTAGAAAACAAACACAGTTTACGTATTGTGCAATTCTCCTCGGTCCGATAATGGATAATACAGATTGCTGTTTCCATTTATATTTCCAATTTGTTTCACATCCCTTTCAGTAAAATATAGCGTAATAAATTGGTCAATCTGGGCGAGATTTTTCTCATTTTTGGAAGGTATTTTTTTCTCAAGATTGGAACTTTCAACGGATTTCTTTATTCAATTTCCTTATTTAATATTTTTTGTTGTAGTTTGTTTTGTAATTGTTTTATCCTCACCTTACTTAGTATTTTATTTAATATTTAGGTACTTATTCACATCTGATTTTTATATACATACATCATAATATATTTATTATGGCAATGAATAATAGGAAAAATATTGCGTATGAAATTAGGTAGATTTTATTTTTAACCTATTTTTAAAACAACCCAAATGCTAAAACATTATATTTACCAAGCCGTAACAAATGACAACTACTGAATTGCTCTATTGAATCAATCAGAACAAATGAATAAAAAAAAGTTTTTAAGTTCCGTTTGGGATGCGCACTGATTTTATTTTTAACTTGAAAATACTTTATTAAAAATGCACATATTATGTTTGAAGAACGAATAAGCACTAGAGCCTTAAAATAGTCACACGTAAAATCTTTTAACACCCCAGTTTGTCGAACGTCTCATGGGCAAAGAAGTTTTAAATACGCTACTTGGCTATTCAATTCTCTATCATATCATATCAACCAACATTAGAAACACGCAAACCAAAAGTTTTTACTGTGTTTATATTTGTATACTGCGTGTATATACATTTGATTGAGTTTCACTACAGTTACAAAATTCATGCCTTCTGTGTTTATATATGTATACTATGTACTGCATGTATGTAAGTACATTAATTTGACTGAGTTTCACTTGCCTTTTTTCTTATCTTTTATCACTATGCCTTTTTGTGAAAATTATAATTATGTATTCCCACAAAGTGTTTGCTACATGTGAAACTGCTTCTAAATTATTCTCGTTTCATCGTAATCTTCTACATTCATACTTGAATTGTATAATTTAAAAAAAAACTGATTTTATTTTTATCTGTCACTTTCATAACAAAAACCTAGCTAACAGCCACTCTGTAAATTGCCATCTCAACACAGGCGTTTCACACCTAGTGAGATGGGCAAAACGTCATCACTGTAATTAAATGTAATATTAAAATAATTGAATAAAATAAATATTAAAAAAACTTACATGAAATTTTATGCAACACATTTATAAATAAAAAGAAAAAGAAATATTATGTACCAATCAAAGTAAAAATTGTGGCTCACCTGTTCAGAAACAATGGCTCCTCTTTTCTGATAAGGTGTACATAACCAAAAATGCCCTTATAAAACTTAACATTTTGTTAAATATATGTGTCAAATGTATCTGATAATTTATTTATAATGAACAATTTAATATAATGTATTGTAAAATGGTCAGTTCGCAACGCAATAGAGTGAAAAATAAAACAATGCATACACTTGTGTCAAACAACCACCATCAGTTAAATGCAGTGTTGCAATTAACAATACAATTAGGTTATTTTCAAAAGTTTGAATTATATCGGCAATCAACTTGAACAATAACATTCCTGATTCAAAAGTTTAAAAATTAATTCTGCATTTCTTTAACGGTTAATTCCAAATTGAAAACGCTAAACTTATAAAAAATGAATTTTGTGGGTGGAGGTTCATTCAATATATATTATATTCCTTGAACATACATTCATCGATGCTTAAATATTAACCATTACGTTTCGATCGCAAATTGAATTGCGGGATTTGAAGATTAAAGCAAGAATAAGTTCCTGGTAAAATTAAATCCATGTCAGTATTAGGAGAATAAAGTAGGTGATATGTTTCGACTTGGTGTGGAATATTTCCTAAACGTGATGGCGGTTTTTATGGACTGGCTAAAACGTGGGAAACGAAAAAGATTATACGCTACACAGGTGATGTATTGGATCCATAAAATGTGAACCTATTTTACAAGGGAAGATAAAAATACCTCCACGTTTTCCATTAGCGCTCTTTTATTTTTGTCGCATTTTTTGCATTAGTTCTCTTGTTCTTCGTATTTTACTTGAAGTAATTGAATACAAATTACTTTCAAGCATCGTATTTCGGATTCAATGGACCCAAGGTACGATTCTACACGATGTAGTTCTGACATTTATTATTGTTTGTCTACCAGTTCAAACATTTCTTCTAAGTATCTATTATTTGGTAGGTGGTCACGGATACCGCCCCCCGGGAACCATTTATTGGATAATCAACACCCCCATCACCCCAAATGGTTCGCTACGTTTGGTAACTTAGCAGGGGTGCCCGGGTTCATGGGGTGAGTTTTGTCTAGGTCTTGGCGGCAATTACATTTGCCCACCTCCTACGTTGCGGGCCGGATTGGGAGAGACTGATTGAAAGAGAGACTGAGACTAAAACGATGGAGACCGAACCTATAAATTGGGAGGTGGGTATGGGTACCGCTGCCCCGGAAACCGTTTATTGGATAACCAAACCTCTGCCATAGGTCATCCTACATAAATGTTTAGCTACGTTTGGTGACTTAGCAGGGGTCCCGGTTTCACGGGGGTGACGTTTGTCTGGGTCTTGGCGGCGAATGCGTCTGCCCACCAGCTGCATGGCAGGCCAGATCGGAAGAGAATGGTTGAGAGAGTCCCTTTGACTTCACCAGCCGTACTCTCTCGAAACATCGTCTTGCACCGCAGTGGGTCATTCGTACGTCCGTCACTCCTGGACACTGACCCATCCTACCCACCCCTCATAATCTTTTTCTTGCCAGAACTTCCTCTCCTTCCTTTCCTAAAAGCCCCTCTACACAGCAGGCAATATCAACCGTTCCATTAACTCCAACACAGAATCACAATTGTACGTTTGCCGTATACAAAATTTGGGTAATGACTACAAAGATGTTGTGAACATATTTAACACATCATTCACTAAATATGAAAAAAGTCATATTAGAATTTATATCAGAAAGAAGAACAACAAATTTAATTAATCCAACTACAATAGCTCTGCTTCGACTTATTTCACATGTATTGTACTTTTCCCAGTCTACAGTTTTTCCATCTTGCTTGGTGGAGTATTTGGTTTTTATTTCAATTCGTTTTTGATTATATTTTTGTTTTAGATTTTTATTTTTTATTTTTTTTATTTAGTAACTATATAATATTTTTTACATTTTTATATGAAACATGTTAGTTAGATGTATATATAAAATATATTCGTAGTCCTCCTCACTAGGAGATCCTGTGCTGAGGGGGACTATGCTTTGGATAAGTTTTTCAGCGACTTCTATGGTTTAACTTTATTGATTGGATAAGGTTTTCCAGAAACTTCTATGATGTTTTAAGTATACTAGTAAGTTCATTTTCCGATAGATTCTTCAGCCAACATTTAATGTCCTTAATGTAGCTATTTTTTATTTTTATTTGTTTGATACTAAGTGGGAGTTTGTTATATAACTTTACTGCTAAAAATGCAGAACTTCTTTGACCAAGTTACACTTTGGTATATTAAGTATGTCATTTGGTTATGATTTTGATTTTTATTGCGATTTTGATTTTGATTTTGTTGTTTGTGATTTTTTTTTTTTAGTTTTTGATTTTGTTATGCCTATTTGGATGTTATTTGTTCGAAAAAAATAACATGTAAAAGCCCAGTCAGGCATGAAATTCAAAATAAACAAATAGATTGTTTACCCTTTGTTGCCTAATTTCAAGCACGTGTGCATTTTAAAATTTTTTATTAAGAGTAGATATAATTCAACTGCTCACGCTAAACCACAAACAACGCACTCTTTATTACGTGTGGATCACCTTATGGTCTTGGGGAATGGGACAACAGGAAAGGAAAGACCCTTTAGGCACCTGTTTGAACCATGTAAAATGTATTTTACTCGTGAAGCACTTAAATACATACGTTAAAAGTATTTAAGACCTACCTACTCTTCGTAAAATTTATCTCCTAGTTTTTTTTTTACAGATATGTTCGAATAATAATAATTTTTTAACCATAATTAAAATTTGCCGAAAGAAATCATAGATTTTACTTCACGAGTGGGTACAACTTCACCTTCATATTTAAGTTTAATATTAAAAAAAAAAAAAAAAACAAAATATTGAGCGTCTAGTTTTCTTAACCCTGGAAAAAAAGTTTTAACACAATTTAAAACGTTTTTCTCCGATTGCTCCAGATTTTTTGTTAATCATTTTGAATATTTTCCGCCCACATTAAAAAAAATCGTACCTCCGAATTTTAATATGAAGACATACAAACTCATTATAGTTCTATATAGCCAATGAATTCATCTATCTTCTGTCGATTATCACATATTTGTAGGATTTATAAAAAAAATATTATAAAATCGTAAACTTCTACTTAATTACTTACAAATGAGGGAAAATTTGCCAAAATTAGCAGCAAAGCCATCCGAGGTATTTTAGATAGTGCCATATTATGGCAAAAGCGCTCCTGTGGTTATTTCTTAAAAAATCGTGGATAAAAAAGCCGTCATACTTACATTTTTACCTGGTGTCTGAATCCGTCAAAACGTTTCGAAGTGTTAAAGATGCTAAGCAAAATAATCAGACTGCCATTTTAACACCTGCCGGATCCCTTCAAATCCAGCTGTGGTACCTAAATATGGCGAAGTATTTGCTTTAGTCAATTTCTTTACTTTTTTCTTTGTCGTGTGGATATATTTGATAATTTTAGTTGTGAATGTACTGAAAAAAGTGTAGTTGTAAATTTACGTTGACTTCTATACAACAGTCAGTAGGTGACTATACAATTTGGCATTAAACCAAGAATAGCTAGCTCACTGCCACACCACGAGTTAGTAGATATTGCGCTTTTATTGAATTCTGGATTTGGCGTTGATACGCGCGTAGGAATTTATGGTGACATTGTTTGTCGGTGATACGATTAACCCTTTGAAAACGAGAATAATAACTCAGAACCGCTAGTAAAATTTTATATTATAATAAAGTATTATGTAATAATATTGAAAATGCTTCTGTTCTATACTTATCTGCGTATTGAGCCTGTAGGTGCGGAACGCCGATATCTCTACTTGACACATACGAACATTTCACGCATGTCCCAGTCACTTTTTTTATTTAGCAAAGGAGAAAATATTAAGTATCATCTTCATTTTCGATGGATTATTTACACTTAAAAAATAAACCCACCCAAAGATTTAGTCAAACAGTATTGTAGAATACGTCAGCGAAAAATTAAATTCATGACTCCGCGTAACATGTTTCGAGGGTCTTCATTATAGATGATTATTGTCACTGCAAACCTTGTTTTACGATGAGTATCTAATCGCCTGTGAACCTGTCTGTCACCGAAATACAAATAATATTCCAGTTTGTTTACTTGTACGATCATATCCGTACAAATTTCCACTAAAAAACACAAAATATACATTTGACAAGATTTATACTACCCTCACAAAACCTAAAATAAACAGATCTTCCCAAACGGACCCCTTTAAACACCCAAATGATCCCATCACGTTTAAAAAATCATAAAAAATTGCTTTATAAAATTAGTATTACTAGACCTTAATATTTATAACGAAGTTAACATTAGCAGATGTTTTATACGGTTCCAAGTGCTGACAACTCAGAATCATGCAATTTCAACACCCCTTTGAAAAGTCATTAAAAGTTATGAAAAAAGAAAAATAGCCCATAATCTATGATATTGCGATCTTAAACATCTAGTACTGAGTTAACCTCTGCTACCCACGTGAGTTTTCGGTGGGCAGGTATAGCAACAGCATTGACTGTAGTCAAAGAAGTCACGTTTAAGTACGCCGACCAGAGCAAAGAAGTATAGAAAAACTTTTACCGATAAAACCGAAAACAAAAAGGTATTGATTGATGATGAAGCACTTCCTTCGATTGTAACCTATTTAATTTTTTTTTTATCACTTTTAATGACTTTTCAAAGAAGGTGTTGAAGTGGCATGTTTCTGAGTTGTCCCGTAACCATTTATACTACGTCGCTTTTTATTTTTGATCTTATTACGCTTTGACGGCTCTCGCCTCTGGCAGGGTCAATACTGGGAATAACAGAAGGGTGGGACGATACGAGCGATAAGAACGGGAATAAAGCAAGGAGCGTGTGCCTTGTTTGGCGGTCTATCATCTCTGCCTACCTCTGCGTGGAAACGGCGTGATTTTTAGTTAGTATTATTCTTTCCTAGGCTGATACTCTGAGTAGTAAGTACTACTCTAAGTTTCGCCTGATGACAGGCCACCTTTCAGAATCGAAGCTTTGCGTTACTTGAAATGGCTTTAGCCATGTTTGGCGACATTTAAGAGTATTCGTAACTCTATATTCACTTTGTAATCTGTACCTTTCCTGCTGTATTAACGTAAATTACCCAATGTACCTACATAAATCGCGATCCGCGGTGTAACACCTCCGTCTGTGGATCTACTGTCTACCATGATTGCTATCTCAATGTTTGAAATTTGCTTAGTGCATTATGTACATAAATATGGGTAGGCATACTTCCAAATATTTTCTTTATTGTTATTTCGTCCCCTTACCTAAAAGAGGTTCAGGTAAGATTTTCTTTATACTTACTAACAATTATACATGGTAGCACTTGCTTGCCGCTTCCTAACAACGTATGCGGGGGCAAAGGAGGTCTAGTAGCGTTTATTAAATGTAGAGTTGTTTTTATACAAAAAAGTTACAGTCCTTGCAAGAGCCTTGACGGGGTAATCATCTGTTACCTATACCAGGGCGGGTAAGTGGTGGGTCCTCCATTATACATAAATAACCCCCAAATTGAGTTACAATAAACTAGTTTGTTTTAACCAATCTTTTAAAAATAATTAATTTTAACCTTTGGTTGATTTATCATTAAAATAGTGGTTAAAAGCAAGATTTTATTATCATTGATTTAATTAAAATGGAGCCATGAGGTTATTTTACAAATATTATTGGACCGCCGCGCACCGGAAGTTCATTTCGTATATGAATTTTTTTTACCTATCCCTGCTTTGCTAAATATCCTAAAATGTTTTGTTTCGAATTTGCTAATAATCCCTATAAATTAACGTATTTTTCTGTTTATTTCAGGTAAGGATAACAAACCGGATACACTTTATAACGGCTTCTCAGACACTACTAAGGTAAGTGTATGTACAAATTGATTTTGATGAAAGGATAAAGTACGTGCTACACGTTGCTGTGCAATATGTATCCTCGATTTCCTCTAACTATACAGCGCATTTAAGTGTTTACGGGTTAAATTTGTTCTATAATACTACCCATGCCGTATTTAATTCAACGTCAAATTAGGGACTTTCGATAAGGTGCGCCTTTGAATTTCACGCGCTTAATTGCTACGTTGAAATTTCAACAAATCGCATGCTGTTCAAAGTGTAAACCTTGACATTAGATTTGTCCTTTGCTACGTAAAATAACACTATTATTTGATCATGGTTCGGTAGCTGTCTGTGTAATAAAAAGTTTTCATGCAAGTTCATCAAGTTTTTTTGTTTGCTACATTTTCAACATTTTCTTGCCGATTTATACCGCTATTTTTTTGTTGTTAAAAAATGCGCAACAAATAAAATGGCATCTCGTTCTTTTGTCGGCTAATGGATTTGTCAAAGTTCTTGAAAAAAAAATCACCCTGATGAAAAAACTTGCTTTGACAATCGTGCAATTTCAACATCCATTTTAAAGGTCATTAAAAATTGAAAAAATAGGCCTTGACCTAACCTAATGTAACCTATTTAACATTTTTTCTACTTTTAATGACTTTTCAAAGGCGCTGTTGAAGTTGCATTATTCTGAGTTATCCGGTCACCAAATTTCATTTGAAATAATGCTTATCGCTAAACGCCTACCGAGATACTGCAGCAGTATGGAAATGTTCCTGGAGGGACGAGTGCACACTTTAAGAGCACTTCAGAACACGAGCATGGTGGTCGAAAAATCCACAAATTATGTAACCACCAAAGAAATGAATAAATAAAATTTAAAAAAAATAAATCCACGCCATACTATGGGAAGCTTATGGCAATCCCCCCCGATGGGCCCTCTGGAGACGGTCAAATTTTTTCCATAAACGGCTGCTTGCATTACTATGTTTATTTTTATGTGTTTTTTTTTGGTTTCAGTATTCATATTTTTCATGCTTATTTGTTTTTTTATTTTTATTTTACGTATGTGTCATTATTAAATTTTTCCTTTCTTATTATTTGTCCAATTTATTTTTGTTATTTCTAAATTTTGAATGTATTGCATTGCACTACCTTAATACAAATACATTCTGGAATAAACTACTATCTATACTAAAATTATAAATGCGAAAGTGCGCGAGTTTGTTAACAGATCACGCCTAAACCACTGAATCGATTTTAAAAATTCTTTCGCCAATAAAAAGCTACATTAAATGCGAGTAAAACAGGCTGCATTTAATGGTAAGCTCTGGTGTTATGAAATTATAAATATTAATATATTATATTTATTTTACGTTTACTGTCAAATAAATTTCCTGGCAAATGCGAAAAGCAAAACAAATCGTTGCCGTGGAAACGATGTTGATATATTTGCGGGAAATCTTAATTCAGGCGTCTATAATATCTATCTATCTATAATCTATATAAATAAAAATTAATCTCCGAAATGTTCGTCCGCGCATAACTTCCGAACGACTGCACCAAATTGGATAATTCTTTTTTTTTAGGTTTTATAAAACTACTGGTAAGCTCTTGCATTATGAAATTTGTATAAAAAAATGCAATAGTGGCACGCGAGTTGTTTGAAAACGAATGTACTGTGAATGCATGTATGGAATGCGGGATCGGGAGGGGAACTCGGGAGGGGGGTTCGCGGGACGGGGGAAGGGGGGGAGTGGAGTGGGGAGAGGGATGGTGGTGGAGGCGGAGTGGGAACGCGAGAGTGTAAGGGGACGCGGGAGAGGGAGGGGAGGCGGAAGGGGAATGGGACGAATTCCAGTACACGCAGCACTATGGGGTAGCGTAATGTATCGCGTTGGCAGAAATCCCAAAAGTCAAGTGTTCTTTACAATAAAACAAGTATGCTAGTTTGGAAGTTCATTAAATGCTTCATAATTCCCCCAAAGTGTGTCGCCTTTGTCGCGATACCGACGGAAAGGGATCAGTTTGAACTTGACCTTTGTGCGGGTGACCGTGTCAGTTTTTGCAGGCGCGTAAATTTCAATACTTTTTAAGTGTAAAAAAGGCAACATCTATTGAGTGTCCAGATACAATTCAAAATGGATACGATGTCCGGTGGTATGTACTTCTATTATATTATAGTGGTTTTTAAAACCTCATAGGATATCTCAACAAATTAAATTAAAACAAACACTTATTAGAATGAAATATTTTTTCGCAAATATTTTTAATATTGAGGCATATAGTTAAAAGTTCCACAAGATTCCACCGTATTTTAATTTTTTATTGTCTTAGCTACTAGATTAAATCATAAGATGTTGCTTTGGTGTACAACTTTTTTTAATTATAGTACCTTAAAGTGAGTACTATCAGTTTTCATAAAGGTTCTAGTCTTATAATCAGTGTGTTATCTTATAGATACAATTTCTGCAGTGATTCACACGAGATTCGAGTTATACTTGATTATGAAGACATATGAAGAACTCTGGCGTTAAGAAATTTGATGAAAAAGTATAATTCCTGAAAAAAAAAATCTCGTAGACAGACTTCTCACCTTCTGACTTTCTGAATCAAAAAGAACTTTTTAATAAAATAGCTGTATTTTGTTGTAAATTGAAAACCAGATGGTTGAAGTATCGCAGAAACTATGACACCTTAATATTAAACAATAAAGAAAGGCTTGAAAGGCCTTACAAGGAAAGAATTACAAATCTCTACCAGAAATAATGAAAACAAAAAACGTGTGATCATACGAAACATCAAAAACTATGATATTGCGATCTTAAACATCTAGTACTGAGTTAACCTCTGCTACCCACGTGAGTTTTCGGTGGGCAGGTATAGCAACAGCATTGACTGTAGTCAAAGAAGTCACGTTTAAGTACGCCGACCAGAGCAAAGAAGTATAGAAAAACTTTTACCGATAAAACCGAAAACAAAAAGGTATTGATTGATGATGAAGCACTTCCTTCGATTGTAGATACCAATCTTAGACTTTACCAATATAGTTTAATAAGGGAAAAGAATAAAGAGGTATTTCCTTCCTATACAATTGATCAAGGAGCTAAGAAAAAATGTTGCCCTTTAAGCGAATGCATAACGATCACGGAATCTTCAGTGAAGAAGTGAAATTACAACAACAAGTTGCTAGATCACATTGCTGAACGCTTAATACAAGTTAATAGCCCATCATCGATTCTTTGAGTGAGATTTCATCAGGTTCAGTTATCTCAAGCTTGGGAAAAATGAACAACAGAACAGTAAAAACAATTCCAAAAGAAGTACTACAAATGCTTAAGTTACCAGACCCTAATCCGACTACCGGGAATGATTCGGTATTTGAACCAAGTAGTGATGATGATAGTATATTATCACAAGAGAACGAAGACGATCTATTCTGTCTATAACTGTAAATAAATAGCTTGTGAAAGGAAGTGATCTTTATTACCTTATATTTTTCAATTTAATATTTTTGTACTAAATATAGGTGACTTTTCCAAAAAAAAATTCACTTATTTTTATTAACATGTCTATACGGAACTAAAAATCGAAAAAGGTTTGATGTAATTACAACCCCTGATTTGATGCCAACTTTCGGGGTCATCCACCCCATTGTGCGCAGGGAGAAACAATTTCTTTATTAAATGGCATAGCAATGCATGCCGAGTACCAGCTAGTTATTAATATTTTCATCATGCCCGTGCTTACTGTTATAGAGTTTTTTCGGCTTTAAACTACCAGATTACTTTAGGTTTTATCTCTAAACCTGTGAAATAGAATTGTAATTGTGGTGACCCTCGACTACACATATAAGAGTTTTTAATCTCTGAAATAGACCTAGTATTGATGTCCATAATCATAAAAATTATTGCAAAATATGGCCTATTTACTAATAATGTGGGTTTTTGCATCCAACATTTTGAAAACGCTCCCATTTTATTCTTTATTAAAATGATGACCTGTTCGTCTATTCGAGTCATTATTTGATAATATCATTCAATTATTTATTCGATTCTGACTCTAATTGCACTAATTCGATGGAATCAATCTTTGTTTCATTCAATCATTTTGTTTAGGTCCATTAGAGTCATTAGCAGCTTCTTGGGAGGAAAATCTCCTCCATTCTACTTCACCCTCACGCACCCCCTATTAATCTTACTTACAGAAATTTAATTTATGTGTCTAGCTAGCAATTAAAAATTAAATGTTTTACTCAACAGAGTTTAATAATTATTCTAGCACAAGTCCCCGACGTTGCCCATGCTTTAAACAGGGTTTTTCGAAATCAGACTTAGACATTGCCTTTCATCCTGGTCAAGTGTGCAAAATTTCATCAGTATCGGATTAAAACTATGAAGATTTGCACACAAATCAAATTCCCGCTGCCTGCGCTTGCCCGCCTTATTATATATATAAATAGATAGAAGATAGACTAGCCGAAGTACCCGGCGTTCCTCCCTCAGGCTTTACGCAGAGCTTTTGCAAATCTGATGTAGACAGTGATCCTAGTTCGAAGGTCAAGTGTGTAAAATTTCATCAATCTCAGAATGAAATCAATTTGTATAAAAATCAAATCCACGCCGTCCGCTCACCCTCACCGGGCGCAGGCACTCTCCTTTATATAAATATATAGACACTAGTTTGTCACTCGAATTTACTAGATATTAGGTACTGTTATAATAATAATAGATACTGTAAAATATTTTCTTTTTAATATATATATATAATTTTTTTTGATTAATTTGTGTTATTTCACAATTAATTCTATTTGATTTAATATATATATAATTTTATTTGATTAATTTGTGTTATTTCACAATTAATTCATTTAAAATAATATATAGTATATTTGCGGCATGTTCCAGAGTGGAAGATACTATCAGTATCGCCCTGGTGTAAGACCACCATTCTGAATTGAAACGTTGCTTGAAAATGGCTTTAGCCGTGTTTAGTGACCAGATCTGAATAGTCAGGTACTTCCCAACCTTCCTCTTCCCCACCGCCTTCCCCTCCCCACTACCTTCAGCCTCACAACATACCCCAATTGGGGATGCCATAGTCTCACTGGCTCCAAACGGGATCAGTTGAGATTCTTGTGCGGTATTCACTGTAAAAAAAAAATATATATATAAGTTATGATTAAGGTTTTCACGGGTGTAAGATGTAGAACAATTTTCTCGGTTTACCCGCGTAACGTAGTCCTTAAAAGGACTTTTTAACTCATGACGAAGTACCCGGGTTGCGGGTGATTGATGGTGGAGGGGGTGGGGGGGGCGGGGCGGGCAGTAGATACCTGATTGGGCTAATTGGAGACACTACTGGTAATTTTGGAAATGCCGTTTTTTGGGGGATTTCTGGAAATGCAATCGATGAAAATCCCCCAAAAAACGGCATTTCCAAAATTATCAGTAGTGTCTCCAATTAGCTTAACCAATCAGGTATCTACTGCCAGCCCCGCCCCCCACCCCCTCCACCATCAATCACCTGCAACCCTGGTACTTAGTTCTAGACATAAGAAGTGACTTGCACCGAACAGACATGCGAAAGCTATCAGTTTGAGACAAAAACTCAAGACATAAGGCCTCTGAAGATGGGCAGTGTGATCTGTCCGAAACGTCAGGAGTTAAAAAGTCCTTTTAAGGACTACGTTACGCGGGTAAACCGAGAAAATTGTTCTACATATATATATATATGTATTTTTTTTTTATTTATTTACCTTTTAGCATTCTTTTATATCGGAAGATCTTCAAAGCTAAACTATGTTTAGGTAGGTTTATAAAATCTCTGTCCCTTGTGGGATTCTAATAACCCACTCGGAACAGGAGTTTTAACAACTTCAAACAAATTTCATGATCGTATTAAAGCCTTAAATACTTATTTTTTATTCACATCAGTTATTTCGCATAAACAGCACAAAGTCAAAGGAAAATATCTGACGAAGTTGGTTGTAATTGGAGGACACTGATTCTATGACGAGGTATTTTGGTATTTTGAAATTAACGCATTCTCATTGATTTAAGTTGAATCTATGTTATTTCAATTTCGATGCGGATATGGTGTCGGGATTCATTTATTGGATAACCAACACCTCTGCCATAGTTCACCCCAAGTGGTTCGCTACGTTTGGTGACTTAGCAGGGGTGCCCTGGTTCACGGAGTAGTCCGGGTTTTGGCGATGGATGCGTCTGCCCACCAGCGGCATGGCGGGCCGGATCGGGATAGAATGGTTGAGTGTGTCCCTTTGACTTCTCCAGACGTACTCTCTCGGAACATCGCCTTGCACCGCAGTGGGAGGGATGGATTCATGAGTCCGTTACTCCTGGACACACCGACCTCCAGATTCCTGCCCATCCCTAATACTCTTTTCCTTGCCAGAGCTCCTTCTCCTTCCTTTTCTAAAAAAACCCTCCACATAGTATCGCCAAAGATGATATAGGCCCCGAGGGGAATTATTTTCCTCAGGGCTTCCTATGTGGAATTAATGTTAAAAAAAAAGAATTCCCTTCAGTTTCTCGTTCAGCGATAATATTTCTGCGAGATTTTCCCATTGCCGATTTTTGGCGTGATTTTTTACATTTTTATATTTTGTTTATTAACAACGTTAATTTATTCGGCATATTATTTTCCGGTGAGCTATTACGGAAATTACATTTTCACAAAGTTTTCCAGTTTACCCTAGAAAAGTGTTGGCGGAAAAAATCAATGACGAGATTTTACTTTGCTAATTACAATTTATATTTCTTCTAATTTTCGAGAAAAGGATGGTATATCGAGTATTAAAAAAAAAATAAATATAAAAAAATATATATATTGAAAGATTTAAAAATCAGACCTCCACATGTGGGATTATTTGCAAATGACCTCCCCTATTACCCCACTCGTTTTGATCCATAGCTGTTTATACAGGACACCTGTATAAACCCGTAAAGATATTACTATTTCGTACTCCGTTTTAACCCGGCGAGAGTGTGGTGAAAAAATGTAACTATGTGTCAGGGTATGACATACCCGTTTACAAATTTGACTGTAAAATTTGAATCTCAAGAAAAAGCATTATATTTATTATTTTTTAGTACAGCAAGACTATACTATAATTTATTTATTGGAAATAAAACATTTGCGCCATTTTAACAATTTTTATATTTTATAAAATGGAAACAAGTCACTATGAATTTTCAACAAAAAATGTCATTCTCGATAAAAAAATTTACAAAGGAACTAAAGAAAACAAATTTATGAAAAAAAAAATCTTAAAGATATGATAGAACATGAAACAAGAAACTGTATAAACTAAAAAAAATAACTAAAATATTAGGCATATCTTAGGAACTGGAGATCAAATCAGTGAAGTTTTTACTTAGAAAATACTTCGAAGTATTTTCTAATACTTCTTCCAGCATTGACCGAAGTCGGGTTTCTTCACTGTCAACGTCCATTTTCTATTAAAATCTACAATGCAACAAAGAAAATAAGTTAAAATAGCAAAAAAAGTATTGTTAGTTTTTCTCACGAAATATATACACCAGCTGTGTGGCAGGGTATCACATACCCGAAAGTTTGCAAGCGTATAACTCCAGCGCAGGCTGCCGCGACACTGCGATCACGCCACTATCCCCTCCCGCACCCCTTTAGCTCCAGCTTCTAAAAGCAATAACAGGTTTCAAGGTCACAAACAAAAAATACAAGCAAATAAGTAACAGTGAGTATGACATACCCTGCCACACTCTCGCCGGGTTATCAAAAAAGTGTCTTTATTTAGTTATAATCAAAAATAATATTTCAGATAAACACTTTCTGTCTGACTTTGCACATCCCTGAAACGTTTTGTAATAAACGATTTATTAAGTGTGTTGGGCACACAATGTGTTGGCACAATTTCCTGGATATCAAATGGCCAAAACTCTTAGGTTACAATAACCACGAGAATCGTATTTTATATCTCCATCCAAACATCCTAAAATAATAATTGAAGATTCACTCGTAATTTCGGGAGCTATAGAAACCGTGAATTATTGTGTTTATGGTCTAGACGTGTGGAAAGTTGATTTATTAGGGATAAGTCTTTGAATTGTACCAGAAAGGAACTTACAAAAACGTCGAGTTTTTACATTGTGTTGTGCGGAGAGAAGTCTATGAAAATGGTTGCCTTTTTCACGATTGAGGGTAAAAGAAGGTAAAGGTCACAGTAAGGGTTTAATTTATGGGTGCTTTGCAAAGATAATATTATTTCGGAAATGTTACTTAACTGCATGGACGCGTATGGTTGGCAGAGATTACATTAAATATGATAGCATTTACCTTTCCTTTTGTAAGTCCTGCTTTTGGTTCGTGTGAACAAAATATAATAACACCAGTTTATTACTAAACGTGATACCAAGGATTTGTTTCTGATGTTTACTAAATCAAATGAAATAAAAGCACATATTGGATACGTTTTAAGAGTTTCATGGCCAAAAGTATTTTCGTTATTTGTTTTTGGGGTGTTATGCCGTGTTGCGCTACCTCCTTCTTGAGCTAACGTTTCGGACAGCGATCACACATCTACCGGTAGATGTGTGATCTGCCGGATCTGCCCTGATGATGGACACTGCAACGTTGTCCGAAACGTTGGCTCAAGAAGGAGGTAGCGCAACACGGCATAACACCCCAAAAACAAATAACGAAAAAAACACATATACGTGGTGACACGATCTGCAATCTAATCTGACAATAAACATTATTCACCATTGATTTACCCAGTTTTATCTGAAAATTTGATTAAATATTATGTGCACAATAAAAAAACTGTTGTTCTTCAATCTATGTTCTTCCATTATTGAGTAATTGGCTGCTCGTTTTCTTTTCTCGAGCGGATGGATATCTTATCTAAAGAGAGATCTTCTCTTTCAAATCCTCGGGTAGGTCATTCGCCTCTATAAAAACGTTTACATCTATTTTTAGAGTGGTTTAAAAATAAGAGTCGCATCGAAAACAGTTCATTATTATGATTATAACATATGTGTTATAAATCTTATAAATACTTAAATTACCTAATAACATTCCTCCTGGATGAAACTTTCCCAGTTATTTAAATGGAACATTATCTTAAACTTAAATAATATTGATAATTAAATTCAAAACCTTTTTACATGTGCCTATGTTTGCACGTATGTAATAACTGCAATTACAACTGAAGTTTAAAATTTAAAAATTGCTTTTCACTTATTTTCCATAAATATTTCGTTCTTCCGGTTCACTGCTCGATCAACTGCAATTACAACTGAAGTGTAAAATTTAAAAAGCGCATTTCACTTATTTTCGATAAAAATTTCGTTCTTCCGCTCACTGCTCATGTCATGTACCGTTAATGTTAGAGGTCTTACTAATAAACGTGTTTTAAATTTTACTCAAATGATGTGTGATGATGTTTCTTCCTAAGGGATGTTACTCTCAACCCAAAGTTTCAAATTGGTTTAGCTCGAAACTTAAACAGTTAATAATTGAAAAAATGATCCGTTTTTAGATTTTCACGGCCAAAAGTATTTTCGTTATTTGTTTTTGGGGTGTTATGCCGTGTTGCGCTACCTCCTTCTTTAGCCAACGTTTCGGACAGCGTTGCAGTGTCCATCATCAGGGCAGATCCGGCAGATCCGATAGATGTGTGGATCATCTACTTAAAGACACTGGCAACTTAAATTTTTTTTTTCTCAATTAAGGGAACTGTCCAGAATTGAATCAACCATTTGGTTGATTCAATTCATTTGCCATAAATCTTTTGTAGAAGTTGCAGAGACAAAATTACTGCAAAATCCTAAACAATTTTGGCAATTTGTTGCGCAAAAGCGTACTGATATCGCCAACCTTTTTGCTAAACACTTTTCCTCTCTATATTCTGATGCTACGTGCACCATCCCTCCACTTAACTGTGACTACAATATTAGCTTGAATGATTGCCAAATTTCACTTGTAGAGGTTTACCAATCCTTAAATAATCTTTCTATCAAAAAAATACCCATTGATTCGGAGTCTTCGAGTCGAATAGGTAGTCGACTGATGCGACGCGTGAAGCCAGAGTCATCATTAGGGTCTTCAAACACTTCCATTCACCTTATACTGTTTGCTCGTTTTTGATGTGAACTTAATTTAAGGAGTCAATCGTCATAATAAGTTTAGCTTTTGCCTTTTTATCATCCAAATTTGTACATTCAGATGATTGGAGAAGATGGCTTGTGAATATCCATACCATCCAACATCAAAAAATGTTCAGCTGCAAACGTCCACTCATCGTAATTTTCGCGACCCTTCAGTTTAGGTACATTCACTATGTAACTTCCTGCCATATTGAAAAAACGCACACCGGGACCGGTAACGTGGTGACAGATTGTCAATCAAAAAAACAGTTATTATTGCGGTGATTTACACTCTTTTTGTAGAGTATATGGTATACCGTTCACTGATTGTCCACTTAAAAGTAATTTTACTCAAGAAAACTTTAATTTAACGCGGATTATAGCTTCTGGGCCCATAACCTGATGAAACACGGTTGTTAGTTTTGAACAGAGGGAATTTATTTTTGTAAAACAAAGCATATAGATACACTTCCCATAACTTATCCTATATGGCAGTAGGTGTTTAATTTTATTATCATAGACTAATATTACTGACATACCTGCTTTGTTACAACTCATCCAGTTCAACATCCCTTCCTGTAGACTCCGAAATAATGAATTGCTGTTCCTCAATCAACATTCTACTAATTATGGATATCATTCTCCTTTATCCAGAAGGTCGAGACTTTGTCAACGCAAATCAAAGCATTGAATTTTTTGGTGTAAGCCTAAATTACTTTCGGCAGCCGATACGTAATGTTTAATTTTTAAAGCCTTTTAAATCCTTCTTCAAGCTTTTGTAGTTATCTTCTATGTATACTTTTATTTATTTATTTATTTAAGTTTTTATTCCAGCAAGACTGGGAGGGTAGTGCAATCCTAGTCTGCCATATTACATAAACAACTATAAAAGAAAAGAAGAAAAAAAAATAGTTTAAATATTAGGTAGGTACCTAATTAAAGCATAAAATGATAACAAAATTCATCACACAAATAATAAAAAATAAGCATAAAATTAAAATAAATAATAAGTAGACAGAATTAAAAATAAAAAGATATTTTGGGATAGTCCATCATGGAGGTCGCCTCATCATCTGCATCCACCGCTCATTTAATGGGGAACTGAGCCACTCGGATGCAGCCACGACAATGATATTGGTTGAAGTCCGTATCCTGCTCCAGAAGCTGGCTAGTCGGTGGCGAAGTAGGGCTGGGAATGAGTGCACCCTCCCCTCGGTGAACATCGTGGAGGCACTGCAGAACCTCGGTAGTTGCATAAGTTGCCTGTATGCATTATTGTAGCACACCCTCAGTTTGTCCCATTGCGCTGCTGGGTATTGTGTCCACAGTTCTGACGTGTACAGGGCAGTACAGTATGTCTTGAATAATAATTTTCTGACATCTTCGCTACAGTGGTAGAACCGCCTTGAGAGCATTCCGGCCCGTATATTAATTGCTCTTCTTTGTCGTTCCATATCTTCTATATCCTTCATGTCTTCGGTTAGGATATGTCCCAGATACTTAACCTGTGAGGCCACAAGCAGTTCAATTCCTTCTAAATATATTGGAGGAATATGTGATGGCTCCTTATTGTGTTTGAAAGCGACGATGACTGACTTTTTAGAATTGTACAACAGGTTATGAGAGTTTGCGTACTCTTCGCATATTTGCA
The DNA here is from genome assembly GCA_929108145.2 of Limnephilus rhombicus. Taxonomy (NCBI): domain Eukaryota; kingdom Metazoa; phylum Arthropoda; class Insecta; order Trichoptera; family Limnephilidae; genus Limnephilus; species Limnephilus rhombicus. The sequence goes on from OV815271.1 coordinate 32,617,258, forward strand.
CAAGTCGTCTCATCGCTTTAATCGAAGGTGCAAGCAGCACCATGTCATCGGCATAATTAATGTTGTTACTTCCTTGTCCGCAGATATGACAACCGATTTGTGTATCGTTCAACTCTTGTAAGAGGTCGTTAATGTACACATTAAATAGAGTTGGAGACATATTCCCCCCTTGCCTGACACCGCTCTTAAGGAATAAAGGTCTTGAAGAAGCTCCTGCCCATTGAATGTGATTTTCCTGTTGTCCGTACCAAATAGCCAGCATATTGACCACTGCTGCTGGAACATCTCGCTTTATGAGTTTTTCCCATAATAATTGATGGGAGACACGATCAAACGCCTTGCTTAGGTCAAGAAAACACCCATAGACTGTGGTTTTTCTTTTTTTGTAATAGGCTATTGTTTGTTTTACTCCATAAATGGCCATATCGGTTGATGAGGCGCTCTTGAAGCCGAATTGGTTATCAAGGGTAAATAGTTTCTCTTTAACTAGCGCGAATAAGATTTTTTCAAATAGTCTCGAAAGCATTGTCGCCAAGGAAATCGGTCGGTAATTTCCTAATACCGATGCATACATATAATTATATTTTATGTATGTTGTCAATGCTCTTCATTTATATACAGTCCGAAAACTCGTGGTACAAGCGGAAAACTGGTGAATCTACATCACGTAGAGAACTCAAATAAACATAAGGTTTTTCGTTTTGAACATTATTACATTTAAAAATAAAAAAAACCAAAAATAATTTTTTTTTGGCTAATTTAGGGTTAAAGATTTTGAAGCATTCGTTGTTTTAAATGCGCGCCGACAGAGAGAAATTATTAATACAGGTAGGTGCCTGCTTACATTACGTAGATGTTCCTTTTCAATCCAATAACACAATACACAAAACTTGTTCAAAATTATCACGATGGGAAGTTTCCAAGCACAGTTGGGCCGACTTATGACTGATAGTTGCACTTTTCGAATCATATCTGGGTTAATTTTCAACTCTTCGAATGCATCGATGATATGTAGCAACATCAGGACATTCTACACCTCGCTGGCCATGCGATAGATCCTGCACGACCTATCCACCAGCACTCAAACTCTTCGTCGAGGTATCTTCGAAAGTGAGGTGGAGCAACATATTGCTGGAACCACAAATTCCTTATGGTTATCGGAGGAATGTCTTCAAGAAGCTCCTGCAACTCGTTCAGTATGAAATGCAAATAAAGAAAATCTAATCTCTAATCTAATCTTGAGAGACAACCGATGTTAACATGTCATAATATTCTGGTATATTCCACTGTAATCCACAATAATTTGTCACGAACTATACTTTAAATATGAAAATAACACGAAAGTTTGTTAAATAACCGTCTAAATGTCACTCTAAATCACAAAAAACATGCACTTTTAAAGTTTAAAAACACAAAGGTCTGTAAGGGATGTCAACAAATCAAGCGCCGCTAAACTGCCAAAAAACATGGGACAAATATTTACCACGATTCGGGGGTGCCCCATGCAGTAGTGTTCAATTTATGCTGAACACTGGGAATATTATTTTTAATTAATTTTAACATTCCAAATTTGCAGTTTTGAACTAACTTACGAGTACAACATTTATGATTGAGTTTTGCAAAAGTTTTTATTTTCTTAATTCTGCTGTTTATTTACTCGGTTTTTCACTTTTAATCAAAACAATAATATTTAATTAGAAATCAACTTTCTAGTTTAAATACGGTACAACTTATTTTTGTCTTATAACTTATCACTTAAAATAAGGCGGATTTTAAATTCCTAGGTTAAATTTACGGCTTATGAACATTTTTGTTAAGTTACTCACGAGTGCATTTACATACAAGCAGTGGCGGTCCTTCCCTCAGGTCAGTTGGTCAAACACCTCCCAAAATGATAAGAAAATAAACACATTATTATTCATATCAAAACAACTGGTAATAGTCTAATGTATTTGAAATCCACCGCGAGTTTGAAATCCACCGACATCTAACGTCTTAAATAGAAGCTTCTTTTCCATGCACCATGATTGGCTGGGTCAATTTACGAAATGTCACAATATTATGTTTGTGTCTCTTTACGCGCCATATAATAAACGAGATTGCACTATATCGTCTAATAAAAATGTTTTCGGATTCTGAGGACAGTATTGGGTCATTGCCGTGAGGGAGAGAGCTTGATGAAATTATTTTATTTTATTTTATTTATTTATTAACACCCTTTTTCGGGGCTTTTACATATGAATAGTAAGAAATATACAGTATTTATTGTACATAACTAACTGCCTTCGTAACATATAATTATATTTGTTTAAAGATAAATTGAAGATGTCCACTGACTTGGTATAATTGTTTCCCTCCATTAGTATTCTGGGTAAAGAGGAATACATATGGTAGTTAGTTCCAGAATTACTGCACTGAAATAAATCCTGACTTCTAGTATTACGTAGTGTAATTATGCGTCTGAAAGAGATGGTTGGATAAAAGTAGGTTGATTTTGCGTATTGTACGCTTGTCGCATGAAATAATTTACTATATTAAATAATGTAATTTGACTCTCAAACTCGTGAAATGAACATTTTCGTATTTAATCTGATATTGTATCGTAATATCAATTTTTTTAATGACCTTCCACTTCTGGACCCCTAGAACCGTCTCTGCATACAAGTCCAACTCATGGTAAATAATGCACATATAAGTTGTTCAGGAGTTTAACTTAGGGGGCATACATTAATTACGTGAGCTCAAAAAGGGGGGGGGGGGGGTCCATTAAAATCTCACCAAATCTTGAACAGTTTTTTTGTCGTGATCATATGCGGGGGGGGGGGGGCGTAATGGGATAGCATCTGGGATAGCATCTGGGGCGGTACCCCAGATACACCAATTATCTCACGTGAGGGTAGGGGGGGGGGACTAAATTGGAAAATAAACTGCTCACTTATTAATTAATGTATGCCACCTTAGGAGCGTAACTTCTTGCAAAATTGCCAAATTACTACTTACGACTACATCGCAACCTACTTGGGGGGCATTCATTAATTACGTGAGCTCAAAAGGGAGGGGGGGGGGTCCAGCGAAATCTCACGTTTCTTGAAAAGAATATACGAAGTGGCCCAAATTTATTTCACCAAGGGGAGGGGGTCTAGATTGGAAGAAAAATTGCTCACGTAATTAATATACGCCCTCGTACGACTACTTCCTAACCTACTTACGAGTACTTCAACGGCTATCTTCCAATAGATTTTTATTTCCTGACACGTGTCACCCCAATGTACTGCTGTGTGGAAGGTATTTTAAGAAAAGGAAGGAGAGGAAGATCTGGGAATGAAATGGGTATGAGGGGTGGGTAGGAATCAGGGTCAGTGTATCCAGGAGTGACGGACGTATGAATTCATTCCTCCCACGGCGGTGAAAGTCAATTTTCCGAGAGAGTACGGCTGAAGAAGTCAAAGGAACTTCCTCAACCACTCTCTCCCGATCCAGCCTGCCATGCAGGTGGTGGGCAGACACATCCGCCGCAAAGACACGGACAAACCTCACCTCATGAACCCGGGCACCCCTGCTAAGTCACCAAACATAGTGAACCCCTAGGGGTGACCTATAGCAGTGGTGTTCGTTATCCAATAAATGGTTCCCGTGGCGGCGGTACCCAAACCCGCCTCCCAAATTGAAACATAAATGAGTTTCTTCTTCAAACAATTTAATTACATTATTAAAAAAAATAATAATAACCTTGTTCACATTGTTCGAGAACACTACTGTAGACTGTGGCAAAATGTCACGGCCATCTTGAATATGCGAAATTCGAAAGACAGAGAGACATTTCTTCGTTCATCTCTCTTTCGCGTGTTTATTGAACCAGCAAGGTGAGAGAGAGAGCTATTATTTTGCAAGACTGCCAACGATATTAACTATGAATATTTTGCTAACAGCTGTTTTTAACCGTGCTGCGACGGAATATTTTATTTTCACACCGAATTAAATGACGGGTGATTTCAAAATAATGCTTCAAATCCGGATTTGTTTGTTTGTTTTTCTTTTAAATAGTTTTTATTAGTTAGGTACTTTGATTGTCACTAATAATTTACAAAAATTTGACCAAAAAAAAATCAACTTCTGACTCGATTTACTCGAAAACGAAAGCTCAAATCAAAAAAAGTTATACCACGAAATCGACTCCAAATGTGATGTAGATTTCCCAGTTTTCCGCTTGTACTACGAGTTTCCGGACACCGTGTATATGTGCTGTCCTTTCATTGTGATCTCTTCTTTTATTCGTGTTATTGTTATTTTTTAATGAACTCCTTGTCCGTAAATAAATAAATAAATAATAGATATGTGGAAAAGGGTTATTTATCAATTGTGTTCAATTTAAAACACGTTTATTAGTAAGGGGAGAAGTATTTAAAATGCGTATTACGCAAAGCACAACAACCTGAATCTATTTGGAACTAAACAGCAGCGCGTATAATCAACATTTTGTTTTTAATGGCAAAACTGTAAAAATATCAGTTTGGTCTTAAAATTAAAAATCATATCTAATAATCTAATTTTTCTCCTAAAGTAAGTCAAATCTCATCCTCGCAGTATGTGTACGAGGTTTGCAGCATAGGGTACTTTCGTAATAATCCACTCATGGTTTATGATTCAAATCCCCGCCCCTATCGCGTATGCTCTGATTATTTTCTCGGTAAAATAATAAAATAAATTGCTAGTCTGCTTCCCATCGGGAATATTTTTATTAAAATAGTACCGGAGATTTTTAAATTATGTGTTTTTTATTTACTTTGCCAAATATTTGTTTGTTTATAAGTTAATTGTGATAATATAAACTGAAGTTTTATTATTTTTTAATTTATAAACTAACGTTTAGACAAGATTTTTATGCATAGCACAAAGGGTAACAATTATTACAAGCAATAATTGTCAGCCTGAAACACTCATTTACATTGAAAAATCTTCCGAGAAAAGATACTTGCCGCCAACGGGACTTGAACCCGTGTCCTTCCGATTGCCGGTCGAATGCTCTGACCACTGAGCTATGGGGGCTTATCAAATACCCGCCAAATAATTCAATATATACTAGTGTTTCATTCAACAATTACTGCTTGTTATATTTTTTCCACCTGAAAACAACCAACTTTATTTTTGCGAGGAAGACATTGTTAGTGTTAAATCCCTCGCTAGGTGGCGTCGAGACAAATTATGTCTGCATTTATTGGGGAAATACTTAAACTTGTTAAATATTAATTATTATTTTTTAATTTATAAACTAACGTTTAGACAAGATTTTTATGCATAGCACAAAGGGTAACAATTATTACAAGCAATAATTGTCAGCCTGAAACACTCATTTACATTGAAAAATCTTCCGAGAATGCATAAAAATCTTGTCTAAACGTTAGTTTATAAATTAAAAAAATAATAATTAATATTTAACAAGTTTAAGTATTTCCCCAATAAATGCAGACATAATTTGTCTCGACGCCACCTAGCGAGGGATTTAACACTAACAATGTCTTCCTCGCAAAAATAAAGTTGGTTGTTTTCAGGTGGAAAAAATATAACAAGCAGTAATTGTTGAATGAAACACTAGTATATATTGAATTATTTGGCGGGTATTTGATAAGCCCCCATAGCTCAGTGGTCAGAGCATTCGACCGGCAATCGGAAGGACACGGGTTCAAGTCCCGTTGGCGGCAAGTATCTTTTCTCGGAAGATTTTTCAATGTAAATGAGTGTTTCAGGCTGACAATTATTGCTTGTAATAATTGTTACCCTTTGTGCTATGCATAAAAATCTTGTCTAAACGTTAGTTTATAAATTAAAAAATAATAATTAATATTTAACAAGTTTAAGTATTTCCCCAATAAATGCAGACATAATTTGTCTCGACGCCACCTAGCGAGGGATTTAACACTAACAATGTCTTCCTCGCAAAAATAAAGTTGGTTGTTTTCAGGTGGAAAAAATATAACAAGCAGTAATTGTTGAATGAAACACTAGTATATATTGAATTATTGGGCGGGTATTTGATAAGCCCCCATAGCTCAGTGGTCAGAGCATTCGACTGGCAATCGGAAGGACACGGGTTCAAGTCCCGTTGGCGGCAAGTATCTTTTCTCGGAAGATTTTTCAATGTAAATGAGTGTTTCAGGCTGACAATTATTGCTTGTAATAACTGAAGTTTTGATTATTACATGCCAGTTTTGTTTGAATTTTAAAAACATTAAGCGTATGATAAAAAAGCATTCGTTTATCATAGGCCGGCCGCAAACGTCAGATTTTTCCATCTGATTGTCTGATCAGACAAAAATCGATGCGAAAACCCGATTGGTTATGTTACCGGGGCCACGCCCATTGTCATACCGGATGGGACGACCGGCGTGGTGGTAATGAAAATAGGCCACGCCTTTCCGCGCCCGACATCCAATCGAATTTTGTCTGATCAGACAATCGGATGTGTGCGAAAAATCCGATGTGTGTGCTGTCACATACGCTCAACCAATATGTATACATGGAAAAACATTTTACAGAATCGTTAATAAGTCATCGCCAGTAAATCCGTATTTTTTGAGGTAGATAGCAATTTGGTTAGATTTAGAAAAAATGGTTCTTTTATTTTGCTGACCTCTTTTTAAACCAAGTCATTATTCACACACGATATTATATCACACAGAAAACAATTATTGTCCCTTTTATTTGATTTTGAAGCGATAATTACCCTTATCCAAGAATCTCTCGATCATTTGTAATGTTCTTGCATTACGGCGTTTATAAAATTATCTTTTTACGTAGCAATTCAAATTTTCTGATTTTGCGTTCGGCTGCTTTCTTTTCTTTATTATTTTACTAGCTGGCTTACACGGCTTCGCTCAGGACAACATTCGAGAGTGTTCTGGTATGTTTCACATTGATGTTCCCGATTCCCGAACATTCCACAATTTTCCAGAACGTTCCGGGATGTCCTGGAACGTTGTGGAATGCTCTCAAATATTCTGACTGGGGTGTCTTCACTCAGGTAGTTGATGTGAGATTGAATTGATGGATCTTCCCCCTATGGGTATCCCCGTACAAAAAAAGACTTCAAATGTTCCAGAATAATATATCAGATCATTCCACAACATTCAGAAGTGTTCTGGAATATTCCACAATGATCTGGGGTATTCCGGTATGTTCCTGAACGTTCCGTCCTATTCCCGAACATACCACAATGGATGTTCTTGAATGTGATGGAATGCTCAAAAATACTCTGGAATGTTTCGAACTGTTCCAGAAATTTCAAGAGCTTCCAGCCCTTATATCTTTAAAAGCACGCCTAAATGGGAATTTTCTTCATGGATGGGGGTTAGAGATCACATAATATAACTCCCGTTATCGTACCGGGACTCGTCTTTGAGTTTTAGTGGCATGCACATTGTATACTTTTTTATTTTATTTATTTAATTTTTTTATTATTAAGTTAAAAGAAATATAATATTTCGCTTTCTTAACTTAATTACAGAATATATAGTAGTTTATATATAATGTAGTGTATTGTATAGCAGTAATATTTTTAATTTTGTTCTAAAAATTTAAGTTTAAATAGTTTTTTTTAAAGGTATATATATTCTTCTCCATTTTTAGGTTATCTTTTTTAATAATGAATATTGAAGATTAAGATTATCCAAACTTCTAGAACTTTACAGAACCTTCTAGAATCACCGACACACTCCGCCACTCATTTCTGAAAGCTTCTAGAACTATCTCCTTCCATTACATCCTAGAGCATCAGGGAACCTTTCAGAAATATCTAGAACCTTCTAGACTCACCGACACACTCCATTGCTCCTTCCAGAACTTTATCGAATCTTCTAGAACTTTTTGAAACCTTCTAGTCTCACGGATATACTCCGCCACTCCTTCCAGAACTTTCTACAGCTTTATCGAACCTTATAGAACTTTCCGGAAGCTTCTAAACTCACCAACGTACTCTGCCCTCCTGCCAGAATTTTCTGCAGCTTTGTCGAACCTTATAGAACTTTCCAGAATCTTTTAGACTCGCGGCCCGCCACTCCTTCCAGAACTACAGCTTTGTCGAACCTTCTAGACCTTTCCGGAACCTTCTAGACCACCCGACATATTCCGCTACTCCTTCCAGAATTTTTTGCAGCTTTATCGAACCTTATGAAACTTTCCGGAACCTTCTAGACTCACTGACATACTCCGCCACTCCTTCTAGAATTTTCTACAGCTTTATCGAGCCTTCTAAAATTTTCGGAACCTTCTTCATTCACCAACATACTCCGCCACTCCTTCCAGAAGTTTGTAAAGCTTTATCGAAACTTCTAGAACTTTTCGGAACCTTCTAGACTCACCGACGAACTCCGCCACCCCTTCCAGAACTTTCTACAGCTATAAGGAACCTTATACAACTTTCCGGAACCTTCTAGACTCGCTGATATACTCCCCCACTCCTTCCAGAACTCTCCAGAGTTTTATCGAATCATTTAGAAGTTTCCGGAAATTTCCAGAGTCTTCTTGAAATTTCTAGAGTCTTCTTCGAACTTTCAGTCCTTAGCTCAGTGGGACTACGGCATCCCCAATTGGGGTGTGAGGCTGAAGGTAATGGGGAAGGGAAGGAGATGGGGAAGAGGGAGGCCATTTCAAGCAACGTTTCAATTCTGAATGGTGGTCTTACACCAGGGCGATACTTATAGTATCTTCCACTCTGGAACGTGCCGCAAATATACTACATATTATTAATGAATAAATTGTGAAATAACACAATTGTTTGTGTGTGTGTGTACGCGTCCGTGTGTGTGTGTGGGGGAGGGGGGTGTTATGTGTGCGAATTCAGTGTGTTAGATAAGTTTTTCTTAAATAGGGGGAGGGAATCTTAAATATATCGGTATTTGTGCTTGGTTGAATTGAGTTGAATATTTGAAGGATGCGTGAAATGGGGGAGTTGGCTGCAGCATTTGTTTTATTACTAGTTGTGTAAAAAGGGTTGGTGTGGCGAGTTCTGTTAGATGGGATGTTTGGGATTTATTTGGGATTTATTTGGGATAGAAGTTCTGGGCAGTTTATTTCGTTTGTATGTATTATTGAAGTAAAACTTCTTTACGCACGCATGACTTGGGGAGTAAGCTGGTGAATTCGTGACAAGAGCGTTACGAAAAGCGAGGTGAACGGTAGTTGAGACGGAGATATAAGTTAGTGAAGATAGAAAGAGAGAGAGTTACGTTTCGTATATTACTGTAGGGGCAAGAGGGCAAGGTGCGAGCACACATTTTCTTTCTCTCTTTCTCTCATAGCCAGTTACGTTTCGTATATCTAAGACACAGTGCAGGCCTATTGTCTGTGTCACACTGTAGGAGCAAGAGAGAGCAGTGAGCGCACACATTTTCTTTCTTTCTTCCTATCATGTAGATGGAACTAAAGAAGTTTTGCTTCAGTCGTGTGGTCTAAAGCACACTCGTTTTTTTATGGAGAAATGTCATGTCAGCTACCGTTCGCCTGAATTTCAGGGATTGGAGAGTGCAAATATAATTGTTGATGTATTTATAACTGAGATACTTAAAAAAATTATTTTGTATGCGCTCTGTATTATTGACGCATTGGGTTGTTAAGAATTCCAGACAGGCGATGCGTATTCCAGTAATTTAAGGGGGTATTCTAGTCTAGAAGCATGAATAGGAGGTATTTTTACCAGATATTATTTTACTAAATATTTATTAAACCATAAAGAATACACAAAAAAATCAAACGAAAAAATTAAAAATTCAAGAAGTTACAGGGAGTTGAACTGGGGGTCTCAAAAAAATGGCGCGCCCTGGTTGACACGATCGCAATCCTTTATTATAAACAAATTATTTATTAATCCAAACAAATGCTGCTATGGCCCAAACTAAGGAAACGTCTAAAAGTTTTCTTTCGCAAAATGGCGGCTGTTTGAAATAAAAAGGCTTTTTTTACCAGTTTTTTTTTACTTTTCCGAATTTTTTAAAAATATTAAAAATTTCAATTTTGTTAGAGTTATAGTAATGTATAGAAAAAGCTCACACCAAATTTCAAGTAAATTGGTTCAGTAGAACTTGAGATATCTTGTTAACCGTCTCGAAAAAAGTAGTTTCGAGAAACACGCGTTTAAAGTTTTGCTCTATTTAGTAGATTCCATCTAAACCGGACGAACTAAAGTGGCTATAATTTTTGAAATAATGCTAATTTTGAAAAATCCTTTGAAGGAGATTTTTTTATTTATAAAGAAAGACAAACATTCCCGGGCTACGAATAACCCAACAATGTTTGAAAATCTCCTACTACCACCACAGAAAGCCGAAAATGATGCTTGAGTTGTGATGAGGAGCCAGCCGAGGAATCGAACACGCGACGCCCGGGTGGAACCCAAGCGCGATGCCCACTCAACCACTGACCGGTCTTGAATATCTAAACAATCGAAATATGAAGAAAAAAAATTTTTTTTTCTAGACTAGAATACCCCCTTAAATTCTTATTCCGTGGTATGCACCCAATGATATTGAAAATGCACCACACCAGCAAGAAATAACAAACTATCATTAGGCAGTCCGCTTTTCCTGAGAGCCTCCAGGCATAGCGGATGGTTTTCGTAACTAACGCGTAAATTAGTTCTCGCGAAGATCTTTCAATTTTTTTAAATTATATTTTACAAATTTTACCAGGTTTTATTTTACCAGGTTTCGATGGAGTTACTGTCGAAACACTAAAAACTATCAAAAAACACATTTAATCAACATTAGTCTTCAAAGCGAAATATTTCCAACGATATATAAACAAACCATCATCACTCCAATTCATAAATCTGGCAACCCAGAATAAGTGACAAACTATCGTCTAATATCGCTGATTTCAAACATTGCCAAAATCTTTGAAAAAATTGTCAAAAAAAGATTAACTGAATTTATTAACACAAATAACATAATTCACGACAACCAATATGAAAAATCGAAGTACCCAAGATGCGATTGCCAAATTATCGAACATTATTCAGAACACATTAGACAAATCTTTGAAATGCCTCGAAATCTTCATAGATCTTAAAAAAGTTTTCAATAGTATTTCTCATTATAAACTTATTAAAAATTTAAACTGTGTTGGGATAAACGATAAAGCTCTAAAATGAATAAAAAGCTATTTATTTGAACGACACCAAGTAGTCAAGATAAACAACTCCCTAAGTCTACCACTAACAAGTAATTTTGGGATACCTCAAGGCACAGTCCTAGGCCCCCCACTATTTATAATTTATGTCAACGATATTTTTAAACTACCAGTTAACGCAGACATAATATCATATGCCGACGACTCAGCTATCATAGTGAATGGGATCGACTGAAATAGAGTAAACGAACAAGCAAATAATAGCATGAACATCTTAAAACATTGGTTTGATACAAATCTTCTCTCATTGAACACTAACAAAACATACTACATACACTTCTCAATCAACAAACTAAAAACACTCCCCAACACAAAAATAATTATCCACAATAACGAATGCAATAAAATCACATGTATCCAAGGCTGTTCAACATTGAAATCTGTATCAGAAATTAAATATCTCGGAGTGATAATACAACAACATATGAAGTGGAAGAGCCATATCTGTGAATTGGTTAAGCGTATCAGAAAGTGTATATATATATATATATATATTCATAAGATTAAGAAATATTTTAAAACTCAACAATCTAAAAAGAGTATACTATGCACTAATCCAGTCATTAATTCAATGGAATTATTGTATGGGGGGGTCATACAACAATATTCTAACCACGATCAAAGTGATCCAGAAGCTAATCATTAAAGTAATCCTAAAGAAACCCTCCACTTATCCAACAGAAACGCTTTTCGCAGATTTCACGGTGCCTCGAGTAGAGAATATCTTCAAGAAAAATGCAATTATCCAAATTTACAAAGATAACATCATCAAAAAATTTTAAACCCACCAATCAAAAAGATATCAAGACAACATCAAAATACCAAAATTTAATACCAAACTAATGCAAAACAATTTATCTATTTAGGAATAAAGTTTTTCAACAACCTTCCTATTGAAATAAAAAAACCAAAGACGTCAATAAACTGAAACTCAAACTAAAGCTACACTTCATCAGGAATAATTAACTAAATAACTACCTGTTTTTCTCTTTCTTTCTATTTATTATTAATCTATATTCATCTCTATTTTATTTAGATTTTTCGAATTTCTCCTAAGTGCACAATATTTTAGTATGTAACCGTATCCTATGTATGTACACCTACACATATAGATGATCCAGAAGTCTCAATTGATCCTATTATATACTTACCTATTGCATAATGTTATTCTATTTCAGTTATAATTAGTGTAACTCGCTCATCAAGTACAAGAACTAGCTTCTTCTTTGGTGAGATTGCAATTTTAAATAATTTCTGTACCGATATGTAATTTATATAACTCCACTGTACACTTATATAATATATTAAATAAAAATCGAATCGATATTTGTTAGTTTAATGGAACTATGTGCGTGTAATAACATAATTTAATTATGAATGCCATCAATCAATCATCATCAAACATACTAATTTCTGTTATGGGTCTGTCTACCATGTGTGTAACTCTAGTTCAATGGACTCGGGTTTGTTAACGGAATCCATTGCAAAATCACGTCGCGCACAAAGAAACCGCCACAGACAAAAATTTTGGTAGGTTTAAGAAACCAATAAATGTGTTCGGAATGTAGTTAAGCAATGTCAAGAAAAAATGGATTATTTATAAAATAGAAACCTTTAAAATGCTTCAAACATATATCTCAACATAAAAACCGGTGCGCTGCGATGGTAAAAATTTTCTACAACAGGATATTTTCACAATCTCTGAATACCGTTTAAAATGTGTCGAATATCTAAAGTTAATTTTTCTGATTCTGATGACTGTACTAAAAATGTGTAACATTAATATTTTTGTTATTATTCATTTGATAAACCACACGTTCCGAAACGATTCCAACAGGCTGGGCGCATACATCAGGTTTTGCTTTCCCGTTGTCTGATCAGACAATCGGATCGGATAAACACCGCACACGTACAATTCGAAAACCGGATAGGTAATAGAACCAGGGCCACGCCCTATTCAGACCGGATTGGACGGCTGGCGCGGAAGGGCGTGGACTATTTTTATTACCGATCCGGTTTTTGAATCGGATGTGTACGGGCTTTCATAAGAAATGTATGGCGCGAATACCTTCCGGTTATCTGATCAGACAATCGGATCGGACAATCGGATGGAAAAACCTGATGTATGCGGCCAGCCAATATCGTCATTATGACGAAGAAAACGCCAATGGCGGCTGTCTAAAACGTTGCCACGTTGGCGCGACGTCAACGCCGTCGAATTCAAGAATAAAAACGAACGTGTTGTTTTGGCAGCAAGTTAAAAATGACATATTTAAATCTTTATAGAAAATAATTCGTCACCAAAAAAATAAAACACAAATAACTTCATTATCGTAATTTTTTTTTCTTCATTTTTTAGAGAAAAAAAAACAGTAAAATAACCTTTTGAGGTCGAATCACACAATTTTGTCTTTTCAAGAATATTAGGTAAAAACTTAGCTTAGCCCTTGAGGTGATTTTCGCACTTGAGGTGATTTTTCACAAAAACGGCGCTCTACAAATTATCCAATTATTATTATTATTAGCTTGAGTGTCTTAATTAGAACATTGAAGAAAGGTCAAAGTTTTAGGCTAAAACTCTTTAAACAGAACAGAATCTGTTAATTATTTTTACCGACAATTTTTTGACATTTTGTTTATCCATGTGGACCATACGGAAAGGCTCACTCGCCGTAGGAATTGAGCCGCGGGTTGCTCATCACTGGACTGAGGTATGTACTTAAACATTATCCTGCATGGAAATTACAATGTCAAGTATTCATTTTCCTTTCATTTTGCCACAAGGTACCGTGCTGGGTCCAATATTATTTATCTTATACCTCTGTGAACGGGATATTTTCTCAGTCACTTCATGGTAATATAAGCTCTTATGCTGACGATACAGTAAAAGCGGGAAGTCATAAAATAAAAAGCAACACAAGACATAAATATACCTACTTGAACACTGGTTTGCAATAAATCTACTAAACTAAATAATGGAAAAACTCGTGTTGCCATAAAATCAAATGACGTTCCCCAAAATTTGTGAAATCTTATTTTGTAATTTATTATTATACTTTGTAAACGGATTATTTAATAAATAAACAAAAAATTATTTTCTTCTAAGCAACGACCCACGCTGTGAACTATTTTGTATATTTAAAAACCATTATCTTTTCAGAAATTTCTAAATTTCTAGAACGGTCTAGCTACCGCGATCTCATATCGTAATTCCAAATGGAAAAGATGGATTTCTCCAAATGACGCGGTCTCAAATTGATTTTCTTCGCGTTCTTTCTCCTTTTCCTTATTATTACTAAGACATCTCCCGGCTATCATTTTCTAGGATCAGCATAAATACCAAAAATGGCCATTTAAACTAGAAATTTCCTGGAAGAAAGAGCGAGAGGAAATTAATATTTAATCAAACGTAAGAATCATTTAGTTGATGTCGTATTAATGCCATTGTTAAGAGAAGGGTCCCCCTTTCAAGGATTATACAAAAGAACCGAGTGAGTAAAATTTGATAGAATATTTTTACATTTTTTTAGTTTTCACCAAAATAAGAAGGTATCTCAAAGGATGTACTTTATACTATGTCTTCGTATTGGAATGGTTTTGTTATTTATTGTTTGTATAATTTCTCTCACTCGTTTGGGATTGAAATATCTTTCCCTCAACCTCTAGACCAGGACTTCCCAACCGGGGGGGAAAGACCCCCTAGGGGGGGCGTAGAGAAATGTCAAGGGGGACGTAATAGGTACGTTTGCATTTCCGAAAAAAAAATCTATTCAAAGCAAAGCTCTAGCAAAGAGCATAATCGACCAGCTGGTACAGAGCATGCAAGCTCAAGTATCTCAATAGTACTTTTTTAATTTTATTTATTTGTTCTAAAATTACTTTGAAAGTTGTTAGACATTGTCTAATTATAAAAATATAAGTTAAATAAATTAAAAATATAATAGAATAATATGTATAATTAAAAGATCAGTAAGAAATGTATATATCCTCCATCCACAAGCAAATGCTTTTAATGGAGGAAAAGTAACAATATAACATGTTCCATTTTTTAAGATAAATAAAATAAAAAAATAAAATAAAAGTAATTAATGTTTGAAAGTGTACCTACTCTTCTATTAAAGATCCATAATAAATAAATATATTGTATCTGTATTGTACCTATTTGAAATTCAAATAAATAATTTAGTTAATATAGAAAAATGTGTTTCTTATTTTTATAGAAACTTAATTAAGTGGCAGTAGCGTAGCAAGGGGGGGGGGGGGGGGGGGGGGGGGGGGGGGGGGGGCGGACCGCCCCGGGTGCCACCCGACGGAGGGGTGACACTACACCCGACGGAAGGTGACACCCGATTGTTAAAAAATATCGTAGGATATTGTCGCAAAAATATTGAATACGGTTTTATTTATATTTGGAACGAATTTTGTGCCTGACGGTCATTTTATTGACGAAAAAGCCTATTTCTGAAATTAAATTTTCTAGCCACCCCCCCCCCCCCCCACGCCAATGTTAGCTACGCCACTGCAGGGGGGCTTGAAAATTATTTTTTTTGGTTCGGGAGGCTCGGCGAAATAAAGGTTGGGAAACCCTGCTCTAGACATAACTTTTATTGTTTTGTTCTTTGAAAAGGTAAAGTAAAGCTAAAACCAAACATCAATAAATTTATTGTAATTTAACTTTTGTTTTGTATTAAGATTGTTTTCTACTCATTGTTTATTGCACTGACTTATCTGACTTAGTGCTGTTTTTTTATGTGAATACCATACAAGAGTCCCTGCTCCCCATCGTCTAGAGCCAGTGGAACTAAGGCATTCCCAATTGAATTATGTTGCGAAGCTGAAAGTAGTGGGGAGGAAAAGGAGCTTGGGAAGAGGGAGGTGGGAAAGTACGTAGCTATTCAGATCTGGTCACCAAACACTGCTAAAACCATTGAAAGCAAAGTTTCAATTCTGAATGGTGACCTTACAACCAGGACGATACTGAGAGTGTCTTCCACTCTGGAACCTGCCGCAAATATACTATATTATGTACTCGTATATATTATTCTAAATGAAAGAATTGTGAAATAACACAAATTAATAAAAAAAAAATCTTGCGCACGTCGGGATTTCAACCAGCGATCTCCGGATTGCTAATCGAGATCCTCACTCTTCGGCCATGTAGGGCTTTGCTATGTTTGATATTTCAAAACTACTTTTTTTTAACATGTCCCCAATTTAGATTGTAAAAATTTCTTGAAGGTGTAATTTTTTTCGCCTGTCACGCTGTTCTTAAGCATTATGTGACTCAATTTTTTTTTAAACTCCTGGTTATAAACCATTTTTGATAGGGCATCAATTACCAATTAGCATTATGTAATTATTTGGTATTATAGGTACGCTACCTCCTGCGACTCATGAACATTCTATTCCTTCTATGTAAACAGTATTGTGGCGGCGCGGCGCACGTCCAAACAGGGCAATTTTGCTTATGAGAAATAATATTATTAACGGTTTATGTATGGCAGTGGCGGCCCGTAGTTTTCAGTAAGCTAGAGTGCTAAGATTTAAAAATACGACATTACTGATGTTGTTGTAGCTGAAAATGTTTTTTTTTTTTTTCAAAATTTCGACTTTTTTATGAAGATCTATCAGTATGTGGATGCGGCGCATCCCTTGACTAAAAGAATCCTTAAGATCTTGTTCATCAGCGCAAACAATGATGAACGAGTTTAAAAAACCATTTATAAACGTTATATGAAATTTCGGAGCTTTTAGCAACATGATGTACCTGAACACCTGTTTTGTAGTGCCGTATTCAAAACAAGTCATGACGTAATACACGGCAGCAATAATGTCAATTCTCTTCCTCGAGCATTCTATCGTGCACGTAACCCAGCCCCCTTGATCAATTATTTTCGCGAACGGTTCGGCGGAATTTGAAGTTAGAATTGCTTGCAAATACTCCAGAGAGTAATTCAATAATCTGTTCCGAGTTCGGGGTGAACCCATTTGCCATTCCCATTCAAGTGTAGATATCGAGTAATGATGTCTTTTCAAATATCCTACACAACATTCCGGGTGATCCGACGGATGTGGAAGAGGGGGGGGGGGGGGGGTGGGGGAAGCTTTATCCGGCTGAATAAAATAACTTGATTTCTTCATCCTGGTATGGAAAGTGAAAAAAGACTAATTCTGTCGTTAAAGCTGAGAATAGATTGATATGTAAGTGGAATCGCTTTGCGAAATTTCAGAATTATTTATTATTGTAAAATTTTGTTTCATTTCTCCAGAAATTGGAGTCTCAAACCTATCATTTCCGCACCAAGTCAATGTAGGGGTGCCACAAGGATCTGTGTTGCCTCTGACGCTGTTTTTGCTGCACATCCACAATATGTAGGATAAAGAAGAACATGATAGTTTGATCATTCGTTACACAAACTCTTCCCGCGTGGCGCAATATTTCCCCTGACTTTATACCATGCAGACAAAGGCGCTCTTGTGAGGTGTAATTGAAAAAAAATTGTTGACAAATATTATCATTTATTTATAACTAATTATATTTCACAAATTCTTTGAAATTGTGGCCGAAAGAAATGAATTTTTATCTACATATTCTAGGTAAAAATTAATATTTCCCTTTTAAATTTCTCACGAGAATAGAAGAAAAAAAGAGTTTTTTTGAGAATAAATGTGAAAAGAAATATGGAAGTGTAGAAAGCATTAGAAAGAGTATGCTTTTTATGATTATTTAATTTGATTATATTTTGTTAAAAAGGTGTTGAATTTTAATTCTATATTCTGGTAGAAAGCAGTCTCTTTGCGGTTTGACATATTGAATGTAATAAAACAATTATTTTTTATAATCACAATTTATTTATTTTTATTAATACTGTCCGCTTTCGCTTAATACAAACATCATCAGGGTATAAAATGAATGGTTTTAATTTTATATATGTATATATTTTTTTACAGTAAATACCGCACAAGAATCTCAACTGCTCCCGTCTGGAGCCAGTGAGACTATGGCATCCCCAATTGGGGTATGTTGTGAGGCTGAAGGTAGTGGTGAGGGGAAGAAGGTGGGGAATAGGAAGGTTGGGAAGTACCTGGCTATTCAGATCTGGTCACTAAACACGGCTAAAGCCATTTTCAAGCAACGTTTCAATTCTGAATGGTGGTCTTACACCAGGGCAATACTAATAGTATCTTCCACTCTGGAACACGCCGCAAATATACTATATATTATTTTAAATGAATTAATTGTGAAATAACACAAATTAATCAAATAAAATTTATTTGCGCTTGCCGGGTTCGAACCCGCGACCTCCGGATCATGAGTCAAGAGTCTTACCCACTGGACTACGGAGGTCTATTTAAGCGAAACCGGTCATTATTAATAATGGAAAATAAAAATAAATAAATCGTGGTTATAAACAAAGTAATTGTTTTATTTTATTACTTTATTTTAATTCTCATTGTCATTTTCTGTATTTTATCCTCTTCATATTGCAGGACAAGAAAAAACTGTATAAGAAATCTATCAACAAAACGTACTACAAAATACGTATCATCAACCTTACAGACAGCTTTACCGCAGCCGCAGCTTGAAGCTGTTGAAGATTTTCTTCCTAGACGTAAATCCCATTTACCTTGAGGTTGATCTCTGTCAATCCTCGGTGTGAAACGCTCAACGCAACTTAAGGATTTCGCTCCACACACACCGAAGTTTAACCACGTTGAACCCGATTTACCAAGGACGTCTAGCGAAGTGCAATTTTCGCCCTCCTGTCTTTGTAGTTATTTTGACTACATAACATAATGCACATGTGGAAATGGTGGTCTAGTGATTTTGTCAGTGGCATTTAAATACAGCGCAGTTTTGTTTATTTTGCCACATATGCGCTTTCTAAACCTACAAATAATCACCTTTAAATAGGACATTTAAAATATTTTATGGGATGTTCTTTATCTAAAAATGTCTCCCACAGAAGTGTTAATCATATTATTCAAACCTTGCAACGTA
This sequence comes from Limnephilus rhombicus, assembly GCA_929108145.2. Lineage (NCBI taxonomy): Eukaryota > Metazoa > Arthropoda > Insecta > Trichoptera > Limnephilidae > Limnephilus > Limnephilus rhombicus. The sequence goes on from OV815271.1 coordinate 32,636,438, forward strand.
ATATTTTTTTAACATTTATTGAGTTTTTAATTTTTTTTTTATTATTGTATAAAAATTGCATTCAATTCATAGACATCCAAATGACTAGACAAGCAGTTACAGGTGAGGGGTCAAACCAAACCATGGAGGGCGAAGAGGGGAAAGATGACTGTGATTCGTTATACAATCAATCTGACAGTAAATAGGCATCTCGCATTCCAATATCACCATTTAGTTCTTAAAAGCAAAATCTGCTTTGAATGAATAGACCTTTTTACATGGGAGCGCGAATTGCTTGCCACGATAATAACATATTTGCTAAGGCCAAATGCTCGCCGCAAAAAGACTCGCCCCAATACACATAGCAATATTTTGTTGCCGTGTTTAGTTAAAACACTATAACAAATGTTTCATAATTTACTTACCCCTGTAACCAGCGACGAGAACACTGGAGAACCGCCCACATTCGCTATGTCTATATAATATGTACCTATAATGTATAGCGCAAGCTGCCGTTTTTGGCGTGATATTTCGTAAAACGTATAGACGTTACTTTCGCGCTGGTCACTACAAGAATGATGTCGTCACATATTTTAGATTCTCTCCCCTCCCCATGGAGCGAGCTGGCGCCAAGGCGGAGCTTATAGCCGGTTCCATGGGGAGGGGGAAATATTACGTTTTTATCACTTAGGGCAGGTCCAGATATATTCATATGTCCGTGGTTCAATGTGACTTTATACATACATATCTACAAACATTAATATAACCCTCTCAGAACAGCTTACATAGTACATCTAAGAAACCATTAGGAAGGGTCAAAATCGCTTTCAAAAAGTTGAACCTACGTGCTACACAATCTGAAGGCTCTAATCTGCAAATCACAACAAGCGTGTTAAACTTTAGATTTAAACTGTCAACTCATAAGCTCATGTCGTTAATACTTGACAAACCGAGAACTAGTACCTAAAGTCTGGTAAGCTCCAACACAGCGAGCCTTTTTGCCCGATGTAAAATTTTACCCCAAAAGCTTTTGCAAGTGAAAATTGCGAGGATGCTCAGTGGCGTAGCGTGGGTTTCGGTCGCCCGGGGCGGTGGAAATTTTTGCCCCCCCCCCCCTTCCCTAGGCTACGCCACTGAGTATGCTAAATGATAAATACTCGGATTTTGCGCCCGAATTTTCAACGGACAGCTCAGTGTTATTCAATTGGTATTTATTACCCGCTAGTAGCTTGTCAGCAGGAGATCAGTTTCACAGATTAGTTACAACAACAAATTAAATAATCATATCATTCGCGTAGCAATAACATACACATATAACAACATATAACATACCAACCACCATTGTGATATGTAAAGATTGAAAATAATTCAGAATTAGCATTTTCTTATGATGAAAAACAGTGGAATAGGAAAATATATATATTTTTTTTAATATCATGAAACAGTTGAACATGCAATTCATTAGCAACACAATAACAGCAATGCATTAGTAGTTAATCACATTGGTCCAAAGTATGTGAAGAATACGGGTACGCACTCGGGTATCACAGGTTCAATCAATCCCCTGTTAGCTATTATAACGGAGAATGGGAAATGACGGAGGACTAAAATAATCCTCTATCATTTGCTTGATTTATTCAAGCAAAAATTTCTTCTTTTTATGTTGAGATTAGGGAGAATTCAAGGGAAAGTTTGTTTACATTTATGTAATAATTATTTTAATAACTCCTTTCCATCTCGTCAGCAACGAAATCCACATCCAGACCCATGCTCATCAGATGCTGCGAGATGTCAAACCACGTTTACGTTACCTATATTTGCGACAGTACCTACGCCCGTGTTATGGGAAAATGTCATACTAGATACATTATTTTGTATTTACAGCGCTCGATTTATGTTATTCGTCACATTACATCGTATGAGTTTATGAAAACAAATGCGCTTTTATCGCATTACAACGCGGGAGACAAGGTGTTGAGTGACAGCATGTAGGCCTCTGGTATCGGCAGCTATCCGAACCACGTGTGTCAATATGCTCCACAAAGCTAATTTTGAGATGAGTGACTAAAATTTCTTTTTGACATTTTGTTATTTTCCTTGCGAACTAGTGACAATTTAAAATTGTGTGAAAGGTTCGATTGAAAATTAATTTGAAATGTAAAAAAAAACAAATATATAACGTATTTAAAAATATGTCGTATATTCATTTGTAATTTTTTTTATTACAACATTTTAAATGAAAGATCAATCAACCATTCACCATATTTGAATTTATTACCACTCGTTTGCGAGGAAAGTAACAAAATGTCCAAAAAAGTTTGAAGTCATTTCTCTCAAAATTGATTTTTGGCATATTGCTGTTACCCGGGAGCATAATAGTGGTGGTGCGTTCGTTTGGGTTCCTATATAATAGTGGTGCACGTTGGTTTTGGGTTCGGGCCCGGCGTTTTCGGTGTCATTTCCTTTAGATTTTTGTGCTCTACGCTTTCATATATTCGCCTGATTTTTGTAATTCTGGTTGTACTTCGGCCTCGTATATCGCAACATTTTAAGAAAAACGGAAAATTTTCAAACTTGCAGCCTTATAATTTTAGATATGCGCTTGGAGCCTTGGATGAGTTTATGCAATTTACCACGAGTTTTGCAGCGGTTGTAGCCGAAACTTATCCTTCCTCTTTAAAACGTGACTAAGATGGCAGTGCAATGTCTATGCTGTTTGTAGCCCGGGTTATTGAAGTTTTAAATTACTTTAAAAATATACCTCATTTGTGCGCGATTGCCTCCCCACACCTGGCATCAAGATATTTTCACGTCAAAACCAACCTTACAGTAATATTTTTACATTTTGTTTTTATTTTAACTTCATGAGTAAAACCTCAAATTGTAATATTTAATTAAATGAAGACAATACAAGCGAAACTCAATCGAAAATTGAGATTTTCGATTGAGTTTCGCTTATATTGTCTTCATTTAATTAAATATTTTTATAGATCAATACCACTATCAATAATCACGTGCTGTATACTACACTGAGTCATGACGGATTCGAAAACCGACTGACTAACTGTGGGTTAACTCAACGCGTTGAAATAGATTTAGTATTCACATTAGTATGCACCATACATACTTCATCCGGCGCTCTCGATACTGCTTTGGAATTAGGTTTGTTATTCGAAAAGCCACCCACCGCGTCAAACGTATTGCGTTGAATTATACCTCTCCCAGTGCGATTTTGGAGTGATAACGAATCAGATGGTCAATATTATTTTATGTACTTAGTAGAACTACGGGGTGACTTGTGGTTGGTGCGATATAATCGTGCGAAAACCAAACATTTATTCAAAATTAATCCCGAATTCGGCTTTAATAAACGGAATTAATTAATCATTGTCTTTTAAAACATTACATTTCATTTGATCGGTCGGTGGATGAGTTGAAAAATGCGTCAGTTTCCCACCCAGGCTTTGGCTCTCTGCTGGCTAAGTTCTCCATCATTGCTCAGGCTACATCTTCCGCTTATAATGTTGGTTGATCACTGACATTAAGGACGAGTGGTGTTCCGCGGGGATCGCACCTTGGTCCGATTTTATTTATTGTTGATATTTTTGCTATTATTCACGACGTTCATGATTTGCTTTCTTGCTGATGACTTAAACATTTATAAATTAAAATAAGTGTTTACTGCTTCATTTGTCTACAGAATAATCTTGCAAACCTTCACGATTGGCGTATCATCAATAAATTAATCACAACTCAATTTAAATAAATGTCAAACTATTAGATTTTATAAAACCAAAAACCCTACCATGTATCAATACCCACTTAATGGTTCTCAACTCATTTCAGTAAATTAAAAGTATGAATATGATAAATAATAATAATTGATCTGGGGTAACCTTTTAATAAAATCAAATAAGTATTAATTATTACCAATGAAGCAATAGAAATGCTCGCTTCATAATAAAAATTAAGAAAGACTGGTGATAAATGTGAACTTAATTTTTTTTTATAATTCATTCGTCGTTAGGCGGGTATGGATACCGCCGCCCGGGTTTTTTTTTTACATGAGCTCCACACAGGAGGCCCTGAGGAAAAAAAATTCCCTCAGGGCCTATGTCATCTTTTGGGGTTCTGTGTGGAGGGTTTTTTAAGAAAAGGAAGGAGAGGAAAGTTCTGAGAAGGAAAAGGGTTTAAGGGGTGGGTAGGAATCTTGGGTTCAGTGTGTCCTGGTCATCCGCCTCCAAGACCTAGACAAACCTCGCCCCATGAACCCGGGCACCCCTGCTAAATCACCAAACGTAGCGAACCACTTGGGGTGACCTATGGCAGAGGTGTTGGTTATCTAATAAAGGTTCCCGGGGCGGCGGTACCCATTCCCGCCTCCAAAATCTAATTTATTGGATAACCAACACCTCTGTCATAGGTCACCCCAAGCGGTTCGCTACGTTTGATGACTTAGCAGGGTGCCCGGATTCGCGTGAGTGAGGTTTATCCGGTTCTTGCACCTGCCTATCTAAAGCGTGACTTTTGACTTCTCCAGTAAAACTCTTGGAACATCTCATTGCACCGAAATGGGAATAATGGATTCATTCGTCCGTCACTCCTGACACACTGACCCTCAGATTCCTACCCACCTCTCATACCCTTTTCTTTCTCTTTCTTTCTTTCTTTCTTCCTTAAAAAGACCCTCCACACGACATCAACTGTTTTTCTTTAATTTTCAATTTTTATTCCTATTTACGTGGAGCTGAAAAAAAAAGTTCGAAGCCAAATTGAGTAGGTATAAGTTTTTGGTCACCGCATTATTGGGTTCACTCAGGTTCTATTAAAAAAAGGCAGCATACATTTTCACGACTTTTCAATTATAAGCTACCGTTGAAAATATAAACAAATAATTTTCCAAAAGAAGCAAACACATTGTGACTTGACATTTTAAATAAATAAAAAGAAAACACTTTGTTTACGTCACTTTATTATTTCTTCCGTCTACCGGTTTCGGTACCTCCGTACCATCATCAGGACTGAATATAAAATACTGACAAATACAGAGAAATATACATATATATATACAAAATGTAAAAGAAAGAGACAGTAAATTAGAGCGGGACAGTGCGTCAGTTGTGGGAGGGAAGTGGGGGAGGAGCGATTGGGATAACGGGAAACATACTTATAATAGGGCTGAATGTTAAATTAAGTTCATTATTAATGATTTCATTAATAATCATTAAATTAAGTTTAATGTTAAGTTTTTGAATGTTAAATTAAGTTCATTATTAATGATTTCATTAATAATCATTAAATTAAGTTTAATTTAATGATTTCATTAATAATGAACTTAATTTAACATTCAGCCCTATTATAAGTATGTTTCCCGTTATCCCAATCGCTCCTCCCCCACTTCCCTCCCACAACTGACGCACTGTCCCGCTCTATTTTACTGTCTCTTTCTTTTACATTTTGTATATATATATGTATATTTCTCTGTATTTGTCAGTATTTTATATTCAGTCCTGATGATGGTACGGAGGTACCGAAACCGGTAGACGGAAGAAATAATAAAGTGACGTAAACAAAGTGTTTTCTTTTTATTTATTTAAATAATTTTCCAATGAAAACCTAAAATTAAAAGCTGTCCGTCAGAAGAATAATATTTGACTTCACTTTTTATTTTTTAAGTCATTAATTCTCTTGACTGCCCTGCAACTGATAACATGTTTAACATGTTCCTAATAGTCAAATAAAAAATATTTTTACTTCAACAATAATGTCAACACAAATTTAAATACAAACTTTCTTATACCACGCTTACAGAGCTTAGGTAGGTAACCATATTCAGAAGTGAACAGTTATTAGTTAAAATTTTCTATATATATTTTGTAATCTCACTGTGTAATCTTTTTTTTACAAAACTGATTTATTTTATGTAATTAACGATACTTGAACCGTAAATATAAAATTATGTCGCATCAGCTTCCACTTAACCTTTTTTTTTAAATGAATACAGCACAAGTGTCCCAACTGCTCCCGTCTTGAGCCTGTGGGACTATGGCATCCCCAATTGGGGTATGTTGTGAGGCTGAAGGTAGTGGGAAGGGGAAGGAGATAGGGAAGAGGAAGGTGGGGAAGTACCTGGCTATTCAGATCTGGTCACCAAACACGGCTAAAGCCATTTCAAGCAACGTTTCAATTCTCAATGGTGGTCTTACACCAGGGCGATACTGAGAGTATCTTCCACTCTGGAACGTGCCGCAAATATAGGTACTATATTTTAAATGAATTGTGAATAACACAAATTAACCAAATAAAATTTATTTGCCACGCCAACCTATACGAGTACAATCGATTTTACCCGGCACCATCTAGTATGCATACAAACAAAAATCAGAGTGTGCAATTCACATGCGGTTGAAGTATTTTTTATTTATTTATTATAAAGACAAGGTAATACAATATGACAAGAAAAAAATATAAATATTTTACAGAAAAAAAGAAAAGTCCCAATAAACTACTTTTTAGTAGTTTGTCAATGGGTGCTTTTACTTTGAAGATATAAATTATTTTAATATAAACTTATTTTACTTTATTTTGCAGTTACAATTTTTGTGTTAGTGTCTAATACAATTTTTTTCTTTCGGCGAGCCAATTCTTCAACATAATATTTGTTTTACCATTTGTACATTTTTTAATTTCAGCAGGTAACATATTTAATAAATTTGGTATCATGTAGTCCAGCGTTCTTTCTCCACATTTGTTTAAGTGCTTAGGTACAATTAACAGGGTGGTCACAGACCTGGAAAACATGAAATTATCAGGGAATTTTACCGAACCTGAAATTATCAGTGAAATGTCAGGGAATTACAAATTTTTTTTAGAATATCAGGGAATTCCAAAAATAAAACTAAATTCGTTATTTTGCGATTTGTGAACTCCCGAAGTTGTTTAATTGTTTTATTGCGGTATTTTAAATAGGTACATAGTTTATTTTATTATTTATTTATTTATTAATTTTCAACGCCCTGATGGGCTTTTACATGACAAGTTTATAATACAGAGACAGTTTTTAAATAAAAAGATAAACTATAAAAATATAACTACTGAACATCATGTGAAAGGTAGGTATACAGATAAATTTAAGGAAAGATAGTGCATTACAATAAAAGAGAAAGTTTCTATGTTGTAAATGGCATAGAAATAAACTAGTAGGTATGTTAGTAATTACAAAATATACAGGTGACTTAAATGTGATGAATAATACATGACAAAATGCAAGATACATAAAAGAAAACGGTAATAGGTTTTTACATTGTAGATTAATATAGAAATACACAAATATATGCAATAGACCCTATGTGATGGTCCTTAGATATCAAAATATTCAACATTTTTTTTTTTACATAAAAATATTATTAAGATATTTCCTGAATAAAGGTAAACTTGTATTAAATACATCGATATTTGAGGTGAATTTGTTCCCTAGTGTGTGTAGTCGATAAATTGGTGCATGTGTGTATTAGTTGGTTACAGAATTATTGTTGCAGAATAATATGTTTTGCCTTGTTTCTCGAGTAGGTACTAAAATCAATTAGATGCAGGAGTTCGCAACAATGTAATTCGGAGTGAATAATTTTAAACAAAAAAGTTAGATCGTTTATTTTTCTTCTGTTTTCTAGGGAATGCAATTTAAGTGTATTTAGTAAAGATGTGTAGTTAATGTGTTGAATAGGTATGTGTAACTTGAAGTTAATAAATCTTAAAAATTTGTGCTGCACTCTTTCGATGTTTCTTATATGAATTTGATAATATGGGGACCAAACTATGGAATTGTATTCCAACAAGCTCCGTACGAGTGACAAATATACGATTTTTATAACTTCCAGCGAATCGAAGTCTTTGATTGTTCTGATTATAAATCCTAGTGTTTTCATGCCTTTGTTAATTATTTGTTGTACTTATGTGATTTATAAAGTTTAATTGCGTATCAAACACAACTATAAGATCCCTAATTTCTTTGACTTTTTCTAAGATTTTATTATCTATTGCGTATTTGAAAGATAGTGGGGTTTCTGTTCGACAAAATGTTAGTGTCTTACATTTATCGATATTGAGATAAGTAGTTATCTATGTCCTAATAAAATCCTTATATATACATACACCATCTACATCAAATCAATCACATATCTTCGCAATTTAATTTTAAATGTCTTTATGCTCTCTTCCAATTTTATTTATTCTGATAATTCCCCAAATATCTTCAATGCTCCGTACATCAATGACTTTTGACTTTGTTTTTTTTCTGATGGGTAGTCTAGGTTCATTTCTTTTCCTCTTCTCGTGTTGTTGCTTTGTAGTTTATCAATTTTTCTTAGGAATTCAATAGATGTATGGCCATTGATTATTTTGTAGATTAACAATATAGTATTGAAGTAAATAATTTGTTTAAATGACAAGATATTTAACTCCTTCAACATTTTCTTGACTGAAGTGTACCTATTTTTCTTCAATATAGTTCTCATAGCTATGTTTTGTAGAATTGTCATTTGTTTCATTAAATCCATCGTTGGCTAAGAATAGAATGCTGCTACAGTAATTTATGTGTGGTACAATGATTGCGTTGTTCACGTTTTTACTGGGGACTATGTCAAGGAATCTTCTTATTCTTCCCAACAGCGAAATTTTTTTGGCAATCTTTTTAATAATTGGTTTTGTATTTTGAGCGAAAGTCAATTTGGAGTCAATTATTACTCCCAAATATTTAATATTAAATACTGCTTTCAAAGCTTCACCGTATATCAATATGTATTTTTTGTTTGCGTTACTCGTTTTCCAATGTTCATAAATTTAGTTTTGTTTACATTCAATTTTAGTTTATTTTTCTTCAGCCATATTGATATATTATGTAGGTCTTCATTTAAATGATTCATTATGAGTTCATAATATTCTCCTACTATATATACCATTGCGTCGTCTGCCATACTTTTACCATATACTTTTACCATGTACATTATAAAAAGAATAGGTCCGAGAACAGACCCTTGTGGTACTCCCAATGTAATCTTCCTTGGTTCGGAGATTGTCTCACCCACTGTTGTGGTTTGATATCTATTAGTTAAATAATCCTTGGCCGTTTCAATGCCTTTCCTTTTATTCCATTTTTAAGTGGCTTTTTAATAATTATATCTCTATCTATCGTTTCAAAAGCTTGAAAAAAGTCTTCAGGCAAAATATCATAAATTTGTACAAGTGTATTTGGTTTTTAATAGATTATTGTGATGCAAAGGAATAATAAATGCTACAGATAACGGAATTCCCTTTATTATTTGTGTAACGAACGATATCCCCTTATATCAAATTAAACATATCAGGGAAATATAGAAACTGCCCTGGAAAACCTGGAATTATCAGGGAATTTTGAAATCCGTTTTTTGTGGCCACCCTGAATTAAGTCCTTCATTTAGCGTAAAATGGGTATTGTAAGTGTGGTCCAGTTTATGTTTGTATATAGGGCTATTTATATGCGGAGATATAATTTTATACCACAGAATTGCTCTTACTGGGAGAATTTTGAGATTCTGGTATAAGTACGGAACATTATGTCTTTGTTCGTATAAAATTTTATGCGCAAATAATTTAACTAATGATTTTTGAAGTGAAAGTGAAACTAGAAAGTCGCTAGATGTCGCTTTCTTTTCTTTTGTCTGTTTATTTTAATGTGGTTTGAAGATTGGATATTGTGCTTATGTTAATGTTTATTTTTTTTGGATTTCGTAGGATTCAAACCCCGTTCGCTGGATATCCATCTCTATGGACTTGTCAAGCGCCTTGCCCACTGCGCTATCGACGGCCCGCGCCAATGCGCGAATTTACCGCATTATATTAGAACCGATGACGTATCTGAAAGTCGATGAGTAATCTGAAAGTATGTTGCCTGTTGTATGCTGATGATGCTGTGCTGATTTCCAACAGTATGGAAGATCTACAGTCTTTCGTGTATAGGATGATCGAAATATGTATGAAGATTGAGTTAATGATTAATGTACCTAAATAAGTCTAAAGTCATGGTATTTGAAAGAGTGAGTAAGAAAACAACGTGCAACATAGTTGTGAATGATGAATACTTGAAGCAGGTGGATGAGTTTGTGTACTTAGGAAGAATGTTTTCGAGAAAGGCTGATAGAGATATTGAAAGAAGGGTAAATGTAGGCAACTCCAACAGATTAATGGAGGTCTGAACGCTGTTGGCGCCAACAAAAAAACTGTTCTAAGAGGCGAAGCTAGCCGTCCATAATGGAGTGATGGTACCTACTCTAATGTATGGCAGTGAGAACTGGCACAGGAAGGATGGAAGTAGACTGAATGCTGTAGAAATGAGATCCCTGAAGCGTGTGTGTGGTACAACCATGTACGATCATTTGAGAAACGTGGAGATCCGCAAAGAATGCAAGGCTGATGTAAGCGTATGGTTTGGGCATGTAGAGCGAATGAACGAGGAAAGTAGTCTAAGGAGAATATATGACGCAAATGTGAATGGTAGAAGAAGTCGGGGATGCCCGAGGAAGACATGGCACGACCAAGCGAATCAGATCCTTGAATCGGGCATTGTCAAGAGTCAGTATGAGTAATGAGTATGTATGAGACATATGTTACGAGAGTATGTATGAGACTATATATGAATAAAGGAGTGTGTGCCAAGATCGAGTTGTTTGGCGGTCCGTCCTCTCTGCCCACCCCTGCGGAAACGGAGTGGTGGTTTGTTAGTTAGTTAATTGCACAACGGAAAAGAACCGGTCAACTCAAAACACCGCTTGCCGCAAATTGCAACAAAACTCTTTCAAAGCACTCACTTCTGCGGTAAACGCGAAACTTAAATTGAATTATTCCTACTGTCATGCTTGTAGTTTATACTTTACCCAGTTTTATCATTTTTTTACTATTCTAGCCATGGCGATATAAATGATTTAAAACTTAAAATAATAGTCATTTTATGGTACCGTGCCTCGAAGAAAAGTTGTTGCCTACGCAAAGAAATAGAAATTATGAATCTCGGTCTCTTGCCCTGAAGCGTTTCAAACTTTTAAAGATTGTTTCATCAGATTTGTTTGAAGGTATATGACTGGGCGCGATTTCGCATTAATCGCTTGAAACTTTTTAAAAATTCGGAAGAACTTTATTATTGTTTCGCTGAGGGCCTTTGTGTCAGAATCATAAAATACTAAAAAATATTAATTCTTTTAAGAATATTTAGGGGGAGATTTTCGCGGCATGCTATTTTCGGAGTGCCTACGAATATTTTGAAATTATGAAAATAAGTCGGCACATGTCTGGTCGTGACTAATTTCTTCACAACTTTTTGATTAAAAAAAATGTTTGGTGTATTTTAGCATGTTTTTGATGGTTTTACGATCAATTTATTTGTAGGTTTTAAAATAGTATTAGCTTTGTAAAGAAACATATTCATTTCTGTCTTGTTATTATTATAACATTGAAGCTTTTTCAAAATGTTACTTGCATTAATTCCTTCACGAAATTCAGGTATGCTGCTGTATAGTGAAATTTGTCGAAATTACATCATAGGTGCTCCCGAATTATTTTCCGATTTCCAGAGTGGAAGGCACGCTACGGCCCTGGTGGAAGACAATAATTCATAATTAAAATGCAACTTGAAATACTACTCTCTATATTTAGTATTTTAAGTTCTTCCAAACATTTAGATTCCAATTCCCCTTCAAGACTTTCTCCAGTCTCATAACATTATCTAAACGTGCACGCCGTGGTTTCACTTGCCGGTCAGTTAAACATCTTCGGCAATCTTTGTCACCCGTAAATCTTCCCCTTAAGTTCAGTTTTAGTAAAGTGATTAATTAATTGATACTGCTCATCAGTACTATATCTATAACTCGCACTCACCTTTCTTCCATGCCCCTCCAAATTTCTATTTTCCCAACAGCTGCCCACGCCCTAGATGACCCGGACCATGGTCAGATTGGTTAGCTTGTCTGGGTTATATTTCCAGAGGAAGTCATCCATTACCTAACCACCGCCCCCCCCCCCCCCCACCCGACGACAACCCAAAACCTCCCTTGAACTGCTTTCGACTGATGACAGCGATATAGATGCAACAACCCTATTTATTTGCTTATTAAATTTATAAAGATAATATTAAAAATCAAGTATCATCATTTAAAAATAACAGAAGTCTTAGACAAACATCAATACTTCCCACTCCAAAATGTAAAAAAAATTGGACAATTGAGTCATAAATATCTCGGAGCAAATTTTTTTAATTCATTACCAGAAAAAATTAGAAACATGAATACCAACATAAAAAAATTTAAAACTCACCTTAAAAATTATACTGAAAACTTCGTTTAAATGGTAATTTAAATGTGATATAAATAAACTGAATGATATAAAAAAAGCAATACAATAACACCCCCCCATACACACAAGCCTTGCTTAATTATGGGGGTACATCAAATATATCTACTATGTAATTAAATACTGTATAAAAATTTATTTGTAATTTATGTACCTTCTATTACTAATAAAACAAAATAAAAATAAAAATTTAATTGTTTTGCGGAAATAAAATTTTGTCTTATATCTTTCAATCCAGCAATGCTTTTATTAATTATTGTGAGCAATTAGATACTAATTTTTCACATTTCCTGTGATAAAGTTCTGTGCTGACTCGTTTTACAAGGGTACGCGGTCTTTTCCCTACTCAATTTTGATGAGTTATGTCTCAAATTTAATATTTAATTTATGAAATGTTTTTGTAATCGGGTCAACGTTTTTACTGTAAAGTTTTACCGTGATGTGTCATTAACATTTATTAAATTACGGCCTGTTAACTGTTGACACTTGGCACTGGTTGACATGTTTATAATGGGAAAATATCACCCCTAGGGCACAAATCGGCATATGCTTTATTCAAATCAGCTATAAAATCAGGAAACCGAAATAAATCGTGTAATATGTACAAATACATCGGGTTCTCATTCAGGCGTCATGGGTTTGATTCCTTTACTAGCTAAGTCCTCCATCGCTGCGCAAGGAACATTTACTTTAGTCGAGAGCCTTACCCCGAGGCTCCACACTAGCAATTCGAAAGTCGCGGGTTTAAAACCCGGCATGCGAAAGTAAATTTTATTTGATTAATTTGTATTATTCCACATTTTTTCATATAAAATTATAAATAGTATATAAGCTGCACACTCTATAGTGGAAGATACTCTCAGTATCGCCGTGGTGTAAGACCACCATTCAGAATTAAAACGTGGCTTGAAATGCTTGAAATGCCGTGTTTAGTGATTAGATCTGATTGGTTACTTCAGCAATACTTCCCCACCATCCTCTCCCCCGTCTCCTTCCCCTTCCCACTGCCTTCAGCCTCACAAAATACCCCAATTGGGGATGCTATAGTCTCACTGGCTCCAGGACGCTGGCAGGTGTTGCGTTTGTGCCATATTTCCATTAAAAAAAAGTATGTGTATCATACATAGACATATGAATATTACTAGACCTGCCCTAAGTTATAAAAGCGTATTATTTCCCCCTCCCCATGCCGGTTCTATTGGAACCGGCTGGGATTGAGTATGACTTCGCGTAAATCTAAAAAGTGTGACGTCATCATTCTTCTGCAAGCCAGCGTCGAGCGCTCATCGGTGCATTTTACGAAATAACACCGCAAAAAACATGATTTGTGTTTTGAAAACGTGTAAATATATACTATCACTCAAGATACATGGCGTGTGCTCGTCGATGTTTACTGGGGTAAGTAAATTATGAAACATTTGTAAAAGTGTCCTAACTAAATACGGCAACAAAATATTGGAGTCTGAAAATAAGCGAACTTTACTTTGCCGTGTTTAGACTTTGCAAATTTGTTCATTACGCGGCGAGCAATTCGCGCTCCCATGTAAAAAGGTCTATTCATTCAAAAGCAGAGTTTACTTTTAAGAACTAAATGGTGATATTATAATGCGAGATGCCTATATACTGTCATATTGAGTTATTGACGAATCATATAGCTTTGCGCCTCGCTGTAGTTGTTGTCTACCCCTCACCTTTATGTTCTGGTCTAGTAATATTCATATGCCTATGGTATCACATAACTTCTATTTTTATTAAGATATACTAATTTTAAAAAGCCTGCTACAACCCCAGACTAATTCAGGGGGATCTAGAAAAAAATAATAGTATGTCACTTTTAGGAGCTTTTTTCGAGAGTCTTTTTTCATCCTCCTTTTTCTTTATTATTTTCAGTACTAGGTACACCGTTCGATCCCTTGTTGTTTACTGGCTAATCTAATCTAATTTGTGTCGATGGTTAGTCGAAACAACAGCTGACGTTCTGTCGGCATGATAATATATCCGGCAGTATGATTTAACAAGCTCCAATTTATTCCGGGATAATTAAGTACAAACAGAGACCTTGAAAGGTTTATTGAGTTACACTAGTTTTAAGTTAAATAGGTATCGGTTTATTCGTATTTATAAACGGTCTAGTAATTTTAACTAATTTCATTAAAATAACCCTTTTCCCTGGCGACCCAAGGAATTAGAAATAATTAACAAGTAATTTCTTATTACGAATTAATTAATACCTACTCAAGATTTGGAATATTTTTGGTCAAATGTCGGATTTGTAATTTGTAGGTATATATGAGGAGAGTTCACACCTATTTACCAACAAATTACAACTTTCATTTTATTTCTTACCTTTTTCAGGATTAGCATATTTCATTCATGTGCGTGTGCGAGTGTCATTTTTTTAGGTTTTAATTGCTATTTCCAAACGCATGAAAAATTACAATTTTTTAAGCGTATAAGTTCCTCGTATATAATTGAAAAATCTTAGCAGCAAATTTAATGTTCAATTGTGGGAGCAGATAAATTTCGGAAGAGTTATTTTGAATTTGGGACATATGAGCCCAATTGAATGTCAATGTATTGAATTTTGGCTGCTGTGTTTTTTTTTCAAGGGAGCGTGCGTTAATTGTCCAAATGGTCAAAATATTAATGTTTGGTGTATTTTTTTTCAATTAAAGTCAATTTGTTCAGTTTTCAGAAAAAACTCATTGAAATCGTTGTCCCTTGCTATCGTAGTGAGAAATGTGGTATAAACGGTGTTAGAAAGAGAAAAGACGACGCTTTAAATTCAAATGGTCAGTGGTTGAGTGCGCATAGCGCTTGGTTCCCTCAGAGTATTGTTACTCTGAGTTGGGTCCCACCCGAGCGTCGCGTGTTCGATTCCTCGGCTGGCTAAACCCTCCATCACAACACAAGCAACAATTTCGGCTTTCTGTGGTGGTAGTAGGAGATTTTCAAACATTGTTGGGTTATTTGTAACCCGGGAATGTTTGTCTTTCTATTTAAAAAAAAAAATAAAAATACAAGAAAAAAAAATAAAAAAAACTAATCACAAAAGAAATAAAATGTACATCTTTACGAAACCAAAGTTTCGAATCGCATTTTGGAAATAAATTTATGAAACTTTGGGAATTATTTTTACATGCAACGATAAAAAGTGAGGTGAAAATAACGTATAAAATACATTTGTCTATGAAAATATGTAGGTATGTGTTAGTTTTTTTAGTTATCAGATCAGTAATTTTAGTTAGGAAAAACCTAAGGTAAGCTATTTTTAAAACTTTTTAATGTTTGTATTAAACATTTTAATATTTTCGAAATTATGTTTATTTCTAATAATAACATTTGAAAGCATATTCTATCACCTTTCAAAGACAGATTTTAGTTTACACATTCATACATTCATAAATATTCCAATTACGTGGATTTTATTACAAAGCGAAAATCGAAAAATTTGGTCGCCTGTGATTAGATTATACGGGTTAACTTGTTTTTATATGTGCATTCATTATTTTCAAATTAAAAAAATACATTGTTTAGTGGTTTACGCTTTTATTTTTTATAAAGCAATTAACGAACGTGTTTTAATTTTACTCAAGCGAAACTATAAGAAAAACTTTAATTCACACAAAGCATATTTTTGGTATTCCAAATGTAAACAAATTCTTAGTAAAGATTTTTCGTAAATAATGATTTAACTGGCCGATTTTTTGTAGATAATGATTTCCTCGAAGCACATTCAATCGTCAGTAACTCAATACCCCACCCACATATTATACCTTTTTTAAATTAAATGAAGACAACATTAGCGAACCTCAATCGAGAATCTGGAGACAGAAAAATATATTGGCCCCTCTGGCACCCAGGACCTTCTGCTTCCTGTGTTCGAGTCCCAGAGGTGCCAATATCTTTTTCCGGTTTTACTGTCTTCAGATTTTCGATTGAGTTTCGCTAATATTGTCTTCATCCAATTAAATATCACAATTTGAGGTTTTACTCATAAAGTTAAAAATAAAAATTAATTTTATGTCTTCTTCGATGGATGTTCAGTCTCTTTTAAAATTAGCTTTTAATTACCAGGGTCAGTCAAAAAGTAATTTCTTTTCTCATTTCTCCTTTAGTTGTCAAGATATAAAAAATGCAATTACATGGGTTGAAAACTACACTATTGACGATTAATTTGTTACTTTTCAATATAATCTCTGTCCATTTCCACAGCTTTGGTCTATCTTTTAACAAGGCCATGTATCACAGTTTTGTAAAAAAACACGGTCATATCCAGAACAAAATCGCCATCAATTTCCCCGCCGATCACACAGTTTTGATTTTTTTGTCCTGGGTGAGTTTGTGTGATGCCATTCCTTTGACTTCTCTTTGATTCAGGTTCCAAAAAATGAACCCATTTTTCGTCTCCGGTCACATTTTTTCCAGAAAGTGCTGCAAGTGTTGTGTGGCTATTGTTTTTCTTGTTTCTTTATTCTGGCCGGTTAACTTTATTGGTACCCACAATGCACAAACTTTTGTTGAATAATCAGTTGTCGAATAATCTTCATCGCACTGCCTTAACTGAAGGAGAGAATGCGACATCTGTAGTTATCTGGGGTCACTACGAATGATGTCATCAACTCGTTCAATGTTGCGTACAGTCACTGCAATCAACGATCCACCGCTCCGCTTTTCGTCAGCCATCGGGTGTTTGTCCTTTAGCTTCGTTACAGCGACGAATCCATCGCTAGCAGTGTGACGTCCACTGATGCACCATGGTACACATTTTTCAGTCTTTCATGAATGCGAATTTCAAGAATCAATCACAGAACGCTGTCTACTGCGAACATCGATGTCGGCCAATTTGCAATCGACTGCAGTGCTGC
Organism: Limnephilus rhombicus; assembly: GCA_929108145.2. NCBI lineage: Eukaryota > Metazoa > Arthropoda > Insecta > Trichoptera > Limnephilidae > Limnephilus > Limnephilus rhombicus. Next base: position 32,653,660 of record OV815271.1, read on the forward strand.
CACCTTTTGACGCAAAAGGTTACTACTGCGGCAGATTGTAGAAGGTTTGAGGAATTACACCAAATTCAAAATTTTTACTTAACTTACTTTATTTAAGTACAAAAAATAGGAGGCATTACTTTTTGACTGACCCTCGTATATTACTATTTTTGGATAGGCGCGAAGTAATTTATAAAATGAGCACATTTAAAAAAAATGGATGGCGTTCAAAATTCAAAAAAACCTTTATTGTACAGATTAAACAAAGTACATAGCTACTTAACAGGTTGGTACGACATAGTTAACAAAATGTAAAGTAAGTACAATATTTGTTGACATTATGTGGTGTAAATATACCCACCAAAGTGACAATGTTAAAGAAGTTAAATTATTAGCGCATAAAAGTTATACGAACAAAGACATAATGTTCCGTACTTTTACCAGAATCTCAAAATTCTCCCAGTAAGAGCAATTTTGTGGTATAAAATTATATCTCAGCATATAAATAGCCCCATTTATACATACATAAACTGGACCACACTTACAATACCCGTTTTACGCTAAATGAAGGACTAATTGTACCTAAGCACTTAAACAAATATGGACAGAGAACTCTGGACTACATGATACCAAATTTATTAAATATGTTACCTGCTGAAGTTAAAAAATGTACAAATGGTAAAACAAATATTATGTTGAAGAATTGGCTCGCCGAAAGAAAAAAATTGTATTAGACACTATCACAAAAATTGTAACTGCAAAATAAAGTAAAATAAGTTTATTTATATATTCAAAGTAAAAGCACCCATTGACAAACTGCTAAAAGTAGTTTATTGGGACTTTTTTTTTTTTTGTAAAATATTTATATTTTTTCCTGTATTACCTTGTCTTTATAATAAATAAATAAAAAATAAAATAAAAAAACTATTTGTGTAAATTATTCGTTGTATATTTCAGACAACACCCCTTCGAAAAGTCATTAAAAGTTATTAAAAAAATAGTTGAAAAATAGCCTATAACGTATAACCTAACCTAACGTTACCTATTTAACCAATGTTAGTAATGATAAGTTTTAAGATTTTCACGGCCAAAAGCATTTTCGTTATTTGTTTTTGGGGTGTTATGCCGTGTTGCGCTACCTCCTTCTTTAGCCAACGTTTCGGACATCGTTGCAGTGTCCATCATCAGGGCAGATCCGGCAGATCCGGTAGATCACACATCTACCGGATCTGCCGGATCTGCCCTGATGATGGACACTGCAACGATGTCCGAAACGTTGGCTAAAGAAGGAGGTAGCGCAACACGGCATAACACCCCAAAAACAAATAACGAAAATGTTAGTAATGTTTTTTCTTCACATTTAATGACTTTTCAAAGGACGTGTTGACATTGTACCGATTTATTTCCGGTCACAAAAACTAATAATTTAAAAAAATTATGGTCAGAAAAATAAATACTCTGTTTCTACACCACTCAAATTTACAAGCACATGCAATAAAGAAGATATTTGAAATAAAGCTGCACCATTCAGCACCACAGGAAATCTCAAGACAAAAATACTGTTATCGATTCATATATGTAAAAAAAAAACTTTGGGTCAACAGAAATACAAATATCTAGGAACAAAATTCTTCAATAAACAACCCGAAAATATACGGGCGCTTAATTGTGTCTTTAAAGAATTCAAAACGCAAAAAAAAAACTTTAAAAACATAACATAAATAAATAACACCCCTCCCATACACACAAGCACAACTTTTTATGGCGGTTCATCATATATATATATATATATATATATATATATATATATATATATATATATATATATCACTTTTTGATACGTATATATATATATATATATCACTTTGTGATACGTATATATATATATATACGTATCACAAAGCACTCTTTTCAGGGTGAATTGCCTAAAACCAATATATATATATATATATATATATATATATATATATATACGTAATTATGAAAATGAAATGTTAGTAAACTAGTTATTAATATGATTATTTTTTCGTGTATACATATATAGATTTCTCGTTGGAGATGACAGTACTATTAGACAAAACTCCATTATACACGTATATGCCTGATCGTCAGATGTTTCGGTTTTTCGAAAAGGGATCTTCTTTTATCCAGATAACCGGAATTAGTGATTTTTTTTACCCCTCTCTGCTTGGCTCATCTTCATATTCGCACATCACAATCCGGAAGCCTCGGTTTCGCGCGTAAATTCTGAAACCATCACTTTTGATCGAGATTGTAAAATATCTATGCAAGATAGCTTTCATATTTCAAAGACAATAAGAAGCATTATTTCGTTCTCTTTCTGGTTAAAAGAAAAATACATGTTTTCATGAGAGGAAGAGAGATATATAGCTTTTAAATTGTAAGGTCGCTCTGGGACGTTTTTGGTCTTATGAAAATATAACGCGATTACGTCTTTTGGGATGTATTTATTCCTAAATAAGCAGACGGGTTATGCTTCTCTTTTGGATAAAAAAAATATCATTGACGATTACTTAATTTCCCCAAAAACTTTTCCGTGTTTAATCATCGAATAAACGTTCTGTTCTTTCCATACTAAAGTAACAAGTAAAAATCAATATCTGCGTATTTTAGATTTTCTACGTTTCATGAAAAATGCCAACTTCACTCACATTCGAACTCATGTCAAAACTAAACTGAAAAATATTCCGAATTAAAATTTTGTCAGGACGCTAATTGGTATTGCAAAATAAAATTACTATAGATCCTACGGAGAGTTGTAGACATGATGTAGATTTTCATTTATCGAACATCCGTAGGGCTTTTACCAACATAATACATATGTCGAAAATTTACAGCCATTGTCAGAAATTCATACCGCCTCAGAATCATTAACTGTTGTGTTAACTTATTAGCTGAATTAAATTCAGTTTTTTTTATTAAGTAAAAATTACACAATGAAGCAATTATCGATGCGCAACTGTCCGTGTTTTGTTTTTGTCTTTTGATTTTCTTACTTTTTCCACTTACTTACGGGAATTGTGTTTCATTTTCTTTATACGTGTCAGGGAGATTTATTATAATTATTGTATTTTTCCTTTGGAGGGATGCAGACATACGTTCACCGATTGCCTCATTTTCGACGGTTTAGCACTAATTAGTGTGTAAGAAAGAGGGGCAGCATTATATGTTTATGAACAAAAGGAAAACAATCAACGCATTGACATTTGACGTATTTGAATTTTTGGAATTCACTCACTATATTCAAAATTATACTTACACAATATCGCTGCAGATCTTTCAAAAGATGAGAATTCGTTCCATACAAAATGTATAACGAAAAGAATTTTATTTATAATTTTTTTTCTTGAATTTTTCTGATGTGTTAATCAGTTGTTAATCAATCCGCCCCGAATAGCTATTTTGCTATCGGGACGGAGACAAATCCAACAAATCAAAGATCATAAAAATCGGTCCAGCCATTCTTGAGTTTTAAATGGTGTAACTAACCCGACTTTGTTTTATATATTAAGATATCTACCTATATAAATTTTACCTACGTATATAATACGTATCAGTACAATAAAAACTTTTACAAACGTTTTCAAACATAATACTGAAACATATCAATTATATTGACTACCTAATTATTTTGTTCTTTGAACTTATTTAACCCTCTTCGTAATTCCAATATAATATATTAAACTTTTCCAGGCAGCAATTACTTCGTTTTTTTTATTACATGAGCTCCACATAGGAGGCCCTGAGGAAAATAATTTCCGTCAGGCAGTGGCGGCTCGTGACTTTTGGGTGTGCTAGAGTGCTGATATTACAAAAACGGCATTGTTGTTGTAGCCGAAAAAAAATTTTTTTTTTTTTTGAAAATGAGTTTTTTGTATGAAAAATTTCAGGAAGTTTCAGTTTGGCCGTGCGCCGCACGGATTTCCTGAAAAATCTTCATACAAAAACCGATTTTTGAAAAAAAAAACCAAATTATTTCGCCTACGACAACATCCATAATGGCATTTTTTAGTAATAGCTTCCTAGCGCACCCAAAAGTCACGAACCGCCACTGCCATCAAGGCCTATGTCATCTTTAGGGATGCTGAGTGGAGGGTTTTTTAAGGAAAGGAAGGAGAGGAGAGTTCTGGGAAGGAAGAGGGATTAAGGGGTGGGTAGGAATCTGGGGTTCAGTGTGTCCTGGTCATCCGCCTCCAAGACCTAGACAAGCCTCACCCCATGAACCCGGGCACCTCTGCTAAATCACCAAACGTAGCGAACCACTTGGGGTGACCTATCACATTGGGGTACCTATGGCAGAGGTGTTGGTTATCCAATAAAGGTTCCCGGGGCGGCGGTACCCATTCCCCCCTCCCAAATTGATGTTGGTATACATAATTATAATTCCACATAAATTTGTCAATGGATTATTAGTTTGTTTTATATGTTAACATCGTATTTGGTTGGATAATATATTATTAGATAATATTAGGTAACCTGGAAACATTATAAAATCTTCTGATACCTCCTTCTTCTCGAGTCGGTTCCATATTGCTGAGCATCGGGACCCCTTGTCCGATTTCCATGGTGGACAAGGCTCCTCCACTACTCGCGGTCCTGTGCTACGTGGAAAGCTGTGGACACTGACTCACCGGATGCCAGTGATATTTGGTCACTCCAGCGCATTCGTGACCTTCCTTTTCTTCTTGTGCCTTCCACTTTGACTGTGAGTTTCTCCAAGTTGGAGTCGCAGTTAACGAGCAACGTGTCCAAATTATCTTAAGATAAGTTGTAGCCAGGTAGTTGAAAGTCTATTGTGCATGCCTAGCTCTTCCAGAATGGATATATTTGTGCGTCTGGCTGTCCATGGAATCCTGAGCATTTTTTTAAAGCATTTTCCGTTTTTTTTTTGCTGGCTGTAAGTATCTGTAGAACTCGAAATTTAGGTTGCATGTTGGAAGTCTTTATTGGGTTCTAACAAGATTAAAATTTTACAAATCAATTCCTGGATTTTTACGGGGTCATGGTTAACTCTGCGGTTGCGTGAGGCGAGAATACTGAACGCTATGTAAACACTGTATTATGTGCGTTGCTGAGCGCCTTTATATAGTCCGGCGAGTCGGAGTATTACTTTGTCTGGTAGTAATTCTTCACTCGGCGACTTTCTTGAAAGCGCCCGAACTGTGCATTTCTGGCGCGCAATGGTAGTTCGGTATTCGAACACTTTAACATGGGCGTCGCTTCTGGAAAGATCCACATATTTCGGAAACAATCCAGAGCATGTGGTAGCAGAGGCTGTCTATGTTTCCACACCATACAGAAATATGGGGGAAATCAACGCCCGGACAAGTCTCTTCTGTGGTCTTCATTATGCCTCTGTCACTTTATATGATACCTCTAACCGTAAATTCTTGTACGCCCGTACGAGACTCATCTTGTGGTCTTTGTGATGCCTCTGTCACTTTATATGATATCTCTGCACTAAGCGTAAATTCTTGTTTGTATCGTGATGGAGATGAGATATCAAACTCACGAGGCCCGGATCGATACAAACTCAGCCACTCTCCGCTTAATCATATTACATATACATCATCCACTTTATACATCTGCATCCATACATCAAGGATATTAAAACTTCTGGCAGTGTGAAATCAATAATTCAGCGAAAAAAACAATAAAAATTTTAAATGTACCTTTTTTTACCAGTATCATTGAATAATAATTGTCATGTTGTGTTTAACGTTTGTTACCAGAATTCAAAATCCAATACATACTTAATTAAGTCACTGTCACTAATCTCCATATTGCAGTCACAATTTAAATTACATTATAACTCACAGCTAAAATTAAATTGGCCATCTCACTTTTCGATGTGGTTCGTTGAAATGTTCATCAGTTTAATTATGCAATATGATATAACCTGTTTGGGATTCAATTATTCATTTTGGTTTAAGTGTGGTATCCATGTAACCAGATCATATCCATGTAACCAGATCATATGTCGAAGGGCTTTGTCAAATGTACCACTTCAATTACAGTGCTCTCACTGTTGAGTGGACAATCTATTTGCATCAAGTGAATTCCTACACATTGTTGTGGGCTTGCATCGGATTCAAGATGCCCGCTAGGTACGGATCGGGCGAATGGTGATGCGAACAGCACTCACACGGATGAACCGCTTGAATAAAACATGATTTAACCTCTTAGACCTCGAGCTTATTTTGTCGGACTGTCAAAATATTTCCGCTTTGCAACGAAATCCAAATAAATGGAATATTGTCCAAATGTATCCAAATAAATAATATGGAATATGGCACCCGAAAACTAAAAACTGTTTTTAAAAGGTGATGATATACACAGTAAGTCTAAAGTCATGGTGTTTGAAAGAGAGAGTGCGAAAACAGTATGCAATATCGTTGTGAATGATAAATACTTGGAGCAGGTGGATGAGTCTGTGTATCTGGGTAGTATGTTTACGAGAGATGGGAAGGCTGATAGAGATATTGAAAGAATGGTGATTGCCGGTAATTCCATTAATGGTGGACTGAATGCCGTTGGCGCTAATAAAAAACTGTCAAAAGAAGCGAAGCTAGCAGTCCACAATGGAGTCCTGGTACCTACCCTGGTGTATGACAGTGAGGAAGGATGGCAGAGGAAGGATGAAAGTAAACTGAATGCTGTTGAAATGAGATCCCTGAGATGTATGTGTGGTAAAACAATGTATGATCGTGTGAGAAACGTGGATATCCGCAAAGAATGTAAGGCTGATGTAAGCATAATGAGTGATATTAAGAAAGGGACCCTCTGATGGTTTGGGCATGTAGAGCGAATGAACGAATGGTAGAAGAAGTCGGGGACGCCTGAGGAAGACATGGCACGAACAAGTGAATCAGATACTGGAGTCGGGCCATGTCAAAAGTCAGAATAATAGAAGAGAGTGTATGAGACAATGTACGAATGTGGGTGAGGCAAAGAGTGAGTTCCAAGACTGAGTTGTTTGGTGGTCCGTCCTCTCTGCCTACCCCTGCGGGGAAACGGCGTGATGGTTAATTAGTAAGTTAGTTAGTAAAATACACTGAATGCTCTTAATTCGAAAATAAAGTTTAATTTTTAAATATAAGAATTTTGAATGTATTTATAAAAAAACTTTTTAAAAATGGTTCTCCTTGTTTTTTTTCTTACTAAAATTACTGATAACGAACAATACGCACACATATTTTATTAGGCAAATGTATTAAAAACGTTATCGTGAACTCACTTTTTTGTCATTTCATGTTAAAATAATTAATAAAAAATTCCCAAATTTTCATCATTTTCCTTCAAATTTGTCGAAAACTTTGGTTTTATGGTAGGTATAAATTTTAATTATTTTGCGGTTAGCTTTAAGATTTTAATATAAAGCGTTGTGCTTTCTCTTTCTAACACCGCGACCGTTTAGATCCGTGGTCGTCAAACTGCGGCCCGCAGAAATATCTGCCGCTTTCTTTTTAATTATATTTTTTTCATGTACAATTTTACTAACCTGCTTTTTTCAAATATTTTGTGTACCTTATGATTTTAAAACGTTGATTTTAATTGATTGACATTTGATTTTAAAATGCCCAGCTGGTTTTTGAACACATCCTAAGTCGATTTTGAACGCGCGTTTAGTGTGAGTTGTAGGTTCTCAACGTGGGCGAAACACCCCCTTGTTTGCGTTTGAGACTTTCAAGGGGGCAGTAGAAGACCCAGAAAAAAAGAGGGCATTAAGATGTCACAGTGAGGGCGAGAGCAAGTGAAATATGGTCTAAAAATGACGCTAATCACGTACTAATTATAAACATTAATATTGGTTAATTTTTGTTATTGTATGTTTCGTAAACATTTTTATCACGTTCAGGAGTGGATGAAAATTGAACTGAAAGATTCCATTACAGATCTACATTAATTATATCATCTTGCGTGTATTATTATTAAGAATTGATAAATAAATTTTTAAAAATTGCCTTTATTGCTGTTAAACTTATAAAACATTTTTCTAATCTAATTAATTAAATTTTATTATATCATAAATCATGAATAAAAGAAAGAAGGGTGTAGCAACCCGGTACATAAATACAAAAGAATTGCTTTTTTACTTGCTAAACAAAAAGGTACAACACCCCCCCCCCCCCCCCCCCCAATTCGTAAGTGTGCAGCCCGCAGTGATACCTCACATTGTCCTATGTGGCCCTTGACGAGAAAAGTGTGACGAACGCTGGTTTAGATCATATTTCTAACCATGATAGTAATGGAGACGCAACGATTTCTATGAAACCCATATGAGTTACTTTTCGAATTTGTCCCTGTCTCGCTAATAACATTGGATGGACTTAAGCAAGACAAAATGGAAAGGATAGGTATCGCTGCCGAAAGCATTTAGCATTATATTATTGTTTTCTCAGTATGTTTTATTCGCGTTAACTCCTTTTGCGACATATGTGCGTATATATTTAATAATAAAACTTTTGTTTGTCAATAGATTAATACTCACTACACATTCCTACATCGTAACTGGCTTTTCAACATGACAAATATGTTTGAGGGCAATACATGGACAGTAATTCAACTCACCTGCATCCTATAAAGATTTCTCACAAATTGACATTAGCAGCGGATACAAATATTTATATATAAATTTATAGACATATCATTTTAATTTTAAAAAATAGTGTTAAATGGAAAAATGAGAAAAGTGCACATTATTTATAAATGGAGAAGTTTAATGTAAGAAAATTTAAATAAAACATTCTTTTATGCTGAGGAAAGTGAAAAAATTAAGTAGAGTATTATACTGCCCTGAAGAAGCTACGGTTGTAGCGAAACCCGGTCGGCATAAAGTATAAAAATAAAAGTGGTGTTTACAAAGTTATTGTTTTATTTTAAATTATTTTAAATGAAAAAATTAAAATTAAAAACTTATGGAACATAGTCCGCGAATTCTACTATTCTCTCGCAATATTATACAGGGTTTTAACGGACGTACTTGACTTACTTTAACCAGTGATTCCTGACATTATTTGAAGTAAAAATGTTAATGAAATTATCTTCTCCGGTGATTTTTATGATTTTTTGTTTGTTTTCAATTTTTTTTCTTCAAAACCAAACAAAATATTATTCGCGAAGAGTTAAGTGGTGCGTGGTTGCGACAGGTCACATGTAGAAAGCCCCTTTTTTTTTTTTTTACAGTAATGCCGCACAAGAATCTCAACTGCTCCCGTCTGGAGCCAGTGAGACTATGGCATCCCCAATTGGGGTATGTTGTGAGGCTGAAGGTAGCGGGGAGGGGAAGGAGGTGGGGAAGAGGAAGGTTGGGAAGTACCTGGCTATTCAGATCTGGTCACCAAACACGGCTAAAGCCATTTTCAAGCAACGTTTCAATTCTGAATGGTGGTCTTACACCAGGGCGATACTGATAGTATCTTCCACTCTGGAACATGCCGCAAATATACTACATATTATTTTAAATGAATTAATTGTGCAATAACACAAATTAATCAAATAAAATTTATTTCGAACCCGCGACCTCCGGATTGTGAGTCAAGAGTCTTACCCACTGGACTACGGAGGTCGTCAATCTTTTCAAATAACGATAGTTTTGTTTGAGCTACACTACCGAAAATTGTTACACACACGCATACCTTTCTGCGTAACCTGCCACACTTCGCGAAATAATTTTACCAGTTGTGGAACAATAGTTATGTTCAATTCAATTTTTAGTAAATGAATTAAATATCTCAGTTCTTTGATCACAGTTTTCGAATGCAAGTTTCTCTGGTGCATTGCAATCTCAAGTGGTTTAGTGTGAAAGATAGTCAATAAATTAGTCTACGTCCTGACACGGTTTGAGTGAACGAGCTTGTCTCGCGGTGATGACAAAAAACTTCAAGTGCACAGTGTTAAAAATGCTTTGAACTATTCATCCACTGGAGTCACGGGACCTCGAAGGCCATACAAGATAAGATCGTTTCAATTATTATTTTAAATCTAACATTACAAGGGTTTAAATTTCAGCTGGATACGCAGACAGGGCTGCACAACGAAAAGGATTGCAGAACCTTTTGAGTTCTGAATTTACGACTAGGCGCGCATCTATCAAGATTCAATTGATGGTTTTCAGCATTTTTCAGGGTATCATAGAATATCACACATACCAAATACCTATTTTATATTTATATTTAATATTTTATTTTCCCCTCTGACGTGCACAATATAAATAAATATTTTTCTTTGGTTAATAGGTTTTTAATTTTTAGGTTTTTTACAGGTTTAGTCAAAATCTGAAAGAAGTGCTTTTCAAGTACCTACACCTTTTATCTTTGTCTCAAATGTTATCGTTAACTCAGTCGGGTTATTACTCTGAATTATTTTTTATTTTTTATTTATTTTTTTTTATTTTTTATTTTTTTTTATTAGTAATAGAAGGTACATAAATTACAAATAAATTTTATACAGTAATTAATTACATAGTAGATATATTTGATGTACCCCCATAATTAAGCAAGGCTTGTGTATTACTCTTATTACTCTACTCTTCGGATGAGTTCCTCTGTTCTCTTTGGCATTATCTGATTTTAATATTCAAGAAGAAGATAGAAGATGTAAGAAGAAACATGAAGAGCAAAATCAAAAGAGGCTAAAAGATTCACGAAGAGAGAAAAAATACCACTTTAACTGGATGTGTGGGATTGGACTCATCTCCCCACATTCTGGAATAAAGACCATTATTATTATTATTATTATAAGTCGAGAAAAGTCAAGATGATGTAAGAATACATCTGCGGGGACTAGCAGGACAAATAATATGCCAGCAAAATTAGGAGAGCCAAGAAAAGCCAAGAAAAATAATAATAACATAACATTTGTGGAGCACCGTTTTGGGATATTTCACTTCAAGCGAAATGAAGTGAGACGAAGCAAGTTTAAGCCAGAAGAACCACGAAGGGGCTAGTAGAAGCAAGAACTTCTTAGCAGATACAAGGGTAGACTGAAATTGACGAAAAAGAGGCAAAAGGAAGCAATAATATGCAAGAAAAGACCAGAAGAATCGAGAAAATGACAGAACTTAGAAAACAACACTCGACCAAAATCTTTATTCTTGCCCAACCTAGTTTGAGTATTAGCATATTAGGTTGCCATATATAAAGATGAATTAAACTCTGCAAGAAGTCGCAAAAAAGCACCAAAAGATCCAAAAATGAGCGAGAAGAGATACGAAGTAAGAAGAGACAAGAAAAGACTCGAGGAAACAATAAGATACAAGAAAAGGCAGGAGGAATCCAGACGAGCCAACAACGGGTGAAAATTGATAAGAAGGTGCATTAAAAGTAAAGGTGAGTTAAGAAGAGCTAATATTAGACGATAAGAGACGAGAAGTAGCAAGCAGAACCGAAAAGAGACGAGAAGATCCAATAAGATTCAAAAAGAGACAATAACATTCAAGAAGAAACAAGAAGAGATGAGAATATTCGAGAAGAGATAATCAGAGACAAGACAAGCTGAGACAAAAAGATATAAGAAGAGACAAGAAGAGATAAGAAGAGATAAGAAGAGATGAGAACATCCAAGAAGAAGCGAGAAGAGCTAAGAAGAGACAATAATAGAAAAGAAGAGATAATAAGATGCAAGCAAAGTCCAGAAGAGCCGAGAAGAGACAAGAAGATCACAAGAAACACGAAGAAGCAAGAAGAGACAAGAAGGACAAGGGAAGCAAATAAAACATAAGAAGAGCCTAAGTAGGACCAAGTGGAGCCAAGAAGAGTCCAGAAGATCCAAGAAAAGGCGAGAAGATTCAAGAAGAGCCAAGAAGAGACTAGAAGAGACAAGAGGCAAGATCCAAGAAGAGCCGAGAAGAGGCAAGAAGAGATAAGAAGAGATGATAACATATAAGAAGAAGGAAGAAGAGCCAAGAAGAGACAATAATAGAAAAGAAGAGATAATAAGATGCAAGGAAAGTCCAGAAGAGCCGAGAAGAGACGAGAAGATCACAAGAAACAAGAAGAAGCAAGAAGAGACAAGAAGGGACAAGGGAACCAAATAAGAGATAAGAAGAGCCAAGTAGGACCAAGCGGAGCCAAGAAGAGTCCAGAAGATCCAAGAAAAGGCGAGAATATTCAAGAAGAAACAAGAAGAGCCAAGAAGAGACTAGAAGAAACAAGAGACAAGATCCAAGAAGAGCAAAGAATAGACAAGAAGAAGAAAGATAAAAACAAAGAAAAAAATTATAACGCTCAATCCTTTCCTTTATTCCTGACCATCCTAAATTCCAATATTGGCTTATTAGGTTGCCATGTATACCGGTCGATTAAACTCCAACCTCCTTCCTATTCTCAGAGCATGTGTTCTAAGTCCTAACAAATCAGTGCCCCCTGGTGTACCGTTCTCACCGGGACAGGAGTGCTCCTGGCTGGGGTGGTACAATCGTATCGTATCGTATCGTATAAAACCAAACAAAATATTATTCCACTCAGCAACTCAGGTCACTCAGCCGAGTAACTCAGCCCAACCCCCCATCCCTGCCCTAATTGTCCATTACCTAGTGTTTTTTTTATGTTTTAAATTGAATAAGAAACATCAAAAACGTCACCGGAAACTAAAATTTCATTTACCTTTTTTACTCCAAAATCTCAGTATGTCCCTTAACACGCTGTATCTTTGGTTCGTAAAGCACACGCATCGGTAGTCAAGAGGGGCAATGATGTCAATAATAAATCGCTCATCATCTTCTTAGGCCGGAAATACATGTCCGACTTTGCTTTTCGATTATCTGATCAGACTACCGGATCGTACTAACCAAATACACGTCCGATTCTCGTGTCCGATTTTTTTGTTTGATTTTTTTGTAGTCTCAGTCGTTTCTGATCTGTGTAGCGAAATACTACAATCAGCACAAAATATAAGCTAAGGCACAATTTATTTAATTACGGACCTCCTCCTAGGCCAAGCCCTTTATTTACTTATTGTGACTTCCCTTCCACCTTACGCCATATAAGCTTTGATTCTTATTTATTGTTTCGCACAAGAAATAATATCGGTAATATTTTGAGGAACGCTAAAGATAAGGTCTATAAATAGACTCTTCTCATTTTATATTGGAAAAACAACACGGAATTTCCTCATTTATTTCTTAGAATACATCTGGACATCGGTGAACAATTCCGCGTGTTTCCCGGTAGGTACTGCTTATAAAATTCCCCTTGTTTTGTTTTTCTTTGGACGTAGGTACCTATTAAATTATTTCACTTCGTTTTAAATCGGTACTGGCATCTCGGAAAGATAAAAAAGAATTCAATGGAACAGGAACAAGATTCTGATAAAAATGTTGTTGTCAGTTTGTTTTCAGAACCGAGCGGAAGTTCTCTTTGCTTTTAGAAGTATTTATTACTTTAAATATTCGTAAATGTCCTTAATAAATATTACACTTGTGCCAATGTTTTATGCCCGAGTTTGCTGGTGGCAGGATTAATGCGAAGAAATTATTAAAATCATCTTGTCTAATGATGAACAATTTAAATAGCCATAATAAATGATGTATGTTTATGTTTCTGCCTTTATTTTGGTTCACAAAACCGTCTGTAACTATTTCCCCTTTTTGTGAAATAATTAGGCAAATTAGGCAACGACTTGAAATTTACTAATGAATATTCATGACTGGACCATTCCTCTTGCTGACTTTTGTAGTAGGTACCTTCTGCGTTTCGTTCTTTCGGGTTTAAATCATAAAACAAATTTTAGAATTATAGGAAAATCTTTATGTTTTTGTGTTTTAAACTGGACTTAAAGGAGGCTAATGATTGCTTTGAACCTATCCACAGAAATCAAATTAATTGATGTAGTGATTTTTCGTCGTTTGAAAGCAAGGTAGCTATGTTTTGAAAATATTTAAACGCTCTAAACCTCTTCATTCCTCTTTTCTTTTTGCGTTTTCTTTAGTGAAACGTTGTGAAATCAACAACTTACATATTGTTACATTTATGTTGTCATTACAGACTTTCTCCTTTTCACTTTTTGACAGAGAAACATTATAAGACTGTACTAAACCCCTTTTCTGCATTGTGCGATGTTTTATAGCATAAAGGTTTTAATAAGGTTAAAGAAAAATACAATTTCTTCATAATGTTACACCTCATACAATTGATGTGAAGCTTTTACCCACTAATTGAAGGCTTTATCAAAGAGGAAAAAATAATCCTGTAGAAATCGCTGGATAAATAACAATAAATCTACCGCAATTTTCACAGATTTTCGTTGTTTACCTTCATTTCACTTACCGGTGGTTTCTCGGGTATTATGATTTTATTTATTTTTTCACACGTAGCAAACACTTAATGTGGGTTACTTATAATAATAACAATAAAATAACTTTATATCTTTAACCAACCGGTTTCGGTCCTGCCTGAACCTTCATCAGGGGTGTATAAAACATATGAAATAAATTATAGAATTACAGAGTATTTAAATATAAATTTATTTCTTATGTCTTATAAATCCTTGGTAAAGTTTATGGTTTTGTCACTGAAGCTTGATTTTAATTACTAATTGATTAATTAATTGATAAATCATATTAACAATAAAAATTTATAAAACCAATTGCTCCTAAGCTCACCTAAAAGAATAATACCGTCGCAAATAAACCATTACAAACAGAATAAATAGATCTACATATTCTAGATAGCGAAAAGTACCTAGACTTATATATTGATAAACCTTTGACATTTAAACAACACATAGAAAAACTAAAAACTAAAATCATTCCATTAATTGGTGTATTTGGTAGAATTGCTCATCTTCTACCAACAAAGGTAAAAAGGGGCGTATACTTTAGCTTAATCCAGTCCCGCCTAAATTATTTAATATAAATATGGTGAAAAACATACATTACGTACTTAAACGACTTACAAATAATACAGAACAAAATTATTAAAAAACTCTTCAATTGTAACCCAGACACTCCCATAAAAAAAAAACCTTCTGAAATGAACCTTCTGAAAATCAGAACATTGTACGAATATAATATTTGCGTTTTAATCTACAAAATACAAAATGGACATTCACTTCCTACACAAAATTTATAAAAACGTCCCAAGTACACGAACATTATACTATACAACATAATAAATTGTACACAAATACTGTCAAGACTGAAAGTGGCAAGAGAAGCATTGGCCACGAGGGCATACACTTTATAAATAATCTCCTTCCAGATAACTTAAATGGAGAAGAATATAAATACCTTTAAAAAAAACTATTTAAACTTAAGTTGTTAAAAATTAAAAATATATAACCATTTGGTCTCTGGTAGGTTCACATGTTGTTCGTGTATTATTTTGTATTTATTATACTTACATAGTGCAATTTCATGGCGTGACTAGACTAGAATTGACTAGATCAGGGTTTCCCAACCTTTATTTCGCCGAGCCTCCCCGAACCAAAAAAAAATATTTTCATGCCCCCCTTAGGGGTCGTCCATTAATCACGCGAGGCTCAAAAGAAGGGAGGTTCGGAAAAAAATCACGAAATATCACAAGGGGGGGGGGGGGTGTAATGAGATATCAGAGATATTTATTATACCTACATTTAAAGATATTCTAAAAATTTCAATTAAGAAAATACACGTGATTTTGGGTATGGAGTAGGGGGAGGGGGGGGGGGGGGGGTAGCTTAAAATCTAACCATATTTTACCAGGGGGGAGGGGGTTAAGAAGTTGCTAAAACACATCACGTGATTAATGGACGACCCCTTAATTATGTTTCAACAAAATTAAGAAACACATTTTTTTTACATTAACTAAATTATTTATTTGAATTTCAAATAGGTACTATACAGATACAATATATTTATTTATTATCGATCTTTAATAGAAGAGTAGGTATACTTTTAATCATTAATTACTTTCACATTTACATTTCTTAGTTTTCTTTTAATTTAACATATTATTCTATTATTATTTTTTATTTATTTTAATTATATTTTTATAATTAGATAATGACTAACAACTTTCGAAGTAATTTTAGAACAAATAAATAAAAAAATGAAACAATGCAACTTTGTATAAACCACTTATAAAATGTGCAAATCCGACCGGTTTCGGAACAAACGTTCCTTCGTCAGGGAAAGCTTATACTAATTTGACAGTTTAGAACAATGTTTTATTAGGGTAGGGGTGGAGCCGTTGTTAGTTAATAATGTAGATTGGGTGGGTAGGTATTAGTGTAGAGTGGGTGGGTAGGGGAACAAATCCATGATTGGGCTATATGACAATATTTTTTGTTTGTTGATAATAGATTCATTATTTTTAAGGGATTTTTTAATTTCCAAAGCTTCTAAGTTATCCAAAGCTTCTAAGTTATCTTTAGATAACTTAGAAGCTTTGGAAATTAAAAAATCCCTTAAAAATAATGAATCTATTATCAACAAACAAAAAATATTGTCACATAGCCCAATCATGGATTTGTTCCCCTACCCACCCACTCTACACTAATACCTACCCACCCAATCTACATTATTAACTAACAACGGCTCCACCCCTACCCTAATAAAACATTGTTCTAAACTGTCAAATTAGTATAAGCTTTCCCTGACGAAGGAACTTTTGTTCCGAAACCGGTCGGATTTGCACATTTTATAAGTGGTTTATACAAAGTTGCATTGTTTCATTTAAAGTAATAGCTACATTAAAAAATATAAATAAATAAAAACTTTTTAAGTACTGATGAGATACTTGAGCTTGCATGCTCTGTACCAGTTGGTCGATTCTGGGTTCAGTCTTTGCTAATGGTTAAAACCTATTACGCCCCCCCCTGACATTTCTCTACGCCCCCCTGGTTGGGAAGTTCTGGACTAGATGATCATTTGTGGAAAAGTGTGTGAAAGGGTTTAGTTTTTCCCGTGGGGAATATTTAACTCGGACATAAAATCTGAAGTTTACTATACACTACTTTATATATATATACTACTATACTATATATATATACTCTGTACATAAGTTAAAAAAGCGTAATATTATATTTCTTTTAATTTAATAATAATAATAATAATAAATAAAATTAAAATAAATTGTTTAATTATTTACTCTTTTTGTATTTTTAATCGATGTATAATATATAATTTCTCATATCGATTATGGCCTCGGAGTGATTGAGTTGTGAAATCATTATCTCTCAGCTCATATAATTTTTTTATACCTGCCGCACGGAACGCCTCGATCCAACTGTCAGGAGCCAGAAGGACCGTGGCATCCCCACTCGGGGTATGTTGTCACACTGAAAAAGTAATTTCAAGCAACACTTCGTTTGTAAATTTGGGAGGCGGGTACTGGTACCGCCGCCTCGGGAACCATTTATTGGATAACCAACACCTCTGCCATAGGTCACCCCAAGTGGTTCGCTACGTTTGGTGACTTAGCAGGGATGCCCGGGTTCATGGGGTTAGGTTTTTATGGGTCTTGTCGGCGGATGCGACTGCCCACCGGCAGGCCTGATCGAAAGAGAACGGTTAAGGGAGTCCCTTTGACTTCTCCGACCGTACTCTCTCGGGACATCGCTTTGCACCGCAGTGGGAGGTATGGATTCATACGTCTGTCACTCCTGGACACGCTGACCCCAGATTCCTCCCTACACCTAATACCCTTTTCCTTCCCAGAACTTCCTCTCCTTCCTTTCCTAAAAAGACCCTCTACACAGCATCCTCAAAGATGATATAGGCCCTGAGGAAAATTACTTTTCTCAGAACCTCCCGTGTGGAACTAATGTTAAAAAAATGGTGGTCTTTCATCACGGCAATACTGAGAGTTTCTGCCTATTATTTCTCCGCACATCTGACATTCATAAGCAAACCCTATAAGCCAATGGACACCAACCCCCGGGCCGTGGACCAAATGGTACTGGGCCGCGGAAGGGCCTACTTAAAAATCAAAATTACCTAACATCATCGAACATACACGATAAAAAATTAAATAATTATCCACAAAAAATACAGTGGAATCTCTCATGACGAGCACCTCCCATAACGAGTAATTCGCATAACGAGCAAAATAGATTTTGAAAAAAAAAAACGCTCCCTTAACGAGCGACTTTTCGCATAACGAGCGACATTTCGCATAAAGCAAGAAGTCCTCACTCGTGAGCCGGGACTTCCGCGCCACTTCATTGGTCTCTGGTTTGCACTCAATCCGCTAGCACATTAGTATCGCATGTGCTCATACATTTTTCCAATTTTTTTGTTTTTTGAAATTTGTAATTTTTTTCCTTTATTTGTAAAATTTTGGAACATGAAAAAGGTTTTTCTCCACAGTGAGTCAGCATGTGGATTTTAAATTGTCACTTTCGAGAACACGAATAGTCGCAGTCCGAACATGATAAAGCTTTTTCTCCACTGTTAGACGGCTTGTGGACTTTTAAATGTTCCTTTTGAGAACATGAATAGTTGCAGCCGGAACATGAAAATGATTTTTCTCCACTTGAGTAAACTTGTGGGTTTTCAAGCACTTTTTGTGGGTTTTCATTTCTATCACATAAATAATTGCAATCGGAACATACAAAAGGTTTTTCTCAACTGTGAGACGGCTTGTGGACTTTTAAATGTTCCTTTCGAGAACATGAATAGTTGCAGTTTCTTATATTCTGGGTGTAGATAAAACGACTTCCCGCATACAGATTCACTCTTAAATTAAAACCCGTTTCGAGAAAAGCTTTAAATTCAAGGTGCACACCAGAGAAAATCATCTGCTTGATCTGTGCGTAACTATTCTTTAAGCTTGTGGAGTCTTCATGAAGGAACACCCCCTACCCCCTCCCCCAGGGCCGAGGTTAATTATCAAACGTTAACCGATCCGCTGTGATAAAAAGGTTGGGGACCACTGCTATAAATGATCTATTAAGGCTCTGAAACCGGGCTGGAAAAGAAGAAGATTGAGAGATACGAAATTACGAATGTTAGAGGAGAGCGCTAGCATTTACAGTGACAAAATCGATGCGAAAATTGCGAAAATGTTTAATAAAAGACGACTCGTTTAAAATAGAGCAAAAATCTCGCGGGCATTGTCTTAAACAGCATTTAAAGAAACACTGTGATTTTTTTCGTACATATAACTTGTTAAATAACTGAAACAAACGTGTTTGTAATAATTTTTGGAGCATATTTAGCAATTTTTTTCTATCTAACCGTGTTTAAGGGAAATATGTAAGAAATCGGTAGAAATTCGGGTCGCTGCCCTTAAGAGCTATGCCGGTCATTTAAAAATATCGTCGATAGGTATTGTAACCAATGTCTTCTGTTCCACTTCGCGCTCCCCTCAGGGGGACTGAGCGAAAGGGACAACTGCATATCGGGCCGAAAATACCTAAATAAAATCGTCAAATTCGATGTTTTGTATTACCCATTTTTTTTCTCCAAAACTGGACCGATATTAATTTTTTTTTTCACAACTGTATTAGAAGAAAATATTCTATGTCGTTACGTTTTGCTTTTTTTCAAAATACATTGTTTAGTTTGTTTACTGAACGTCTTTTGACGGCGTTTAAACAAGGCAATTTTATTCATTTTTGGAAGGTCCTAACTTCTATAAGAAGTAAATTATCAAAAAAAGCAAAACGTACCGACGCGCTAGTGGTTGATATCTATATTATGTAAAAAAAAGTTTGCTCTAGGGTCAAAATCCAGAGAGATAAACGGGGAATACGTTTGTATGGAAAAAACGCCGCTAGTATTTCCTCTTAAGAGAATATTCAATATTTTATCAACTTTCATCAATTTTATCGAGGTCTCTTAAATGTCTACAATAATCATTGTGTAATTATTATGTTAAGCATCGGAGTTCATCTGTTAGTTTTATTTCCATTTCTTTACCGAGAATCCCGAAGGTTAATTTCTAATGAATTATTAATGATAAAAAATCAAGTAGGTAAGCCTCTTCCACCGGAAGCTCCCCAGAGGCCGCCCTTTCCGCATCCGACCCTCATTAGCTCTCCTACAGCCTTGTTCACTTCCATATTAGAAAAAATTCTGCTAAATTGCACCCAAAATATTAAATTATAAAAATCAAAAGTCACAGATATTTTCAATGATAATAGCTGAAGATTCATCAATATACTATAGAGCAATGACATTGTTCCTTTTCTTCACTTCTTCAATATTCTGTTTTGTCGTGAAACCGTTTGGTGGTAGGTCCTATTATTATGATGAACATCTTAACAAATCTGATTAAAATAACGTGTTATTGGCAACAAGCTCTGAATATTTATATATCTTGCTAAAAAATGAGGTAGCGCAACACGGTATAGGTAATACTCCAAAAATAAATGTATAATAATTTTGGCCGTGAAATTATCAAATCATATCCAACCCTTTAATTTAGTTTATTTGTTATTTGAGTTACTTCGGGTAGAATTGCGAAACTTTACCTGCTTCGGGGAAGGATAAAACATATATTGATATCGATACAATATACAGGCAATGATAATCATATTTAACAGATATCTTTACATAGTATAAAATGAAGTCGCTGTCTGTGCGCTTAGATCTTTTAAACTACGCAACGGATTTTCATGCGCTTTTCGCCAATAGACGGAGTGATTCATGAGGAAGGTTTTTAGGTAGGTATATAAGGTTTTTTGTAAATTGGTTGAAATATATAAATTAAGGGAGCGGGGTGGCAAGCGGGCAGCGGGCAGCAAACTGGCAAACGGGCGGTGTAGATTGGATTTAACAGATGGCGTTAGTTATCAAGTTTGGGTAATGGCGTGGCGTTGTGTTTTGTTAGCCACAGCAACGTGTGACTGGGTCTGCTAGTCAGTTTTTAATATAATCGTACTTAAAAAGATAATTAAGCGTTTCCACACACTTTTGGCGTTTCTTTTATGTAAACCCAATATGAATATTTCTGTTTTACGGATGTTCCCACCAAAACAGATAAAAACTTGTTCCTTTTGTGACAAAATATGTGGCTTTGTCCCTTTTTTATTTATTTCTTTATCGCGACCACACACCTCACCTGTGCTAACATTTTTATTTGGCCGAAGGGTAAAAATGCATGATACTTATTTTTTATTCGCAACGTCTTCTCATTTTTCTTGTTTATTTTTGCCGTCTTAAAAATGAATCCTTTAGTATAGCCTCGCTTCGTTTACTAATTAAACTACCTCAAGGGCCTCTTAACAGATCTTCAAGTCTATCAAAATATATGTCCGAAGGCATTACCCATATTTCATTTACTCGATATATTCCAGCACAGATGGATGCTGCTGACTATCAATTAATTATTAACCGTGTTGGGGAATGTATTGATTAAAACGAAATTAATTTTGAATGCACAATATCGCGTAGCGCTAGTAGTGGTGGGTATTTGCTATTTAAGCGATTCAGAATATTGTAACCGAAAATCCATCATTGGTTCGCTGTCGCACTTAGAATGCACTTTGGTTAAAATTCCACCGATTCAGTTTACTGGAGATTATTGGAATACCGGAAGCTGCGCAGTTATGATAAGCGACGATTCCAAAGAATTCCTCATGGTAGAGATATTCGCCCAAACTAATGCCTACGTGCCTAGGTTTATTTTTGATCCCTATTATGCCAATGCATGAATGGCCGATTCTCTATTTTTGCAGCGTACGAATTAATTTTTGGATTTTCCACTCTTCTCAACTTATTCATACATTTGTGCAGTGGAAAATGCATCGTATTCAGTGAAATATTGCAAAAGTAATCCATTAATCTATTTTAGAGCATAACTACACAATATAAATAACCCCTAAATTACGTTTGTAAATTAATTAATTTTTCAACATCCGCTTTGTTAATGAGCTTAAAATTTTGTGTGCTTTAGTTAATTAATTTTAATTTTACATGCTAATAGTTTATTTACAATTTTATTAAACTAGTTTGTTTTTCTGTTTGTTTCAGGTAAGGATAATCAACCAGATAAACTTTATGATAGCATCTCCGGCGCTATAAAAGGTAAGTTGTACTCTAAAGGAATGGGATACTTAGTTTATGAATCTATTTATTTTGTGACTGATAAAGCGACGATGTAAACATTAAAACTCCTCATTGTTTAGGTTGTTATGGAATATGTAAACATTGTCGTAAGAAATACGCTACATATTTTTTCGTCTACAGAAATAAAAAAAAATTAAAATTGCTCACAGTGCTCACTGCTCACATGTGCTCACAGCTCACATGTGCTTTTAACAAACCAATACGAGAAAATATCTAACTTTATTATGTATAAATTTCCCTTCTTGGTCTAACTTTATTATATGAGTATCAATAGACTGTGTCCGGAAACTTCTAGTAGGTATAATCTGAAAATTGATAATTCAGCATCACATCTGGATTCGAATTTGCGGTCCTTTAACTTTTTTTGGATTGAACTTTCGTTTTCGACTAAATCGGAATTTGGATTTTTTTAGATCATCTTTGAAAAAAACGGTCGATAGGGGTTAATATAAGCTGTTTAAGGGCCCGCTACCCGAATAACTACCGATTTCTTACATATCTCCCTTAAACACGTTAAGTTTAAGTTCTTAAAAAATATATATGTTATTCTTGAAGATAATATCTAGACATTGCCCGCGCCGAAACGCAAATTATATAAAATTCCCTCCATAGAAAAAAATCGCAAAGTATGCTCCAAAAATTATTATAAACAAGTTTGTTTCAGCTATTTTACATGTTATATGCATGAAAAATTACAGTGTTTCTTTAAATGCTGTTTAAGACAATGCCCGTGAGATTTTTGCTCTATTTTAAACGACTCGTGTTTTATTAAACATTTTCGCAATTTTCGCATCGCTATAAATGTTAGCGCTCTCCTCTAACATTCATAATTTCGTATCTCTCCATCTTCTTCTTTTCGAACCCGGTTGCCGAGCCTTAATGCACTTTTAAATGCATCGAAGAATAGACCCGGCGGAGAAGTTTTGTTTTAATCATTTAGTTGCCAAAAAAAGGAAAAACAAATCTAAATCCTCATATCGAAAAAAATCTTTTTTTGGGTTTTTTATTTGATGTACATTCACCGGTTTCCCGCTACGAGTTTCCGGACACCGTGTATAAGTTTTTATGTCGTCACATATTTTTATTTCATCAACTTATTATATTACTCCGGAATATTTTTAAACCCTTTGTATAAAAGCTTTTTATCTTTCTCTTTATTTATTTGGAAATATCTGTATCCCTGCTCGACATATTGAGTTACATTCTGGTAACTGGAAGAGCTATTGGAAATCCACTTTGTAATAGGAAGGGCGTTGTTTTGGCGGTACAAAGTGCTTTTGATTTATCAATTCCCTTCATTTCTCGCTCGCTTACTCGTTGCCTTGTACCCACCCCCGCGTGTTACTTACTACCTACCCGGTTCCTGCCACAGTCGATAGCAAATAATTCAAGCGACTTTAGACCGAAGTTGCAAAATATAGACACTGCTAGAAGCTGTTCAAACTTGTTCACTTTCGGGCATTTGAAATTTGATCCATCGGCATCTGTGGGTTTTTCAAAGTTTGCTCGTGGTTTTCTGAAAATTGTCGCTATATTATGTGGATTTTTAAGATTTGAGCGGACTAGAAATTCGCAGGTTTAAAATCCGTTCGTCATTTAGACATTAATAACTATTGCTCTTTAATTGTCATAAAATTTGTACACGTGTCTTTGTTTTACGATTACATATTAAATATACTGTAAAATAACACCGACAACGGTCCAGTACATTTGTATGACATTTTCCCTACAAAGTTTTCTTCATTATAATTGATCTGGTTGTGTTTATGAATAATTGAATAGTGTACCAGATATTACATGTGTTGTAAAATATGTCTGACCATTCAACTGGACGTTAAATGGGAGGCGTCTACTAATATCTACATGAATTCCAAAAACTGAACAAATCGGACTAATATCTATGAGAACCAAAGTGCGTACGAATATCTACAGCTCAAACTGCTGACTAATATCTATGAGAATCAAAGTGTGGACGAATATTTACAGCACTGGCAGAGGTTGGATTTGCAATTATGTATAGCATATTGGAATAACGTAATATTTCGTATGCAGTTTAAAATATATGTATGTAAAAATTTCTTATATTGGACACATTTAGCTGATTATTAAGGATTTGGGTTTTTGTTTTAACAGCTTTCTTTATTTCGAGTGCTTCTAAACTATTTAGTCTGTTACCATGACTATTTCTATGTCAGTTAGGTTAGGTTAGGTTGTGGTGCTGTGTATTTCGAAATAAATTAATATCTTTGTATTATGACCTCCGTATTAAATATAAATTAATTAAATTAAAATTAAATAACGTAATTGAAGTAATTTATGTTTTTCGTACAACCTCTTGCTCAAGTGCCCTCTGTAGATATTAGTCCAACATACGCTCCATAGATAATAGTCACCACTGGGACCGTCATAGATATTCATCCGACCTTAACTCTGTAGATATTAGTCCACACTCTGAAGTTCGTAGATATTAGTCCAACATACGAGCTGTAGATATTCGTCCGACATACAGGCTGTAAATATGAAGTCGTTAAATGTAATTAATAATTCGCTTATAATAACGCTCCAATGTGTACTTATTTACCGATCTTAAGTTTGATCACATTGCTATTTGCCATATGATTTATAATATGCTTTATGATTTTAATTATTGGACGGCGTGTTAAAGGAGATATTTGAATTTTTATAATTGATTATATATTTTATTTAGTATTTCTCTTCGTTTTATGCATCATTTTCCGAAATCTCGACCGAAAAGCGGCGAGTGCCTGGCATGAGAACCAAGAAAACTATCTGTCATGCCTTTATTCATTCCGGTTCTCCTTCTTGAATAATAGCATCCGTCTTGAATGTATTGAAACGAAGAATAGATGTTAACGAACTAAGAATGTAATGAATGTTCGTTAGTAAACATAGAAATGCTTTTGGCCTAAGCCTGCTTTTACTAGAACTAAGAGAACGCCCATCACTGCGAAGAAAATCATTACTTACATTACTATTTCAAAACAACCTGAAAATTTATAATAGATACAAATTATTGTACTCGTATTGTATTTACATGGATAGCATTTTTGTTTTAGTTGTTTGCATTTATGGTTGAAGGTTATTTCAATGATTTATTAATGTTGAAAAAATGTAACAATAACTTGTGGTAATTGTAAGGGTAATTGTGGATGAACTAAATATAATGTGTGGGGCTGAGTTTTGTTCACCTGCTGGATGTATGTGTAAGACAAACGCGTGATGTAATGTTAAGAAAAAGATGTATTTATTAATCGGATAGTTGAAAGATTTGTTGTGAATTGACATATGGCGGTTTTAGTCTTCCAGTAATAGTAATTCTCGGAGCATACAACCTCTCATAAAGCATAAAATATTATTAAAAATAAATTATTAGTCAGCCAAAAGAATAAAATTCTATATTTGCATGTTGCGTCACGGAAAATCGGCCAAAACAAATTATTTTAATATGGAAAATGACGGGCAACAGTCAGCTATCAAATTCGGATACGTGTCACTTGTGTGTTTCGATACTAACTCGTTCTGAAACGTAAAATAGGCGTCAGTTACCGTGCTTTAATATTTGCATATTCGTAGCTCGTACCTTCCATGTATGTAAACGAGTGAGTAGAGCGAGTCGACACGTCTGGTCGTGATAGAAACGAATTGGGCTTTTTTCACGCTTTTTGCAAGAAATAATTAATATTTGCGCCTATCGTCAATAAATTCCGTTATGAAAGTAATTTTGTTCATAGTTACAGTTTTTCTTTTACCTGGCCACACATGATTGGTCGCAATTGCTTGAGTTATAGATGCCGATATTAGAAATTGTCATTAATTCGGAGAGCAGGGCGGCAGTCGTTTCGGTTGCTTCAGGTAAAGTTTCTCATGAAATTCGAATGATTTATTATAAGGGAAAAAACATGATGTCACAATGTTAATCGGATATTTCCTGGGTTAGATAGACAGTAGAACGTGTCCGGGAGTATGGTTGTGTGAAAATGCCAAAATTTTTCAGGGTTTTCTTCATCCACGACAATTATCAGGAAGTTTCCTGGAATTCTTACGGTCTCGTTCACGGAATTCACATTTTAAGAGGCGAAGTTTTCAGCGATAAACCCGAGATGGTCGTTTTTAGATTCCACTTATTTTCTGTGGGTCATAGAAAACAAGCCACCGATTCTCAAAATCCAACTCGATTTTATCATAAAATGAAGCAAAATCTGGAATAACTTGAAGGACATTTTAATAAAATTAACCTTCCTTTTTCACTTCCAAAATACTGCAAAATATTGCAACTCCTCGGATTTAACGCTTTGTTTAGGAAGAACTTTGGATTAAATACTTTTTGATAGTTCTACTCTATTTTTTTTAAGCTTTTTATAAAATTACACAGTTAGATAACAAGTGTTGTACTTTATTTTAAAACTTATTCACTTTACACTCTAAAACACCTAATTTACTCATTTAAAAAATTCTTGCATTTCGATTCGATTCTTGAAGGGTAAAAATATTTAAAAATTTCACATAATTTTCAGAAAAAGTATATTCTTGATCCCTCATTATATTCATTCTGTGAAAGATGTTGCGCACGGCGAAGGGTGGTTATTTATCTTGAGTCTTTGAAGATTGCCGCTAAAACTTTGAACTGTACAAACGTGAAGCATGCTTACGTGTGATGAGACAAAAGTCATAAACGTGGGCTAACTTTAATGACTAGTGTGAAATTACACTGTAGGACTAGGACATGGTACGATGTCATCTTTTGTGAGGTAAATATGGTGAATAGTTTAGATATTGTCTGTGCAATTAATCGTTTTAATTTTGAACCTGTAAATGATACATTTGTTTAACGTAATATTCAGGCAATATATTAGAATCTAACACCCATTTGAACATTATTGCCAAAATAACGCGGCGCCATTGAATTCATAAATATACTAAAATACAATCATAGCTCAGGCGAGGATTAAAACCTTGTAATGGATAAATCTTCCATTGGACGCGAAACCCTTATCATGGATTTAATTTATCGGAAATATTTTGAGGTCCTCCGAACTAAATCCTAATATCGTTACGGTGCTAAAACGGAAGCTTTAAAGCTACCTAAATATAGATGATCTGAAGTCGTTAAATATTTGATAAAAATGTACTTATTATATAAGTGTACTTGGAATAGTATACTTACACCTACGCTGCGTTACGCATAGTTACGCCTGCTGCGAGGAATGTCTAGGCACTTTATATGTCCCGTAAATTTGTAATAAAATATGTTCTTTGGCAATAATTTTTGCGTCTTAGCTGAAAATAAGTTTTTCACACTTTGAGTTTTCTAAGGGGAGACCCTTGATTTTTTAAAATTATTTTTTTTCGGACGAGCGGTGGAAGAAGTTAATATAACAAAGAAACATGGCCAAGAATGACTTACAGTGTGTTATTATTTCGTTAACTAAACTAATTTTTTTGTTAACTAAAGATTTGAAAGCGCACAAATTAAAATATGTTTTAATATTTGATTGTGTAAGCCTAGTTTTTTTCTTTATTGAAGCTATGGATTGTCTCTAATGAAGAACAAAACTAAGATTAAACTTTAAAATATTAAATAAAATTAAGTAACAAATCCACACTGTGAATAAAACCCTTCAAAAAATATCTAGAAATTGTTAAATACCTGGTTAATGCCCAATACAAAAAAAGTTTTCTAAACAGTTGTTGATCTTTAGTGACCTGATAAAAATATTTGGAAATGATCAATTATATCAATATTTTAGGAAAGTTGATCTGGGTTTATTGGTTTTAACATATGATCAAGGCAAGAATCAGCGTGATGGCCATATCCAGTGGGCTTTCTATACAAGATAAATATCCGTCGTAAATAAATATTAGTCGCAATTCAATACAACATTTAGATATTCATTTGCGATTGCGTTTAGGATATAATATTCTTATCACCTACAATGATTAAGAAATCTGATTGGTTGCAATTATTTTCGTTTAAAAAAATTAAAGTTCGGTGAATACGGATTTTGAGCCTAAGGAAAGGGAGTGATATATAGCAATTAAAGAGTAATATTTATTGTTTAGCTTGAAGGATAAATGCATGGCTTTGGTATACTTAGGGATATTTGTTACTAGCTGGGTTACCCGGCTTTGTTCAGGACAACATTCGAGAGTGTTCTGGAATGTTGCACAATAATGTTCCCGATTCCCTATTCCATAACATTCCACGACCTACTCCGCCTCTCCTTCCAGAACTTTTTAGAGCTCTACCGAACCTTCTAAAACTTTCCGAAATTCTGTTCCAGAAATTACAACAGCGCGAAACTTCCAGCCCTTAAATCTTCAAAAGAACGCCCTTTAGGTAAAAACGGGAACCGTCATCCTTGAGGGGGGATAGAGATCTACCACACCTTATAACTCCCTTGATCGTACCGGGACTCGTTTCTGACGGGACGCATATTTTTTTGACTTTATTTTATAATAGATGTATATTGATTATATAATTATTTTGTGTGCACTAAAAAAAATGTTTTAGAGAGAAGTGAGTAAGTCTTATAACCAGAGATGGTGTAAGAGTTTTGCGTTTCACATTTGTTTGACGTACCTACTAGAGAATTGTGAAAAATATAGAATTCTTCAAAATGTTTATGAATTTTTCGCGTATTTAAATTTATTATGTTAAAGTCAGTATTGTGTTCTGTTTTTTTTTACGGGGATTAGTTTTTGATTGGTCATATTTTACAAACATTTCGAATTTTTTATTATTTCGAATTTAAAAACAGTTCGTTGTGGAATTCCGTTTTATGATTTTTTTTGCTTTCTGTATTTTTCATACGTTATCGATTATGAACATTCCTGTTTTACGTGGGTCTCTAATCAAATCTCTTAGGCCCTTCTTACATGGAGATACTTATACGCTGACTGATATACTAATATTTATTTCTGGTTTACACGGCGCTACCCGAAATAACTGAACTTGATCATGTTTCTTGTGCAGCCGTGGAATTAATAAAATGTCCAGTGATTTTAGCGATATAGACAATTTTCTCGTTTATCTTGTAAGAATGAAAAATAATATTTATCTTATAAGATCAAAAAACGATCAAATAGAAAGAATTTGGTTCCACCCACATATCGAAATAAATATTAATTGTAGGGCGTTCGTTGCCGCCGGGGCACTGGATGAGAATGATGACAAGTTTCATTCTTTCTACATACAAAACGTCAAAGGATTTTTATCTACATTTTCTAACTCCTAGTGTTCATAAGAAAAATAAAAACTTTTGTTCCAATCACAAAACATCAATCCATGCCTTTTTCACTAAATCCTTACGTATACGTATTCTGGTAACGTATAGTTATATTTTTTTCCACTTCCGGAACAAATTTAAGATTTCAATTTGGGAGGCGGGAATGGGTACCGCCGCCCCGGGAACCTTTATTGGATAACCAACACCTCTGCCATAGGTCACCCCAAGTGGTTCACTACGTTTGGTGATTTAGCAGGGGGGCCCGGGTTCATGGGGTGAGGGTTGTCGAGGTCTTGGAGGCGGATGACCAGGACATACTGAACCCCAGATCTACCCACCTTGTTCAGGATCTGTACTTCCGCTCTCCTGACAGAGCAATCCGGCGTGGTAACACCAGATTCCAAAGGGAAGTGTGGCTGGAGTAACTCTTCAATAACAACTCCAGCTCTTGAATAATTGGTCTTTATTCACACAATAAAAAGACCCGTAGGGTAGCTCATGTAGGGTGAGCTCAATGATGCTATCTCTCTCCGCGGTTTTATAACCCACATGAAGTGAAAACCTGGCAGCAGACGTTTTGCCAAAAACGACCCGCCCAAGACGGATGGTAACAAGAGAAGAAGGAATTAAAATCCGTGGCAATACGAACTCGCCCTGGCAATTGCCAACACAAAAGAATGTTGCCACAACCATTAGGGTGACAATCACAAATATTAATATTTCAGTACCTGAAATCTTAACATATTCCCGCCCAAAAACGAGTATTAAGGAATAGTTGTTTTTCATACAATAATATAAGAAGAGATTGCAACATTGATACCCAGAATTTACCCAACGAGTTCACATACAAAAATAAACAATATTCAATATATGGATATCAAAATAATAACAAAAAAACTTATAACTAAGTATATAACCCTATGTCAGACTTGACATTAAAAAATAAAGTTTAATAACGTAGAACCTTCTGGTGCGCTGCACCCACTTATGAGAAAATAGTTTAACACTTGGCACTGATGAGCCTGACGGCACTTTGATTTACACATCACATCACTTTTAGTGTTGTAATTGGTTCTTAATCCAGGTTGGAGGAAGGATCCTCCATGGGAAGTAGACAGAGCTGTGTCACGGCTCTTTTGGTGACACCTCTGGCCGTCCTCAAGGAGACGACGCGGACGCGTCCGTCTTGGCCAGGGTGGATCTCCGTCACTCGCGCCATCCTCCAGTACTGCGGAGGTAGTTGGTTGTCTTTGATGATGACCATGTCACCAGGCTGTAAACTGCGTTGACGTCCTTCTTGCCATTTGACTCGGTTCTGCAATTCTGCTAGGTATTCCCGGCTCCATCTGTGCCAAAAAGATTGAACAACGGTAGACATCTTTTGGTAAATATTAAGCCTGTTTGTAGGCAGATGGTGGATATCAAGCTCAGGCAATGCTAACAGGTTGTCGCCAATAAGGAAGTGTGACGGAGTGAGTGCGTTTAAGTCATTTGGATCTGATGTTAATGGAGTCAGAGGACGGGAATTTAAACAAGCCTCAATCTGTATTAGTATGGTATTCATGCCTTCGTATGTCAAAACAGTTGACCGCATTGCTTGGTCATTTTAACTGCACTTTTCCAAAGTCCCCCGTGATGCGGTGAGCGGGGAGGCAAAAAACTCCAGCTAATATTCTGCTGGGCCAAAAAATTATGGATTTCTTTATCAGATGCCTTCAAAAAATCAAATAGTTCAGTAAGTTCCCTATAACTACCTGTAAAGTTAGTTCCATTATCAGTAAAGAGTCGTGAGGGTTTACCCCTCCTAGCTATAAATCTTTTCAATCCATTCATAAATGCCATTGAAGTTAAATTAGTCACTAATTCTAGGTGAATTGCCTTTGTTGAAAAACAAATAAATAAACATATGTAAGATTTTACACTCTTAGCATTTCTGGTTAAACCAGACTTAATTAACATTGAACCTGCAAAATCTATGCCGGTTACATAAAATGATCTTTGGATTCGGAATCGGTCAGCAGGAAGGTCACCCATGAGCTGGCGACACTCGCGCGGACGGACTCGGAAACATACAATACATTTATGCAGTGCTCGCTTCACTGCGTTTTTACCATATATTGGCCAAAAACGTAAACGCAGTAATGCGAGCAGAGCATTACATCCTAAATGTAAATTCTCATAATGCAGATGGGTTATTATTAAGTCAGTCAACTTATGATTTTGTGGTAACAAAATTGGATGTCTTTGAGAGAGCGAGGTAATATCGGATTGTGATAGTCGACCTCCAACACTCAACAACCCATCCTGCATAAAAGGATTTAGTGCCTTTACCTTGCTTCGCCTAGATACAAATCTTCCATTACTCACAGACGCTGGTAACGATAAATTTTTTAGTGGGGCTACACGAGATTTAGCGCATATTAACTGTGATTGGTGAATGCCGTGTTCATCGGTAGATCTTAAATACAGACAAGCGCCATCTGCTCCTTGAGATGCATCGCAAAAACCGTGTAAGCTAAAAGATTTTTTATTAAAGCAGAAAATTTTCCTCGGTACCCGAATATGATTTGCTTTACTGAGACTCAGCGTGTAAGTCTGCCAGGCCAATAAAAGGTCATTGGGTAGCTTGTCATCCCAGGATGTTTTTAGCTTCCACAATCTTTGCATAATTATCTTACCGACAATGATTACTGGGCCTACCAGTCCTAAAGGGTCAAACACTTTTGACATTAATGATAAAACTTGACGTTTTGTTACTTCTAACTTTGAGTCTATGCTTTCTACCTGATAGGTAAACTCATCAAGTTTGGTGTCCCATATTAATCCGAGAATCTTAGCTTCATTGGATTCATTTGGCAATAATTCTAAATTATCTTTAGAATCATTAATCGAGGGCGCATTAGACCTCCATTTTTTAATCTCCATGCCTGCTGTAGCAAGCGCATTAATGATTTGTGATTTAAGCAAGTGACAAGTATCAATGGAGTCACTACCAGAAAGAAAATCATCTACATAAAAATTTTCCTTAAGGGATTTACTAGCTAATGGATGAGTAAATGAAACGTCATTACCTAGCCGATGCAGACAACGTATTGCTAAATAAGGCGAAGGAGCCAAACCATATGTCACCGTGTTTAGCGTATAGTGTTTCGAACAATCCTCCGCATCCTTTCTCCATAATATACGTTGGTAATTTCTGTGTTCCGGGTTGATATTAATTTGGCGGTACATCTTTGCAATATCTGCGGTGACTGCATATTGATGTTTTCTGAAAAATACCAAGTGACAAAATATATCATTTTGAATGGTGGGCCCAATCATTAGAGCGCGATTCAAAGAAATCCCTCGAGCGGGTTTAGCCGACCCGTCAAAAACAACACGAATTTTAGTAGTTGTGCTTGATTCTTTAAATACAGCGTGATGTGGTAAATAATAAGTAGTTTCATCGCGTTTTGGAGGTTCACATTCAGTCATGTGACCTAATGCAAGATACTCATCAATAAATTCCGAGTATTGTTCCTTTAAACTAGGTTGTCTTAAGAATTTTCTTTCCATTGACACTAATCTACCTTTAGCAATACTAAATGAATCTCCTAATTGAGATAGGTTAGATTTAAATGGTAAGTTGACTACAAATCTACCATTTGCATCGCGTTTATGCGTGCCTTTGAAAATCTTTTCACATTCACTATCTTCCAGAGAGTGATGCTTACTATTTTCATATTCTTCAACCTTCCAAAACCTTTCTATTTGATTCTGCAAAGAATTTAATGAAATATGACAAACTTTAACTGGCCTCGAATTATGACGCCTCTGTACAGCTCCTGATATTATCCAGCCTAGCTCCGTTCGATGCAATGAAGGTTTATCCTTTCCTAACTGTATCTGATCCGTACGAACCACCTGCCAGAATATCTCTGCTCCGATCAGCATATCAATAGAAGCTGGCTGGTAAAACTGCGGATCAGCTAACTGGATACCGTCTGGAATGTTCAACATTTTTGGATTAATCAAGGTCTGCGGAAGATTGCAAGAAATCTCATCTAATACCAAACAAGATATTTCATCCCGGTATTGAGAACATAATGATTTAAATTTAATGTCAACTGTTTCCTTTACATGAATTAAATTATTATGCAAACCTGAAACAGGTATATTCAACTTTGTACAATGCAAATTTAATCTTTTACAAGTATCCTTTGTAATAAAATTAGACATTGAACCCGAATCCAAAAGTGCGCGTATTTTGTGTGTTCCACCATACGCGTCTTCTATTTTTACTATTACGGTAGATAGTAAAATTTCCCGCCCGTTCATGTCACTATGACATGTTAAATTTACTGGTGCCTCCGACTGACCCTTGCCAGCTGAAGTACCCGCTTGTACATTATCAGTATTGATATGTAACAGAGTGTGATGTTTTCGATCACAAACACTGCATTTTTCCTTCCACCTGCACACCTTTGAAGGGTGCCCCGGTTTTAGGCAATTATAACATAAATTGTTCTCTGATACGAGCTTTCTTCGTGCCGCTGGTTCTTTGTTAACAAATATTTTGCACGAATAAATGAAATGACTGTCATTACACAGCATACAATTAACGTTGCCCGACGCTAACATAACCTTGTTTGTAGAATTCCTTTCCTTAAAATTAAAAAACCTTGGTTTTGTTGCAACTGGTTCCGATTTCTGTTGCATTCCACCAATGTCACCTTGGATAGTTTCCAGGATCTGAGACCTTTGTGAAATAAAATTGCTAAACTGCACGAATGTAGGATAAATTTTGTCGCACTCTATTGATTCCCAAAGGCTACGTGTGTGATTATCTAACTTTGAGGTTAGAATATGTATGATTAATGTATCCCAATGTTCTGTTGGTAGCTTTAAGTTGTGTAAAGCTCTCAAATGAATGTTTGCTTGATCAATTAAATTCCGTAATTCATGATGATTCTGTCGTTTTAACGGTGTAAAATTAAATAAGAAATTCAAATGTCTATTTGCTATAAGTCGGACATTTTCGTATCTCGAAATAAGCATTGTCCAAGCTGCACTATAATTATCCCCGGTTATTTCTAGAGAACTAATCAAATCAAGTGCCTCTCCGGACACGTAACTAATAAGGTAATGAAATTTCTGAACATTATTTAATTTACTGTTATCATGAATTAAGGCAATGAACGAATTTTTAAAAGTCAACCATTTATGGTTGTCACCTGAAAACACTGGTATAGAGATTGGTGGTAAATTTACTGAGATATTTGGGACATTTTCAATCTTCTTAAATTTTGATAACATTTCCTGTCCTAATGCAATTATATTAAAATATGTACCTTCAAAATTATCCCTCGCGTCATTATCTTCTGATTTGTTCAATAAATCAATCTCCAGCTGAATTTTGGAGAATTCTATCAGAGAAGGCTTGATGGCGTCTAACCTCGATGACAATACGCCAGGTGTAATATCATTTTCGTTGCTTAAATAGGTTTCGAATCTCGTTAATGAACCTTTCAAAACCCCGCGCCGTTTAATCAACCTGTCGAGTTCCATTTTTTAACGAAATAACACTAACTTGATTTAAAAACTGAAAACACAATACGGCAGTTTGACGCGGTTTGACGTAAACAAAAATGATTAATACTATAGATCATACAGAACCCAATCACAATACTATGGCATACAAAGACGAAACTTGCAAACGCGTGGCTAGAAATGTAGGTAGGCAAAGCAAAGTTATTCGGCAGACTGAATACAACAATAAAAATTATTATCACCAATAAATTTATGCTATATTGAAAGCATCTGATTATGAACACCCGAATGTAATTCGATATAATCAATACGAAATAATGTGGCATCTACACAGATTTTTAGCTTTTTAAATGGAATTTGAAAGGACAATGAAAGGAAGGCTACAACCTGATTTTCTGTGCATGCGAGCGTCGTGATGAGGCTCGCTTGATCAATCCAATGATGGTGATGAGGACGCCGACTGGACCACTCCCGATGATGATGAGGCCTGACTGGGCCACTCCAAATAATGATCTTCCGTCTCAAATGGATCAATCCAAATAATGATCACCCAGCTTGAATGAATCAATCCAAATAATGATCACCCGGCTCGAATGGATCAATGTTCAGGATCTGTACTTCCGCTCTCCTGACAGAGCAATCCGGCGTGGTAACACCAGATTCCAAAGGGAAGTGTGGCTGGAGTAACTCTTCAATAACAACTCCAGCTCTTGAATAATTGGTCTTTATTCACACAATAAAAAGACCCGTAGGGTAGCTCATGTAGGGTGAGCTCAATGATGCTATCTCTCTCCGCGGTTTTATAACCCACATGAAGTGAAAACCTGGCAGCAGACGTTTTGCCAAAAACGACCCGCCCAAGACGGATGGTAACAAGAGAAGAAGGAATTAAAATCCGTGGCAATACGAACTCGCCCTGGCAATTGCCAACACAAAAGAATGTTGCCACAACCATTAGGGTGACAATCACAAATATTAATATTTCAGTACCTGAAATCTTAACACACCTCTTAAACCCTTTTCCTTCCCAGAACTCTCCTCTCCTTTCTTTCCTAAAAAAAAACCCTCCAGACAGCATCCCCAAAGATAACATAGGCCCTGAGGGAAATTATTTTCTTCAGGGCCTCCTGTGTGGAGCTCATGTAAAAAAAAACCCTTTTACCAGTTCGGTCGCCATTTCCGTCAAACGTGTAGTAGTAGATACGAATGTAACTCGCATAGCGCGCTACCAGCACTATCGATAGCGTGCAACTGATGTCAAACCCGTCGACTCGTAGAATCGTGTATGAACATTAGCAAAATAGTATGGCGGGGACTCACGAGTGGCGCGTGTGCTACGCGCATTACACTCGAATCGCTTGTAAGTATCTTGGCTAGTTTTTTAGTTATCTTGTATCCTTTGTACGAATGGCTTTACGGAGGACATCTTGGTTATTTATCTCCACGATATTTCTCAATGCATTTCAGATTATTTTTTAAAAATGAAATCAAATCAATATAAATATTTTTTACTTTTCGAGTTCTTGCCACAATCTTAAAAAATCGAAAGAAAATCTTGGTCGTCAAATAAACTTTCATTTCGTGAAAACATAATTAATGTTTACGTTTCCTAAGTAGATACTATCTTCAAAATTTAAATCTTTGATATCAACCAAAAACCTGATAAAATACATATCTATTATAAAATCGTTTCATATCTTCCTAGAAATACTTTAAATATCTGAAATTGAAACGTAAATGTTGGGTAAACAAAGTTTTGTGGCTGGGAAAAGTTTACCAATAAACATTAGGGTCATATTCACTTCCCCATCTGAGACACCTCCCGTACTTCATTTGTTTTCTTGGAAATATTTTCAAACACGTTTTTTAAGCGTACTTCCGAATTTGAAGTGCCTGAGATTTTATTTTATTTTAGTTTATTTAGGAAACAAACAGTTATACATATATTTTAATAAGAAATTAACATATTATATGATTGCATTAACCAGCGAAGTTTCCGCTAAAATTTATAATATATATAAAAACATAGATTAAAACATTAAAGAAAACATAAAGTGGTAGAAAAAAAAGAAAAAAAAAAGAAAAAATAAAAAAAATATATATACGCTAAAAATATAAAAGCCAATCCCACTACAAAAAAAGACTCCCAGTTGTGTTAAGAAACCGCTTTGAAAGTAGTGCAAATAGAGCGGGCTAGAGCGGCCAGAACATGGTAGATACTCGGAAAGCTCGATCGAAATGCAAAGTTGCGAGCCCTTAGTTTGACGGTAACAGCATTATTAATACAGGCACGAAAATCGCTCCCCTAAAAATGCATACCGTAGAATTAGCCAAATCATTATAAAACAACAAAATCCTATACAAACCAACACAAATGATACACAATACCCGAGCCAAAAATAAAGAACTTCTCCAAACTCCCTTTTCTAAAACCACCTTTGGACAAAAACACTTTAAATACATAGCTTGCAAACTACACAATACACTTCCAGCTACGATTAGACAAACGGAATCAATGACTAAATACAAACAAGATATAAAGAAATGGATTATAAGTATTGGACGTCACACTACTGCTAACATCTGTAAAATAGATTACAAATAGACAGAATTACCATCTCACGTATGTCCTTACCCTTATTAAAGAACTTAAAATAGTAAAATCCTATATGT
The DNA here is from genome assembly GCA_929108145.2 of Limnephilus rhombicus. Classification (NCBI taxonomy): domain Eukaryota; kingdom Metazoa; phylum Arthropoda; class Insecta; order Trichoptera; family Limnephilidae; genus Limnephilus; species Limnephilus rhombicus. The sequence continues at coordinate 32,691,103 of OV815271.1, forward strand.
ATAATATAACTCCCTATATAGATTCGACAGGATTTACTACTTTATTCATCTCTTCCTTCACCTATATAATGCTCTCTTTATGGTATTAACCCTCAATTTAAATCATATTTCTGTTTGAATTGTATAAATCAGTATGTATCTTACCTTAAATATTCTTATGTTATAATTAAATATTCTTATGTATGATACTCATTTATGTACCTCTACGCCTGTCTCAACACAGGTATACCCTAGTGAGACAGGCATCGAATAATGTAATGCAAACATACCTTATATAGATAAATAAATAAATAAATTATATCCCAAACTTTCTATGCACCCTAATCTGAGCATATCATGGCTAGGGCTTCCAATCCCGGAATACCGAGATCTCGGTATTGCGGGATCCACGGGATTTGCGGGACTGAAAAAAAGCGTGCATGCGACCTCTCGCGAGCACGATCGCTCGCTGGCTGGCGGGCGGCTTACTGGCCGAAAGGGCATCTTCTGCTGCTGGCTATATTGCGTCTAAAACACGCACTAGTTTGGCAGACGACAGTTTGGACATATTGTGTTTCGTTCGAAAACATTTTCAGTTAAAAGCTGACAAAGTTAATATTTAAAGTAACATATATCCTATATAAATTTTCATTTTAAAATGTGTTTTTTTTTTGGTTGATTTTTCAATTTTCTTTGTATATTTTTTGAAGAAGATTTGTTTTGTATTGATTTGTTTTTTATTCAGTATTCGTTACTGTTTTTTGTGAAGAAAAAACGGTGTAATTTGATTGATCTCATACTAGTAGCAATACTTAAATAAATATGGAGTTAATTGATAATTCATCGGATTTTTGTGATAAAACGGAGTAATTTGATTGATTCTAAACTAATAGTAAAACTTTAATAAATGTGTAGTTAGTTGATTATTTCATTATTTTTTTGTTACAAATAAACGGTGTAATTTGATTGATCTCTGAAATAAATGTGGAGTTGATTAATTCATTGTTTTATTTGCCTTATATAAATGTGAATATTTTCAAAATGCGGGGTCCGCAAATACCGACATTGAATTCAGGCTGCGGGATTGGAAGCCCTAATCATCGCCCGGGCGTTCAAGTCTCGACGCCAATCCTCCCTATCCTCTTCTATGGATATATGTAAATATGCGTATTACAATTCAAAGTATACATTAAAAAAAATTTAGAAAAAGATAGCACGCAAACCGTTGCTACAGTTGCCCACACACCGGGTAGAAAAAACACATCCCACAGGTACCATACAAAATCGGTTCCTGAGATGTAGATATTAGGTACTCTAAAACTGCGTTTACATTTGCGAACCGAGACGCGAGGTAAAACGTGCAGAAAGCGTTCGGAAACTTCGCAGGCTGGGAATGACACCAGTCAAAATACGTACTTCGGTACCCATATGCTGTGGGACGTTTTAAGTATTAGTGCTTACCTTGTTCCGTTGACGAAATATTTTTGAATAAAAATCTGTTGCCAAATACACGTAACTACAGTAACTTCACGATATCATTATTTGTAGTTTAAAGCTTATTTCCATATTTGATTCTCCGTGTAAAGTTTATGAAAAGTGGAGAATTTGGAATACCTACTCTATACCGATTAAACTGTAGATTTGCAATTTACAGGGACCGCATACGACAGACTGTTTTTCTTTTCTTCTTTTACATTTTTTTTTGCTACTCTTTTTTACCCCATGCTTAATCCGCTTGTGTTATCTCTTAAACATCTGAAATAGTAGATGTTGTCAACCTATATGAAAGAGTAATATACGATAGGCTAGACAACTTTCTGAAAAAAAAATCATTTCTATATGCCAAACAATACGGTTTCAGAAAAAAATGTAATACTCTCTCTGCAACTAATGATCTCATAAATAAACTTAGAACTAGCATAGATAATAAAAACTATGTCATAGCAATTCTCGTAGACCTTCAAAAAACCTTTGACACCGTAAGTCATGAAATACTGATTAAAAAAATAGAAAAAACAGGTGTAACCGGTCCAGCTATCAAACTAATAAAATCCTATCTGTCCAACAGAAAACAATGTGTTAACATAGGAGATAAAAACAGTCAACTCGAGAGTATAAACTACGGAGTTCCACAAGGATCAATACTGGGGCCACTTTTATTCCAAATATACATAAATGACATCTGTCAGCTAAAACTACATGGTGAAATTTTCTTATACGCAGATGACACGGCAATTTTTTACTTCGGCAAAAACTTAGAAAGTCTATTAGAACAATCTCAAACGGATCTTAATGTACTAAACGATTGGCTAATACAAAATATATTAACAATAAATATTAATAAAACCGGTTACATGATCTTAAGCTCACCTAAAAGAATAATACCATCGCATAAACCATTACAAATAGAAGAAAGAGACCTACATATCCTAGATAGCGAAAAATACCTGGGCTTATATATTGATAAACATTTAACGTTTAAACAACACGTAGAAAAACTAAAAACAAAAATCATCCCATTAATTGGTGTATTTGGTAGAATTGCTCATCTTCTACCAACAGAGGTAAAGAGGGGCTTATACTTTAGCTTAATCCAGTCCCACCTAAATTATTCAATAGAAATATGGGGAAACACATACATTACGTACTTAAACGACTTACAAATAATACAGAACAAAGTTATTAAAAAACTCTTCAACTATAACCCAGACACTCCCACAAAAAAACTATACCAGGAAATGAACCTTTTGAAAATAAGAACATTGTACGAATATAACATATGTCTTTTAATCTACAAAATACAAAATGGACTTATACACACAAACACAACATTTATAAAAACATCACAAGTACACGAACATTATACTAGACAACACAATAAATTGTACACAAATACTGTCAAGACTGAAAGTGGCAAGAGAAGTATTGGTCACGAGGGAGTTCATATATATAATCTCCTTCCAGATAGCCTAAAAACGGAAAATAACGTAAAAACCTTTAAAAAAAACTATTTAAACTCAAAATGTTGGAACAAAATTAAAAATATTATTCTTATTACTGTACTATATATATATGCTCTGTATTTAAGTTAAGAAAGCGAAATACTATGTTTCTTTTAACTTAATAATAAAAAAAAAAAAACCTCACGGAATGTGGTTACAGGAAGGATATGATAGCATACCTCTTCAATATATTATATTTACTAATGGGGTAAATTATTCCACTATGTATTTCACTGGTACACCACTATTCAAAATAATCGACATGATTCGAAACAAATTATCGACATCTGTCCTGTCGATTATTTGAGTAAACGAAGTGATTTGTTTTAATTATATGACACCATAAAGTGAATTTGCAATTATTGAAGAAAATAATAAAATTCATATTTTGTTTGGAAACCACCTTACTGTGCATATACTTTTTTTTATAAAAACATACGGTTTCGGTTTCACCTGAACCTTCCTCGAGTACGATAAAAACATTGCTTTATGTGAAAGTATCCTATTATATTATATATATATAAAAAAAATTCAAAATAATCCATCGATCTATCGGTTGGTGTTTACCTAACAGTTCAGTGAAGTGATCTACTCAATTTAGTTCAATATAAACGGCCGTGTGTAGTAATTTTTATGTGTTAAAACATCAGTGAACTTATGGTGATTGAAATCGTTAAGATAATCGAACTATTTATCACAATACGTAAAATCTTGCCAATTCAATCAGTCAACTAATATTACGAATATTTCACACTACGTCACACGGTATCAGTAGCCTAGTGGTCAGCACGGTCGCTAAACCGGACAGTGACTTTCGGAGCAAACCGAGTTCGAAACTCACCTCATCCAAAAACTTTTCAACTTTTTTTTTTTTAAGAGTGCTAAGACGATTTATTTCTACTTTATTCCTAAATAAATCATAATTGGAATATTGATAAATAATAATAAATATAAAACGGAATTCAGTTCAGCTGAGGGCAGAGATCTTCACTACAACTCAACTATACGTTCCCACTAAAACCACAACAACAACATGAATAACTGTAATGCTTGTGCGGAGCCTACTCTATCTGCTGAGTCCTTATTCACGTGCGCCGCATGCAAAGGGACTTTTCATCTACACTGTGGCGGAGTGGCTGAAAGCTCATACAGACGCTATAGCAAAGAGCGGCGGGCTCAAATTAAGTGTAAAAAATGCTTAGCTGTCGTGTCCACCGCTAACCCTAATTCACCTTTCGACAGTGAACTACTAACAAAACAGAACCTGATTCTAGAACAAAATACACAAATTCTCACCACAATATCAGTAATGAGCAAACAATATGAAGAAATCTTACTTCGAGTACACGAACTAGAAGATGCAAACATAAAATTAGAAAAAAAAAATTCTGACCTCGAAAATCGCTTAGAACAACTAGAAGGTCAATTCGAACAAATTGAGAGAGAAAATAGAGCGAAAAACGTGGAAATCAGGGGAATCCCTGAAATAAATGGAGAAAATCTAAAAAACATCATTTTTAACATCAAAAAAACAACTGATGCCAACACGGAACTCAACAACGTAGATACAGCATACCGTGTCACCCAAAAAACCAATAAAGAACAACAGAGGCCTATAATATTAAGATTTAAAACTACCATCGACCGTGAGAACTTCCTTAACGACATCAAAGCCTTCAACAAAAAATCTACAAATAGAGACAATAAACTTAATACTACGCTTATAGGAATGTCAGGAACTCGCTACCAGATTTACATCAACGAACACTTAACATTTCGCGCTAAACATCTCTGGTTTCTTGCACGGAAGGCTTTACGGGACAACATCTTCAAATTCGCCTGGATCCGAGACGGGAAGGTGTATGTACGTAAAGACATTGGGACGCCTGTTCTACACATCAACGAAAAAAATAAACATCTTTTATCGCCCACCCCCAACATTTTATAAACTCTACTTCGCATACTATTTTGATAATCAACTTGTTTTTAATTTATCTTTCTCGAGTTTCAACAATATTATGAAATCAGTTACTTCTCTCTCCCATATAAATTATAATACCACAATCATAGATTATTATTACTATAAAGTTAACTTCTTTTCAAAAAACTCTACAAAAATAAGATTCTCTGACAATACTATTATTTACTTAAAAAATAAATGTAGTTTCAGTACCAACATATTTAAATCTCGTATTTTTGAAATGGATTCTAAAGGTCGATAAAGGTCACCGAACTATGTATTTTTGTCATTGCTCTGAATAACTGTCAAAATCAATTTTTACTACTACTGACATCAAAAACCAATGGCACAATTTACCTTAATAATACTCTACATGTTATTATTATCTGTATTCAACATGCAACTATTATATATTACTGTAACTGTTATCATGTGCAACATGCATGTATTACTCAAATTATTATCAGGAGTAAAACTTACTTTTTAAAGTCTAATAATTATGGGTTTATCAAAAATAGATACTTTTGGAAATATTTTTTTCATGCATCACTAAACTATAATTTATTTTTATCCACAAACATTATTGTTATCATCAAACCTTTTTTAAAATTTCTATTAAACATTTCATATAGTTCTAGTACTAACAAAGATAAATTTTGTATTTTTGATATTAACTCCATATGTCAGAATTTTATAACTGCACTTATTACAAAGAACACTTTTACTGCTTTTTATGTTACTGTAACCATTATGAAGGTCACTGTTATTACTATTATTGTTATCGCTTTGAATAACAGTCAAAATCCTTCCCAACTATTACCTACAACAGAAACCCATGGTTCAATTTATTTTATCAATATTCAAAACATTGAAACAATCACTCAAAATAATATAACTAAAAGTACTATCAAGAGTGAAACTACCTTCGCAAATTTTACTGTTTTTAGTTCTGCCAGAAATAGATATTTTTGGAAATATTTTTTTCTTTCTATACTTAAACATTTCTTGTTTTTAACTATAAACACAGTCTCTATCGCTAAATCTGTATTTAAAATTCCCTGTGTTCCACGTATACTTTTAACCATCGCTTCCGATACTTATTTATATACTCCTAATTTTAAAATAACCCGGTATAAATTATATCTTCACACTCTGTCTCTACAACAACTTAATCCCTGCATTACTTTCAAAGTCACCACTATTACTGCCTCTTTACAATTACCAATTAACGCAAAGATAAAAAAAAAATATATAAATGGAAGACTTAACAACCAACTTTTTAACGACTTTTGCAACCAACACTACATATATATATATACTTTTTTACTTACTATATTATTAATTTGCTGTTACCAATACCGAACTACATTTTTGGCACATTATTAGTTCATACTTTAGTAATTTAAAAAAATGGAAGACATAACAAATGTATTAGACAATATCTCACAGATTCCATGTACCGAAACAAATAATGCTACAGAAGTCCGACAAATCTTAAATCAATCTAACCTTAAAATATTCTCCATGAATATCAGATCAATCAATAAAAATTTCAATGAACTCATTATACTACTCACAGACCTTGATTCAGATTTTGACTTACTTATTCTGACCGAATGCTGGATCAAAGATAACTTTGTTCCAAAAACTATAAAAGACTATAACCAATACAACACACAGAATAATAAATCTCAAAATGATGGCGTAATCATATACATCAAAAATCACATACAACACTCTGTCAAAGAAATCTCAATCACAAATTCAAATTGTCTTAAACTCGAAATAGAAAATAGCGTAACGATATTATCTATATACCGATCACCGAGTGAGTCAAATATAACACCATTCTTAAACTCACTTAATCAATCCTTATCGTGTATGAGGGATTGTGAAAATGTACTTGTTATTGGTGACCTTAATATTAATATCATAAATACGATGCATCCCCAAGCAAATGAGTACATGAACTTACTAACTCTACAAGGTTTTATTCCAGCTATTACGGCCCCCACTCGGGTAACAGAATTATGCGCCAGTTGCATTGACCATGTCTTTGCTAAATGTAAATTGAATACCAAATCTCTCGTATACCAATGCACGGTTACAGACCATTATGCTACTATCACCTCCCTTTCACATTTTATTAAAAAATTACCTACATCTAAAATACCCACGAAGAAAATCTGCTATGACACGCTATTCAAACTGGTTTCCAAGGAAAACTGGTCAAATTTCTATAAATTCACCGATCCAAACATAGCGTGCGAATTTCTTATCGACACCATACATAACCACTTAATTAGTTCCACATCCAACACTAACAACAACCAAAGTAGTCGCAAAATTAAACTTAAGCCTTGGATAACAAATGGCATTCTACACTGTATTCACAAGCGTAATAAACTTCACAAATTTTGTAAAAACAATCCCAATAATCACGAATCTCTCCTATTTTACAAAAGATACAGAAATGTTTGTAAAAAAATAATCTGTAGAGTTAGAGACGAATACTATAGAAAACAGATCAAGGAAGCTGCCAATGACAATAAACAAATCTGGAATATTGTCAAAGAGATTTGCTATACCAACAAAACTACCGCACCTATAAATAAAATAACCATTGCAGACCAAACACTAGATACAACAAATCATCCAGAAAAAATCGCAAATCATTTCAATAAATTCTTCTCCACAGTCGGATCAGACTTAGCAAATAATATTTTAAATAAAAACGGAATGTCAGAATTTAACCTTGCACATAATATATCGATCGACAATCTTAGCTATGATCCATTTAATCTCACTCCTACCACAGAACAAGAAATCACTGAAATTATTTCATCACTCAAAAACACACATTCAACTGGAATCGACAATATATCCACTAAATTGATTAAACACCTCAAACCAATCATCACTAAGCCCCTTAAACATATCATAAATCTAAGCTTTCAAACTGGCCTCTTTCCAAATTCTTTAAAACACTCAACAATTATTCCTATCTATAAATCAGGGGACAGATCATCAGTGAATAACTATAGACCAATATCCTTGCTGAGTCCGATATCAAAAATAATTGAAAAAACGGTAAAGCAAAGGCTATACAAATTTCTTGAAGACAATGACATTTTGTCAGGAAATCAATATGGCTTCCGCAAAGATCGTAGTGCCGCAGATGCAATTGCAACTTTTACAAAAGCAATCTCTGATAACCTTGATAAAGGCCGCAAGCCCCTCGCTGTTTTCTTGGATCTAGCCAAAGCCTTTGACACTGTCTCTCACCGCATACTTTTGAAGAAACTCCTTCAGGTAGGAATAAAAGGTACTCCCCTCAAATGGTTTGAGAACTATCTAACAAATAGGTCACAATCGTCTCTTGTAAATTCTGCTAAAGAATACAGAAGTACAAGTTTACCAATCACGTACGGTGTGCCTCAAGGCAGTGTATTAGGCCCACTTCTCTTTCTAATATATATTAACACTTTATGTAACTTGGGAATTGATGGAACTATAATATCTTTTGCCGATGATACGGTAATCATCTTTGAAGCTGAAAATTGGAACTCAACTATGGAAAAAGCAAATAAGGGCCTAAATAAAGTAAAACATTGGTTAGATGACAACCTTCTGACTCTTAATGTTGACAAAACAAAATATTTACTTTTCTCCATACGTAAAGTCACTCCTCCCCAAAACTGTCCTAATCTTATCATTCACTCATGCTCACAGAACCATATTACCCCTACGCCTCCCCACAATAATTGCTCATGTACCAACCTAAAAAAATCTGACCAAATTAAATATCTGGGGATTGTTATAGATGACCAACTGCGTTGGGAGGACCATGTCAATTTTACAACAAAAAGACTCCGCAAATTGTGCTATATATTTCTCTCTCTCAGATCAATCCTGAAACTTCAAACAATTAGATGCATATATTTTGCACTATTCCAATCAATAGCAACATACGGTATCGTGGGATGGGGAGGCTGTGCAGCTTCAATTATATATCCCATGATCTTAATTCAAAAGCTGCTACTAAGGATTATATTAAAATGTCACCCATCTCACCCATCAGAGCCACTTTTTAAAAAATTCGCAATCCTAGACATTAGACAATTATACGTTAAGACAATTCTCATACACTTAAGGAAAAATGATTTAACACTCAAAACTCAACAAAATATTTACACCCGCTATTCATCACACCAAAAATGCAATATTCCTCCAACAAAAACAGCTTTCGCCCAACGACAGTTCTCTTACATCGCGCCTAAAATGTTCAACTTACTGAGTATTGATATTAAGACATCGAAAACTGCTGATCTTTATGCCATTAATATACAGAACTGGTTATTTACTCGGGGAAGGAAATATTATAAAGAATGCCTTACATCTTAAAAACTGTTCTTATTTTTTCATATTTCTAGAGTAAAAAATCTTATCTCTAAATTAATTTTCAACCAAAACTTTATATTATGCTGATGCTTTTTTTCATATTTTTTGACATTGTTCGTCCATTTCATATGCTGCTTAGGAATACTTGCTTTTGTTTTTTGGGGTCAAAGACTATCATTGTTCATCTGTATAGATGATTTACATATTTATTCTTATTTTGTATTTCTATTATCCTTAAAATATTATTATTTTGTTACTTTTATTTTTATTTGTTATTCTATTTTATTTTTATTTATACAAGATTCACCTAGTTTAACACCTTTCCTGTATGTGATCATGTACCTAATACTAGTATAATAGATATGCTATATGCTATATGTTTGTACTTTCATCTACATATATATGGATGATTATTAATATTATATACTTAATATCTTATGAATCTCGACTACCATAATACGGGCATTTGCCTAGCTTGGTAGTCGAAATACCATGTAAAAAAAAAATCCTGTAATAAACAAAATGAATAAAGAAAATTAAAAAAAAAAAAAAAAAAAAAAAATATGACAAAATAAAAAGCCCTTGTGAACGAATACAATAAATATATTCAGTGCTATTATCAGAAGCCATGTTTAATTGCAAAACCTAATTTTATTTTTCATTTCAAGACCACCAAAATGTTCAATATTGATTACTGATATACTTTTCCATCCTCTGTTACTTCAGATGTAATTTATACGTAGTTTTTTACTAACAGTGAGTTTAATTAATTTAAGTTTAGTAATAATGGAATTCTTATTCTTAAGTAGGTTCCTCATTGCTGATAATGGCTCTGCAACCGGGCCCGAAAAGAAGAAGATGGAGAGATACGAAATTACGAATGTCAGAGGAGAGCGCTAACATTTACAGCGACAAAATCGATGCGAAAATTGCGAAAATGTTTAATAAAACACGACTCCTTTAAGAAAGAACAAAAATCTCGCGGGCATTATCTTAAACAGCATTAAAAGAAACACTGTGAATTTTTTCATACATTTAACTTGTAAAATAACTGAAACGTGGTAATAATAATTTTTATTTTTTATTTTTTATTTTATTTTATTAGCGTTATAAACAGTCTGTACAAAATTCATAAATGACAGTGATAAAAATAAGTATGTCATAGACCAATAAAATAACGACAAATTTCAATTTAGAACCATAATTCAAAAATATACAATACCTACACCTGATATAAACAATTATGATAATATCTTCTTACTTAAATCTACAAAAAGTAATTAACTGAAAATTTTCAAGGGATTACGGTTAAATTTTGATGCATATCAATAATATATTTCAGGAAGTGATTTTATTTGAATTGGAACTGCTAAAAGTAGGAGAGAAAATATGGTGATACTTAAAAAAAAAGAGAAATACAGAAATCAATGAAATATTAAGTTATTAGTTAAACATGTGGCATTCAATAGTGTTATTTTTTTATGCATGCTGTGAATTTATCAAGGTTTGTATTAAACACATCGATATTTGGGCATAATCTGTTAAAAGTGCTACAGCTTCTTCTTACAAATACATTTTCAAGATAATTTATCTTGCTCTTAGGGATATATATTTTGGAGCATTCTTTGCGATTTTTTTCTATCGAGGGAATTTTATATAATTTGCGTTTCGGCGCGGGCAAAGTCTACATTTTATCTTCAAGAATAACATATATTTTTTAAGAGCTTTAAAACTTACCATGTTTAAAGGAAATATGTAATAAATCGGTACAAATCCGGGTTGCGGACCCTTAAGGTACTGCCACTTGGGGTAATGACACACGTGCTCATAAATGAGCATGCCCGTTTAAAGTTACGATACGTTATCTTAATATATAAAACAAAGTCGGGTTAGTTACACTATTTATAACACGAGATCGGCTGAACCATAGACTCCTGCACTATTACAGAAGGCGTTGGCTGGACCGATTTTGATGATCTTGATTTGTTGGATTTGTCTCCGCCCCGGATAACAGAATAACTATTAAAACATCGGAAAATTCACGAAAAAGAAAGTTATGAAGAAAAAATTTTTTTTTCTGTATGGAACGAATTCTTATATTTTAAAAGAACTGCAGCAATATTGTGATAGATATAATATTTAACTGTCAATGAATTCCAAAAATTCGAAAACGTCAAATGTCAATGCGCTGATTGTTTTGCTTTTGTTTTCAATCATATAATGCGGCCCCTCTTTCTTACACACTAAATGTCAATAGTCGAAAATGAGACAAATGGTGAACGTATGTCTCTGCACCCATCCAAAGGAAAAATACAATTATAATAAATCTCTGAAATGAAACGCATTTTTTTACATAAGCTCCACTCAGGACCTACGTCATCTTAGGGGATGATATGTGGAGGGTCTTCTTAAGGAAGGGTAGGATAGGAAGTTCTGGGAAGGAAAAAGGCATGAGGGGTGGGTAGGAATCTGGAGGTCAGTGTATCCGGGAGTGAATCCATCCCTCCAACTGCCATTGCCTTGACCGGAATTGACCTTTTACCTTGACCTTTCCAGCCGGACTCTTTCGACCCATTGGTTGAGAGAATCCGGCTGGATAGGTCAAAAGACCTCTCTCAAACAGTCTCTCTCGACCCGGCCCGCCACGCAGCAGGTGGGCAGACGCATCCGCCGCCAAGACCCGTACAAAAGTCACCCCATGAACCCGGGCACCCCTGCTAAATCACCAAACGTAGCGAACCACTTGGGGTGACCTATGGCAGAGGTGTTGGTTATCCAATAAATGGTTCCCGGGGTGGCGGCACCCGTACCCGCTTCCTTTCGAAAATTCCCGTAAGTAAGTGGAAAAGTAAGAAAATCACAAAAATATAAATCCGTACAGAACGCCATCTATGATACTGACAAAAATAAAACACGGACAGTTGGGCATCGATAAATTGCTTCATTGTGTCATTTTTATCTTAATAAAAAAACTCAATTTAATGCAACAGTTATTGATTCTGAGGCGGTACGAAGTTCGTCGGGTCAGCTAGTTATTATATAAATATATATTGTTATAAATTATACGTAAATGTAAACTATTTTCCGTAAATAAACAATTCCATAATTAATTAAAACTCAGTTTAATTTAACCTGTGGGCACCCATTTTCTTCATCAACAGCAATTTTGTGCAAATAACCACAAATTCCTCCGTAAGATAAATCTTTTCAATTTGAACACTGGTCAGTAAATGTTCGGAATAAATATTACGCACCTACCTCTATTTCCGTAAATTTATTTATAATGCTTTACATATTGTGCGGTAAGCACCCATTAATCTGCTACCATAATGGTTCTACATAATATTAAACCGAATATGTTGAAATAACCCCGATGTCCTTAATAATACTCGTCATCTATCTTGCTTCACCAATGTTAAACCGATGATCAAAAACCAAAGTTAGGTGTTTTAGCGCTTCATTTCGGATAGTTACATTTTTCAAGTTATTTAATATTGCCGTAGATGTCAACTTCACAACAAAAATCCGATTTTCCCCTTTTCTGCGATTACCACACGAATCCCAACTGCCTACCCCCAGATTCCTACCCACCCCTCATACCTGTTTCCTTCCCAAAAATTCTTCTCTTTTATTTGCTTTAAAAGATCCTCCACACGGCGCGCGATTCTAAAGATGACCATATACCCATGAGAGCCACTCATTCTAAAATCCTGTTTAAATGTAACAAAACCATGACTGAGTATACGAAACACCTTGTACCTAGGTTGCATGAAGTTACTAATAGATATGCAGATGTGGCAGATCTATTTAACTGCACGGAAGGTAGGTACAGGACGGCTATACTATCAATTTTTTTTAACATTATTATTTTATTTGTACTGTAGATTTTTGTTTGTAATTGTATCTCTGGTGTCATTTCTCAATCAAATGCCACAATTAACTCTTGTACTCTTTTTATTATTTGTAATATTTTTCCTATGATTATGGGACATGTAATCAGTGTGCATGGTATATAAATCTACCGTTGATATTAAATAAATAAATAACGTGGTGTGGAGCTGACATTAAAAAAGTTCTGATCACCAAAAACGACTACAGTGATTTCTAGAAACACTTCGTTTCTGATTGTTTCTGGGATCGATTGTGACCACGCTGGGATCAAATCCCATCCCATGTGACCAATTTAGTGATTATAAAGTAGGTCAAAATTCGTAAGTCGTGACAAATGATTCATTTAGTGATTATGATTTAAGGAAAGCATGCTTATGATTTTCTGTTGATGAGTTTCTCTTTTTGATAATTTTCAAATGTTCTGAAAAGACTAACACCGCAATAAGTCGTTCTTAACAAAACATAATCTGCCAATAAGGAGTACGTTATTTCCTCTCAGGAAATGGAAAAGGAATTACCAAGATAAAGTGAGTTCATCCCCGAATATTCTCAGCTTTCGAATGTTGGTTTATTATTATAATATTTAATATCTCTTACGAATGTGATACTCGTTTCTCTATTTCTCTATATGTACGCTAAATATATATTTATATAATAAAGAATTATGTACATGATTTTGTTTTAAATTACCCTTGTACTTTGAAAACAACAAATTAATGTGAGTGCGTAACAAAAAAGTTTGAAAAAAATACTGAAAATTGTCGTTTATTTTTATTATATATTTGCCTTTTTTCATCGCATTTCCTGGAATTCAAAAAGAATCCCTAATATATTACTGCTAAGGGTTTAACCATACCTCACCCTTTCAGTTTCAGGATCACGTATAATCAAAAATAAACCATATTTTTGTGGCGTTATTCTATTTGATTATGAAAAGTTTAATAAATTATTAGATCTGATTTATCAAATAAATTTCAAAATAAGGAAAATTACTACGGCACGGCGCGGCGTTGAAATCGTGTGAATCTAAAATCGTATAGATTTTATTTGCTGTTTATTTTTTTTATGAATCTTTATAAATTCAGCAAAATTGTTATTCCAAAATGTTTGCCCAACATCAGATTTCGATGTGGATTTGAATAGAGATGAACTATGAATTTAATTTTTCGAAGAAATCTTCTTCTGAAAGGATTTCACTTTGTGATGGCATTATTTATTTTATTGAAACAACAAATAACTTTGTTTTTATCCTTTATTTATAATTTACCCAATCAACATGTTTCGTGAACAATGTTCACATCATCAGGAGTAAATGTATTGAAATTAAAAACTAAATACACAAGTTTATTAGAATTAGGGATTACAATGTCAACTTCCCCCACTCTTACCCATCCCCCTTCCTTCTACAAATTCCTCTCCATAGGTGATCTGTATTTAGTTTTTAATTTCAGTGTCATTTACTCCTGATAATGTGAACATTGTTCACGAAACATGTAGTTTGTGTATATTATAAATTAACTTATGTAAACAAAATTATTTGTCTTTTCAATAAAATGAACTATAAATGTGTATTAATTATTGTTCATATCGTTGTAAAAATTCCCACTAAAACCAAACTGATTTATTTGGAAATCAAAGATGCATTTAAAACTGTACAGTAAGGGCTCTTGCATTCGTGTGTGCCTCATTTTCGTAAAAAAATGAACAACCAAAATAATGTTATATTTAATTAAATGAAGACAATATAAGCGAAACTCAATCGAAAATCTGAAAACAGAAAAATCAGAAAAAGATATTGACACATATTGTCCCCAGATGTGTCAATATCTTTTTCTGATTTTTCTGTTTTCAGATTTTCGATTGAGTTTCGCTTATATTGTCTTCATTTAATTAAATATTACAATTTGAGGTTTTACTCATAAAGTTAAAATAAAAAAAAAATAATGTTAATTAACTTTGGTACAAAACTACAACTTCGTTAAATATACCTATTGTTGTTGACATTTCGCGTAGCGCTCTGTTTAAAACACTCAGTTTCAGCTTTCAAAAGCTTCTACGATGTAAACAAAACCAGTAAGGAATCAAAATCCATTGAAAAAATTAAATTCTTCGGCACGTAATACGAATAAATCGCCGAGAGCTTTTAATGCTTTTTCGATAAGACCGTCAATTATGGATCGTACATTGTTGCTTCATTTTTATTTTTGCTGAGAGTCAGTTGCTTGAAAAATCAATATGTTTTTAGCAGAAAGTTCTCGAAAATAAGAAAACTAGGAAAAATCTTAGAAAGGAAGACGTTTGCCATGTAACAGAGTAGTTTTTTCCAGCAGCGGGACATACTGACAGACAATGGTAAATGACCAATTAAGAAAACAATGGAGGATATTATTTGTCCGCTTCGTTTTATCAAAACGAATATTGCATTTCAAATTCAATATCATAATGTTTTTATTACGCATGTAAACCAAGGCTTTCTTTCAGTGATCACTAATCGCATTATTTGAACTTTTCGAATGCATATTACGTAATTAGTTTATATTTATGCTAATAAAGATTACGGAAATAATAAAAAAATGTAATTTGCCTCGTAATAAAATTTCAACTTGCGATCACAAATACAACGGAAATTTAAAAAAAATACATACATAAATTCGCCGTGTATTTCTTTCAATTAACGGAATAAAAACTATAAGCTTGTAAAAATAAGATACGTACTAACGGTAGCTGATGGACTGTGTGCCAGTAACCGGGACAGATTAGTGTGGCATTCCATACACTCTGTACGTACCTACACCCGCTTAGAAATGACTTGATGATTAGTTAGGAAAAACTTGGATTTTTTCTACTTCTCAAAATGAGACAATTTTTTTAAAATCTATATTATAGTTCTGCATCACAACAGATATCAGAAAATACAACCAAAACTTTTTTCGTTCTGTTTGCGTTTTCATTAAAAAAACATGTAAACAAGAACAAGATTGCAATTTCCCCTCTCAATGGGTTAGCATCCCGGCTGCTGAACGGTTCCCGCAATTCGCGGAATCTGCGGTTAACTGAAGACTTCCGACTAATTGATCATCTTAACAAAGGACGGGCGGGGATCCAGGCGGGTGGCGGTGTCTGCTGCGGCAGATGATTCAGCACCGCGAGCAGCGGTACCATTGTATATTACGAGTAATATCCCGCCTCTAGAACACAGATAGCGAGCGCCGCGGTACAGCGGGCTTTCTGCGACTATCAACCGAGATGTGTGGGTAGGCAATAGTAGTCCAGTCAAGTTATACATGAAAAGGGGGTTGTGCTTGCAAAAGGTCCAGTCATTCTGAATTTTTTATATGTTGTTAGGACCTAAACCAGTATTAAAAAAAAAAAATTGCAACTTCGAAAGTGCTGTGCGAACGGCGGTGGACCCAAAAAATCAGAAAATTTTCGATTTTTTTTCAGTTTTTGCTCAATATCTCAGTGAAGGAAGGGTCTGACTGGTATAGTCAGGAGACATACTTTTAAAGTAGACTAAATTTGCTACAATTTATTTGCCTATATGCTATTCTGATGTATGAGCTATATTATTATAAAGTTTGATTAAAATCCATTCAGTAGTTTTTGGGTGAAAGAGTAACATACACACAAACTTACACACAAATCCATACAAACTTTCGCGTTTATAATATTAGTGAGATTGTATTGTTCCTTTGGAGGGGTGCAGACGAACGTTCACCGTTTGTCCCATTTTCGACTGTTGACATTTAATGTGTAAGAAAGAGGGACAGCGTTATATGTTATCCTGTAGATTCCTGCAGCTTTTTCGAAATATGATGATAATTCGTTCCATACAAAATGTATGCGTAAAATAATTTTCTTCGTAATATTTTTTTTTCGTGAATTTTTGCGATGTTTTAATAGCTATTCTGCTATTCGGGGCGAAGACAAATCCAACAAATCAAAGATTATAAAAATCGGTCCAGCGGTTGTTGAATTATAAATGGTGAGTTATAAATGGTGTACCATTGTCGTCAGCTTTGGCGTCATCATCGGGTCACCGGCATTATACAAAATCACTCATTCCTTCTTCATTTTAGCCACGCTTTCATTTACGTCTTTAAACTTGTACCTAACTATGAGACATTTGTTGTTCTTATGGTCCCTGAGATTTACGTCAATAATCCGTCCTTCCATCGTCGTCTCTTATTGTAAATTCCTGCACCTAATCAACTTAAAGTATCTCATCGAGCTATTCGGCAAAATGTATTATTTTCCAACAATCTTTCCGGGATTAACTACCGCACACGTGCCTAGGATCTTTATATGTTTTATTTACCTACAATCTAAAGACTTGTTGCTCTTGTTTTTTCTTTCTATCATGCACTATTTTTTTATCCACAATTTTAAAACTATCTCTGTGTCAAGCACTAAATCAAGCAAAATGTAAAAGCCTACTAGGGCGTTGAATAGCAAATAAATACAACCTATTTTTCCTGGTCAGGTCAAAAATCCGAGCATCGCTAATGGTCTTGATTCATTGCAGGACTTGTCTTTCCTCGTTTAGCTTCTGCTAAGTTTATTCCTATTTTATCAGAGAGGACTAATCTAACTTCCGTTACTTCTTTTAGAACTTACGGTAAGCTCTTCCTGATTTAAAATAATTGGTTAAATTAACTGTACGTCAAAAACGTTCTTGAATAATCACTTCATTCTCTACGAAATATTAATCCGTTAAGAAGTCCTTTGAGATCCTTGAGGCGTGTGTGCGGTAAGCCCGTATGTATATAATAATAATAATTATAATAAAAACGTTTATTCGTCAATAGATTTTTTTTACATGTACATTTTTTTCTTTTATCTATTGATTCTATTGATGAAATAAAGGTCACTGCTCAGCTACAATTCAGGATTTCTCCTGGAAAGCAGCTGGTTTTCAGCAGTGCCTCCAATAAAGCAGAAAATTAAATTTAAAAAAAAAATTATTTTAATTTTTTTTTTTTAATAAAATAAATACAATTAAAATAAAAAAATATAAATAAATCAAATCTTTAATTCAACGCACACAATATAATACCTATAATTTGAAGATTATAAATTAAAATATAAATATTAAATTAAAAAATAAAAATAAATTAATAATGTAAATCGGAATTCAAATAAGCCAATAATCTTACTATTAAAACTCAAATAAAATATAATCAATTCAAATCAAATCAAATTCAAAATAAAATCACATCATGCATAAAATATAATCAAAAAAGTTATCAAAATAAATAATGTAATCAAATCTAAAAAAATCAAATCGAAAAACCAACCAAAAACACAAAAATTTTTCCATCAATTGTAAATTTTATTAATTAAGATGTTGTGCTTCTTGAAGTTCTTGTAGATATTGGAATAGACAGTGGTATTTCATTCCAAAGTTTTGAAGAAGAATAGCTCAAACTACCCTCAAATACAGCGGTTTTGTGTTTCGGGAGGATGAGTAAATCGTCCCTTTAGCGTGTACCGTGTGCATGCGAGTCACGGGACCACTGCAGTGAACACTGTATATAAACATGTATGATCATTTGAGAAATGTTGAGATCCGCAAAGAATACTAGGCTGATGTAAGCGTAATGAGTAAGATTAAGTTGGTATGGACATGTAGAGCAAATGGAACATAAGGAGAATATATGACGCAAATTCGAACGGTAGAAGAAGTAGGGGACACCCGAGGAAGACTCGACACGATCTATGGAGTCAGGTATTTTAGATGGGCTATGTTAAGATTCGGAATAATAGAAGAGTATCTATCAGACGATGTATAAATGTGAATGAGGAAAGGAGCGTGTGCCAAGACCGAGTTGTTTGGCGATCCGTCCTGTCCGCCTACCCCTGCGGAAACCGCGTGATGGTTAACAGATAGTTAGGAAGATTAAGAGTATATCAATATTAGATGGATCAATTTGGGAGGCGGAAATGGGTACTGCCGCCCCGGGAACCTTTATTGGATAACCAACGCCTCTGCCATAGGTCACCCCAAGTGGTTCGCTACGTTTGGTGATTTAGCAGAGGTGCTCGGGTTCATGGGGTGAGATTTGTCTAGGTCTTTGATGCAGATGACCAGGACACACTGAACCCCAGATTCCTACCCACCCCTTAAACCCCTTTCCTTCTCAGAACTCTCCTCTGCTTCCTTTCCTTAAAAAACCCTCCACACAGCATCCCCAAAGATGATATAGGCCCTGAGGGAAATTATTTTCCTCGGGGCCTCCTGTGTGGAGCTCATATAAAAGATATATATATATATATATATTATCACATATACGTGAATAATCAATAGGTATGTTTTCCACATAAACGCGGGAAACAATCTCTTAAAATTCCAACTCAAAATAAAGTGCTAATACGGAAATTTATATGGCGAAGGAAGCGTAATACCATTGAGTAAGCCAATCACCAATGAGTAAGCCAATGAAAAAATTTGGAGTTTACATCATGACCCGTTCCTTTCTACGCAAAGCAATTTTAGATGACCAGCTGTTCCTGGGTTCGATAAAATAAACATTTCGCCCAGATTTTAATCAGCCTTTTAGCTCACAAAAAGCTTGTTTCGTTTTTTTGTTGTTTAAAAATATCTATCCCAATTTTTTCAAATAACATTTAATAATATTTTATAAATTGATAGTTTTTTCTGGAATATCACATCAAGGGCGCTGTGATGATGTTTGTTTATTCGCAGTGGTTTATATTTTAGTTATTATCAGCTTAACGTAAGCCGATGATAAATGGACGAAAAAAGTTTTTATGTCAACCGTAATAATATAGTTCTTCTTCCAGTGATTTTTTTGTGCGTTGTGTTACATATAGGGTTAATTTGTAATATCCACAACGTCAATTATTTTACCTGTGAAAAATCAAGGGACTTTCTGAATTTTTGACAAATCAGTTCTAATTTTGAAAATGACAATTAAAAAAATACGCTAAAATTATCATGTTAAAAGGTAGGTACTTTATCGCTTATCTCAATTCTTCACGCAGTCAGATCTGATTTTTAAAATGTCACTTAAATTCAAAGAAATCGTTGAACCGGTATTGCAGATAGACGGATGGAATGGAAACTACGAAGTTGATTGAATCAATACTCAAATTATTTCTTTAAAATATATTCTGGTATACTTACAATATAGTCAAGATTTTATATTCTGTCTATGCCATATAGCATTCCTCACAAAAGAAGGTAGAATCACGTGAACCATTATTTATTCACAGAATATGTAAACCTTCCAAAGATCTTCCCTTTACAATGTCTTAATTAGAAGTAAACTTGAATGTAGAAGCAATATTTGGAATCCAAATTACTGCAAATATGAAAAAATTGTTGAATCAGTTCAAAAAACAATGCTAGTCTGTTATCTTTTAAATGTGGAATTACATGAACATCTTAGATCATACGACGTGCGACTTAAATACTTCAAAATTAATACACTTCAAATTAGAATGCAATTGACTGATATAATTTATTTATTGATCTATGTAAGGTATGAATGCATTATATAATTCGATGCCTGTCTCACTATGGTATACCTGTGTTGAGCCTAATATGTATACATAAAATAATTCACGGCCATCTTGACACTACATTATGTCAATATTGAAATAAATGTTCCCAATTCCCATTGTTTAAGACGCCTAATATGTTTCACCTGAATACATTTAAAAATAATATCGCCAATTCTAGCCCTCTGACCTAAATGTGTCGACTATACAATAAGATACAGTGTACTGAAGTAGATATTTTCGTCGATAACCGTCGATTTCGTCGATTCAGAAAAAATGTTCTGCGTTTGCTAAAAATATGTTGTGCTAATTATATTATGTATCATTTTTCTAATTGTGTCTCTTGCCTCTCTTTGTATTATTTGTCATTTGAGTGAACTTTTCATTTTCATAGTTTTATTTATTTATTTATTTAATACAAACGGCATAAGTATGCCATAAACATTAATTACATGTCACAAATTCATATTCAAAATATTAGTGATGGTAAAACAGTGTATGTATAGCAGTTAATTGTGACGATACATTGGGAAGTGACACCAGAGATACATTTACATGCAAAAATCTATTATAGAAATAAAATTAATAGTGATTAAAAAAATATGATAGCATAGCCGTCTTGTACCTATGTTCCGTGCAGTTAAATAGATCTATCACATCTGCATATCTATTAGTAACTTCATGCAACCTAGGTAAAAGTGAGTGTTTCGTATACTCAGTCCGATTATTGTTACATTTAAATAGGTTTTTAGAACGAGTGGTTCTCGTGGGAATATGAAATTCAATGAGCTTAGTTAGATCAGGACTGTCTATTCTACCATTTACAATTTTGAACATTAATTTTAAGTCGGATATAATTCTTCGATCTGACAGTCTTAGTAAATTTAATTCTTTCATCAAGTAATTATGATTTATGTTTTCAATGGGAATACCGAGGTTAAAATTAATGTGTCTTAAGAATTTGTGTTGAATTTTTTCGATTGAATCTGAATGTATTTTAAAATGGGGGGGGACCAGATCGAGGAGTTATATTCGACTTGACTACGTACTAAGGATGTATACAAAAATTTTAAAGTTGAAATATTCTTGAAACCTCTGGAATTTCTAAGAACGAAGCCAAGCATTTTGATACCTTTATTATAGATTGAGTTTATATGGGATATGAAGTTTAATTTAGAGTCGAAAGTTATGCCCAAGTCACTAATTTCTTCGACAGAGGTAAGGGTAGAGTTGTTAAGTTCATAAGGATGAATAATTGGTTGACTTATTCTGTAAAAACTTATTGAATAACACTTATTTATGTTCAGATAAAGTTTGTTAATAGAGCACCAACTAATTAATTTGTTTAAATTATTTTGTAGACAGGCACAATCTTCAGCGGTTTTGATGATTTTAAATATTTTTAAATCATTTGCAAAAAGCAATACATCTACATCTTTATCAAATATATCAACAATATCATTTATGAACAGTAAAAACAAAATTGGGCCTAAATGGGACCCTTGAGGTACACCACTGGTAGCTATAAATTGATTGGAATAGAACAAATTAATTTTTACAAGTAGAACTCTATCAGATAGATAGCTTGCAAACCAGTCTAAAAGTTTTCCGTCAATACCGAGCTTACGTAGTTTAACCAGTAGAATTTTATGGCACACTTTGTCAAAGGCCTTGATAAAATCTGTGTATATGGAATCGACTTGAGTTTTGTTAGCTAATGCATTTGATATAAAGTTTTCATATAATGAGAGATTTGTCAGAGATGACCTGACATAGTTTTCCATTTCTAATTGTTTTGTTATTTAATTTTTATTTAAACAATAATTTCAAAATTTTTAAACGTATAATTTGACTGATTGATTTATGTAATTTTTAACCTATGTATTAACTGAGTTTTTATTACATCTATTTATCTGTAAGTATCTTTAGTATCTGAGTCTTTATTTATTTGTAAAAATTCAATATAAATAAATGTACTTCTTGTATTCAACCCCTGTGAGATCGGGTTAATAAATGATCTCATTTCTAAAGTTAAGTATGCTAATAAGCCATACATTTAATTTCAATAAATCGGACTTAATGTTCAGGGCCTTTGAAATTCTGTTTCTTCCACTGGGGAAATGTGTTTAATATTATTTTACGAACTAATTACGTCCAGAACTGAAAGCCTGCCGGTAAATTCAGTTTGAGTGACACATTTCAATATTTATTGACTTTAGTTGAAGGCAACCTCCCAGTCCCTGCAGGCCATAACATAAATAATATTATAATATATTCTCTACGCGTCATAACATATTATTATATATGTCACCAAAATAGATAAAAGTAATCGCGGACGAATCGAAAAAGGTTAACT
This sequence comes from Limnephilus rhombicus, assembly GCA_929108145.2. Taxonomy (NCBI): domain Eukaryota; kingdom Metazoa; phylum Arthropoda; class Insecta; order Trichoptera; family Limnephilidae; genus Limnephilus; species Limnephilus rhombicus. Next base: position 32,714,216 of record OV815271.1, read on the forward strand.
TTTCTGACACACGTGACATTCGAAGTGGTGTAGGATAAATCGTAATTGTGTTTTTCTTTGAGAGAAAAATCTCAGATAATTCTTTAGCTCAAAGGTCAAAAGTGCCCGCCCTCTGAGAGTATATGTTTATTGTATATTGTGTATTCCGGGAAGGGTTGCTTCAAATGGGGGCAACTCTTCACCCATAGTAATTCTATAGACATTCCGCCAACCGGGAAATCTTTACAAAATGAAAAAATGTATGCAGGATTTATTCGGTTGACAATACTCCATAAATTCCCCTTTGTCAATGGTTTGTCGTATTCAATACCTGGCGTTGTATTTTTTTGAAAGCAATTTTCAATTTCGCTGAATAACTGTTCCTTTATGATACTCCTGATTTTCAACTCCATCGAACTTTAATATCATTTAATTGTATTATGTAATAAAGTTCTATTGGAAGTACATTTAAAGTTCATGGTATAGTTGAGACCTGGTTACATGGCAATAGCGTTATATTAAATACGTTTGTCAGCGGATAGCTCGAGGTATTTATACCAACATCGTATACTTAGTTTTAATTTTTATCTACACGCTTTTTAAAAGGGGTTCACTCATAAAAACATTATTTCGCGGTTTATTTCAACAGCAGCAAGCAATTTTCGTAAGATCCGTTAATCATAATTTTATTGTGTGTTCCGGTTCAAGATGGTGGTCATGTTGGATGCTACCGTTTTTTTCCCATGGTTCGAAGGAGTAGAGTGCGCAGATCGTAGCTATAAAGTCGGAATAATCAGTATTATGGTATCTACCTGCCTGGAAAAGATTTGAAAACAGATTTGTCATTGTGATATCGAAGTTTCTTTGGACAAATTGTGTAATTCCTTTGTTAAATTAAATTAAAGTAGAAACGTAATTTTTTTTACGCGAGGTCTTTCAGAATTACTAGTACCTGCCTACCTGTATATTTCACTAGTAGTTATTATCCGACTTTCAATACCATAACAATTTTCAATACCATTTTTCTTATTGATAAAAAAATACATAACATCCAGTTAAAATACAACACGGCAAAATTAACGTTGCGGACTGAAAACAGTTGCGTTAATGCAGAAATCTCTAACTAACTAACTAACCATCACGCCGTTTCCCCGCAGGGGTAGGCAGAGAGGACGGACCGCCAAACAACTCGGTCTTGGCACACACTCTTTGCCTCACTCACATTCATACATCGTCTCATACATTCTCTTCTATTATTCTGACTTTTGACATGACCCGACTCAAGTATCTGATTCACTTTATCGTGCCATCTTCTACCATTCACATTCGCGTCGTATATTCTTCTTACACTACTTCCTTCGTTCATTCGCTCTACATGCCCAAACCATCTGAGGGTCCCTTTCTTAATCTTACTCATTATGCTTACAGCAGAAATCTCAAAGCGTAAAAATATGTATTAATTTTTTTACGTCGCAGCTCGCATTTGAAAAGTTTATCTCCTGCTTGTGACAAACAAACCCAACAACCTTTTTTCAAGGAAATGGAGCACATCAACCATTTCTTTGAAAAATGTTGCGCGGTTAGTAATACTCCTGTTACGTCCGATGATAACAATGTACGCGTGACCATTGACAACCCACGGTTTGACCTTCTGGCTGCAAAGTTCGGAGGTCAGAGACCTATTGTGGGAAATATAAAATCTTTCACTGCAAAATACTGAGGAAAGAACTTATCTACTAAATTTATCGAGAAAGTGGTTCCGACTTATTCATAATACAAAGCTTTAAGAACAAAAAATTCTTAAGCGCAACGTATCTTCTTTATCTTTATCTTTATCTTTATCTTTATCTTTATCTTTATCTTTATCTTTATCTTTATCTTTATCTTTATCTTTATCTTTATCTTTATCTTTATCTTTATCTTTATCTTTATCTTTATCTTTATCTTTATCTTTATCTTTATCTTTATCTTTATCTTTATCTTTATCTTTATCTTTATCTTTATCTTTATCTTTATCTTTATCTTTATCTTTATCTTTATCTTTATCTTTATCTTTATCTTTATCTTTATCTTTATCTTTATCTTTATCTTTATCTTTATCTTTATCTTTATCTTTATCTTTATCTTTATCTTTATCTTTATCTTTATCTTTATCTTTATCTTTATCTTTATCTTTATCTTTATCTTTATCTTTATCTTTATCTTTATCTTTATCTTTATCTTTATCTTTATCTTTATCTTTATCTTTATCTTTATCTTTATCTTTATCTTTATCTTTATCTTTATCTTTATCTTTATCTTTATCTTTATCTTTATCTTTATCTTTATCCTTATCCTTATCCTTATCCTTATCCTTATCCTTATCCTTATCCTTATCCTTATCCTTATCCTTATCCTTATCCTTATCCTTATCCTTATCCTTATCCTTATCCTTATCCTTATCCTTATCCTTATCCTTATCCTTATCCTTATCCCTATCCCTATCCCTATCCCTATCCCTATCCCTATCCCTATCCCTATCCCTATCCCTATCCCTATCCCTATCCCTATCCCTATCCCTATCCCTATCCCTATCCCTATCCCTATCCCTATCCCTATCCCTATCCCTATCCCTATCCTTATCCTTATCCTTATCCTTATCCTTATCCTTATCCTTATCCTTATCCTTATCCTTATCCTTATCCTTATCCTTATCCTTATCCTTATCCTTATCCTTATCCTTATCCTTATCGTTATCCTTATCCTTATCTTTATCTTTATCTTTATCTTTATCAAGTATAAAATGAAGTCGCTCACGCTGTATGTGCGCTTAGATCTTTTAAACTACGCAATGGATTTTCATGCGGTTTTCACCAATAGATAGAGAGATTTTTAAGGAAGGTTTTTAGGTATATAATTTGTCAAGGTTTTGTGTAAATTGGTTGAAATGCGTAATATATCTGGCCAAGCGGCAACGGGCAGCGGGCAGCGTGCTGACAAATGGTGTGGATTTGATTCAATAGATGGCATTAGTTATAAAGGTTTCGTTGGCCACAGAAACTCGTGTCCGGATCTGCTAGTTATATATAAAAATCTCGCCTCGCGATGTTTGTTCGAGATAAACTCCGAAAGTACGTAACCGATTTTGATGAAATTTGACTTACTGTATGTAATTTGGTCCAACTTAAAAGATAGGATTGTTTTTATCTCGATTATTGACCTCAATATTTATTATTGCGAATTAAATGTTCATTAAATGTTTGCTGTAGGATAATGCTTTGTAATTATTTGTATGTTCCATAAGTTTCTAACAGATGGCGGTGTGAGTTAATTTATCTACACAACATTTGGTTATCTAGATTGATGGCGTTATGTTTCGTTAGCTTGGGGGCCATACATAAATTACGTCACACCTTAAGGAGGGTGGGGGGGGGGGGGGTTCAAAATTGCAAAATATGTGACGTCTACGTCTCACAACGGTGACTATGTTTGACAGGGACGCGGGGGGTCAAAAATCATGAAATTCGTGTGACGTAATTTATGGATGGCCCCTTGTATTTAGTTAACACCCAGTAGATGGCGTTGTGTTTCGTTATCCACGGCAACGTGTGGCTGGGTCGGCTAGTAATATTATATGATGTTAATGATAAGAGCACTCTCCTTAGGTTGAATTGCGTATTAAAAAAAAAAAAGAGGATGAACTTCATGACATATTATTTATTGCTTATTGCAATTTATTTGCATTTGCCTGGTGCAATGACATTTAAAAGATTTTGTTTATAAATATTAGTTTTACGACTTGCCTACCTCTTTGTGAGACTTCAGGGGTCCAACTTTATACACGGACCTCCCTATTTTCCACTTTTTACCCTATTTTTCTCTATTTTCCATATTTCTCAATTCTTGTCAGCTCTCATCCGTATGATGTCTGCAGTTCACTTAAAATCATCAGTCCATCACATCTACAGGCGACCTGTGCTTCTTTTTTCCATTCCCCTACATCCGTAAGATTGCCCACAAAGAAAAAGAATTGCCTAGAAGGAAGAACACAAGTAAAGTCATCAACAAAATGCAGCAATTTCATGTCAAACCAATGTAATACCGTATATATTTTTTAATATTACCACATTGAACACTCTATTTCATTTATTCCGTAATAAAGACCGTTATTATATTAATCAAAATATAAAAATAAAAATTAAACAAAAGGTAGCGACACGCTATATATATAATGATATTGTAAAGGGAAGAACATTATGGTGCCAACCATGGTAAATAAATGCATCACCATGGTAACGGAAAAATGCATCACCATGGTTACGAAAAAAATAACAAGGAGTACAAATAAAAATGTTATGGATAAATCACCGAAATATAAATACCTCTGTAATAAATAAATAAATAATGCAAATAAATAGTGTAACAGGAAATTGTGTTGTTTTTAATAGTTTGTGAACCCAGTACGTAACTAAAAACGTAACAATATTTTAATAAAAAATTGCACTAATAAATGTCAAAATTATTAAATAAATGGGAAATTTGGGAATAAGGTTTGTATAGAAAAGGTCCCCGAGAAATTTGAATAAAAGTCATTTTACCAAACTGTTGCTGTCACTGTTGCTCTTACTCCCCCGGATACTGAGCGAAAGGGACAACATTTGCCCAACATTTGTACACAGTTGACATTAGTCACATGAGAACGGGTCGTTTCTTCGACTCGTTCTTATGTTCAACAGCTCGGCTGTGGAATGATTTGCCGGCCTCTGTGTTTCCTCCTTCCTACAACATGGGTCTCTTCAAGACCAATGTTCATTCCTTCCTCTCCTCAAAAAGACCCTCCACACAGCATCCCAGATGACATAGGCCCTGAGGGAAATTATTTTCCTCAGGGCCTCCTGTGTGGAGTTAATGTAAAAAAAAAAAAAAAAAACTGCACCTCTGGCTGGTAGTACCTAAATAAAATCATCAAAATCGAGGTTTTTTATTCACTTGTCTTCTCCAATTGAAAAATTGGACCAATTTTTAAGATTGTTTTACTAAATGTATTAGAACAAAATACTCTAACAGCCTTACTAAAAAACCCAGTGAAAATTTTATTCAATTGACAAACGGCCGCGGATGTGAAAACATTACTAATTAAAAATTTGTTCTTTGAAAGAAATACACATGGTTTCCACGGCCTGTGAGGGTAGTTTATCTCTGTTTTAACTAGACGTGGGCAGAATGATTCCTAGGAGTGAATCGATTTAGCCTGATTCCCCTATCCTTTTATTCATTCCTTTAATTCAATTAAATCCCAAAAAAAAAAAACTAGAGTGGGGAGGCTAACACCACCCAGCAGGAGACCGGGAGGACATGGAGCACCGCACAAAGAGGAGACTGATATGCTACGGAGCACCGCACAAAGAGGAGAATGATTATTTTATCTCATTATCTCGCAGGCTAAAACCTATAGATTAATGTGTTTGTCCCTTTTAGTGTCATTTTTTCGCTTCATCGAATTTCAAATCACAATGAGTGGGGAGGCTACGAAGCACCGCACAAAGAGGAGACCAATAGGCTACGAAGCACCGCACAAACAGGAGACCAATAGGCTACGAAGCACCGCATAAAGAGGAGACCAAGAGGCTACGAAGCACCACACAAAGAGGAGACCGATTATTCTATCTCATTATCTCGCAGGCTAAATCCTATAGTTGTATGTGGTTGTCTTTTTTTAGTGACGTTATTTTTCGTATGTAAAATGTATTTATAGCTAGCAATTAAATCTTAAAATTTAACAGGTTTTTGTTTCACCCTTAAAGTTTTATTAATTTTATTTCATTTTTTAAAATTAAAAATTTTCCACTTCACGTTATCTAATATAATCATGCATTTTAACATTAAGATGAGTATTTAGCTAAAGAGTATTTTTCTAAAGAGTAGACAGCTAACCACAGCTGATTGGCCTTATAATATCTGCAAATTTACATATTATATCTACCCAAGATCTACGTATAAGTAGGTAGGTACTTGTATTCCGATATCTTTCGTACGTACCAAAAAACCGATAATAAGTGCATCATTTTAGCTTCTCACTTTTCTAGCTGATGTTCGGATTGAAAGTCGAAAGCTTTCGACTAGCTATGTAATGAAATTGACGGCTTGGCGCGCGGAGGAATAGATGAACCGCACGGACGGATTAAGGGCTGGCATTGAGGAATGAATTAGTAATTTTTGACTACTGTTTTGTGTCTTATCCCGCAGTGACTTGATTAACTCGCGAGCTGCGGACCTAGGACAGAGTTGCGTTTCGGATTCGGACAGATCTGAGATTTGACTCGAACGATGACATCTGTCGTCATTTCTGGGTCTGTGAATTACGTGGGACGACTACGTCACAAGTGAAAAATACTTTTGTTTTAATTCCTGAATAAAACACTTCGGACATACTCTCGATAGCGATAGACTAGATACCTGGGACGCGGACATGGAGCCGGACCTGGGACGGCGGGAACCTTAGGACCATCTCAGGACTATTGATTACGACAAATGATTAATTCCTTAAGTGAAAGAGATGCTCGGACAACTCAGCTGAATCGCGGCCGCGTTTTGGGATGATTTTTATGATGTTCGGGTGTTTTTAGAATGACGGCGCGGCGTTAGCGGAATACGAGTCGTTCAAAATACCTACCGTCCGTCGACCACTTTGCAGCGCGCCGCAAATTGAATAATATTTAAATACCTATGAAACATTATAATATTTAAATCGTTTACGGAACACATTATTCATTGAAATAATTTTACAGTAAAATAAATGGAAATAAAAAATGTATGGTATCGTTAAAAATTGTAGGAGGCCAAAAGTAAGGAATGAAGAATCAATTCCTTTTGAAATTGAGAATCAGATCGAGTGTGTCACAATTTTGAATGTATTCATTTAATTCGGTCATTCAATTTAGCCCACGTCTAGTTTTAACCATTGACGTCCGAACGGTATTTGTAATTTTTCCATAGTATTTTGAATGTTCTATATATTTCTTATTTTTGAAGGTGTCGTAAAAACAAATACCATTTATGAAAACTAAATAAAATTACTTTTTGATTTGTGTATTTGAAATACACTTTAGCTTTCAAAAACTGCCATATTTTAAGATTCAAACTCGGAAAAAAATGGAAAAAATTTCCTCCCACAACATTTTTGACCGAAATGTAGAGAAATTTAAATAAAATCAAAATTTAAAAAACACAGTCCTTTTATGTAATAAATTTGAAAGGAAACTATCACCTCACTTTTTCATCGTGTATACAATAAAAAAATAATAAAATCTTTCAAAGTTTTTTTTATTGCCAAAACAATAACTTAAAAATAACACCGAAATTTAAAACAGATTTCTTGCATCTCCAAAGAAGTTAATTTTTTTGATACGTTTACGAACACATGTTTTAGATTTTAATATTATAAAAAATTATCACTTTTAAGAAATTCTCTTAAAATAAAGATCTTAAAATGAAAATCTTATCTTTTAAGTAACCTATAAAAAACAATATTCTGACAGTTCAACTTTGAAAGTACGGTGTTTGTACAATAACTTGATTAAACTGATGTAAACCACACAAATAACATGGTAAATATATCAATTATGTGAACAGAAGAGTAAATTCGTCACTACAATAGAAATTATTAAGTAAAATCACAAAACTTTCGATATCCCGCCATAAAACACACCTAGCTGTTTTGTCATCGCGGGCTGTCGCGGGCCGAAGAACTAATGCATAGGCGCGCCAATAATGCCCCTTGCGGAGAAAAATTAAAACAACATTGTTTCCTAGTAAATTAAAACCATATACAACGTTGTCACATCTTCAATGCGTTTTAACAGCGTGACCACGTAAGAAACGTTAGTGGTAATAAAACGTGTTTTAGTGTATACGAGGTTTTTTTATGTTATTGCAATAACACAGTTAATCGGTCGCGCTGTGGTTTTTTTTGAGTAAGGCTGTTAGTCTGTACATTTTGCTTTTTTTTTTAAAATACATTGTCTAGTTTGTATACTGAACGTCTGTTGATGGCGTTCAAACCAGGCAATTTTAACGATTTTTGTAGGGTCCTAACTCCTTTAAAAAGTAACATATTAAAACAAGGCTCAACGTACCGCCACGCAAGTGGTCAATTATGTTGTATTAAAAAATATTTGCAATATTGTCAAAATCCCGGTAGGAAATTATACATTTGTATGGACAAAACGCTACCTTTAAGGCGGTACACAATCCTAATAATTTTTGTATGCTCAAAACTCACATTTTAATCATTTCCGGCGAATCCGTAACTATAATATTTTTTTTATTTCCATGCCGTACAAGAAATGCGAGTTATTTATATATTAGATTAATAAAAACAGTAATAATAATAATAATAATAATAATAAGCCTTTTTTTTTAATAACTTCTGTTAGGTATGTATTAGACATGATCTTATTTGTTATAGTATATCCCGAAGCTCAGTTTGCCTCTTGGCATAGGCCTCCTCTAACATTTTCCATTGGGACCTGTCACGCGCTACTCTTCTCCATTGATGTCCAGCAGTGAGTTTTAGGTCATCTTCCCATCTCATGTGTTGACGTCCTCTACTTCTCTTGCCATCTCTGGGATACCAGTCAGTGACATTTTTGCACCATTTCTCTTGTGGATCGCGTATCATGTGTCCTGTCCATCTCCACTTTTGTTGGTCTATTCGGGTAACTACATCGGCAACTTTAGTTTTCTCCCTTATTGTGCTACCTCTCACTCTGTCCTGTTTCCTTGTTCCTGTCAAACTTCTCTCCATGGCTCTCTGGCAGCGTTCCAACTTTTCTCTGTGGCGTTTGGTGAGTGCCCAAGTTTCACATCCATAGGTGATGACTGGAAGTATACACGTGTTGAAGACTTTCCTTTTTATTTGCATACTTAGCTCCTTAGATTTCAAGACTTCTTTCAAAGACCAGTATTTCTTCCATCCATTTGCTACTCTTCTCTCGATTTCTTTAGTGGTTTGATCTTTGTGAGATATTATCTGTCCTAAATAGATGTAATCTGACACATACTCGAGTGGTTGGTTGTCAATTTTTATAGTTACTGGTTCAGAGTTTGTAAGCAATTTTGTTTTGTCTTTGTTCATGCATAGGCCGACTTTCACACTTTCCTCGTTTAGTGATTCTATCATTCTAGTTAGGTGCATTGGGTTTTCCTCGAATAGGACTATATCGTCTGCAAATCTTAGGTGGTTAAGTTTTACACCTTGTACGTTGATACCATATTTTTCCCAATTTAGTTTGCGGAAGATACTTTCCAGAGCAGCCGAGAACAATTTTGGTGATAGAGGGTCTCCCTGTCTTACTCCTCTCTCGATCTTGAACTTTTTTCCCAAGGTTTCTAGTTGGATCCTCGCTTCGCAATTCAAGTATATGTTTTTTATAATATTTATGTAGTTTAAAGGTATCCCCTGCTGTTCAAGGCTATCCCATATAGCTATGTGTCTTATGCTGTCGAAAGCTTTGGAGTAATCGATGAATGCCATGTATAGTTTCTTATTATACTCATTATATTTTTCTACTATTTGTTTCACCGTGTGTATGTGGTCCAGGGTAGAGTATTTTTGTCTAAAGCCGGCTTGCTCCCGTGGTTGATTTTCGTCTAACTTTTTACTAATTCTTTCCAGGATAACTTTGGAAAATACTTTGTATATATTTGACATCAAACTTATAGGTCTGTAGTTCCCTATGTCTTCCTTTTGTCCTTTCTTGAATATAAGAATAATGTTTGATGTTTTCCACTGTGTAGGTATTAGACCAGTTATAAGTATATCATTGAATATTGAAGTTAGTATTGGTAGTAGTTCTTCCATGGTGCCTTTAAGAAGTTCGTTTGTCACTTTGTCTGGACCTGGGGCTTTTTCCATCTTCTGACTGTATATGGCTTTTTCTACTTCTCTGGAAAGTATTTTTGGTTCAGTTACAACGTTTTCCTGCTCTTTATTGACGTCTTTCTTCGGATCATGTTTTTTTTTGTCGTCTGGGCTTGAGTAGAGGTCCTGGTAAAATTTTGTGGCTATTTCGTTTATGTTTTTTCTATTTGAAGAAGTATTCCCCCTTTTGTTTAATTTTGGTATCCATTCTTTATTTGATTCTCTCAATTCTTTAAGCGCTTTTTTCACTCCCCCTGTTTTCACTATATGCTTTTCTAATGTTTGCAGCCTCTTGGTCTTCCTATCTTTCCTGATGTTCTCTCTGATTTCTTTACTTAATTTTGTTATAGTTTTAATGTTATCTTTTTTAGGATGTTTTGAAAATAGGTGTTTTCTTTCTTCTATAAGTTGCAGCGTTGTGTCACTTAGTTCGTACTTGTTTCTTCTGCTAGTCTCAGCTTTTTCTTTAGTTAGTAGATTTTCTAGCTTTCCATATTTCGCACGAGCATCAGTGTTACTCAAAGTTAATTCTTCAGCTGATTCAATTAGGGATTGTGTTATTTTCCTTAAGGTTTCATCGCTGTGGTGTTTTGTAGTGTGTGAAGCGAAATGTTTTCTAGATTTATTTGGTGGTTCTATTCTTATATTGCTTCTTACCATACGATGATTTGTATTGAAATTGAATTTAGTTAGGACCGATGTATCCGTGAAGGCTTTTGGATAGTTTGTTGTTATGTAGTCAATTTCGTTTTTGGTTTTGCCATCGGGGGAGATCCATGTCCACTTATTCTTTTGGTTTTTCATGTATAAACTGTTCAAGAGCGTTAGATTGTGTTGTAATAATAATTCAACCAAAAATTCACCATGTGGACTTCTTCTACCTTGGCCAAACTTTCCCAAGACATATTCTTCCTTGCATTGCTTCATCCCGACTTGAGCATTGAAGTCGCCCATTAGAATAATGTGGTTGTTTTGATACCTTGTTAATATCTTTGTTAATTCTTTATAGAAAAGTTTGATTTCTGTTTTTGTTGCTTGTTCTGTTGGAGAATAAATTTGTATAACTGACCATACTTTTTGGTATCCCGGTATGTCAATGTTAAGAATGGCTATTCGATCAGAGATTCCAATTAGGTCTTGTATGTATTGTTTCATTGACCGTTTGATTATGAATCCTACTCCTCTTTGACCGGCTGTTTCGCCTTTGTGGAATAGTATGTAGTCAATGCGTTCCTCAATCTTTTCTCCTAGTCTTCTCATCTCACTAATGCCCAGGATATCCCATTTTATTTCTTCGAGAGCTTTTTCTAGCTCGTGTAGGCTTTCGGTTCTAAGGGTTCTCGTATTTAAAGTTGCAATATTGAGTATTTTGTTTCTTCTTGTTGTTAGAGGGTGGTGGTCTATAACTCCCGCGGGGACCAGCCGAATTGGGAGACTTTTTGTTAATTGGTTTTGATTGTTAATTTTTGTTGGTATTAATATTGTTTGTTTCCGATTTTCCGAGTCAATTATTAGTTTTTTGCAGCATTTAGTTGGGAGTCAGAATTTGCCCGGTTGACATAGTTCAGTATGTTAGGTCTGGTGATCTCTTTCGTGCTAGTTTTGGGTAGAGGTTGTGGAGGATTGCTTAATATTTTGTTTGTATTTACTTTCTTTTGTGCTGTTGACTTGGGAGAATCCGAAGTTCCTCTTTTCCTCTTTTCGCTAATGTTTTCCTGCGGTTTTAACACTATCAGTTTATCATATTTTATGTAAGCGATATTTCCCTTCTTTTTTTCATCTTCTAGTTGAGGTTGTAGCTGTTTTCGTTTTTCCAGGATTTCCTTCGAGTAATCTTCTTTCACATTAATACCTGACGGGAGGTTTGACTTGTTCTTGAGTATAAGGTGTTTTTTCCATTGGGTCGTGATAGATGCTATAACCGGACGATTCCGGTTTTCGCTTTGTTTCCATATCCTATACACGTTGCTAATTTCTTTAGTGTCCAAGTGTACTCCCGTGTCTACTATGAGGTCCGTGATGTAGTCTACTAGGTCTCCTTCAGATTTCCCCTTCTCTTCTATTCCAAAGAACACCAGATTATTTTTACGTTTTTCTCTATCTACCGCTTTAAGTTTTTGTTCTAGTTCTGATACTTTATTTTTAAGGATATTATTTTCCTCAATAATTATTTTCATCTTCTCATCTAGCGCTTCCATCACATTTCTAGTTACCGAACGAGTTATTATTTCGGCTTGTTTCTCTAGTTTCTCTTCAAGTTTAAATAAAAATAACTCCATGTTTTTGTCCATTTTGTTTGTGTTCTATAAAATTGTTCAGATGAGGTGATTTGATTAATGTATATTTACGCCTGTTGGTGGGCAAAATTTCGGCACTTCTGTAAGAACTTTCCGTACTTACGCCTGTTTGCAGTTTTAATTAATTTTCAGAATACGCATTTACTGCCCTCTATTGACTGGTAGGGTATCTCGTTAAATGATTTTTGGTTTAGTTGGTGTACATATTTACCGCCATCTATGAACAGATATTTTATAAATTTTTTAATAAAATAAAAAGATTTTGGTTTGTTCGAGGATCGAACCCTTCTCCGAAGAAACTGGAGCCAAACACTTTGCACCCACGCCAATTCACTGTTGAGCGTTAGCGAGATTAAAGTCTATATTAAGACTGTCATACCAGCAAATCATAATTTCGGTTCCGACTATAGCGCTCACACATCAGCGGTCGTGAGCGGACGTTTTTGGAACTAGATTTCGTTCCGCAGCAAGCTTGGTTTCGCGTATCTACTAGGACTATCTCACGCGGAGCTAGGGCTGGCTACAGTATGGGTCAGGTGAAGATGTTGAATTTTCGTTTCCAGAATTTTAATTAGTAGTAGGCAGTTATTTGTAATTTGTACATCGAAGTACATAAACACAAATATATACAAATGAAATGCGTAAACACAGTAGGTATAAAGTAGATGATATAATATAGACATGAATAAAAAAATTGTTATAATTTTTAAATATTTTGTTTTTTAATTGTACTTTAATCAAATTAACCGAGTAATATTCAGTTGGATTGTAAAAAATGTCTCATTTTGAAATATTTATTCGTGTGCACAATGGCATTATTAATAGATTAAAACGGAAAATAATATGAAATATATTGATAATAGACTAATATAATAGTGACTTAGTCATTAGAACAGAAATTATTAACAAAAACACAATTTGAATTACACAATCACAAATTAAAACTGTCATTTTGACGGGAATTTCAAGCGTATGGTGTCTGGCCTCTCTTTCGCAGTCCGTTAATGACATTTTTTATTATTAATAGTTCAAAACAGAAATTTTACAGTATTTATTGTGTGTAACTATTTTTTGATAATTTTTTACAACGTGCTTACACCATATACCTACTATAATTGTTTAATAGGCCAATTACATCACTTTTTTTTTTAAATTCCGGTTTAGGCAAATATTCTAAGACATTCTGTATTTTTTTTTAATCGTATTTTTGAAACCCTGGGGATTTTTTGAAAATTTCAATCCGAAAAATCAGACCATTTTTTATAAACCGGAAAGACGGGACATAATTTTATGGGTGCGAAAAAATGATAATTACATGGTCGAAAAACATTTAAAAAAAAATAACGTTTTCCACAAGAAAGGGCACAGGAGAATAACGAGGCATACCAAAAATATTACATCTCATAAATATTTTTTTCCTTGATCCATCTTATTGATCATAAATCAATTATAATGTTCAACGTCTATATTACTAAATACAATTTAATATACTTGTACTTGTAAATTATAATAATAATAAGAAAATTATAAAATTTGATTTTATTAAAATCAGCACCACTACCATTGTACCTCTAAAACGCGTACAGACAGCGTAAAATGTACAGGGTTCTCTTCATAACATCTGTCAAATCAAATGATAAGTTCGCAGAGAGGATATTCCATGGCCCCCTCGCTCCCCCGATTTGACCCCGAGTGACTTTTTTCTGTAAGGATACGTCAAAGTTGAGGTAAACAAACTTCGATCATGAACCATTGAAGCTCTGAACGAGGCGATTGAGGGCGTCATCGCTGGAATTCCGCAAGATATGCTGGGAAGAGTGGCCGAAAACTTCTTTCAAAGGGTCAATATGTGTATTGCTCGCCAAGGCCGCCACGTCAAACGATATCATTTAAAAAATATCATGAAAAAAAACGGCATCATTTCCCCGACGTAACGGCACCCGCCCCGCTCCTCTGCTCAGTCTGGGGAGCCTTCAGTGATTTTTTGAAATCAGTAACTCCTCTCTGCCCCACCCTGTATTATCAATTTTTTTTTAAATATTATTTTTTTTTTGACAAATTAGAGAGGAGTCAGTAATTTACATTTCGAATAAACGCCGTTAGTAAGCTCGAAAATCATCTGTCAAAAATTTAAATAAAGCAAGTACACATTTCTAATATATAATTATAACTGAAACAAGTGTGTTAAATTAATCTTAGGGTAAAAAATAAGTCAACAATCTAGAAAAGTAGAAAATGACAAATGAATGCTTGCTAAAAGAAAATAAAGATCTTATAAAAATAAAATGTGAATGGATGTGGGTTAACTTTCGAAATCACTGGACACGCATAGGAATATTTTTGTAAAAGACAACCTTTTTTTATTTTTTAATTTTTAACTTTATGAGTAAAACCTCAAATTCAATTCAATCAACAAAGTTTCACGGTAATCGGGTGAATGGTATAATAGAATATATGTATATATAATTTCATAACGCCGTAACCACTTTCTCCAGATCCGACCTGCCATGCAGCTGGTGGGCAGACGCATCCGCCGCCAAGACCTGAACAAACCTCACCCAATAAACCCAGGCACCCCTGCTAGTCACCAAACCTTGCGAACCACTTGGGATGACCTATGGCAGACGTGTTGGTTATCTAATAAATGGTTCCCGGGGCGGTGGTACCCATACTCGATTCTCGTGTTTGTTATTTTTGTAATACGAAAAATGGATATAAAAAAGGTCTACCCGCCCACCCCCTCTCAACCCCCCCCCCCCCTCATACCCTCCTTCCAATCCCCGCCTCCTTTACCCCTCATCCCAACTCTTCTTCAACCTCCCTCCCTTGGGAGCTGTTGGACTCTTGTGCGATATAAACATAAAAATTATTTACAATAAAAAAAAATCCCATCCCCGTCCCCATCCCCCATCCCCAGCCTTGCAACGCATGCCGGGTACGCGCTGTATATAATTTCTTTTATTTATTTACGGACAAATAGTCCATTAACAATATAATAATAACACGAATAACAAGCGAGCCTAAAGGCCCGACCCGCCTAGCAATTGATCACTGTTCGCATCGATTACCGTTCGCATGTCATTTTTTGTAACCAGCACCACTTTTCGTAATAATCACCACTTTTCGTAACGATTCACCAGTTAACCCCATGTGTCGAGCAAGTTTTACTTTTAAAAAATGGGGCATTTGGGACTCTTGAGCAGTCGGGACTCTTGTCTCTTGTATCGTATAATGAGGGACAAATAAAAACATTTCTTTTTAAATATAAAACTTTTTGCATAAAAATATTCAATGAAAATGAAATTCGGTCAACCCTGTTGATTTTACGAACGTGAAACAAGGAATTCGTATGTATTTACAGTTTCGTTCCCAAAATATTATTTCAAACTGTTGTGATTCAGAGCGACGTGGACACGTCCTTGTCGGGCCACTTTTCGGGCCGTAATGAAGTGTGAAATTTGTGTTACGGCGCTATGATAAAAATCGTGAAATGCGAAGCTGTAAATTAATTAATATTAAATACTTCCTAAAATTATTTTTCGCTCAAACTTATTTATGATTTGTCAATAATGTCTTAGCACAATAAGTATGTAAAAAAATCTGAAATATATTAGTTTATAAGTTCGCAAATAAATACACAAACTGACTAAGTTTCGTCAAGAAACACATGTACGTATATATTTTTTAATGATTTTATTGAAACTAAAATTAAAATTCTAAAACATGCGTTTGCTAGATAATGGATTGATTTATTTTAATGCATGATTATATTATTTGAAATGGCTGTGGTATAATACAAAATCTTTTTTGAAAATTTAACAAATCTGTCAACGACCTATGGAATAACCTTATTATACTAAAAATTTAAAAAAATTCTCAAAATTTATTACATGCGAATGGTAGATAAAAGAACAATCTTTCGAAATCCATTTATAATTTTTTGTGGAAAAGAGTCAATACGTCTAAAATCTGATTTGAAAATGACATATTTCTGGTTTTCTCTGGTAATGCCCTCTTAAACAACTGTCAACGAAATGTATTAGTGTATTTTTGTTGTTTTTTAACTAAAACACTACTTTTATTGTTTTATTCACAATTCAAATTTGTTAAGAATTCACTAATTGCCAGATTTTATTCCGGATGTTTATTATTTTATTTATTTCACTTGATAACAATTAAAGTTCAGTTTTGTTTTCAGTTAAGTTTCAGTTTTTATATCACTTTTGTATCACTTTTGAGGCACTCCCCGTTCGAGTATCGATAGAATAGACACACGAGGATATAAATTCTGCACCGAGTTTTATAGTACACAAAAAATTTCAGTTTGTTAAACACTTTTAGTGCGAATTTTCAAAACATTTCTATGTGACAGAATCCTAGATATATTGTGTCAATTTTTTTGTAAAAAGTCACTTTATGAGCATATCTCGGTAGAATACCGGGAGACTAACACACCGGGTGATAGACCGAGAAAAACACTGCACTTCAGTAGCAAATTTGATTTGATTTAGACACTATTTCTTTGTATGATTCTTCAAAAAACTGGAGCTAACGAAATTAGCGACTGATCAAGTTCAATGGCCTACGAGTATTAAAACAGTACCTTACCATTAATATATTTTACGTACAACGATTTCAAAACTATATAACCCATTTTTCAACTATAAAGTTAGCGGTAAGCACCAGACTTTATTTTTCTAGAGATGAATTAATAATTTCGGGAGGACAACATGGAGGCACATTTTAAATATTTGTAGCAGGTTCTTCAGAATTAATTAAAATGAACGCGGCAGAACGGTCGAATCTCCAGGCCTGCTAGGGTGAATTCGACCGTACGTTCGTAAATTTTTTTTTTTTTTACAGTGAATACCGCACAAGAATCTCAACTGCTCCCGTCTGGAGCCAGTGAGACTATGGCATCCCCAATTGGGGTATGTTGTGAGGCTGAAGGTAGTGGGGAGGGGAGGAGGTGGGGAAGAGGAAGGTTGGGAAGTTCCTGGCTATTCAGATCTAGTCACTAAACACGGCTAAAGCCATTTTCAAGCAACGTTTGAATTTCTGAATGGTGGTCTTACACCAGGGCGATACTGATAGTATCTTCCACTCTGGAACATGCCGCAAATATACTTTACATTATTTTAAATGAATTAATTGTGAAATAACACAAATTAATCAAATAAAATTTATTTGCGCATGCCGGGTTCGAACCCGCGACCTCCGGATTGTGAGTCAAGTGTCTTGCCCACTGGACTACGGAGGTCGTAGTCGTACGTAGGTCGTGTAAACAAATATACGCCGTGCCGCGGCGTATATTTGTTTACACGCTTTCTTCACTTACGTCGTTAAGATTCCCACATTATTTATCTTCTTCTTCTTTTCTTTGATACGGCAAATTCGACAGTGCACGGGTCGCGAGACGTAATTTGTATACACGGCTTCTTTACTTACGTCGTTAAGATTCTGAATATATTTTAGGGTATATTGTCGTCTTAAGGGCCTTTAACCAGCCAGCGGCCGAAAATCTACATTTCGTCCAAAGATGTTCTTACGATCGTACATAGCGGTTCCAATGAGAAAGATTAATTATTCTCCGTACCAGCTTATCTAATTATATTGAATTATAGTTAAACAAGCGCTAAATTACGCACCCACCTAAAATATACTATTTTAACAGAACATTATTTTAATTGTCTATTTCAAAATGGAATTATTTACCGTGACTTTCACCGATCTGAGCTGGTAGATATTGTACTATCAAAGTAACTAAATCATCCAAATTTAGCAACGAATAAAGCATCATAATACCACTCTTGTTGGAATGATTTTGAATGAATTCGTAAATCAGCACAATTAACAACGCAATTATAAGTCTATTCAAATAATGCAATAACATAGCTTCGTAAATAGGAATCATTTGTTCAGACCTCATTATTTCTTAATATTATGTTATGTATGTATGTTATAACATGTATAGTTACACAAATAATCATTAATTGTAAATTAATAGGGAGATATTTATGGAAATGTGGGGTTTTATCTACCTAATACAGTCTTACCATCTTACTAATATTATAAACGCGAAAGTTTCTATGGATGTATGTGTGTTTGTTACTCTTTCACGCAAAAACTACTGAATAGATTTTAATTAAACTTTACAATAATATAGCTCATACATCAGAATAATATATAGGCTATAATTTATAAAGCTAGCTAGGAAGGGGACGCGGTAGGGGAACGGGGAGGCACGGGAAAGGTGATTCAGGGAGAAACAATGTATTTCTTTGAATGTGGCATTGAACGCATGCCGGGAACCAGCTAGTAGACAATAAAATCAAAAGTTTACAAACCATAAATACAATTTCAGCGATATTCTAAATGTTGCTATAAAAATATAGGCAATGAAGCAAACGCAAAACAATGTATTTGGCAAGCGGGTATGGGTACCGCCGCCCCGCTAACCGTTTATTGGATAACCAACACCTCTGTCATAGGTCACCCCAAGTGGTTCGCTACATTTGAAAGCAACCATTCTTTTGAAAATAATACGGGGATAAATATTCTTCATAAATATTAATAATAAAGGATAACCCTCAGATAACTTAGAAGCCTTAGAAATTAAAAAAAATCCCTTCAAAATAATGAGTCCTTATCAATAAATTTATTTGTATTATAAATTTTTGCATGTAAATGTATCTCTGGTGTCACTTGCCAATGTAACGTCACAATTAACTGTTATACATACACTGTTTTATCATTACTAATATTTTGAATATTAATTTGTGACATTTAATTAGTGTTTATGGCATACTTATGCTGTTTGTATTAAATAAATAAATAAACAAAAAATATTATCTTATAGCCCAATCTTAGATATGTTCCCATTAAATGTCCGATATGGTTCCCCCACCCACTCTTAGCCTTGCCGCACACATCAGGTTTTTCCATCCGATTGTCTGATCAGACAATAATCGATTCGAAAACCGGATTGGTTATAATACCGGTACCACGCCCATTGTCAGACCGGATTGATTTCCGATTTCCGCGCGGGAAAGGCGTGGCCTATTTTCATTACCGTCGCGCCGGCCGTCCAATCGATTTTTGTCTGATCAGACAATCGGATGGAAAAACCTGATGTTTGCGGCCGGCCTTAGTAATAATAAATT
This sequence comes from Limnephilus rhombicus, assembly GCA_929108145.2. Classification (NCBI taxonomy): domain Eukaryota; kingdom Metazoa; phylum Arthropoda; class Insecta; order Trichoptera; family Limnephilidae; genus Limnephilus; species Limnephilus rhombicus. The sequence continues at coordinate 32,733,556 of OV815271.1, forward strand.
GTACTCACCCACTGTTTTGTAATTGTCAAGTCATTATATGTTTGCCCTGTGGTTCTAACAAATATATATTGTTTCATTTATTCATAATGGATTACCACAAGGTTATGGCTACATTCAAAAGTATACAATATAAACGATTTCAGTAAGTCTGTAAAAATATTTAAATATCTAATTAAGGGCCTTACTAATAAACGTGCTTAAAATTTTACACAACCATTATTTTACGGTAAATGAATGTTTATCAGATGTGTAAAATTAAAACAAGTGAATTGGTAAAGCTACCATCTACTAAGTTTAAAAGCGGGTGAATCGGCGAGTGAGATTGTCATGATGGCACACAAAACTGTCCACTCGCTCAGTAGCGAACATTTTTGTAGGAAACGGAGCTCGCAGGTCGCTGCTAGCGCCAGTAGCGAGAATAACGACGCCTGTGTGAACTAATTCTGTCAGATGTTTGGCAGTCGAAATCAGCTGTTTGTTGGCAGCCATTTGGAACGTATAAATAAACAAATCGAGTGAGTAGCAAGTAAAGTTGACGACCTTTCAACTTTTTTCGTCGATTGTCAAGCACGATTAGCAAGTACCACAATTATACTGAGCCAGTTTATTAACAGATAGTGAATTTCCCAGATAGTAGCTTGTAAACTCGCCCAAATGTCAACGACGCTTAAAAGGGAAAGAAGTTTATGGCAAAATTGCTATTTTTAGATAGATTTTTATTAAAAAAAATCCTTTATTAAAAAAAATATATATATAAAAAAATACCTTCTTAGTAAATTCTTAAGCAGTATTCATGTAAAATATAAATTTTTGGTAGCCTAATTAAAACGTATTATCCCCATGACCAAAATTTACATTCAGAAATATCTCTTTTCCGCCAGAAAAATTATTACAAATTGAAGTCAATCCACTAGATCACGTAGTAGGATCGGAAATTAATTATTCTTCGTGAGTTATATTCAGAAAAGTTCTGAATATTTTTCTTGCGAAGAAATAAAGATTATATTTGAGTGCTCCAACTTTTAAGGACGACTGTTGAACGTACTACAGAAAATAATATCAATACTGTGGGCTGTAACTGTTATGTATGGGAGAACTCAATTTAATGCTTAGATATTATTACGTAAAAAAAATGCTCTATGTTCTGTGCAAATCAATAAATAAATACTTCAAATTTACCTCATTGAACCGATTTACTAAACATTGAAAAAATTGATTATGCAAGGTGGCGCAAAATTAATCACCCTACCGGAAGATGTTATAATTTTTGCAAATGGCGTCGTACGTCAATCATATTTGACATTTGTGAACTAGACAGCTGCAAACTACAAACAGACAAGCAATGGAGCGCTATACTCCGCAAGAGCGTGGAATAATTGTGTCGATTTAAGCTTTAACGCTTTTAGCGATTTTGTGTCGAAAGTCATCATGTGCGACGAGGCTCATTTCCACTTAAACGGTTACGCCAATAAGCATAATATTCATTTCTGGGGCACTGAAAATCCGCGTATGATACACGAAAAGCCATTAGATTTCTATTAAGTACTCAATTTTTTTTTTTTTTATTTAGTAAAAAAGTTATTCAAAAACAAAATTGGATGATTAATTTTGCGCCACCCTGTACGTTAATTTTTGGTTAGGTACCTACTATTTTCAAGTTTCAGGTTATTTTTCTGATTTTTCAAATCTTAATCAAACCACACCACATAGCTATCTATGTGGTGTGGCGTTAAGAGTTATATAGTTAAGGTTAAGTTATATTGTTGCGTTAAGAGTTATACACAGGCGTTAAGAGTTATATAGTTAGTAATTACCGGGCGATATGTACCTACGCAGTTAGTGAAGCCTGTTTGGTTTGAAGGTATGATTGTAGTACGTAGGAAAATCCTAGGAAATCTGTAGTTATTATATCTGTAGTCCTATACTCCCTTTAGTCTGTACACTCAAACACGTATACCTACCCATCCGCCTTAATAGCGTTACATCCTAAAACTACACGAAAATTCGTGTTAATTTTCCCAGAAACTCGCATTATCATAAAGACCTCCTTTGTACTTCACTGCCATGTTATTATGCGTGTTTCAATTGATTTTATTAATTACTAATAATCAAATACTAATTACTACCCGGCTTTGCCCGAGTTCCTACACAAAATTTTCAAATAATTTGAAAAAAAGAAATATAATTTGGACCTAAACATTCAATGTATGGAATAAACAATATTAATCCCTGGTTGTTTAAAAAAATTTGAACAATTCATCAATTTTTTTAAATTAATTTTCAAGTTTTTCAAGTTCTGTTATTATAGCATTATCGGCCGGTTGCTTCATAAAACTGAAATAATCACAGAAATTGAACAGAACTTTCACAGAATTTGAAAATTAAATTAAAAAAAATTATAATTTTTTAAATTTTTTTGAAACAACCCATATTAAGAAGCCTTGGCTTGTTTTTTTGGCATGGAACAATCTGTATTTGAAGTTCCACTTAGAGATGACTTTGCAAGCTGAAAAAAATAAATTGTATGTTATAAATTCCAGGTAGTAAAATCTGCGAGAAATTCATATCTCCAGAACTGACCCCCCGCGAGTTTTTTTTTAAGAAAGACAAACATTCCCGGGTTCCAAATAACCTGACAATATTTGAAAATCTCCTACTACCACCACAGTAAGCGGAAAACCTTGCTTGTGATGGAGGACTTAGCTAGCTGATGAATCGAGTACGCGACGCCTGGGTGGAACCCAAACGCAATATCAACTCAGCCACTGACCGGTCAATTTATCCATCAGAGTTCAGTGTCCGAAAATCATGTTATGTGGGTTCCGAAAAGGAATATTTGTGTAGATAATTACAAATTAGAATCCACCCATTTAAGGCTCCAGAGATTAAGATGGGCCGGACATGTGCACCAAATACGACCTCCGTAGTCCAGTGGGTAAGACTCTTGACTCACAATCCGGAGGTCGCGGGTTCGAACCCGGCATGCGCAAATAAATTTTATTTGATTAATTTGTGTTATTTCACAATTAATTCATTTAAAATAATATATAGTATATTTGCGGCATGTTCCAGAGTGGAAGATACTATCAGTATCGCCCTGGTGTAAGACCACCATTCAGAATTGAAACGTTGCTTGAAAATGGCTTTAGCTGTGTTTGGTGACCAGATCTGAATAGCCAGGTACTTCCCAACCTTCCTCTTCCCCACCTCCTTCCCCTCCCCACTACCTTCAGCCTCACAACATACCCCAATTGGGGATGCCATAGTCTCACTGGCTCCAGACGGGAGCAGTTGAGATTCTTGTGCGGCATTCACTGTAAAAAAAAAAAAAAAATGCCAAGCACACAAGTAGGTACGAAGGTTCTAACAAGAAGGGATAAACGAAAGGCGGGCAGACCTAGACTAAGATGGGAGGATGATGTCAGGAAGGATGCAAGAGACTCCATGTTGCGGATTGGAAGACCACGGCCGAGGACAGATGGCGGTAGAGGCTCATTTTAAAGTAGGCCAAGGCTCGAAATGGGTTGTAGCGCCATTGAAGAAGAAGAAGAATTACAAATTACTTAGAATTACTAGGACATGGAAAATCCCCAATTACAACACGAACAAATCTGATGTCAGTAGGATAGGTAAAGAATAATAATATGTGTTGTTTACCAAAAATTTTTTTTTATGTAGGAATGTAGGTTAAAGGAATCTCCTCTTTAAAAACTTTGATATTCCTATGTACGTAAAGTCAGTATAGCGTACGTTAATGGGTAAAGCTTTTACGTTTATTTATGTTAATTTGTGCAATGAGCTGATATGCCAGTTGGTACTTGTCGGTTTTATTCATTAAAATGTTACCGCAGAACATGTTGCAACACGATATCTTTATTTCCTTAACATTTTCATGCAAATTTCTTATTATCCCTAAGCCAAGTTAACAACAGCGTAGACGGTCACTGTAACAGACTAACAGATTGCAGTGTTACATCTGTTACTCTATTGTGTTTGAAAGTGTTTTCACAAACGTTCTTGAATGTATAAAAGGCCACTGTACACTGGATCTGGGGCAACCCATATTGCTGCCTTAAAAATAATCCCTTTTCGAAATGAAATAATATTTTTCATGTTAAGTGAGTTCAAAATAATAGCATAGGACATAGAGATTAATGCATAATTGTACACGTACACCTTCTGGGGACCTAGGATGGGCGGTCGATAAGAATTGATAGAATAACTTTCGGTAACCTCTCATCGTTCCCAGCATGTTTGCAAGTACCAGTTCACAATGACTTGAGTGTTTGCTTCGCGACATATTTTAATATCGATCTATGTTTAGTTCCAGTATTTTCCCGTGTAATGCCCCACACAATCGAAACGTTTCTTCAAATCGTTAGTGGTCGAGTGGTCCAAAGCGTCGGGCTCTCACCAAGACGTCACAGGTTCAATCCTGTGTTTGCTAAGTCCTCCATCATTATTGCGCATGCAATATTTTACATTTATGAAGTAGGAAGAAATTAAATATTATGCGGTTTCCCGTAACCGGGTCCATTGAAAAAAAAACATTTTATTTTTCCACTCAATGGTCATTCACGCTAAGCCAGTGCAATTAAATTGTCAGCAATGACTTCAGGTATGTTTAATTATGTAACTGAAAAGAGATTTACTCCTAAACTATTCAAATTTCCACACCAGTTCTTTTCCGACTCAATAATTTGTTTATGTCCGAACCGGGTGAAAATTAAGTTGTTCTCTTTTATTTGTAATTGTTTCTGACCGAACTTTTCAAATCGGAAGTCCAAAGCCGACATTTTAATGGTTAAATTCTTTCAACATCTGATAAATAATGTAGAAGTCGCCGAGGTAGCTTCTCTGTTAGCAGAATTTCCGATTTACGGTTATTTCAGTGTCGCTTTGGCATTGATAAAAAAGGGAGAGAAAAACTAGTCCACTAGAATAACGAAAGAATGGTCCATATGGACTTGTCGGTTGGCGCATAGTGACTGATAACCTGTCGGTTTGCGTTTTATTATTTCTAGACCTGAAATGCATTTTAAAATTCTTGGTTCGTTCGTTTAAATTTTAAACGAATTACCGTTGATAATTCAGGATCATATTTTAGTTAATGTTTTTTATTTGCTCTTTGCTCTTCTTTGTTCGTTGATATAATAATTATTTGAATAAAAAAAAAAACATTTCCCTTTTTATTTATTCAGAACGGCAGATACTCTCACTATCGCCCTAGTGAAAGACCATTCGTAATCGAAACGTTTTGCTAGAAATGTCTTCAGCCGTGTTTCATATTTGAATAGCCAAGTACTTCCCAACCTTACTCTTACCCATCTCCTTCCCCACTTAGCCTTACAACATACCCCAATTGAGGATGCCATTGTCCCACTGACTCTTAACGGAGGGAAGCCGTTTAGATTCTGGTGCGGTATTCAGTGTATTCACATAAAAAATAATAAAATTTTGGTCATCCTTCCTTCTTGACAGTTAATATTTAATACACAACAATTCAATGTCTTAGCTTATATAATGTTAAAAATTATTATTTGTTACTTTCTGGCTTGTATGCCAACAACAAGATTAGCGAACAAAATTCCAAAGCGAAATTTGCTCCAAATGATGCTGTGGAAAACAAATGCTAAAACTATCCAATAGTGTCCGACCGAACTTTCGGTTTCGGTTTCGGCCTAGTTTCGGCCAAAAAACGAGTTTCGGCTTAGTTTCGATTTCGGCCGCCATCCAGCCGAAACTACGGCCGAAACCGTAACTCAATTCGGGAGGTTTCAGGGCTCTACACACGACACTGCATGCAGGCCTGCAGGGACTTCTGCCGCAGAGAGTCCCTGCAAGCGTCTCGTTCTAGCGGCCCTTTAACAAACAAGACAGCGCTAGTTCGCTCATACCCACGCTCTCTGCAGGCACTGCCTGCAGGCACGCAGTGTCGTGTGGAGAGCCTATTCGTTCTGCGATCGGACATGTTCGTTGCACTGAACTGCGAGTCACGAAGTGTCATTTTGCTGCGTCCGCGCTCATAGTCGTGTCAGGACTTGATTCATCTGTTTGTGCTCGCTCCGCGAACTTTGCGGTAGTTCGGTTTATTTGTAATTTATTTGAAATTCGAGGTGTTTATACTTAACATTATTTCGAAATAGGTAAGTTTTATTTGGCAATTGAAATGATTTAGTTCAGGATAGGCCCCGAGGAAAATAATTTCCCTGCTTCTGAGTTTGTATTTTGATATTTCAGTCGGCATCATGATCTCGCGTGGGCAAACCATCGAGCTTATTTGTGTTGGCTAAAGACGGACTGACAAAAATATCGTACACTCAATTGCTCTTCGAAATTCATATTGATTTTCTTTATTTCATTTACCTACTTTAATTGGTGTTTTTTTGTTTTTATCGGCGGTCATCGTCTACAGCGCTCCATTCCTCTTTCTGTCATAGATCCCATCCCCACACACTTACAATACATTCGTCATTTTTTATTTAACAACCAAAATATTCACTAGAAATAATTTATATAGCAGAACAACGCTTGTCGGGTCAGCTAGTAATGTTATAAATATTATTTACGAAGCGATTTACGATTACGGTTTCAAAAAGCATAAATAATTTATTTGAAATAAGTCGTGATAAATGCAATGTTTATTTTTAGTTCAAATATCAGAGACTTATCATTTAAAAATAAAGGCTGATTGATTAGGATTGACTATTTTTTTCCACGAAAACATGACCTTATATGGAAGTTTCGGTTTCGGCCGAACCTGAGACCGAAGCCGAAACTCAGTTTCGGTTTCGGTTTCGGCCGTAAAAAACTAGTTTCGGTTGGACACTACTATCCAATGATAGGCCGGGTAGGTAATAAATAGGCAGAGGCAAACATGTACAATAACTACCCGGTCTAACTAACTTATATAAGGTATATACTTACGCTAAATTCAAGTTCCGACCCGAAAACCCAACCTAAAATAATTTTGAGTATTACTGTATAGTCGTATAGTACTTTCATAATCTAAATTAATTCTCTCTTACCAATATACTTGTCAATGCTAGAAATTGGTAACTGGGTATTCTTATATAGATACTTCTTTATACTAACTGTTGATTGCCTATTCGATTATTTTTTACCAATTTGACTGGTTCTATTTTCTTCTAAATCGATTTTGCTACTAAAGGGTTGAGCAATTTCAGCTTTATTTACTCTTGCTAAAAATACAGTCGTGAATTTATTATTATTGGATCCAGTATGTATATATTTAGCTCGGTGGTGAAATTTGGTTTGTTCTGAAATTCTAGTACGTGGGCTAGTTGGAGTAAAAGGCAGACATAGTCGAAGCTTAACTCCGAATGTTTCTGCCTTTTGCTCCATTACTAATTCATTGTCTAGAAAAATTATATCTGCAGCTTGCCGCTATTTTTTGAGTTGAAAACCTGTATATAAATTTTTCAAACCGTTTTATGTAAAAATAAATACGGTAAGGTACTTCGTTTTAAAAAAAAATAATAAGTATAAATAACTTGCATCCTGTGGGCATCCATCTGAAAAAAACCATTAATGATACGAATTCGTCGAAATTGAGTCTTGTAGCATATTATAGCGTATTAGGTTATTTTTTACGGTTTTTTTTTCCTAGTTTCCCAGTCAAGATAATGCATCGCCACACTATATTTCGTGAGAAAATAACATAGATGCAATTAACAAAATAAACAAAGATCTACACAATGTAGCAAAATGGCTGAAATCCAACAAGTTGAAACTGAACGTAAAGAAAACAAAATAGGTAAATGGAAACAGGCAAATTTTAAAGGAGTGCATACATAAAATTAAATGAATAAAATCTTATTGGAAAGGGTGCATGCAGATGAAAAGCAAATACACTATAAATATTATCTTATTTTACCAACTGCCTCAATTAAAATATATTTTAATTCAAATATATAATATGTTAATTATTTGTTTGTACTATATAAAAACTGTGCTATACAATTACGTATAGTTCTATTTTAATTTCTTTTTAATAATAATAATCATGTCTTCATCAGTCATCAATAATACTAATTTCGGTTATCTGTGCGTCCTGCGTAACTCTGATTCAATGAACTCGAATTTTCTTTGAATTTGAATAGGAACTGATTTGTCTAGCTCTCAGACTGTCCGTGAGTTTCCACGGATCTTAATAAAAAAACATATATTTTATATTATATTTTAATTGTAAAGTTAATTATGCATATTTTTTAAATGTGATTAAAAAGCAAAATAAGTATATACTATTGTTAACTATTTTGTCTTTAAAAATGATATTAAATTGCAGTAAATCGACATGCTTTCATATTTATTTGATCAAATATCCTACATGAGTTAAAATAAACACTGAATCTGATTGATGGCTGTATTCGGTGTGTTGTCACATCACGTATTACAAGGGAAACATTGAACTCTGCAGAGCTCTGCATGCTTGGTTCAGTATACAGTATAAACTATATACCTACATGTAAACTTGGGTTATGTAATACAAACAATGTATGAAGCACCGCTTTGAACACACCAGCTATAAGCAAGTAGTTACTTGTTACGTATTGTTGCAGGAGGGTAAACGATTGAGTTAAGCGTTAATTAATTAATATGGAAAACACGAGTAATTTAGATTAATTTGTGTTCAAAATTGATAATAATCATTATAATACTTGACTAATGAATAACGTTATTGTTGTGAAAGGTTTCCTCGTGGTCGTGCTGTAAAAGCTTCAAAATAAGATAAAGTATTTATAATTCGTTGCAAAAGAAGATAACACCAATAATCTAAAGGAAAATATGGAAGAGAACAAGGCATAGAAAAATAAAAACATAACGCTCGCAACAGGGGCTCGAACCCAGAACCTTTCGTCTTACTGGGACGGGCGCCTCTACCAATTCGGCCACTTCATCAAACCGTCATATCGATCCATAATCGGCAGAACAGCGTAAGCGGCAAACGGTCAGTTGTTCAGGAGAAGGTTTTTTTAAATTAACTTTCTTCATTGATTCCAAAAAGGATGTTGGTTAATGAGAATTATTAAGATGGTACGAGAGATTTTTCGATATTTAATGGTTTTTGTGCGTTTTCGAAGTCGCCTACGTCTATAACTGTACGAACAAAAAAAAAGTTAAATCAAAATAATGATAGTTACATTTACGTTCTATCCCACAAAATATAATTATACATCGTCGAAAAATATTTTTCTTACTTTACAACTGTTTTAAAAATAGCTGTTTTCAACAAATCTCAATCGACCTGCAAATATTTTTCTTATGTGGTCATATACAAGAAGGAAAAAAAAGAAAAAAAATATGTTTAGATAGAAAACATCTCAATCTATGCCTGCTCATTTTTACATTTTTTAATTAAAGAGCCTATTTACCTAAATTACGATGTGATACTATTAAAAAAACTTCATAAATCAGTCAACATTAAAATCGTTTTAATGTACCAAAAAACAGGTTAGTTAATAAAATAAAAATATCATCCAATTAAACAGTATTTTAAGTAAGTCAATTTAAAAAAATATTTATTAAATTCCAATGATTTACTTGGTTTACTTCGATATTCGTAAGTATATATAAATACCACTTTGATCAATCAATTCCATTGCGCGAACAGGCTTCGCCGAGAACGGTCGCCCCCGACGCTGTCCCGCGTGATTTAAGTAAAAACAGAACCACCAAAAAGATCAATCATTTACTAGACCTGAATACATTGTGAGAATTATTAAACTGACCTTTTTACAATGTTCTTTAATTTACCATCCACAATATTTGCGCGGGCGAATTCAGTCGGCGTTGGCCTCAGGGATATACAACGCAAATATTTAATATTCTGTTTTTATGATAATAAAAAAACAATTGAAAATAATTACATAAATCTTTCTGATAATTACATAAGAAACTATAATATGATATGCATAATTCGGTGTTAAATAAATACATATTAAAAAAAATCTGAATGTAATTTCGTTAAATTATTTACATAAAAATTATTCCTTACATCCTAGTTTTGTTCACTTTTAGAAATATTTATTTTTAAAACATTTCTTTTTTATAAAATATTTCTTTCATTACTAGTTTTGTCATTTTTGGTAAGGCTCTCGACTAGCGTTAAATTTTATTTGATTTTTTTATATTATTCCACAATTTACTAATTTTAAAATATTAGGTCCTACCATATGAAATTGGCGTTTTGTATGGGAGGAACATAAAGTCTTTTTTTTAATATTATATATTTATTTAATCAAAGGTACCATTGCTATCTATGCACTTTTGCCATCTCATAGGTATTCATCGATCCCTTTACTAAAAAAAACCATTCGGACGGGAATCAATAAAATCTTTGATAGTCCAGTCAACCTGTGTCGCAGTTGAAGGAAATAAATAGTATAAAGCTATTTTTTTCCCCATCGACTACTACTATTTAGACAAGTGTTTTGTCAAAACTCCCCGCCCCTACCACCCTTGCTCCACCCCCTGTGCCCCCCAAACATGAAAAGTGTAAGGGTTTTGTAAATCGCGTCTATCTCAATTACTAAACAACATATCGGATTGAAACTTTTTTATTCTCTTTTTTTAAATATTTTCTACAATTAATGTCCAGTAAATTTTCATCGTAACTTTTACCGTTTGTTTGTAATTCATATGAAAAGGTAAAAATTTGTATATTTTTTGGAACGAAATTTTACTTTTTGTCAAAGAACTTTTCAGGCCGACATTTTATGAAAAAATATTTCCTACAAAGGTTATAGCCCTTTCTATGAGCTATGAAATAATATATTTTAATGTGTACTTTATGGCAAGAAAACACCAGATATCAACCGTGAATGCTTCGTGCGCACCATCTCTGCGGCGCTCCGCGGCAGCGGATTCATTGCCGCACTACTCATGTTTGTTTATACTTATTTATTGGATTTTTTTGTCAATTGCTTTAAAATTTGTCTCTATTCTATTTAAAATCTGGTATCAGTTCAAGATTTCAGCAATTAAAAATGCCAGAGTTGTTGCATGCAGAGTGAATCATGCCAAGGTCAGAGTCCAGAGAGAGGGTCGCGTCGTAAATGTCCGTGTTTCGCAGTGATTGTGTTTTACAGTTTGTGTTTGTTTTTGTGAACCAAAATAGAGGACGTGTCTTGTGTTATTTGTTTTGCTTTTGTGCCAGTTTCACTACCTGGATGGTCTGGATACATGCGAAACTGTTTCGATGGTAGACAAAACTTTGAACCATCTTATGTACTAGCTTTGCCTTTCATAAACATAGATCCAGGAAATCTGACTGCTATTTATTCTGCCCTTAGTTACGCTTCTAAAGAAAGCAAGGTAGCTGACCAGCCGTGTATTGTCACATTTGACCAACCACTTTTCCTGAAAGCAGTTGATATTGTTGTAAGTTCTTCTACAGAAAGTGAAATATCTGGAGTAATCGTCAGACTAGGCGGATTCCATCTTCAAATGAGTTTCCTTGGTTGCTTAAGAAAGTTTATGGAAGGTAGTGGATTCGAAGAAATGTGGACCTCTGTTTATGGAAAATCAACGATGCCTCACCTTATGTCGGGACATGCTTACGCTAAGTCTTATAGAGCTCACATGATGACCCAGGCAGCTTTGATGTTATTGCTATTCGAGGAATGTTTACATACGAATTACAAACAGTAAAAGTTACGACGAAAGTTAAGTAGACATTAATTGTAGACAATGTTACAGCAGAGAGAATAAAATAAATTACAATCCGATATGTTGTTTAGTAATTGAGATAGACGTGATTTACGAAACCCTTACACTTTTCATGTTTGGGGGGCACGTGCGAGGATTTTTGGCTAAACACTTGTCTAAATGATAGTAGTCGATGGGGAAAAAATTAACTTTATACTATTTTTTTCAATTATTATAAGCAATAATTATCAGCCTGAAACACTCATCAACATTGAAAAATCTTCCGAGAAAAGATACTTGCCGCCAACTTCTCTTGACCACTAAGCAATGGGGGCTTATCAAATACCATCTAAAAACACAGGTTGACTGGGCTATGAAGGCGGTTTGGACTGCCCCATCGGAGTTGAATTTTTTCCCTTGCAAGAAGTTATCCAAATTTCGAAAAAATGGTAATCTGTTGGGGCAAGGTCCGGAGATTACGGTGGATGTCTTAGACATTCAAATTGAAGCTCCTCTAATTTGGTGGCCGTCTGTTGTGCAGTGTGTGGTCAAGCGTTGTCATGAAGCAGCAGTGGCCTAGAGCGATTAACCAGCCTCGGTTGTTTAGCAGCTAGCTTTTCCATCATGGTTTGCAGTTGCTGACAATAGACATCTGCCGTAATCGTCTGGCCAGATTTAAGAAAGCTGTAGTGAACGACATCAGCACTAGTCCACCAAACGCTCACAAGTAACTTTTTTGGAGTCAATTTTCGCTTGGGGCATGGTTTGGCTGGTTCAGCAGGGATCAGCCATTGCGATGAGCAAACATACTTGACTTTATATATACTCTTACTTACACCAGCGCATATGTACAAAAAATCTTCACAATATATAAATTCGTTTGATATTCATATCAACTTATTGTTATGGGTATTTTTGAAGTCGATTATACGTTTGAAGTGGAGGGTTTTTATGTAAACAAAGGAGAGAAAGTTTTAGGAAGGAAAAGGGTATGAGAGGTGATTAGAAATCAGGGGTCAGTGTGTCCAGGAGTGATGTAAATATGAATCCATTCCGTGGTGAAAGGTAATGAATCGAGAAAATAGATGATCTGCCAGCAACGCACAAGCAACCGATTGAAAAAAAATTATCCTTAAAAATTTATAATGGGTTTTAAATCATCAAATATTTGAAGTAAATTTTCGAGTTCTGTGAAAGTTCTATTCAAGTTCTGTGATATTTAATTTTTATGATGCAACTGGCTTATAATGATATAATAACAGAACTTGAGTAGAACTCACACAAAACGTGAATATTATCTTAAAATATTTGATGAATTGTTCAAATTTTTTACAAATGTTAAATAAAAAAGATTAAAAAAAAGGATTAATAAAAGTATCTACATAATCGTCTATTCAACCGTTATATTATTCACAATAAATATGTCCAGTTGTGAAAGAAAATCAAAGACAAAAATATTTTTTTCTTTGTGATAATTAATAACAAAAATAATTTTCGATTCATCAAAGTAATATTTCTAACCGCAAAATACATAATTTGAGATGAAAACGGCATAATTTTCATTGAAAAATATTCCTTTCTGCCAAAACTCAAATAAAACTGATTTTATACCCCTGAGAACGGTGCATCTTCTGTGAACATAATTACACACGAGTTTCACGGTAAAGTCGACGCCTTACAACTTGACGCGAGGAACAAATGCCGCGGAATTAGATTAGAAGAGGCGTTACGAAATTATTTACAAATTCGTCGAGGATTTTTCGTTGCCAAATTCAAGATACGACACGGGCGACGTTACATCAATGTCCGAAACTAAAATCACCGAATTTGAAAACAGTCGTAGCCCTGCTAAGCTCTTAATCTTTGGTTGCTGCCTATATAAAGCTGATAATACAAATATCTAAATGCCTTCAGTTCTTGAGATAGTGGCGGTAACGCTGTTTTGCCTATGACCCTGAAAGATTTTTTCCCTACGAAATGTCGCATACGCTGTTCGGAGTATATAATTATTTTTGAAATATCTATCACGCAATCGTGATTGGTGAACAAATAAGTACATAAAATGGTTCCATGACAGTTGATCCTAAAGTTGACTAAATACAATGATTTGTAAGTAAGTATGCAAAGAGGATATACGGCCGTAAAACCAAAGTCGATATACTTGTATCTGCAGGCATCTTGATTGAAAATCCGTTGTAATGATATTTTTACTAATAATAATTTCGACTCTCCGAGGGAGTATGCGGTAATAACAAAATACGACATACTTATATGTGCAGTCGGCTTAGCAAAAAACCACCATATAACATTTATATCGGAATACAACACCAGAGGCACACCTTCTCCCAACCGTCTGGAGCCAGTGAGAACATGGCCTCCTCAATTTTGGTATGTTATGAGGCTGAAGGTAGTGGGGAGGGGAAGGAGATGTGGAAAATGCACCTGGCTAAACAGATCTTGTTACCAAAGCAATTTCAAGTAATAAGTCTAACACCAGCGTACAAATACAAAAAAATCATATAAAATAACTTTTTTATCCGAATACAACGCAAGAGTCCCAACTTTTCCCAACTGGAGCTGAATCCCTAATTTTAGTATGTTGTGAAGCTGAAGGTAGTGGAGAGGGGAAGGAGATGTGAAAAATATACCAGGATATTCAAATCTAGACACCAAATACGGCCAAAGCCATTTCAAGTAATAAGTTTAATAATTATATACGCTACACACCAGCGTAAAAATATAAAAAAAAATCATATAATGTAACTTTTTTTATCCAAATACAACGCAAGAGTCTCAACCGTCTGAAGCCAGTGAGACTATGGCATCCCCAATTTTAGTATGTTATAAGGCTGATGGTAGTAGGGAGGGGAAGGAGATATGAAAAATGTACCTGGCTATTCAGATCTAGTCACCAAATACGGCTAAATTCGGTGACTGGATCCGAATAACCCGGCACATTTTCCACTCCCACTCCCCGGTACATCTCCTCCTCCTCACTACCTTCAGCCTCACAACATACTAAAATTGGGGATGCAGAGTCTCACTGGCTCCAGACGGTTAGGAAAAGTTGGGCCTCTTGTGCCGTCTTCTGATAAAAAAGTAATATTATATATTTTTTTGTAATTTTGCGCTGGTGTATAGTGTATAATTAGACTTATTACTTGAAATGGCTTTAGTCGTGTTTGGTGACTAGATTTGAACAGCCAGTTACATTTTCCACATCCCCTTCCCCTCCCCACTACCTTCAGCCTAACAACAAACCAAAATTGGGGATGCCATATTCTCACTGGATCCAGACGGTTGGGAAAAATGATGTAATTTTTTATACTTTTTTATTATAATATTCAAATACAAAAGAATTTCCATAAAAACACATATAAATTTGTTGTGGACCACTTTTATTTTAGAATAATATTCTCCTGACGAAGGAAGGGTGCTTCTGAAACCGGTAGAGTTTTTATAAAATAAAAGTGGTCTACAACACATTTATATATGTTTTTTATTGTAAATTATGGCGAGCCACAAAGTTAATGCTTTTTACAAATGCAAAAGAAAAAATTAAGAACATAAGAATTTTCGTTTAGTTTCCGATGCTACTAGCTGCCGACACGTCTGCAGTAGTCACCAGATAGACGCCAACCGACTAAACTGAAACATTCTTGACCTACAGCTTAAGACTGCGTAACCGACCACAGTCGCTTACGCTGAAAGCTAAAACTACTAAAAAAGTGTCATGCATATAAGATAGAGCTGAAATATTTTTGTCATTGATGTATTAGGCAGCATTGAACAGTTTACGCTGTTCTGCCGATTATGGGTCGAATATTTGTCAATTTCATATTAAAAAATCGGATCTATTTATCCGAGTTGCTATCTAGGTTACAAACCAGTTCTTAGAACGATTGTTTCCAATGAAAAAAGTAGTTGCCTATAATATGGAAAAATTAGTCGAAGATTATATTGTTAACTAGCTGACCCGGCCACGCGTTGATTTGGCTAACGAAACACAACGCCATCTACTGGATGGTTACCCAACCTTTATAACCACTGCCATTTGTTAATTTGCATACAAATCAAATCCTCACCGCCCGCTCGTCCATCACATGCAGACATTCTCCTTTAATTATATATTTCAACCAATTTACACAAAACCTTGACAAATTATATACCTAAACCTCCCCCACGAGTCACTCTATCTATTGGTGAAAACGGCATGAAAATCCTTTCAGTAGTTTTTGAGTTTATCGCGAATAGACTGACAGACAGACAGACACGCGGAGGACTTTAATTTATAATATGTAAAGATTGTAAAATTTGAAATATGAGATTGACAAATGTGACGGTTTGATGGAAAGTGGCAGTTGCCGGATTGGTAGAGGATCCCGTCCCGGTAAGACAAGAGGTTCTGGGTTCGAGCCCTTGTCTTTTTATTTTTCTGTTTCTTGTTCTCTTTCTTTTTTCATTTAGATTATTAGTGTTATCTTCTTCTTCAATGATATATTACATTGGAATAACCTTCAAAAGTTATAAGAAGACAGTTCTTCTTATAAAAAATATATACCTAACTCGCCCTTGGCGCTAACGTAAATCAAACAATTTTAAACTTTTATTCACAGATTTGGGGGGTTGGTAAGTCTTGGTTGGTCTTCATTTTTCAAGAACAAAGTGAAAAAAAAAATTAAACTATTTAAATTTCCGCACTATTGCGAAAAATACTATGGACTTTGAAAACACGACGGAATATCTATTTTTTATTTATTTTTATTATTTCTGTACATGGTAGGGTTTACTGTTTACAAAACAATTTTTAATTTCACTAGGACAAGCCTGTGTTGAGGTTAACAATTCTACAAAGTAACAAAAATATCACAAAATAATATAGGTATTGAAAGCAATGAAATAAGGTTTGAATGTAGTTACATTCAATTACAGTCAATGTAGTTACATTCAAACCTTATTGTGCTTCGTTAGCCACACCATTACCCAATCTTTATAAAATCCACACCACCCGCTTGCCAGCTGCCCGCTGCCCGCTGCCCGCTGCCTGAATTGAATATTTGAATTTATCGGCTTTTCTCTACTATAATAAGCATGTATTATACATATAAACTAATTAACTCGCCACTAATTATACAATGCTTGCAATGCAACACTGGATATTTGAAAAGGGAAAATCAAATACCTACTTTCTCTAGGACATCTATTTTCCAATTTCTTCCGTAGAACGAATTTCAAAAGTGACTATAGTACGGCCCGCCAGCCGTTTTAAATCGCACATAAATATGTTTCTTTGAATTTACATGTATTATACATATAAACATTCCTCTTCAATCACTCTGTCTATTGGAGAAAACCGTATGAACATCCGTTGCGTAGTTTAAAAGATTAACGCGCACATACATTTTGAGCGACTTCATTTTATACTATGTAATGATATGTAATTTTTTAATGTATCTTGTGATGTACATGGCTGGTGAAGTAAGTCATTTGTACCAATTTTTATTTATCAATCTTGGTTTATATTGGGAATAAACTCAATAAACTGCTTATTTAATAAATTCCTTAATTTAGTAAGGGTTATAGCGGAGAAAGGATATAAGTTAAGGTGGGGCGAAAACTAGTAGGAAGCTTATGGTAATGGAAAGTGCTTCTTTAGTTACGACTTGAAGGTGATGCTTTTGATGGCACTTCAAAGTGAGGGGGCTCTTTCAAAAAGTCTGTGAATGATGTAGTCACTAAATCCTTTTTTGTAAGTAAGGAAAAGAGTGTATATCTTGGGTCAATTTGGATGGATTGTGTCGGAGGCAGTGTGAGGAGAGGCTGGTCCTCTAATATCTAATGGACAGGGGCTGCTGACGTAGCGCTGGACAGTGCATGTCGATGTGTTGGATCCCAGACACGATTACGGCAAGGGGAAACAATGGATGTACCTGTCCACCGTATCTATCCAAAATAAATAATCTAAAATAAAACAATAACTTTGTAAACACCACTTTTATTTTATATGCCTTATGTCGACCGGGTTTCGCTACAACCGTAGCTTCTTCAGGGCAGTATAATACTCTACTATCATTAAGTTATATGTGTTATAGATAATAGATGATTTAACAAAATTGGGCTGGACTCCTCGAGTGAAGGAGGAAGAAGGCGTAAGTGTAGATGGAGAATTGGGTATGGAACTGGAGTGTTCTTTGTCAATAGGGAACAATCTTAGTATTAGACTTTTATTTAAATTTATTTGGTTAATAATTACCTTAGTGTTTTTGGCTTTCCTTAGTTCTAGTGCCTCTAAGTTATCCAACCTGATACCTATCGTGTTTTTATGAACAAGGATGACGCCTGAGTTTTTATCAAATTTATGGTCTGTTTCGATCAAATGGTTTGTGATTTCCGAAAAGCCAGTGCTGTGTAATCATCTAAGATATTCTTTGACACGGGTGTTTACTGTTTACTTATATATAAAAAAAAAACATTTAAAACCCAGTACAGTCAAACTTAGGTTGCCTACAAAACATGGTAAATTGCCAATGTTTTTGAACGGTAATTGATCTTGGAACCGTAACCCGTGATCTCGTGAATAGCGCACTGTACTATCCTTGTATCTAAACACTAGAAAGTCTTATGGATATGTATGCAGAATGCATATATTGTAACTATCTACCATACCAACAGGATTTAATCATGGATTTGTCGAGTACATTTTTACTATTTGAGGGTTTAGAGTGTGGCATTTCCCGGATATTATGTAATTTATTTATTTATTTATTGTTCTTATACGCCCCTAGGGGCTTTTACATAGATTATAAAATAATATTTAAGATATCGAGGATTACACATACAAAGAATTTATATCAAACGTTATAAAAGTGAAAAAACTTTTAAGAATATACAAGTAGTTTTTAAAGAAAAAACCACTTGTATATTCTTGCTTAAAACTGTGAAATATTTTAAACAATGTAATATTTAACAATAACATAGAACAAAATATAATATAAAACATTACAAAAACACATCAAATCGTTAAATATATTATACCCACGTTACAATAATTGGTAGGATTCCACAAAGTGTTGGTTAAAATTGCATTTTAGAATGTAAAGGGAATCAGCGAATACATCTACAATACCACCAAACTTGTTGCCTAAATCATGCATCCTATTGGTAAGTGAGTGTGATTGATAGTTGGTTGTGTATGTGTTGCAAAAGAATGTTATATTTTGTCTAGTATTCCTTGTCGGTACATGGAGTTTAATACTAGAAACGATGGCAGGGCTGTCAATTAGGTTGTTCATAACTCTGTACAATAAAATTAGGTCTGAAATAATTCTTCTGTCAGACAGCATAATTAAATTTAGTCGATTCATTAAACTTAAATAATTAATGTTTTCTATTGGAATTTTGAGTTTGAAATTTAAGTACCTAAGAAATTTGTGTTGAACACGTTCTATTTTGTTAGAGTGTACTTTATAGAAAGGGGACCAAATAGGTGAATTATATTCTACTTGAAATCTGACTAATGAAATGTAGAGTGTTTTCATGCAATCCATGGACTTAAAATCAGTTAGGGTTCTACAAAGGAAGCCAAGAATCTTTAAAGCCTTATTAGTTATATCATCTATATGTGCTGTGAATGTTAAGTTTGAATCGAATATAACTCCCAAGTCGCGAATTTGTAATACTGGTGTTAATTTAACATTATTTAAATTATATTCATGTGAAATATGAGAATGAGTTCTGGAAAATCGTATTACTTGACATTTCTCAATATTCAAAAATAACATATTTTGTTCGCACCATTTAAAAAATTCATCTAAATTAGCTTGTAAAATTAGGCAATCATATATATTTCGTATTCTTTTAAACAATTTTAGATCATCTGCAAAAAGTAGGACGTGTACATCTTTAAATATGTTTACAATGTCATTAATGAATATTAAGAAGAATATTGGGCCGAGGTGGGACCCTTGCGGGACACCACTTGTGGCCTCGAATACATAAGATTCTATAAAATTAATCCTGACACTGAGCACTCTATTACTGAGGTAAATGATAATCCATGTCAATAAACTTCCTTTGATGCCTAACAGTCGGAGTTTGGATATAAGAATGTGATGTCGAACCTTATCAAATGCTTTACTGAAATCGGTGTATATAGAATCCACTTGTTGTTTCAGACTAAGGGATTCGGATATGTAATTATTATAGATAGTTAAATTACTTAAGGTAGATCGTCCTCTGATAAAGCCATGTTGGTTAGGAACAATAATATTGTTGATAGGTTTTACAATGGTATCTAATACTAATGACTCGAAAAGTTTGGGTAAAGCAGACATAATAAAAAATAGGTCTATAGTTTGATATATCGCTTTTGTCACCTTTTTTATGAATAGGCGTTAAATAACTATTTTTCCACAGAGCCGGAAAACAGCCAGATGCTAAGGATTTGTTAAAAAGTTTGTGTAAGGGATATATCAAACTATCAATGCAAGTTATTAAAAATATGGGAGGGATACCATCCGGTCCAGCAGATTTATTACTATCTAATGCGTTTATGCCCCTTTCTATAGATTCTAATTTTATGAAACATTGGCTTAGGTTTAATGACTCTTCCACTGAAGCACTGGAGACTGCATTGACGGGAATATCTTTGTCGTAAACACTTTTAAATGAGTCAGCAAAGAGATTAACTATACCCTCGATACTGTCGGCACATTTTCCTTTAAAATACATGCTATTAGGATATCCACAGTTGTCGTTTCGCTGAGATTTAGTAAAATTCCAGAATTTTTTCACATTGTGACGAAGTACCTCATTTTCTATTACGTTAACATAGTTATTATAGCATTTTATTGATAATTCTTTACATTGTTTTCGTAGTTAAGTAAATGTTATATAATCGTTAGGATTTCTGGTATGTTTATATTTTCTGTGGATACATTTTTTTTATTAATTAAATTAGTTAATTCCCTTGAAAACCATTTCGGATAATTATATGATGTGAAGCTAACCCTGGGAACAAATTGTTCTATAGAGGTATTTAAAATCGTGTAAAAGTGTTCTAATTGATCATTTATATTATTATCCTCATCTAAAAAGGACCAATCTGTATGGATAAGGTACTCAGTAATATGATGGTATTCAGCTTTGGAAAAGGTATACGATGGGGCACTTGTTTTTTTTGAAGATGTTAAAGGCAAATTTGTTATGATAATGTCCAATGGTGGGTGGTGTTGATCTAACGGTAATAATAATTCGTCGGATAGCTCAACTACTATTTTCGAATCACTTGAAAACACTAAATCCAACATTCGATTGTTAAAGTTGAAAATCTTGTTTGATTGAGTTAGTCCCAAGAATAAAGACATATCACGAATTTCACTGCATTTAGCACACTGTAATTCGGCTTGGTTTGTAGCAGGTCCATTGTCATCTTGGCTGGTCCAGTTAGGAAGGTTATAATCACCGGCAATAATGAATTTTGCTTTAGGATATTTGAATTTGAGTACTTCTATGTCCTCATTGTGATTTTTATATGTTTGCAAATCCGATGCAGGTGGGATATAGACACAGCCGATAATAATTTTTCCATTGGGTATATTGAGCAATACAAAAATTTGTTCAACACTTTTGTGTTTAACCGGTAATTTAGTAGATGATATATTCTTGGATACGCACAGCATCACACCTCCTCCGTTAGACTTTTTGCTTGTAATAGAATTTCGATCAGAACGATATGTAGTATAGTGATGTAGGCCTAATTCTGACGAGCTGATATCAGCATTTAACCATGTTTCAGTTAAAAACAGAATGTCGTGTGAGAATATTGGGGAGTTAGTTTTAAGTTGGTGCAATTTCGTATGCATTCCCCGTACATTTTGATAACATCCTGTAAGTCTAGAAAATCTGTTCTGTTTGTTTTTCAGTTTTTTGCTTGAGTTTTGATGATTTTGGGAATTCCATTGAAATGTTTGATTCGTAAATCGACTTCACCCTTTTCTTTCCTCTCTTCTAATTCCTTCCAGAGGTCAGTTAAATGTTGTCTTTGTTGTAGAGATAATAATAGTAATATTATAATCAACGTCATCGGGTACTGTCTTCATGTTGATTTTGAGCTATTTGCAATCAGAACACCTCCCTGTCACCTATTGGTATAGTGGTCTACTCCTTGCAATTTCCACGCTGTCTTCTTGGTTCATTTCTCATCATCCAGAGTTCTTCCCCTCGGAGTTCTGGGATATTCTTATTGGTCACCATGGCATAATTATCGATTTTTTCGGGTCTGTTGGGGAAGTAATTAACGATTGATGCTTGAGAAATGATGAAATCGTGCGTTTCGTGATATTTGCCGAACTGATATTGCCGAAGTGAGAAAATCTATTTCATTAATTGACAACTTAATTGCGCACATCTCGAAGATGTTAATATTACCAATTACTTATTTATGTATTAACATTTTTTACTACCCATTTATTATTGATCTCTGTTGCTATAAAAGGCTTTAAAACTACTAGTATATCATTTGTAACTGTTGTTTGTTTCTTATATTTTGTGTTATTTCCTGTACTTTGTCAGAAACATGTACTACACTGTACGTAAAAGCCCTATGGGCGTTTAAATAAATAAATAATTTTGTTGAACTACGTTTAATGTATTTTTACAAATATTTCATAATAATTAGAGGATGCTGAACTAAATATTTGCGGCTGGCAGAAAAGCTTGTGACATCACAGTACTTATGTGGCGGTACTTAAGCACTGCCATCTCTCATCATGTACTGAACGATCTCTCGTGTGACATCACGAGACACCATTTTATACGTTTTATTCATTGCATAAGTTCACTTATGAGACACCATTGCATAAGTTCAATTTGAAAGCTCATAATTTCGTCATTCTAAAAACTAATTTTGCTGTCGTTACTCTTTAAATTTAACACGTTTTCATAAAAATAAAAATAAATGAGTGGACAACCTAATTCGCTCATTACGTTTAGATAGTGTCCGACCGAAACAGGACTTTCTACCGAAACCGAAACCGAATCTTCGGTATCTGTCTCAGTTTCGGCCGAAACCGAAACCGAAACCAAAACTTTTTTAGACATATTAAAAATCTAATGTTTACTAAAATTTGGCTTATTTTTTACACTTATACCGACAGTTAATACGTTTTAAATGAAATAAAAAACAATAATTGAAGTACGTGAATTTTTTAAAATTCACGTACTTCACTGCTATAAAAAAAACAATATTTAACAAAACACAATTTTGTCAATAATCAACACTGACATTATAAAGGAAGGACTTCAAATTGACTATTTTAATCTTAATTGCGTTTAAATTCACAACATTCTTATTACAAGTGAAATGAAAAAAAATAATAATCGAAGTATGTGAATACATTATTATTTTTTTTATTGAAGAAGAAGATAACAATAATATTATAAACGAAAATATGAAAGAGAACAAGACACAGAAAACAGAAAAAAGACAATTGTCGCAACTGATATAAAAAAGTTATAAAAGAGAGTTTTTCTTATAAAATTTTTTGAATTTTTTTGATATTACTGCTATAAAACAAACAATAGTTAACAATCATGTTAACTACTTCTTGGAACAAAAATTTGTCAATTAATCAACACTGACATTATAAAGGAAGGACCCTATAATTGAGTATTATTATTGCGCATATTGCGTTTACAATCACAACATTTAAATTTAACATTTATTGAGATATTTTAATTGCAGTTAGTAATGTACGATTACCTAATTAATAACTAGTAATTAATTTTATCAGCCTCAACTAAGGTTACTACAGGATGGCGCAAAACTATCGATATGGTTTGAATGTGAACTTTTTTATTTAATGGTTAATAATTTTTTTTTTGTTGTTATACAGTATATTAATGGGGAATATTTTTGGCTTAGGTGTGAAAAATTATGTCCCGCAAGTGGTGGCCATTTTCGGCTTCGCACATTCGTGCTCTTTCCAGTACATTTTGCATAACTTTTCGTAAAATTTCCGGTGTTATGGCTTGAATTTCATTGCAAATGTTTTGTTTTATCTGTGGTATGGTCGCTGGCTTATTTACGTATACCCTTTATTTCAAATAACTCCAAAGAAAACAGTCTGGCGCTGTTAAATCCGGTGAACGTGGGGGCCAATTGAAATCGCCTTTGCGCGAAATAATGCGTTCGCCAAAGAGGTCCCGTAACATAGCCATTGTGCCCTTGCAGTGTGGGCTGTGGCTCCATCTTGTTGGAACCACAACTGTGGATGGTTTTCTACAGCTGGCCTCAAAAAATTGTCCAGCATCGTTCGATATTCAGCACCATTAACCGCAACTGAGGCGCCATGTGCATTTTCAAAGAAATATGGACCAATGATCCTTTCAGACGATACACCGCCTCAAACAGTACACTTAAGTGTGTGTAATTGTTGCTGATCAACTGTTCTTGGATTCTCCGTAGCCCATATCCTGCAATTTTGCTTGTTTACGAAACCATTCAATTGGAAATGTGCTTCATCGCTCATTATCAAATTGTTGATGAAATCGCGATTTTCTTCTGCTTTTTGTCGGAATGAAATGGCATAATCAAGCCGTTGTTGGTAGTCTATCGGCTTCAATTCTTGCACAAGCTGAACTTTATACTTGAACATGTGCAATGTGGCCAAAATCCTCTGAACGGACCTCCGCGGTAGCCCCAGTTGTGCCGAACATCTTCTTGTTGATGTTTCTGGACTGCCCTGCACACAACACGTTAAATATTTTTTTCCGTGTGGACCGTACGCGGTCTTCCGGTACATGGAAGGTGTCTTACTGTACAAAGTTGTCGAAAATTTGCAACCAGGCGGTTTATTGTTGGTGCTGACGGTCCAGTACGCACATTAAAAAAACGACGATAAGCACGCTGCGTCAAAACAATTGACTGTTGATTTTCAAAATAAAATTCAACAATTGTTGATCGCTGATCTGTTGTATAGTGTTCCATTTCAATCCCCAAGTTTTCTTCACAGCATTCTGATATAAAAATAAAAAATATGAATAAATTATAAAAGTTATCAAACATTCAAGCCATATCGGTAGTTTTGCGCCACCCTGTATAATAAAATTAGTTTGTACCTTTAATTCAAAATTCAGTTCTTTTTGGAAAAAATGAAATATTAATATTAGATTAGGTATTAATTAACTTAAGTATTCGTAATTAAAAAGTCTAATATTGCAAGCTAAAAAAAGCATACGAGCTCACCCGAAGTTAGCCGAACGACACCCGATAATTCACGAACGCATAATTTCGGTGCGGCCGAAGGTTCGGCAGATTTTCTACCTTGGGGTCGTCCATTAATCACGTGATGTTTTTTTAGCAACCTTTTAACCCCCCCCCCCCTGGTGATATGTGGTGAGGTTTTAGACT